>CP139503.1:147927867-148567867 GCA_021014915.2 Artemisia tridentata subsp. tridentata | reverse complement strand
TCAAACTTTTAATTAGGTTAAAAAATTCTTGCCGGTGGGCTCAGGGGCTGCAGTCAGCCGCTTCCCCTTAGTCGTCAGCTCGTTTTTGACATATTCGATCGGGTGTTCATAATCTGGAGTAAAAGGATTCGAACCTTTGCATGCCGGTACCAAAAATCGATGCCTTACCACTTGGCTATACTCCATACGACCTGTTTTGGACGGTAAACGGGGAGAGGGGGAAGGGGGAAGCAGGCTCAAAGAATGAGCCGAGCCGCGCAAGGAAGCGGGGTAAGCAGAAAGGTTCTCCCTTTAGGACCGACTACAACAAGCTCACGACTCTAATAGAAAGAAAGGGTAAGCTCTCTGCTCTATTTGCTTGCAATGCTATGCCTATCAAAATTGGTGAACGCTTCTGTAACCTTAGACTCGTTACGCTGTTCGACTGAACTCGTTGGCTCCACGTCCACCTGTGACATTTCATAATTTCATGTAATTAATTTTTCTATTTTAATTACCTAACTATTCTCTTTTTAAATAATTAACTTCATCGGAAGTTATCCGCGTACGTCATGACACGTTCAATTAATTCAACCGACAATAGGCTATGCTTAGTATACACTTTTTAGGCATTTTTGGTTCCTTAGAATCCTATTTTAAAATTTATAATTTACATTTTTCAATTTTAGGTAAACCTTGCACCTTATACGTTTTACACATTTTAAATCTCCGATTTTAGGTTTTAACTACGTTCAAACCCTCTAATGAACCCACCACTCATTTATACTATTAGTTTAAGTAATATTAATAAGATTTAACATTTTTATAAGCTTTATATTTTTACGTTGCCCAGTTTTAAGTTTTGAGAATTAAGGGCTTAACATTAGTAATTACCGGGACCAAACTATACACTATAAGCCTAAACTTATCAAAATAAATATACCTCCTCTTCTTTTCTTGTTTATATCGACACAGACATATTTCCTTTCTCTCCTTCTTCTTATTCGATTACTGCCACAACCACACCAACATCACCATCAATTTTTCCACTATCATCTCATCAATTAATCACAGAATCATCTCCATAACATTCTCTTGAAGATCCTTGCAAAAGATGGTGATTTGAATCAAAGATTTGAAGAGTTTCTTGGTCGTTTTTAATCAAACCCTAGAAAGATTGTTAGTGATTCTTTCACTTCTTGTAAGTAAATAACATCATCTCCTCTTGATCTTTGCTCATGCAAATGAGTTTTTATTATTCAATTATTTTTGGGCTTTACTTCAGTGAGTAAGCCTTCATGATGTTAAACATCTTATACTTGATTCATTAGGGGCATTGGTTAAGGGCGATTAAGATTTGGAAGTGTTCATGATGAATTAAAGGTAGGAATAGTGGACTGTTTTGAGACCAGTAGGTAAACGGGGCTAGTTCTCCAAATTTTTGGCCTGGAGCCTGTGAACAAATTACATGGGTGGTTAGATAAAGTCTTAGGCTTGATGTGGCGAATTGGATGGGTTATCAACTCCTCTGGATGAGGAAGTTATGGCCGTTTTACGATTGCTAGTCAAATCTGGAACATTGTTTGGAAAACGAGATAAACTCCAGGTTAATACTATAGAATGTAGGATAGGAAATCTAATCTCAGTAGTATACATCTTAATCTAACTTCTCAAAGTGGATTCAGTTTAATAGCTATCACGGTTTGGGAAATACATCAAAATTAGTGTTTGGTAGGAAAACTTGGGACTGCTGCAGACCATTAGTAAAAATGGAATTAACTGTACCAATAAGTAGACCTTAGACCTAAACTAAAAATATTTAGTGGTAGATCAATGTCTGGTGGTCATTTCTCCGGGTGGCGAATTCCGTGACGACACCCAATGATTAAACTATAAATTTTATAGTAGAAAGGGTCAGATTCTGTATGCTGCTAGCATTTGGGGCAAAAATCAAGTTTTATTCAATAACTTTTTGAAAACTAAATATTGTACTAGACAAATAGAGCTATCACCTCGAATTGGCCTCACCTTCATAGGACCTGTAGATTTCAAGTCATGGCCGATTTGGTAAGACGTAAAACTCAGCCACTTTTATCTTTAGGACTGACCTGTAAAGAAAATTTATAAAAAGTGGTTATACCTGCAAATTTTTGAGTAAACTTATTTTTAAAGTAAACTAGGAATATAAAAAACATGATTTTTCGACTTACGGTTTGCAAGTAGTGATTTTTGTAAGTCGGGGAAAGTTTTCGGCCACTAGTAAAACTTAGGAAATGTGATAGGTAAACAACTCGGGAACTTACTATTTTTGGAAACCATGACCATATGTCTTGTGAAAACCCTTACTATGATGCCTTGGCTATATGAATCAAGTATAACAATGTGCATTCACTCTCTTATTCAATTAGCATTCACTTAGACATGTTTCTTGTTATAGGTCCTTTCTAGTTTCACTTGGGTTCTTCGGAGTTGATTCTGAATCATGATACCATCACAGTATCTCGTTCATCACTCCCTCCTCCTCTCGATAAATTGTAAGACGACTGATACAATCGACTTTGTTAATTTCTTGTTATTTTGAAATCTATTTATTTAATTTTCGTGGATATGAAACGGGATTAAAATCGATTTTGGTGTTTTATTCGTGTGGTATAAGAACTAATAAGTGTGGTATTGATTGTTTAAATGATATGGGATAGTTATTTTGGATGCGAGTCAAGTATGGAACCTGTTTAGGTTACGGTTCGAGACCCGAGAGGGCCTCAGCTCGGAGTTGATTTATTGTTCTCGGTATGGAAAACAACCCATAAGGGTTGTGGTTATTGCTTATTTGTGTGGTTCATTTTGTAACTCATAGCTTATGTTTAGCTTATTCGTTCAACTCTTAATGCTCAATGTTTAATTTGTTAATTAGATTATAGATCGTTAGAGTTTAATATGTGCACTTGTATGTTTAGCTTAAGTGAGTTTATGGCTATTTGATGTTGGTAATAGGTTCGGTTTAATGATAAACCCAAGAGGGTTGTGTTGTTTATGTGGCCTCGGTATATAATCATCCAAGAGGGTGTTAGTCTCGTTTAGTTGTTGCCTTGTTATGTTGTGTCGACATGGGCGTGTTTATTTGCTAAATTTTCTGCATGAAATGGGGTGCGTCTTGTGTGTTTGGCTGCTGCGATTACAGCCCAAAAGGGGGTGTTTGTTGGCTACTAAAACAGCCCCATTCGAGGGTGTTTGTTGGCTACTAAAACAGCCCCATTCGAGGGTGTTTATTGGCTTAATAATCTGCACATAATGTGGGTCAATACATGCTAAAAATCTGTACTTAAATGGGTCATTACATGCTGAACTTTCTGCAAATAGTATTCTGATCTAGAATTAAAAACACGATTTTCACCCTTTTCTGGTCTGAACCACTGAGAGTGTAAGACACGAAAGTTGCTCAGAATGATGTTTTAGACAAAAACACAGGGGCACGTAAGCTGAAAATTAAAAACGAAGGCTGTAGACTATAAAAACCAACTGGACCCGTTTTGACCCAAAGGTAGCCATGACTTAAGAATCCTTATAACATTTTGACCTCTCGAGGCCGAGACATAGCCAATATTATTGACTCAAGGCCTTTTTGCCGATACATAACCATGGCTATGGCCTTGGTTGTTGTCTCAAAGTTGTGAGTCTAGCCGAACGGCTAGTTTGGGTTTGATAACCCGAAACTTATTATTGAGAATTGACCACTTATTTGACATCATTGGACTTTAATAAACTTAACCATCATCATATCTTTTTCCTAGTTGCTTAATTGATTCTTACAGGTTTATTTGCCTTGTATGTTTGTGCTATATGTTTTATACTTTGGCGTGCGTTTGTTTGAGTGTATGACTTTATACCACCACACGAATGAGATACTAAACTTTTTACAAACATTAATACAAATATTCCACGAAAACTAAAACGCTCTATCTTTTGAAACTCATACCTATCGATTACCTTCCGCGTGTCATATTTTTGACACAAGCTTATATTTGTTAGGATATACCGATTCTTTATCGTTGTGCTATACATCTTTCCACTATTCTGCCATATTCCTTGGCATCATTGTGTTAACTTCGCCACTACATTCTAAGGTGAGTTCATAGCCCCACTTTAACTCTTAAACTATTTATAAACCCATTGGGGGAGATACATGCTAGTTTTACAAACTGAATACAAGTAGTTTTTGTTATGCTTGACCCGATTACATGATTATAGTTATTGAGTAATCTTTTGCCATTCAAAGTCCCTAATTTCATGAACCGCTAATTCCGTGGAAAACGCTAATATTATGAATATGCATATTTGGCTTGACAAACCTGTCCGGGTGAGTAGCGCTCATTTTAACGGGTAGCATAATATTGAGAATATCTTGGTAAAATTGGCAAACTTACCTCTTAAGGGGCATTATTAAATTTAAGTCAAGTTTTGGTGCCATGAGCTCGATGCTATAATCTTATTTCCCGACTTGTATTCGTTAGATGTCAAATTATTAATAATGCTTGTATTCAACTTATTACTTATTAAACTCTATGAATTCACTCAACTTTATGTTGACTTTTTAGCATTTTTTTTATCTCTGGTCCGTAGATGTTTAATGCTTGGATGGGCGTGCAAGGACATGGATGGATGGACACGTGTTATTTTACACTTGATGGAACTTTTAATAACTCAAAAACTTATGTTGTGTTTAAGTTATGTATCTTTTGGACTTTTGTCCTGGTTAAAACTTTTGGGACCTAACTTCGTTAAACTCTGATTATATCAAATGTGAACTTTGTTTAAAAACATCTTTAATTATTTCGATGTTTCCTATGACTTGTACTATGTGACTAATAGATAACACCCCATGTTGTATTCCGCTGCGTTCCTAAAATGGGGATGTTATATATTGGTATCAGAGCACATGTTATAGTGAACTAGGTCGTTTTCTTTTAAAAGCCTAGACTATAACCATTCATTTTTCAAAAGTTATGAGTTCCATCATCTTGTCCGATATCCATGCGCACCTAGTTCCTAAATTTCCTATTACTCCATTGAGTATATATCTTTATTATATTATACTAAGGATAATTATAAAAGCACTATAATTATTTCTTAAATCATTCGATAATCCGCGAAAGTATCACTTCTTATATATGTAACCTTTTGTGCACTAAACCTCCTTGTTGTGTTTTATACTATTCATGAGCATTATAAATTTCCATCCGGAAATTTAAACACATCTTCGAGTGCACCGTTGTTATTCGTATTCGTATAGTGAATATTACTATATGTACTTAAGATATTGTTCGACTATCTTGCTTGTTCCTAAAGCATCGCTATATTTTTTTATGAAGTTTCTCCATGTGAATACTAAACTCTTTCAAAGTCGTATATGTTTCTTCGTAATCCATCATTTTGAACCATTCCAGTTGATAGGAGTATGACTTTAAATTTGTTACCTCGGATTGTGCCATCTTTGACACTTACCTTTGAAACGTGATTGACTAACGTCTCATTCTTCTTCTTGTTACTTCTTATGATTTTGAAGAATAGCATTTGGTGCTGTTTTTATCGTGTTTAGTGTCGGCAATATATAAGTAGGATGATTTATAATCATCTTATTGAAATGGATTGGGACGGCTCTTCATTTGAATAAGAAAATTATAAACCGCCGAACCATAAGTTTATAATTCCTTACTTACATGGATTAGGACGCCTCTTTATGTAAGTGACGAATTATAAATGAGGGGGCTTATGTGTATCCGCCGTAGCGTACGTACGAATCATTCTTTGGGTTATGAACTCCTCTCGACTCGTAATTTGTTATGTGGATTTTTTCCAATTTTGTATCGACCACCGCGAGCTTGATAAGCTAATAGTAATGTAGAATTATCCGCTTCCAAGAATTGAGGACTTGTTAGAATTCTTCAATCCATTCACTCTTGTTCATTGAACATATTTGATGCTTTGGCTTTTGATCATTCAACTTCCGTTGAAAACCTCGACGATTACTTGTCTATATCGTCATCTCTTCACAATTAAACCATACGGCGATTAAGACGAATTGAGCGTCGAGACGTCGCTCTCTTAAGGGGTACGTACTATGACATTTTATAATTTCATGTCATTAATTTTTCTATTTTAATTACCTAACTATTCTATTTTTAAATAATTAACTTCGTCGGAAGTTATCCGCGTACATCATGACACGTTCAATTAATTCAACCGACAATAGGCTATGCTTAGTATACACTTTTTAGGCACTTTTGGTTCCTTACAATCCTATTTTATAATTTATAATTTACATTTTTTTAATTTTAGGCAAACCTTGCACCTTTTAAGTTTTACGCATTTTAAATCTTCGATTTTAGGTTTTAACTACGTTCAAACCCTCCAATGAACCCACCACTCATTTATGCTATTAATATAAGTTATATTAATAAGATTTAATATTTTTATAAGCTTTATATTTTTACGTTGCCCAGTTTTAAGTTTTGAAAATTAAAGGCTTAACGTTAGTAATTACCGGGACCAAACTATACACTATAAGCCTAAACTTATCAAAATAAATATACTTCCTCTTCTTTTCTTGTTTATATCGACACACACATATTTCTTTTCTCTCCTTCTTCTTATTCGATTACTGCCACAACCACACCAATATCACCATCAATTTTTCCACTATCATCTCATCAATTAATCACAAAATTATCTCCATAACATTCTCTTGAACATCCTTGCAAAAGATGGTAATTTGAATCAAAGATTTGAAGAGTTTCTTGGTAATTTTTAATAAAACCCTAGAAAGATTGTTAGTGATTCTTTCATTTCTTGTAAGTAAATAACATCATCTCCTCTTGATCTTTGCTCATGCAAATGAGTTTTTATTATTCAATTATTTTTGGGCTTTACTTCAGTGAGTAGACCTTAGACCTAAACTAAAAATATGTAGTCGTAGATCAATGTCTTGTGGTCATTTCTCCGGGTGGCGAATTCCGTGACGACACCCGATGATTAAACTATGAATTTTATAGTAAAAAGGGTTAGATTCTGTATACTGTTGGCATTTGGGGCAAAAATCAAGTTTTATTCCATAACTTTTTGAAAACTAAATATGTAGCCTGTACTATCAAATATGTTGGGTTTAAAAGATACTGCTGCTAAGTATTTTATTCTGCTGCTCATGGTTCTAATGGAAATATACTAAGTATGATTCTGCTGCTAGGCATAATCATCCTGCTGCTAGTATATTGATTCTGCTGCTGATGATATGTGAAGAATGAAGAAATAAGCTATGTGTCAAACTGTTGCTAGCCTAAGATGATTCTGCTGCTAGAGTTTTGATTCTGCTGCTTATTAGATATGTATAGTTTGTTTAGGGTAAAGATACGAATAGATATTATTCTTGTATAGAAAGTTTTTGTAACCGACTAGGACTCCTTAAGTATATAAAAGGAGGATCTAGGGTTAGGGTTAGATAACGATTGTTTAGTATACGTATTGTCTTGTATTCACTTCAAGGTTCGTTGTAACCCTGTTACTTTTGAGTAACCGTAAATTAATATATTGAGGTGAAGGTTGAGAGAATTACTGTGTGTTATTGTTAATTCTTCTTAAGATTAATTACTAGTTTCCGCATAGTAATTAATAGATCATTCAAAAGCAGTTTCTATACCTATTGCTTTAGGTTTATATCTAAAGTAATTAACAAGATCGTTAAGCTCATCTGGGATCAACAAGTGGTATCCTCCCCTATGCATTGATAGCTGATGAAGAACCCAAAGAACAACACTTTGCTTTTATGGGTTACTCCTCCTCTGGATCAGACTCTGAGGTATCAAATGAATCTTCATGTTCATTTAAATCTTGTTCAGATACTATAGAGGAACTGAAATCTAGGTATAATGATTTAAGAGTTGAATTTGATAAACTCAAACTTGATAACTTAGGATATCAACATGGTTTAAAATCTTTAGAAAACAAGGTTGAGTTTCTTAATCAAATCGAGGGAGAATATGCTGATAAAATTCATACTCTTAAAACTGAGCTAATTAAGAAAGAATGTGAAATTAAGCATGCTTAATAAAAGAGTGGAAGAAGCTGAATTAGCTAGAGACTCAGCTTTAAATGAAAAAGAAAAACATGTTGTTAGGATAGATAAACAACAATATGCATCTGTTCTAGCAAATAAAGCAGTTGAATCTTAAATGATTAAAAGAGGATGTGCCCTAGGATACAATGAAGTGGCTCCCCGACTTAAAAGTGCTTTTGCACCAGCTAGGAAAGAATTGTCCTTTATATCTGAGTTAGCTGCACAATCTGTAGGTGAAACAAGTCAAGTAAACAATGAAACATCTGATAAGACTAGTACACCTAAGATTGATGAAAAATTGTCTGATGCACCAATCATTGAAGATTGGGAATCAGATAGTGATGATGAGCAGGTAGAAACAACATCAAAGGCTAAAAGGTTAGCGGATGTTAAACAAATTGAACCTAAAGTCAAACATACTGAGTTTGTTAAACCTGTGCTAGGAAGTAGAATCTCTAGGAAAGTGGCTGAGTATGATGATAAACCTAGAGATTATCCTAGGAAGACTTGTGACTTGCCCAGAGGAAACCAGAGAAACTTGCACCAGGTGATCTCACACATGTTAGGTAGTGACTTTGAACTGGTTAAGAAGGCATGTCATAGCTGTGGAAGTTTTGAGCACTTGCAAGAAGATTGTTATTATTTAATACCTAAGAAAACTAGTGCTCCAAAACCTGTATGGAACCATTATACTAGGGTGAACCATAGGAACTTTTCTAGAAAGACTCACCCACATCCCAATAGAAACATGGTTCCTAGGGAGATTTTGTTTAGAAATGGTATTTCTAGGACTATTTCTCCTGTTGCACCACCAATGCCCATTCCAAAGATAACAGAGTTTTCTACTGCTAAAGCTAGCAGCAGTACTTCTCATTCTGCTGCTAAGCCAAAAGTGGTTACTGATACTGTTGTGGGCACTCATTTCTATGATGTTAAGGCCTCAGCATGCTGGGTCTGGAAACCCAAAACCAGACACAGTAGTGCATCAATGGACTTCAAGAAATATGATTACTTTGATGCACAAGGCAGATCCAAGTCAGTAATGGCTTGGGTCCCAAAGAGAAACTAATTCTCTTACTTTTTGTGCAGGGCAATCTACAATTGGAGCTAAAGGATAAATGTATTTTTGATAGTGGATGCTCTGGACATATGACTGGAGACAAAAGTAACTTGGAAGATTTTAAGGCTTTTGATGGTGGTTATGTTGCTTTTGGCAATGATCCAAAAGGCGGCAAGATTGTTGGTAAAGGTACTATTAGAACAGGAAAATTGGATTTTGAAAAGGTGTATTTTGTAGAGGGACTTAAGTTCAATATTTTTAGTGTCTCACAAATGTGTGACAAAAAGAATTTTGTTCTTTTTACAGACACTGGTTGTCTTGTTTTGTCTCCCAACTTTAAGTTGCCTCATGATTCAGAAGTTCTACTTAAAGTCCCTAGAACAAACAATATATACAGTGTGGACATTAAGAACATCATTACTAAAAGAGATTTAACTTGTCTTTTTACAAAGGCCACCATTGATGAATCCAAGCTTTGGCATAGAAGATTGGGCCACTTAAATTTCAAAACAATAAATAAATTGGTTAAAGGCAACCTTGTAAGAGGTTTACCTTCAAATATTTTTGAAAATTCTGAAACCTGGGTTGCTTGTCAGATGGGAAAGCAACACAGAGCTTCTTGTAAGTCCAAAGTGGTGAACTCTATTTCTGAACCCTTGTATATGTTGCATATGGATCTGTTTGGACCAACTTTTGTGAAGAGCTTGAATAAGAAGATGTATTGCTTAGTTGTCACTGATGATTTTAGTAGGTTTACTTAGGTGTTTTTCTTAGCAACTAAGTATGAGACCTATGGAATTCTTAAGGCCTTCATTACTAGAGTAGAAAACCTAGTAAATCATAAAGTCAAAGTAATCAGATGTGACAATGGAACTGAATTTAAGAATCATGTAATGAATCAGTTCTGTGAGGAAAAAGGTATTTTAAGGCAGTTTAGTGTGGCTAGAACTCCTCAGCAAAATGGTGTTGCTGAAAGGAGGAATAGGACATTAATTGAGGCTGCTAGGACTATGTTGTCTGAGTCAAAATTACCCACTACTTTTTGGGCTGAAGCAGTCAACACTGCTTGTTTTGTGCAAAATAAGAGTAAGGTAGTTAAGCCTCATAACAAGACCCCATATGAACTACTTCATGGTAGGAAACCTATGATAGATTTCTTGAAACCATTTGGGTTTCCTGTCACTATCTTAAATACCAATGACCAGCTAGGCAAGTTTGATGAGAAAGCAGATAAAGGTTTCTTTGTAGGATATTCCACAAATAGCAAGGCATTTAGGGTTTTCAATAGCAGAACTAGACATGTGGATGAAAATCTGCATGTTAGATTTAGTGAAAATACCCCAAATGTTGCTGTAACAGAACCTAAGTGGCTCTTTGACATTGATTCTTTGACTAAGACCATGAATTATGAGCCAATGTTAGCAGGTTCTACTAACATGTCTGCAGGAACACAAACTAACCCCAATGCTAGTACACAAGCGAAGAAGGATGCATCTGCAGAGGAGTTTGTTTTGATTGAGAAGTGGAAGTTTAATCAGTTCTTCACACCAACAGATAAAGAGGGAAAGAGTTCAGATGATGATGCTGTTCATAAGGAAGTACCAAAGGATGATGCAGAAGGTGATGATGAACCTTCTAATGATGGAAAGAATGTTGAAAAGTCAGCAAAGCATGGAAGTTCAAGAAATAAAGCTAGCAGTAGTATCTCCCATTCTGCTGCTAAGCCAAATCATTCTACTGCTAAGTCTAGCAGCAATATTTCCCATTCTGCTGCTAAGCCAAATCATTCTGCTGCTAAGTCTAGCAGCAGTATCTCTCATTCTGTAGCTAAGCCTAGTGGTTCTGCTGCCATGCCCAAAGATTCTGCTGCTGACTTTAATGAAAGTGTTAATGATGATGTTGACTTTCCTGAATTGGAGGAAATCTACTATGACACAGATGATGATGTTGTGAATGTTTTTGGAGCAGAAGCTGATTTGACAAATATGGAGTCTACTATTCAAGTCAGTCCTACTCCAACTACAAGGATACATAAGAACCATCCCAAGGAGCAGATAATTGGTGATGTACAATCTGCTGTACAAACCAGAAGTAAAACAAAAGGGTTGGGTGATCTACTCCATCAAGGTTTATTTGCTCAATCATTGCATCAAAGAAATAGCCACAAGGACCTACAAAATTGCAAGTTTGCCTGTTTCTTATCACAAGAGGAACCCAAAAATATTCACAAAGCTATGCAAGATTCAAGTTAGGTTGAAGCCATGCAGGAGGAGCTGTTGCAGTTCAAGCTTCAAGAAGTCTGGACACTAGTTGATTTGCCTAATGGGAAGAGGGCAATTGTCACAAAATGGGTGTTCAGGTGCAAAAGAGATGAAAGAGGAATTGTGGTGAGAAACAAAGCAAGACTAGTGGCTCAAGGGTACACTCAGGAAGAAGGAATAGATTATGATGAGGTCTTTGCTCCTGTAGCAAGGATAGAGGCTATTAGACTATTCTTGGCTTATGCCTCATTCAAGAATTTTCCTGTGTACCAAATGGATGTGAAAAGTGCTTTCTTGTATGGAAAGATTGATGAAAAGGTTTATGTGATGCAACCTCCTGGTTTTGAAGATCCTGACTTTCCAGACAGAGTATATAAGGTGGAGAAATCACTGTATGGTTTACATCAAGCTCCTAGAGCTTGGTATGACACCTTGTCCAAGTATTTGTTATCTAATGGATTTACATGGGGAACCATTGATAAAACTTTGTTCATCAAGAAAGACAAAAAGGATATTCTACTAGTTTAAGTTTATGTAGATGATATCATTTTTGGGTCTACAAACAAGGTGTTCTGTGAAGAATTTGAGAAGCTCATGCATAACAGATTTCAAATGAGTTCTATGGGAGAACTCACATTCTTTCTGGGGCTTCAGGTTAAGCATACAGCAGATGGGATCTTGATGAACTCAAATAAGTACATATTATTACTATCATTTATCCTATTAATTTGACTTGTTTTATTATATTATGTATGAGGATTGATACTTAATCGTTTACTTTTGTAATTCTCAGTTGAAAACAAGCATTTGGTGAAACTTGGCGATTTTGGACTAATTATGGAGCAAAACATGCAAGAAGTTAAGAGTCTACTGAAATGTACAAGATCAAGACTATTCTGCTCCAGATGCGCCGCATCTCACTTATGACATGCGCCGCATCACTATCAATATTTCACCAGATACGATCCAAGATACAAGAGGACATGCGCCGCATCCTATTATGGAGTTACGCCGCATCTTCTGGCGATGTACGAATATTCCTGAATATTATAATCTTGGACCCCACGCGAAGTTAAGTAAATGCGCCGCATCTACTTACTAGATGCGCCGCATCTTACCCTCAGACAGAAACTATAAATACCCCAAGACCAGACGAATTTCGTGTGACACATATTATATCCGAAGACCGAAGACCAGAAACCTAGGACGAATTCAGTCAAGGCAGCAGCACAAGACACACCCAAATCAAAGATACAAGAGCTGTAAGAAGGTGCTGCATGTGTTTAATTCATTAAGTAGTTTTGTTTTATTGTGTTAGTAAACTTTAATTCATCAAGATTGGTGGCTTGTGTAATGTGACAACGGAAAGATTGCACTCCCTTAAAACTGCTTTCTCATTAATTAAAGTTTATATGTTGATGTCATTGGTGACTTTTATTAGTACATTGATAACCTCTGTGTCTAGCTGAGCGTTGATCGGGTCGCCATGCCTCTGCCCTCGCCTGTTTATTAGATCGCCTATGCATTCTATGGTCTGTAGAAAAGTAGGAGAAAGATAAACGGGATAGTCATAAGTAATCATTAAGGGTTTACTCGCCGATAAGATTAGAACCAACGAGAAAGGACTTAATCTCGGTGCGTTGCATCGAACTATACACTTCATATAACACTAGCAATAAAACAAGTGACAAACTACTTATCATAAGGACAGCCCTCTTATTGTCTCGAGTATTTATCTGTGTACGTGTGTGCTACTTGCTGATTCGTGCCTATTGGTTTAGTTTATTATTTAATTGCAACCAAATCGTGCCAGTCTCTCAGGCTGAACCCCCTTGCGTTAGAATAGGTTGTATAGCTAACTTAATATATTAAAATACTGATTAGAATAACGAGGTAATACGTTCCACTCTTAGTGATCGACACTCTACTTACCATTATATTCATACTGACCGGGTACACTGCTCGTTAAGTGTGTGTGTTATTGATAAGTCGGCTAAATATAAATTTAAAACTTGAGTAGGCATTAAAACTGCTAAACCGCAACGACACACGCTACGCATCAAGTTTTTTGGCGCCGCTGCCGGGGAGTGAATTGTTATTATCTGTTAATTTGATTAGTATTTTAATTAGGTTTTTTTTTTTTTTTTTTTTTTTTTTTTTCTAACCGCTAATTTTGTTGTGTATTAGATTAATTTGCATTCATTGTATTATTTTGAATATTTTCTGTTTTTGTGTGTTATTTGTTTGCTTTTGTTTGTGTTTATTTTCGTGTGTTTTTATTTGTTTTAATTTTTCGTATTTTTTTTTGTGTTCTGCTATCGTTGTACTGAGCTAAATCAAACTATACGGCGCATCTGATTCCTTAGATACGGCGTATTGCGTTTAATTTTTATAAAATACAACGCGTTTAATTAATTCGATACGACGCATCTTTTCCCCAAGATATGGCGTATCTGTTTTTAATAAGAAAATTTTTTCTAAGCGATAAAGCGATACGACGCATCTTCTCCCCAAGATACGGCGTATCTGTTTTTGATAAAAAAAATTTCTAAACGTTAACGCCATACGACGCATCTATTATTTTAATTAAAAACAGTTTTCGAATTATTAAACAGATACGGCGCATCGATTTTTATCGATACGGCGCATCTTCTGAATCAAAAATCTTATATTTTGAAACGTAACGAAAATACGGCGCATTAACTTTTGTTAATACGACGCATTTAATTTTTATAAATATCGATTTTTGATTATTAAAATTGATACGGCGCATTCAAATTTCTAAGCGGCGTATCTATTTTCTGAATAAAGTCTGATTTAATTTTAACGATTATAAGATACGGCGTATCCATCTTATTGGATACGGCGCATCATCTGCAAATATCAGCTACTTTTATTTTTCTTATCTCCGAGCGGAAAATACTCTGACCTTTATACCTGGAAACTTTTACTTTGAAATCTACCTCTCTTTAATTTTCAGGAACAATGTTCGATATTTTCCCCAACTTGTTCGGAAGACCCAAAAGAAATCTTACCATGGAAGAGTTCGCACTACAAATCGCTCAAGCCAATGAAAAAGAACATCATGAAGCAAGAAACTTTATTAATGAATTCAAAGGCAGTCATGAGCTTTTACTAAAGGAACAAAACAACATGATTTATGGATTGGCAATTGAAGTGCACCAATT
Source organism: Artemisia tridentata subsp. tridentata (assembly GCA_021014915.2). NCBI lineage: Eukaryota > Viridiplantae > Streptophyta > Magnoliopsida > Asterales > Asteraceae > Artemisia > Artemisia tridentata. Next base: position 148,553,272 of record CP139503.1, on the reverse strand, counting down.
GTCAACGGTGCTTAACAGAGTTCTTTTGGTAAAGCAAGACTTGAAAGGGATTACAACTAGAGGCGGAAAGTCGACCTTTCAGATCGGAGAGACACCCGAGGATGACGGTACAAACAAGATTTCCCCTGAATCTTTATCACCTGAGCAAGAGCAACCAAAAGAGACTGATCCGGAACCTGTAATCAGAAAAGAACCTTCTGTTGAGCCTAAACGATCAACACTACCTTTCCCACATAGGGTAAGGAAAGAGAAAGAAGATGCCTATCAAAAGAAATTCCTGGAAAATCTCAAGCAGCTGCAGCTAAGCATACCATTTATGGAAGCCCTAGTGCAAATGCCAAAATATGCTAAATACCTGAGGAGTTTGCTTACTAACAAGTCTAAACTTGAAGAGGCTTGCACCATAACAATGGGGAAAAGAAGCTCGGCTGCATTGCTCAACAAACTTCCGTCTAAAGAAAAAGATCCAGGGAGTTTCACTATTCCTTGTCAAATTAAAAATTTGCATATTGAAAATGCTTTAGCCGACCTAGGAGCTAGTATAAGTCTTATGCCCTCTTCTATGTATGATAAATTAGGTCTTGGTGAACCAAAACCTACTAGGATGTGCTTAGAACTAGCTGATAGGTCCATACAATACCCATTAGGAATAGCTGAAAATATATTAATAAAAGTTGATAAATTTGAATTACCTATCGACTTTGTTATCCTCGATATGCCTGAAAATTCTAGAACTCCTATAATATTAGGACGACCATTTTTAGCCACTGCTAGGGCCATAATTGATGTTTTTAATAAAAAGATAACTTTTACCATAGGAAAAGATGAGGTTGAGTTTAACATGGAACAATCTATGAGTAAAGATAAATCCGATGACGATGAATGCTATAATATCGATGTTTCTGATGACACGATTAATCAATTTACTCAGAAATTGTTAAAAAGTAATTTGCTTGATTCTTTTCTGCTTAAAAATTTAGAAAACACAATTGCTATAGAAGATCAAGTTGATGAGAATACTATTGATTATAATTTAGCTGCTGACTCTGCTGTATGTAACGCGATACGGCGCATCGAAAATATCGATGCGGCGCATCTATCTAATGACAGCAGCAATATAGTAAGAGAACAAGTTTATTCCGCTAGTGCTACTGAAATTGATAATGTTAAACCTGTGCTTAAGGATCTCCCTTCTTCTTTGGAGTATGCCTATTTAAATGGGAACACTAATTCGCCCATTATTATTGCATCTGATTTAACGCCAAAAGAAAAGGAATCACTTTTGCAGGTACTGTATAAACGAAAAGGAGCATTAGCGTGGAGTATGTCTGATATTAAGGGAATTAGCCCGTCATTTTGTACGCATAAAATCCTTATGGAGGATGAATTCAAGCCAACTATCCAACCTCAAAGGCGTTTGAATCCAAAAGTCCAAGATGTGGTGAAAAATGAAATTGTGAAATTGCTTGACTCCGGACTTATCTACCCAATTTCCGACAGCTCATGGGTAAGTCCTATCCACGTCGTACCAAAAAAGGGAGGAATGATGGTAGTACTCAATGACGACAATGAGCTAATCCCTTCAAGAACCGTTACTGGATGGAGAGTTTGCATCGACTATCGCAAACTCAATGATGCTACGCGAAAAGATCACTTCCCTCTTCCATTTATTGATCAAATGTTAGAAAGACTATCAGGTCATGATTATTATTGTTTTTTAGATGGTTTTTCAGGTTTCTTCCAAATAGCAATTGCCCCTGAAGATCAAGAGAAGACGACTTTCACCTGCCCTTATGGAACCTTCGCCTATAGGAGAATGCCGTTCGGACTATGCAATGCCCCTGCTACTTTCCAACGCTGTATGACGGCTATCTTTCATGATATGGTAGAAGACTTTATGGAAGTCTTCATGGACGACTTCTCGGTGTTCGGTAACTCATTTAGTGATTGTCTATTTAAACTTGATAAAATGCTTGCTAGGTGTGAAGAAACTAACCTTGTTCTTAATTGGGAAAAATGTCACTTTATGGTTAGACAGGGAATTGTGTTAGGACATAAGATTTCTGGGAAAGGTATAGAAGTCGATAAAGCTAAAATTGATGTAATTGCTAAACTACCTTACCCAACTAATGTAAAAGGTGTTAGAAGTTTTTTAGGGCATGCTGGATTTTATCGTAGGTTCATAAAGGATTTTTCAATGATATCTAGGCCTATGACCCAATTATTGCTAAAAGATGCGAAGTTTGATTTTTCTGAAGATTGCAAAAAGGAATTTAATATACTTAAAGAAAAACTAACTTCCGCACCTATTATAATTTCGCCGGATTGGAATTTGCCTTTTGAACTAATGTGTGATGCTAGTGATTATGCTGTTGGAGCTGTACTTGGTCAAAAGATAGATAAGAAATTTAAGCCAATTTATTATGCTAGCAAAACATTGAATAATGCCCAAGAACACTACACCACCACGGAAAAAGAACTTTTAGCAGTAGTTTTTGCATTCGATAAATTTAGATCATATCTTATATTGTCAAAAACTATGGTTTACACTGACCATTCTGCTTTGAAGTATTTGTTCAATAAACAGGATGCCAAGCCAAGGCTTATTAGGTGGGTTTTATTGCTCCAAGGATTCGATATTGAAATTAAAGATAAAAAGGGTGCCGAGAATCTAGCTGCTGACCACCTATCTAGACTTGAAAACCCTAATATGGAGGTGCTTGACGAAAGGGAAATAGCTGATGACTTTCCTGATGAACACCTTATGATGGTAGGAATTAAGAGCAATAATAATGGACCATGGTATGCCGACTACATAAACTTTATTGTTGCAAATGAAATTCCAAAAGGGCTAACATCCGACGAGAAAAGACGGTTTGTAACTCGCGCTAGCGAGTATATTTGGGATGAACCTTATGCCTTTAAATTATGTCCTGACAATATTTTACGAAGATGCGTAGATGGTGATGACATCCCAGCAATATTGGCACATTGCCATTCAGGGCCAACGGGGGGACATCACGGTGCAGTCGTCACAAGGAGAAAGATCCTTGATGCGGGATTTTATTGGCCCACTATGTTGGATGATGCAAAAGATTATATAAAAGGATGTGATGCGTGTCAACGATCCGGGAATATAACGTCAAGAAACGAAATGCCACAAAATTATATCCATGTGTGTGAAGTTTTCGACATATGGGGATTGGACTTCATGGGACCGTTTCCTGAATCTAGAGGTAATAAATATATTTTGGTTGCTGTTGATTACGTATCAAAATGTGTCGAAGCGCAAGCATTGCCAACAAACGACAGCAAGGTAGTACTCAAATTTTTGCAAAGTTTGTTCTCTAGGTTTGGAATTCCTAAAGCATTGATTAGTGATAGGGGAACACACTTTTGTAATCATCATCTGGGAAGAGCCTTGCAAAAATATGGAGTATATCATAGGGTTTCCACCGCATACCATCCTCAATCCAATGGGCAAACTGAAGTAACCAACAGGGCTATTAAGCGAATTCTTGAAAAAACGACTGGATATAATCCGAAAGGGTGGTCTGACAAGTTAAATGATGCTTTATGGGCATTCCGTACAGCCTATAAGACACCAACGGGATGCACTCTATTTCGTCTTGTATACGGAAAAGCATGCCACCTACCGGTCGAAATTGAACAAAGTGCATATTGGGCTTTGACGAATTGTAATATGGATATGGAAGCTGCAACAAAGAACCGTTTCATGGAACTTAATGAACTCTATGAACTAAGAGATGAGGCCTACAAAAATACTAAGATCTACAAAGAAAGAACTAAAAGATGGCATGACTCGAGGTTACGTGGGGATAAAACGTTTACTATTGGAGAGAAAGTGCTACTATTTAATTCCAGATTGAAGATGTATCCTGGTAAACTTAAATCAAGATGGACGGGTCCATTCGTTGTCAAGAAAGTGTATCCTTATGGAACTATTGAAATATTCGATAAAAATGGTTATATATTCAAAGTAAACGGGCAACGTGTGAAGAAATACTTTGATAATAAAATTGAGGATAATGAGAACGAGGTGGTGGAGTTTGAACCTGAAGTAATGGAATAAAGAGCTGAACGTGAGTCTAACTTGAAGACTCTGGAATAAAGACAAGTGCTTACCGGGAGACAACCCGGATTTATCTTTTAATTTTCTGTTTATGTGTCGAGTCAGTCAGGCCGCAGAGGATACGGCGCATCTCAATCCTGAGATGCGACGCATCTCCTGCAATGGTCATATCTTATTTTATTTTTCTGCATTTTTAATTTCCGAATTTAAAACTTTTTATCAGTTTATTTTAATGCGGCGCATCCCTGGTTAAGGATGCGGCGCATCTTTTATTCTGATCCGTATTTATTCCAGGCTCGATACGGCGTATCTTCTTCCATAAGATACGGCACATCGACTGACCTGATGATTTTCATTTTTAATTTTTATGTTTTATTTTTACCTAACTACTAATGTGTTATGCAAGTTTGAACCTTTTTTATCTTAGGTGTGTTTTAAAGCCTTGGTGGTATTATAGATTCCTGCATTTCCTTTGGATACATCGAATATGAAGCTTAAACATTCTAATCCACAAGAAAGATGATTTTTGCTCTTATACTAATGGAGGATCATACCGAGCAAATCTCAGGGGAGTTTTTCTGTTCTAATTCTTTTATTTTCCAGTTTTTAACCTTTTATACAAACAACGAGGACGTTGTTTAACTTAAGTGGGGGGATTGGAGAATTAGAACACTTAACACTTACTTGTCCTAAACTTTTCAAAATATGCTTAAAATGTGCTTAATATATCAAAATTTAAATTTTTTAGCATGTTTTTGTTTAAAGTCTAAGTTGCATAGCTGCACACATGACGTTATTTTTAAAATTGTGATTTTTCAAAATTCACAAATCTATGAGTGTGCCGGTGACTTGTAAACTTTAGAACTTGGCTTGTATACTATTCGAGACCACCATAATAAGTATTATTTATATAATTGGAATGACTTGTCTAAATTGGTAAATTCTAGGATTACACCCAAATAGCCTTATATGTTATGTGATATTAACTAACTACACTGGTTAGTTAACCCCCGTATAACCCTTTTGTTACTCTCACTTTTAGAGTAAGATACCCCTAGAAAAACACTCAGAGCCATTCCTTTCGTTTCTTACACCTGTGTTATAATGTTTCGTTACACCCTTACACCTTAGCCTACCCTGTAGATTAAAATCCGTGGTTGGTTAATTGCTATAGGCAAAGTGTGTTTCCTTACATTACCTGTGTTCGCGTGCGTAATTCATTATCTATGGTTAGGTCGGGAAATTGCACAATGCAATTGGAGTGAAAGTAAATATTGTATATCTTTGAGTTTATTTTTTTTTTTCGTGTGTTTACTACTTTCACTATTACCGTTATTTCTGAAGTCATGAAAAGTATGGAAAAATTATCCAGAATTATTGTTTTGGTGATGTGGTGAAATTTTACACATCTATGTTTATGTTTATAAAAAAAAAAAAAAATAAATAAATAAATAAATAAAAAAAAAAAAAAAAAAAAAATCGAAAAAAAATGAGAAAAGAAAAAGAAAAAGAAAAAAGTTGGAAGATTGATAAACCAACGATGTAAAGTTATGTAAGTGGTCGATATCACCACTATTTGTTGTATATTATATCTATGGATTGAATGGGAGTTGGCAATTATGGGAACGTCAACTAAGGTTTATTCTTTGATTAAGATCTTGTTGAGTATAATTCGTGTCTACCTAAAGCGTGTGTTTCAAGTGTTAAAGCGTGAGTTATTCAATGATATAAGTCTTATTCATGGGATGGTTGGGATAGTGATTAACCACACTTAGGATTTTAATTTATTTGTTTTGTTTATTTTTCATTTTACACCAATTTATATCCCAAATATTATCCATGCCCTTTATTATTCTTTATCCAACCAAACCTTTGATTTATTGAGATTAGGGATTTGAGCAATCTTAAGTATCGTAGTCGTGGATTCGGCTATGTATTTATGATTTTGTCGCCCTTTTTGATATATTATTATTGGTGAAGTTTGGACCTATCTTTAGCCTATTCGAGTTAAGGATTTGAGCAATTGCTAGTATCGTGTTCGTGGATTCGATCATGTATTTGTGATTTTGTCGCCTTTTCTGGAATTTGAGATCGATAGAGATTAAGAATAATTAACCCTTAAGCCTAAAAACCCTCTTTACCGCTTTAGACTTGTTATTCCTTGGCTTTAGTGGAGGAGATGTGTATACTTGCCAAGCTTATGATAGAATATTCGTCGCGACTGGACAGTTAAACGATTAGATTTGCTTTTATCAAAATATTTTATTTTACTTCTAATTCGTTAAGTGTTTAGTTGTGTGATTATGACAAAAACGAATACATGCTTAAATATAAAAATAAATCCTAATATCTTTTAGGATACATTTTCATAAGATTAATTCTAAGGTTTACTTGGGGACAAGTAAAGTTCAAGTGGGGGGATATTTGATGAACTCAAATAAATACATATTATTACTATCATTTATCCTATTAATTTGACTTGTTTTATTATATTATGTATGAGGATTGATACTTAATCGTTTACTTTTGTAATTCTCAGTTGAAAACAAGCATTTGGTGAAACTTGGCGATTTTGGACTAATTATGGAGCAAAACATGCAAGATTTAAGAGTCTACTGAAATGTACAAGATCAAGACTATTCTGCTCCAGATGCGCCGCATCTCACTTATGACATGCGCCGCATCACTATCAATATTTCACCAGATACGATCCAAGATACAAGAGGACATGCGCCGCATCCTATTATGGAGTTACGCCGCATCTTCTGGCGGTGTACGAATATTCCTGAATATTGTAATCTTGGACCCCACGCGAAGTTAAGTAAATGCGCCGCATCTACTTACTAGATGCGCCGCATCTTACCCTCAGACAGAAACTATAAATACCCCAAGACCAAACGAATTTCGTGTGACACATATTATATCCGAAGACCGAAGACCAGAAACCTAGGACGAATTCAGTCAAGGCAGCAGCACAAGACACACCCAAATCAAAGATACAAGAGATGTAAGAAGGTGCTGCATGTGTTTAATTCATTAAGTAGTTTTGTTTTATTGTGTTAGTAAACTTTAATTCATCAAGATTGGTGGCTTGTGTAATGTGACAACGGAAAGATTGCACTCCCTTAAAACTGCTTTCTCATTAATTAAAGTTTATATGTTGATGTCATTGGTGACTTTTATTAGTGCATTGATAACCTCTGTGTCTAGCTGAGCGTTGATCGGGTTGCCATGCCTCTGCCCTCGCCTGTTTATTAGATCGCCTATGCATTCTATGGTCTGTAGAAAAGTAGGAGAAAGATAAACGGGATAGTCATAAGTAATCATTAAGGGTTTACTCGCCGATAAGATTAGAACCAATGAGAAAGGACTTAATCTCGGTGCGTTGCATCGAACTATACACTTCATATAACACTAGCAATAAAACAAGTGACAAACTACTTATCATAAGGACAGCCCTCTTATTGTCTCGAGTATTTATCTGTGTACGTATGTGCTACTTGCTGATTCGTGCCTATTGGTTTAGTTTATTATTTAATTGCAACCAAATCGTGCCAGTCTCTCAGGCTGAACCCCCTTGCGTTAGAATAGGTTGTATAGCTAACTTAATATATTAAAATACTGATTAGAATAACGAGGTAATACGTTCCACTCTTAGTGATCGACACTCTACTTACCATTATATTCATACTGACCGGGTACACTGCTCGTTAAGTGTGTGTGTTATTGATAAGTCGGCTAAATATAAATTTAAAACTTGAGTAGGCATTAAAACTGCTAAACCGCAATGACACACGCTACGCATCAAATCTTCATCAGTCAAGACAAGTATGTGGCTGATATGTTAAAGAAATTTGGTTTTAATGATGTGAAGGCAGCTAAGACACCAATGGACAACAACAAACATTTGCTCAAGGATGAAGATGGGGAAGAGGTTGATGTACATCTTTATAGATCAATGATTGGTTCATTGATGTATCTGACTGCTTCAAGGCCAGACATCATGTTTTCTGTGTGTGCTTGGGCCAGATTTCAAGTGTCCCCAAAAGTCTCACACTTGAATGCTGTCAAAAGAATTTTTAGGTATCTAAAGGGTCAACCAAAATTGGGCCTTTGGTATCCTAATAGTTCATCATTTGACTTGGTAGCATACTCAGACAGTGACTATGCTGGAGCAAGTTTGGATAGAAAGTCAACCACTGGAGGATGTCAATACCTTGGACATAGGTTAATCTCATGGCAATGCAAGAAACAGACTGTGGTGGCTAATTCAACAACTGAAGCTGAGTATGTGGCTGCTTCTAGTTGCTGTGGACAAGTACTCTGGATTCAGAATCAACTCTTGGATTATGGGTACAATTTCATGAACACCAAAATTTATATTGATAATAATAGCACAATGTGTATAATAAGAAATCCTGTTTTTCACTCTAAAACAAAGCATATAGAGATAAGACATCATTTTATTAGAGATTGTTATGAGAAAAAGTTAATTCAAGTGGTTAAAATACATACTGACAATAATGTTGCTGATCTACTTACAAAAAGTTTTGATGTGAGTAGGTTTCAATTTTTAGTTGCTAGTATTGGTATGATCAATCTTTAAAATCTTTTCTCTATATGATTTGTAGAAAGTTTTTGAGGATTTATGCTGTTATTAATCAAATAAGTTGTTTCTAGTCTTTGCTATGCATGTATGTTGTCTACTGCTAAGTTGGTTACTCTGTTGATTGTCTTGTGATTATTGTGAGATACTCTTTTTTGTGTTTTTGTGGTTTTTGGACTAATCTTTTGCAGGATAAGACACAAGAGTATGGTTGATTGATGAGAAACAGATGATTATGAGATTCAGGGGAGGATCTCAATTCAGAATCAGTGATAAGAGTGAATGTTTATAAACACAAAGATCATAAAAGTTTATTAAGGGGTGCATTCATTACATATGCAGAAGTTACTTCATCCTGGACTTAATGGAAACATAATCAACACAAAACAAAACCAAACACAAACCTAACACAAAACAACTACTTCAGTTTCCCTTTTCCTTGGACATCAGGCATTGTTTTGTGGACTCCTCTGCCACCAATGGCGTCAGACACCTTCTTGCAAGGGAGTCCCAGCACTACTGTTATTGGCTTTGGATCTTGCTTCTTCTCAGGCACAGGGATCTTGCTTCATCATCATTAAATGAGTCAGAAGAGGAGGATGAATCATCCACATAGGGTGGTAGTTCATCTGTTGAAAGTTCATCAGAGGAGGTTGTTTCAACCTTTTTCTTTGATGTTTTGTTCCTTGAGCTTGAGGTGTAGTCTGGTGGAAAATAATCTTTCCATCCTCCGGAAACTGAGTCTGAAGATGAATCGGATGAAATCTCCACAATGTTTGATGGGGAAGGATTCATTGTGTTGGGAAATTGTTTTATGGTATGCGATGGAGTTGGTGTTGATACTTTGAGGTCTTTTATAGAACCAAGGGTACATTAAAGTCATTAAATGCAGGGTTGGTATTAAGAATTAATTCATTGGATTTGCTGGAATTAATTCATTTATGGTAATTTTGTTGAGTTGACCAAAAGGTTGGGTATCTATTTTGGGTAATGGTATAAGTATTTAGAATCCATTCTGCTGCTGAAGATTATGCTGCTCAGAATTGAAACTATTGGATTCTACTGCTTGGTTTGAAAGTGAAGAGTTTATTTTGTAACTTGGCGCGAATAAAGCCCTAAGTGGATCTAAACGGCATAAACCTAATTCGATCTCACCAATAACTTTGTGCACCCAAAATTAAACCTAATTCAAACCTTAGCACTTCTTTTCATCATTCGATCAAAAACCCCCAAAATCAAAACCCTTATTCACAATGTCGAGACGCACTTACTCTGTCGAGCACAATTAGATAGCTTTTCTTCAGAAGGTCCCTAAGGCAGATGGATTTACTGAAGTCATTGACTTTCTTAATGCTACTTCAATTAGGTATGCATTAACAGTTAATCCAACTATATATAGATCCCACATGAGACAGTTTTGGTCGACTGTTACGGCTGAAACTCAAAATGGGGAACAAATGTTAATTGCCACAGTAGATGAAGAAAGAATAGTTGTTACTGAAACATCTGTAAGAAGAATTCTTCATCTTGTAGATGATGAAGCAACAACTTGCCTTCCTACTTCTACTATTTTTGAGGAACTTGACAAAATTGGGTATGAGAGACCAAACACTAAATTAAAATTTTTCAAACGAACCCTCTGCCCACAATGGAAATTTCTTATTCATACCATTCTACATTGTCTTAGCCCTAAAACAACTGGCTGGAATGAATTCAGTACAACTCAGGCATCAGCCTTGATTTGTCTGGCTACAGGACAACCATTTAACTTTTCCGCTATGATCTTTGAAGGGTTGAAGAAGAATATTTCTGGCAATTTTTATATTTATCCAAGGTTTTTGCAATTACTTATTGATAGTCAATTAGAAGAACCTTTTGAACATGAAAAGCCTTATAAATGTTCTGTGCTTGTAACCAAAATGTTTAAACACTTGAGAAAGAATGGGACTGGATTTTCTAAAAATATTACACCTTTGTCCCAACATATTTTAAACATTGCTGCTGCTGTTGCTCAGGGTGAAGAAGCTGAAAACCCTACAGCTTCCCATCACACACCCACTCCTGAAAATATAAGTGAATCATCTCATAATGAACCCCAAAAGACCCAAACACCTAGGCATTCATAAGAAAAGAGCACTGAGTTACCTCAGACTAGTGCAAGTATGGAAGCAGATGAGGCTGCCATAGGTGACGGAGATGGCATGAAGGAAGGGGCTGACACTACTGTTTCCAACTTAGAAGTTGAACAGGCCAGTGTCAACATAGATAAGACCCCAACCTTGGCAACATCTACTGCTGAGGGTTCTCATGAACCTGATGCACATTATGGTAACCCCAACCAAATGGCTAAAAAGGGGGCTCAACTGCTCAATCTAGGATTGAGACTGAGTTTCAGTCCAAAGATTCACCTCTCAGGGAAGTTAACACATCCCGAAGTGATGAGGACAGACATGAAACTAATGAGGAATTGATGGATCAATTTGTACAACCTGACATTGCCTATGATACACCTCTCAGACCAGGTCACACAGGTCGAAGTGTTGAGGCTAGCATTGAACTTGAAAAAGAGGAATTGACGGGTAAAACTAATGTACAAAATGTCAAATCCAAGGATCCACCTCTTGGGTCAGGTAACACAGACCGAAGTGGTGAGGATAGTGTGAAACAAATAAATGCATTGATGGAAAGATGTACCAAGTTGGAAGCTCAAGTTCTTGATCTTACCAAAACAGTCAAAAGTTTGAAGTTCAGGGTCACCTTTTTGGAAAGAAAGCACAGGTCAAGAGCTACTCTTACTATAAGGGTCAAGTGAATTCCAAACCAAGTTTGGGAGAGGATGCTCCCAAACAGGGGAGGAATGAAGAGGAGGTAAACAAGGGTCAAGGGGAGGTTGACATGGATATGGATGTGAATGTTGGTGGTATTGCTGAGAATGAAGTTGAAAAAGATGTTAGAAGTGATGTTGCTGCTGATGTTGGTGAGAAGAAGGCAGAGGATGATTCTGCTGCTGGTGCAGGACATTCTGCTGCTGGGTTAAAGGATTCTGTTGTTGGTTCAGAAAAGGATTCTGCTGCTGAATCAGATGATGATACCATTCCTATAGCCCAAGTCATGCTGAATCTTAAAACAACACAACAACAACAACAACAACAATCTTCACAAAAACCTAAACCTGCTACTACAATGAAACAACCAACACCTTCAAAACCAAATGCTAAAGGAGTTGTCATTCAAGAACCTGTATCCATTCCAAAACCTGTACAACTAAACATTTCATCAACAGACAAAAGCAAGGGCATCTTGGTTGAAGAACCAAAGAAGAAGTTCAAGTTTATGGATGCTGCTGCCAAAGAACTACAAAGTGAAACTGATGAACAGGCTGCAAGGAGAATGGAAGCACAATGGAATGAAGAAGTTGAAATGGAAAGACAGAGGCAATTACAGGAGGATTAGGAAGTGGCAATGAAAACTCAAAGGGATGAAAGAGAGAAGTACACTCCTGAGGAACAACAAGATGCTATAGCTGATATGCTTGGAGCATTTAGAAAGAAGCAAATTGAAAAGATACATTATACATCAGGTACAATTAAACAATTAGACATCGTACTGAATTGTTAATCAATGATGGGCGGAGAGTTATTAATATCATTTGTTGCTTGTGCTTGGTCTTTTGCAAGTGGAAGTAACCTCGTACACTTAATTGTGGTTGTCACTTATTCTTGATGAAGCAGCTTTGGAGGTTTGTCGTATTACACATGTGGGTGTCAGTAGTCAAAGTTCAAGGATTTTAATATTGCTGCTACCATTATATGATTCTACTGCTCGATCTAGATACTACTGCTTGCTATAATTTATTCTGCTGCTAGTTTCGATTTCTACTTCTGTGCTTCATTGATACTACTGCTGTATTATTATTTTTTTTGCTGCTGCGCTTACAGTTATAATTTTTCTGCTGCTGGACTTACTTTCTACTGCTACGTTATTGTTTCTACTGCTGGGTTTACACGATTGACACTTGCATGATTTACGAGCAGTGAGGGGAAGTAAGTATGGTTATTGGTTTACACACACAGGGGAAGTTCACACACACGAAGGAATTTGTTTATTTGTTCTTAAAATTTTTAAAGGCTCGAATTAATTTTTTTATTAGCGAAGAGGAGTTTTTGTTGCTTCTTTGATGATGCAGTGGAATTTATCAAGGTTGTGTCTTATCATATCTTAAATGGCTAACAACATTTAAAGATACTTGTTTGTTCGTTCAAGTGACTACGAATTGACAAAACACTTGAAGGAGTTACGTTATTTGTGCTCAGTGGTTCTTGTTAAGAGATTGCGGTCTCCCTATACTATTTGGTATACATTCGAAGTCTTTTAGTACAAGGCATAAGACACAGGGTTGGTTTCTTCTACTTCAACATCAAATTGGTGATGATTATTTTTCTTTAACAGTATATAAAGCCTACAGATTTGAAGAATCATTTTATGTTCATGCATCACTCGAGGGGAAGTTTCTACTATTTATTCATTCTCTATTTGTTAATAACAAAAAGGGGAAGAAATATTGTGATTGCATGGCTTAAGGGGAAGACAAGGAAGACAAGTTTGTTTCATTCAGGGAGATGATCACATCTCAACTTTTATACTTCATCTAGGGAAGTTCGTACACGACTTTGTTTGTTTTGTCATCATCAAATAGGGGAAGATTGTTGGGATTCTTGATTTGATGAGACAAAATAAATAAAAGAATGAAATAAAAGGGCTTAAAGTGACAAAAGATAAAAGAAAAGATTACTACGAATCTTTTAATATATTAGGAATATCTTTTGTAAACCCTAATGTCTCTATTCTATAAAGAGACATAGGATAAAGGTTTTAATGTGTCTTCCACAATGTAGAATACAGAAAAGTGTGTGTGTGTCTAGGGCGTAGTAAATTGTAAACGCCTAGACTAGATTAGAGTTTGTGTAGTCGCCTCAAGGATCTCTTGATTCCTGTTACAAGATTAGTGTAACCGTATTATCTTGATCAAATAATATTGAGGCGTGGAGAGTGATTAAAGAGAAACTTTGTGTGAATAACTTTGATTTGTTTTAATCCGCTGTGCATAATTGTTCATTGTTATTGTTGAACCCTAATGCTCAAAACGATCCAAGAAACTATCTTTAGCACGTTATTAGTTTCTACAAAATAGAGCTATCACCTCCAATTGCCTCACCTTCATAGGACCTGTAGATTTCAAGTTATGACCGATTTGGTAAGACGTAAAACTCAGTCACTTTTATCTTTAGGACTGACCTGTAAAGACAATTTATAAAAAGTGGTTATACGTGCAAATTTTTAAATAAACTTATTTTTAAAGGAAACTAGGGATATAAAGAACATGATTTTTTGACTTACGGTTTGCAAGTAGTGTTTTTTGTAAGTCGAGGAAAGTTTTCAGCCACTAGTAAAACTTAGGAAATGTGATAGGTAAACAACTCGGGAACTTACTATTTTTGGAAACCATGACCATATGACTTGTGAAAACCCTTAGTATGATGCCTTGGCTGTATGAATCAAGTATAACAATGTGCATTCATTCTCTTATTCAATTAGCATTCACTTAGACATGTTTCTTGTTATAGGTCCTTTCTAGTTTCACTTGGGTTCTTCGGAGTTGATTCTAAATCATGATACCATCAGAGTATCTCGTTCATCACTCCCTCCTCCTCTCGATAAATTGTAAGACGACTGATACAATCGACTTTGTTAATTTCTTGTTATTTTGACATCTATTTATTTCATTTTTGTGGATATGAAACGGGATTAAAATCGATTTTGGTATTTTATTCGTGTGATATAAGAACTAATAAGTGTGGTGTTGATTGTTTAAATGATATGGGATAGTTATTTTGGATGCGAGTCAAGTATGGAACCTATTTGGGTTACGGGTCGAGACCCGAGAGGGCCACGGCTCGGAGTTGATTTATTGTTCTCGGTATGGAAAACAACCCATAAAGGTTGTGGTTATTGCATATTTGTGTGGTTCATTTTGTAACTCATAGCTTATGTTTAGCTTACTCGTTCAACTCTTAATGTTCAATGTTTAATTTGTTAATTAGATTATAGATCGTTAGAGTTTAATATGCGCACTTGTATCTTTAGCTTAAGTGAGTTTATGGCTATTTGTTGTTGGTAATAGGTTCGGTTTAATGATAAACCCAAGAGGGTTGTGTTGTTTATGTGGCCTCAGTATATAATCATCCAAGAGGTTGTTAGTCTCGTTTAGTTGTTGCCTTGTTATGTTGTGTCGACATGGGCGTGTTTATTTGCTAAATTTTCTGCATGAAATGGGGTGAGTCTTGTGTGTTTGGCTGCTGCGATAACAGCCCAAAAGGGGGTGTTTGTTGGCTACTAAAACAGCCCCAATCGAGGGTGTTTGTTGGCTTAATAATCTGCACATAACGTGGGTCAATACATGCTAAAAATCTGCACTTAAATGGGTCATTACATGCTTAACTTTCTGCAAATAGTATTCTGATCTGGAATTAAAATAGTGATTTTCACCCTTTTATGTTCTGAACCACTGAGAGTGTAAAGCTCGAACGTTGCTCAGAATGATGTTTTATACAAAAACTCAGGAGCACGTAAGCTGAAAATGAAAAACGAAGGCTGTAGACTAGAAAAACCAACTGGACCCATTTTGACCCAAGGGTAGCCATGACTTAAGAATCCTTATAACATTTTGACCTCTCGAGGCCGAGACACAGCCAATATTATTGACTCAAGGCCTTTTTGCCGAGACATAACCATGGCTATGGCCTTGGTTTTTGTCTCAAAGTTGTGAGTCTAGCCGCACGGCTAGTTTGGGTTCGATAACCCGAAACTTACTATTGAGAATTGACCACTTATTTGACATCATTGGACTTTAATAAACTTAACCATCATCATATCTTTTGCCTAGTTGCTTAATTGATTCTTACAGGTTTATTTGCCTTGTATGTTTGTGCTATATGTTTTATACTTTGGCGTGCGTTTGTCTGAGTGTATGACTCTATACCACCACACGAATGAGATACTAAACTTTTTACAAACATTAATACAAATATTCCACGAAAACTAAAACGCTCTATCTTTTGAAACTCATACGTATCGATTACCTTCCGCGTGTCATATTTTGACACAAGCTTATATTTGTTAGGATATACCGATTCTTTATCGTTGTGCTATACATCTTTTCATTATTCTGCCATATTCCTTGGCATCATTGTGTTAACTTCGCCACTACATTCTAAAGGTGAGTTCATAGCCCCACTTTAACTCTTAAACTGTTTATAAACCCATTGGGGGAGATACATGCTAGTTTTACAAACTAAATACAAGTAGTTTTTGGTATGCTTGAACCGATTATATGATTATAGTTATTGAGTAATCTTTTGCCATTCAAACTCCCTAATTTCATGAACCGTTAATTCCGTGAGAAAAACTAATATTATGAATATGCATATTTAGCTTGACAAGCCTGTCCGGGTGAGTAGCGCTCATTTTAACGGGTAGCATAATATTGAGAATATCTTGGTAAAATTGGCAAACTTACCTCTTAAGGGGCATTATTAAATTTAAGTCAAGTTTTGGTGCCATGAGCTCGATGCTATAATCCTATTTCCCGACTTGTATTCGTTACATGTCAAATTATTAATAATGCTTGTATTCAAGTTATTACTTATTAAACTCGATGAATTCACTCAACTTTATGTTGACTTTTTAGCATGTTTTATCTCAGGTCCGTAGATGTTTAATGCTTGGATGGGCGTGCAAGGACATGGATGGATGGACACGTGTTATTTCACACTTGATGGAACTTTTAATAACTCAAAAACTTATGTTGTGTTTAAATTATGTATCTTTTGGACTTTTGTCCTGGTTAAAACTTTTGGGACCTAACTTTGTTAATTTCTGATTATATCAAATGTGAACTTTGTTTAAAAACATCTTTAATTATTTCGGTGTTTCCTATGACTTGTACTATGTGACTAATAGATAACACCCCATGTTGTATTCCGCTGCGTTCCTAAAATGGGGGTGTTATACCACCGAAAGTAGCTAATCTACTTCACCGTTGGTTCCCGTAACCAAACCTTTCTTATCTTTTTATTTATTTATTTATTTATTTATTTATTTATTTTTATTATTTTTTTTAATATCTTTCTTTCTGAAGGGCTTGCGGTTTATTACACCAAATTCAGTGAACTATTGAAGCTATCGAGGAGTACCAAATGCTGATGGTAACGAAGGTTACTGGGCCGATGCGGCCTGTTACCGGGACCCAAAACGTTCCCGGGAAACTACGTTCCCTTTGTAAAGTATGCCTTTTTATTACTAATTAGAGTTGACATGAAATGGATCACTGAAGAAGACATAAAAGATGAATGAATGATTCAATCCCTTCCCACTCACACGGGTTCTTTTATTGAAGAGGTTCCCCGGGCGTACATAAGAGCGGAACATAGATAGAACGCGACGCACCGGCCCCGGCCGCCGATACAGTTACCATGCTTACCAGCTCTTACCATTTTTGCCTATAGATATAGATGGGAGATAGGCGGGGCTAGCTTGCTTCTCTTCCCCTAGGCTACCCGCACATCTTATGTGCGAATAAAATGAAGCGAGCGGCTCTTCGCTTAGTAGACAGCCGCCGGACGACGACCCCTTCTTGTTCTTGCCCAGTCGCTTCTTCTTTTTTTGAGAATCCTAGACTAAAGAAGAAGGCTCCTGAATCAGCGCAGGGAAAAATCCGCAAGCAGGAGAACTGTACTAACCTGCCGCCGGTTAATTTATCAGGGCTCCGCAAGAGAAGAAAGAAGGTCTGGGTCCAATTTCTAATGAAGCAAAGGTCCCCCTTACTCCCTATTCTCTCTTAAAGCTTTATAAAGCTCTAAAGTTGGTTCAGAACTATTGACTGTAAACGATAGCAGTTACAGTCACTCAATGGATATGCTCGCCTTTGGAATGAAGATGGATGAACAAGCACTTGAGCCTGAACTGATGAAATTCGGGGAAAACATGGAACCGGTCACTATACCGGGGGGGTGAGACATGACCGTGACTTAAGATTCAAGTACCGTTGAAAAGACTAAAGGAATGGGGGAATTGAGAGGATTTGATACACTTGGTAGGATGTTAGTCCTTTATAACGTGTGGATATGATACTTTGAGTTAATATGATTATGTATGCGGAATCTACTTAACCACACTTAGAAGGATATTTGGTTATTGGAAATGGAACATAAATGCTTGTTGTTGGATAATGAACACATAAAGTATCACATTAAACGATTCAATATTATTGAGAATAATACGAGTGATCTTTTTTATTACTAGGGTTACAAAACCTTGAATCTCTATTACAAAGAAAACTATTTTTCTATTGTATATGTCACAACTTAGTCACTTTCTAATTGTTTCACATTAAGCACACATGTTAACTAATGTCTAACTCTCTATATATGTAAATATCTAAGCACATGCACA
The DNA here is from genome assembly GCA_021014915.2 of Artemisia tridentata subsp. tridentata. Classification (NCBI taxonomy): domain Eukaryota; kingdom Viridiplantae; phylum Streptophyta; class Magnoliopsida; order Asterales; family Asteraceae; genus Artemisia; species Artemisia tridentata. The sequence continues at coordinate 148,535,063 of CP139503.1, read as the reverse complement.
CTTGGGTATTCGACTACTTGCTAGCTTGTGTGTGTCAGTAGCTTAAGATACAACTTGTTCTGAGTTTACAACTTGTTGACTGAACTCATATCTAAGATATTGTCTACCGTATATATTTGACTTTTATACACAAATATCTTATACATACTTATCCATCCCTGCAGTAGGATGACTCACTCCAACAGCAGTATCTGATACACTAGCAGTAGTATCCTTGCGGCAGTAGAATGAAATACACTAGCAGTAGAATGACACTTCGTGTATTTCCTTGAGCAGTACTAACCTTGTGAACATTTAATTCCCAATACTAATCTTCAGAACATTTAATTCCCAACAATCCTCCCCTAAACTTATGATTTATCCCAAATCAACATGTTTCTTCTGAATTAAATGAGGATTGTGAGAGTCTTTCAAACACTACATAGTCAGACTCTTGATATGAGCTTTCCTCTGTTCTGTAAAATTAAATACCTTTGTGTCTAACTCATCTGCCATCTGTGAATTACATTCAGCCATTTTCGTTGTCTTTAACACTAGCAGTATCTTGCTCATGCTCTAAGAAGTCAAGTCATCTCTCAGCAAGCCATGCAAGTGATGAATAAACGTAGTGAACTGAAATTGAAACTGAAAGAACTTTCTTTATTTGAAATGCTTCATCCCTTCTGAATATACATAATACTCCAGAATCTTGTCCAAAGACAAGGATGTTCGAACATGAAGAAGAGAGATGAAAGAGCTTATTCCCAGCATCCATCAATTGATACTTGAGCTTGTTCTTCTGAAGGGGTGTATATATAAACCCATTCAAAGGGCTTTCTTAACAGGGTTTATAGCTCATGGCAATTGTTGCCTCTAACACAAGTGTTAGATTCACCTTTGCTCGCTGTTCTTTCTATCAGATGTCCTTGGACTTGCTCATTATACTAATTAAAGTATAAAATGATAGAAAGTGAGTTGAGTCAGTTACTATCTGATCAACTGAGCCATTAATTCAACGTGAAACATCATAAACAGGTTTCAAGAAAGAAGTTTTAAAGAATCAATTTAACTTAGGTGTAAACCTTTGTTAATGGATTCCCAAACTCTGTCCATCATGAACCTATTATGTCAGCAACTTGTATGATCATTCTGCTGTTCATACATTTCACTTGAAACTTCCTTTGATCTCAAATGTTCATACCTGAAAATGTTAGTCCAAAACCAAGAAAACAAAATGCAAAGCATTTGTATTATAGCAGTAGAATCATATGACTAACAGTATGAACAAAACAATAAAAATTTTACTAGCAGTACAAACTTTTCAATAATAGTATCAATTTACAAAGCTAGCAGTACCAACTTAATTTATTTACATAAACCACACAAATTTAAAAATTTTAAGGATTAAGCATTCCAATACTTGCTACCAAGTATTGAAACCTTCCAACATCAAAAGCTTTTGTAAGAAGATCTGCAAAGTTGTGACCAGAATCAATTTTAACAACTTGAATCAACTTTTTCTCATTGCAGTCTCTAATAAAATGATGTCTAATTTCAATGTGTTTTGTTTTAGAGTGTTGCACTGTATTTTTAATTATGCAAATTGTACTACTATTATCAATATATATGACAGTGTTCATGAAATTGTACCCATAATCAAGAAGTAGATTTTGAAGCCAAAGTACTTGACCACAGAAACTTGCAGCAGCTACATATTCAGCTTCAGTTGTTGAAGTAGCCACAATTGTTTGCTTTTTACACTGCCATTAAATATGTCTACATCCAAGGAATTGACATCCTCCAGTTGTGTACTTTCTATCCAAGCTTGCACCTGCATAATCACTATCTGAAAATGCTACCAAGTCAAAAGGTGATTCCCTAGAATACCATAGATCCAACCTAGGTTGACCATTGAGATATCTTAAAATCCTCTTGACTGCTGTTAAGTGAGAAACCTTAGGTGTTACTTGAAATCTTGCACAAGCACAAACAAAGAACATGATATATGATCTGGATGATGTAAGCTACATCAAAGAACCTATCATAGATCTGTATGTGTGTACATCCACATTTTCTCCATCTACATCTTTTAGAAGTGGCTTCTCAGAGTCCATTGGTGTGCTTGCTACCTTTGAATCAGCAAATTGAAATTTTCTTAGAATTTCTGCAACATATTTATCTTGGTTGATAAAAATGCCTTCACTTGATTGCTTAACTTGCAGACCCAAAAAGAATGTAAGTTCCCCTATGGAACTCATCTGAAACTTATCATGCATAAGTTTCTCAAACTCTAAACACATCTCCTTCCTTGTAGATCCAAAGATAATATCATCCACATACACCTGAACAAGCAGAAGATCCTTCTTGTGCTTCTTGATAAATAATGTCTGATCTATTTTGCCTCTTTGAAATCCATTTGCAATTAAGTAGGAAGCCAATGTTTCATACCATGCTCTTGGTGCCTGATGAAGGCCATAAAGAGCCTTGAATAACTTGTACACCTTGTCTGGATGTTCTGGATCAATAAAGCCTGGAGGTTGTGAGACATACACCTCCTCTTCAATAGTACCATATAAAAAACACTCTTGACATCCATTTGATACACTGTGAAGCCCATAAATGAAGCATAAGCTAAAAATAATCTAATGGCTTTAATTCTTGCTACTGGAGCAAAAACTTCATCATAGTCTATCCCTTCCCCTTGGGCTACAAGTCTAGCCTTGTTTCTAATCACTATGCCCCTTTTATCCCTTTTGTTCCTGAAAACCCATTTAGTACCAATTACCCTTACACCCTTGGGTAAATCAACTAGCATCCAAACCTTCTGAATCTTGAACTAGAGAAGCTCCTCTTGCATAGCTTCTACCCAGCTTGAATTATCTAAGGCTTTAAGAACATTCTTGGGTTCTGCTTGTAATAGGAAACATACAAATAAGCAAGAGTTTGCATACTCATGCTGCTTTGATGCATAAAGAGCATCAAGAAGCCCTTGTTGGTCTGAAGACATAAGTTGCTTCCTTGTCTTCACTCCAGATTGTACATCTCCAATCACATTGTCCAGGGAATGGACTTTGTGAATCCTTGTGTGTGGTGTAGAAGGAACATGATAGTCAGGTGGAAGATTGTTGAAATCCACCTCATCTTCTGAGAATTCTGCTTCAGTTGGTTATGATGGGCCAGCAGTAGAAACATTTGGCCTAGCAGTAGAAACATTAAGCCTAGCAGTAGCTTGCTTTGTCTTAGCAGTACTATCATCATGAGAACTGTTAATTGGATTCTCTTGTTCCTCAATTCTATCTTCTTTTTTTTCATCTTTAATCCCTTCTTTAGCTTCATCAAAAGAAGGTTCATCATTCATTGAAGTTGAATCCACACTGGTCCATATTGGCATCATCACATAATCTTGATCTTTCTCTTTTTCTAACCTTGCCTCATTTGTTGCATCATGTGCTTCTGAACCTGAAAATTCATTAGTTTCTGCAACAACAGGCACATAATTCATTGATTGGGTTAGTGTCTCAAGATCAAATAGCCATTTGGGACCTTCACCTGCTACATTGGATTTGTTCTCTAAAAATTCCACATGTAGGTTTTCCTCTACTCTCCTAGTTTTTGAGTTGTATACTCTAAAAGCTTTGCTATTGAGAGAATATCCAACTAAGAAACCTTCATCTGCTTTACCATCAAATTTTCCTAGATGGTCTAAGCTATTCAGAATTGTCACATGACATCCAAAAGGTCTAATAAATCCTATTGCAGGAGTTCTACCTCTAAAAAGCTCATATGATGTCTTATTGTGAGATTTAACTACTAAAACTCTATTTTGGACATAGCAAGCAGTATTAACTGCTTCAGCCCCAAAAGTAATAGGCAATTTAGAATCAGCTAACATGGTTCTAGCAGCTTCTATGAGTGTCCTATTTCTCCTCTCAGCAACTCCATTCTGCTGAGGAGTTCTAGCAATACTAAATTCTCTTCTAATACCCTTTTCCTTGCAGAAGTTATCCATAACTCTATTCTTAAACTCTGTCCCATTATCACATCTAATGACTTTGACTTTCTTTTCTACTAAGGTTTCTATCTTTGTAATGAATGCCTTAAGAATGCTAGAAGTCTCATCCATAGAACTTAAAAAGAAAACCCATGTAAATCTGCTATAGTCATCAGTAACAACTAGACAAAATCATTTATGCTTAATACTACTCACATTTGTAGGTCCAAATAAGTCCATATGAAGCATAAACAATGATTGATCAATAGAGTTAAAAATCTTGGGCTTACAAGTGGTTTTATGTTGTTTTCCTTTAAGACAAGCAATGCATGTTTGGTCATTTTCAAATCTTTTCTGAGGTAAACCTCTTACCAAACCATCTTTGACAATTTTATTTATGGTTTTGAAATTAATGTGACCAAGCCTCCTATGTCATTTTATTGATTCATCCAATGTGGCTTTTGTAAGCAAACAAATAAAATTCTCTTTAGGAACAATGTTCTTCATGTTAACACTGTACATGTTTCCCTTTCTTGGAATTTTAAGAAGTACTTGACTTTCATCAGGCATCTTAAAATTAGAAGAAAGCACAAGACATTCAGTGTCAGTAAAAAGAACTTTGTTCTTTTTGTCACACATCTGTGAGACACTAAAGAGATTATACTTAAGTTCTTTTACAAAGTACACATCTTCAAAGTCTAAATTTCCAGTCTTAATTGTACCTTTACTTGAAATTTTGCCACCAATACCTCCTCCAAAGCTAACATATCCTCCATCTAATGATTGAAAGTCTAAAAGATAAGACATGTTGCCTGTCATGTGCCTTGAACATCCATTATCTGAGAATCCTTGATCTTCTTGTTTAGCATTTGAATGTTCATGCACATGTAATAAGGAGTATTAGTTTTTTTTTGGAGACCCAAGCCATTACTGACTTGGATCTGCCTCATGCATCAATGTAATCTAATCTTTTCAAAATAATTGATGAACCATTGGGTTTAATTGGTCTCCAAACCCAACATGTTAAGGCCTTAACAGCATTTGCCTTGTTTTTACTAGCAGCAGTATGAACTGCTTGCCTAGCAGTAGGAACTGCTAGCTTTGCAGTTGTACCCTTTGGTTTCCAAATTTGTTTTTGGACCACTGATTTTGAATGAAAGGGCCTTTCAACAGTCGTTGGTGCATGTTTGTAAGTTTTTTTTGCACCTTTAACTATTGATTTTGGGTAAACAGTCTGATATGGTCTAGTAGTAGGAACTGCTTTTATGCCAGACTTGAATGAAACTGCTCTGGGTGTTGTTCTAGTAAACTTAGAGTGACTTTTAGTTGTATGCCTTTTTAAATTCACCCTATGATTTGAATACCCAGATACCCATTGGTTACAGAAAGCTTCAAGATGATCAAAACTTCCACAAGTGTAACAAGCTTTGTTATAAAAGACAAAGTCATCACCTAGTTGGTGAGACTTGAGGCCATTCCAATTCCTTTGGTTGCCTTTGGGCTTGTTTGTGGTTCTATATTGTTCACAATATTTTACTGATTGCCTAACATGTTTAACATTTTTTTTAGGCCTAACAGTATTGTTCTTGATCATCTTAGGAAAACTTGTTCCTGCTTTCTTAACAACATCAGGTTTAGACATAACCTATTTTTCCTCATCATCATCAGATGTCCAGTCCTCAATGATTGGACCATCTGAGTTCTTACTATAGGACACCTTGTCCTCAGGGAGTGAAACATCACTTGCAGTCCCAAAAACTTCTTCTACCTTAGGACTCTCAGTAGACTTAGAACCATATTCAAATTTTGGTTCTTTAAACTCTTCTAAACCTGTGTGTGCTAGGTCAATAACCGGAGGTGAAGGAACACCTCTATATGGTGGAGGAACAGACTTGTAACCTATACCAGATTTAGCTTTATTTACTACTTGAGCTTCCCAAATTTTATTGATTCCATCTAAGGCATGAGCTAGAGTATCTACTGTTATTTGAACATTGTCATTTACCTTTTTGACCTTTTCTAGTTCTTCTTTTAGTACACAAATCACATCCATCTTGTACTCTAAATCTCTTTTTAGCACAGCTATGTCATCACTAAACTTAGATTCATTTCCTCTATAATGCAAGATTTTTGTTTCAAGAATAGCTAGACATCTTTTATGATTAGCTAAGTTATAACTTGTATCACTTAGCTCTATCAGTCGATCATCAAATTGCTTTTTAAGTATTTCAAAAGCTTTAAGAGCAGAGCAAGATTCAGAACAACTGATTTTAGAATTTACCTTAGTATCAATAAAGGCGATCAATGCAATCTCAGTTGCCACCATTGCAGCTTCTGTTGGTGCTTCCTCTTCATCAGCCATGAAGCTCCAATCATAGCTAACACCATCAATGGCTAGCATAGCTTTTGGCTCTTCTACTGTGACTTCCTTCTTCTTATCTTGCTTATACCATGTGCTCCTATTATCCTGCTTTCTTGGCTTCCTGCACTCTCTTGCAAAGTGTCCCAACTTGTGACAATTGAAACACTCTACTTTCATCTTATCAAACCCAGTAGTTTCATTACCATTAATGGTAATCTGCTTTCCTGTTCTTTTCCAAAACTTCTTAGCCCTCATGCTAAGTAAAGAAACCTGCCACTTTATATCCATCTCTTCTAAGTCATCATCATCCACCTGTTCAAGGTCTTCATGAGTTAGAGGAGAACCACTAGTTTGACTGGTTAGAAATGCATAGAATGTTGAATCTCCAAGTCCAGCAACATTCTTCTGTGAACTAGCAGTAGAAACACCAAAGCTAGCAGTAGAAAAACCTTCATCTTCATCTACCTCTTTTAACTTGCTAATGCTGGGAGATGACAAAAGTGCCACATTTCCAAAACTAGTATTGTAGTTTCCAGACTTCTTCAGACTTTGTTCAACAATTTTGAAATTGTTGTACAAATCATTGAGTTTCATGGTTTCAATGTCTAGTTTTTTCATCCAGAAAACCACATGAGTATTGAATTCTACAGGTAGACTTCTTAAAAACTTCATGTTGAGATCTTCCTAAGCTATCTCAACTCCCAACACAGCTAACTGACTAACAAGCCTGTGCAATCTCGTGAACAACTTATCAAGAGATTCATTGTTGTCTGAGCTAAAGTTTTCAAAGTTTTGTTTCAACAATGTCTTCTAAGTTTTCTTGGTAGTTTCATTACCACCAAACCATGTACATATCTCTTCAAACAGAGTTTTTGCATCAGGATACTTGCTAAAAGATAACATCTGTTCATCAGGAATGGTCATAGGCAGCAAATTCCTTTCTTTTTGATCATTCCTCTTTTGTATCCTTTCATCATTGGTGATTGGTCCAGTGTTCCTTTTCTGAACTCTTTATCCATCAACAATGGACTCTGTAGTACCTGGTGTAAAAGAATCACCATACAGAATAATATCCCTGAGAGCATAATCTTGAACCATGAAGTATTGTTCAATTCTTAGCCTCCACATCTCAAACTCATTCTGTTTGAGCATAGGTAACTTAGCAGCAATGTTTGTAGACTAGTTAATCTCCATCTCCATTTCTTCTTCTAAATCAAAGATATCAGCCAGGCTCTGATACCACTTGAGAGGATTTGATACACTTGGTAGGATGTTAGTCCTTTATAACGTGTGGATATGATACTTTGAGTTAATATGATTAAGTATGCGGAATCTACTTAACCACACTTAGAAGGATATTTGGTTATTGGAAATGGAACATAAATGCTTGTTGTTGGATAATGAACACATAAAGTATCACATCAAACGATTCAATATTATTGAGAATAATACGAGTGATCTTTTTTATTACTAGGGTTACACAACCTTGAATCTCTATTACAAAGAAAACTATTTTTCTATTGTATATGTCACAACTTAGTCACTTTCTAATTGTTTCACATTAAGCACACATGTTAACTAATGTCTAACTCTCTATATATGTAAATATCTAAGCACATGCACACTTGGGTATTCGACTACTTGCTAGCTTGTGTGTGTCAGTAGCTTAAGATACAACTTGTTCTGAGTTTACAACTTGTTGACTGAACTCATATCTAAGATATTGTCTACCGTATATATTTGACTTTTATACACAAATATCTTATACATACTTATCCATCCCTGTAGTAGGATGACTCACTCCAACAGCAGTATCTGATACACTAGCAGTAGTATCCTTGCGGAAGCAGAATCTCTAACACTAGCAGTAGAATGAAATACACTAGCAGTAGAATGACACTTCGTGTATTTCCTTGAGCAGTACTAACCTTGTGAACATTTAATTCCCAATACTAATCTTCAGAACATTTAATTCCCAACATGAATGACTACCTGTAATAAAGCACAGGCTAATACGAGCCGACCAGAAGAAGCAAGGCTTTAGATTACTAGATCCTCGACACAATGTTCCTAGACATGGAGAGCCCCTGCCTTTTCTAGCCTCTTCTTCTTGCTTGCTTACCTAGCTCATGTCTTAGTGACTCTTCCTCTTTTCTAGATTTTTTTGAGTGTGAAAATGGTAGATTTTTCATTTGCCAATGAATTGGATCCGCCTCACTTTGATCAATAATGGGATTCTTGGATAGAGAAAGGTTCTGTGACATGGATGCCCAGCCCAACTTGGTCGGTCGGTTGGCCCACCTAAGATATTCAAAAATGATCGATCGATTTGATCAAATTTGAAAAAGTCTTTCTCACTATTCAGAACAGTAGAGCTTTCGATCAAGATGTTCTCGCCTCCCCCGTTTGGGCTCTCACTCGAATCAAAAGCTTTATGGGTAGGCTTTCGACTCAATCTAATAGCCTACCTATTGGGCACCAATACAAAAAAAGAGAAAGTTTGCGCATGGGCCCATTATCTGATGCAGAACCGATGCGAGAGGGAGAATCAATATGGGAGAAGGGGGGATTGAGAGCTTTCAAGAACCAGTGGAAAGGAAAGACTTGTTCCCTGCATTCCTTTCTTTCCAAAGAGAGTCATTAGTGCTAGGGCATAAAAGCTTTGATTGAATAAACGCCACCTTGCTTGTATTGTTTTCAAACAAATCCAATGTTGGGCCAAGCGTTGCCAGCCGGTAATAGCCGAAGGCAAAAAAAGGGGAGATAGAGAAGAGGAGATTCAGAATAGTCACTCCACCCCATGGATAGTGCACACAGATTCTTCTTTCATTTGCAATTCCTTTCGGGTCGGAAACGTGGGCTGCTGGTGGGGCTGTGCCCCTTCTCCCTCTTCTTCCGCTTTACAACCGGAATAAGGAACCTTAGAATTCACCCCGATGAAAAAATGGGATTTGAGAGGCTAGCGAATCGGAATTGTATGGAATGTCCTACTCCTGCCCGAGCTTTCCGATCAACCAATCCCCTATTTCAGGGACATCTGTGTTAGGTAGGCCCAGGGATCACTGATTAGTCGAATGAGCCCATCCCTCTGGCCTATCATTTGTTGGTCGATCCGGCTGGCGGCTCCTGCGTCTGGGGCCCCTTTATACTAGTTTGCTGCTAGGAGTCCCTCTAGTCGAATCCATAATCCATAGAAGTCCCAATAGAAATTGACTGACATGGCTCTTCCATCGACGATCTACTGCTCCCTCTTAGTTGCAGATGCCCATGCTTTGATTCGAAAGCCCTATCCAGTGATGAATCCCCAGGAAGAGAGGACCATTGAATTCCTCATCCCTTCAGTCCAGTTTGAACCCGTCCCAGCAACAAACACCTTCCTACTGCAAGGCTTTGCTCTGCCCTTCCACTAGAATCCACTCTAGGTCGGAGAAGCAGCTAATCCAACTTCTTGAGATATTGAAGAACAAACATTTGCTTGAATTCCTTGCCTCACCCTGAGATGAGAGGGAAGGTCGATTTGACTCGAATCCTGGACCTGATCTTTAATCCTACACCGGTTAATGATGCGATGGGAGAAGTTTTTCTTTTGTCATTTTTCATCAATGCTGGCCCAGTCGAGGTTCGTCCATGCCTAATCCCAATGGACAAACCTTAGCCCCTAGCTCTATAATCCACCCTACCCAGTCCCTGAAAGCCCTCCCGGGGCCTAGCCCTCTTTCTTCGAGTCTTAAGCGGCTTTCATCATTGACGAACACCTGCGCTAATAAGACAAAGAGGGAGTCTATGCCTTGAATGAATCAGTAAAGTAACAACGGATTAGTAGAATGAGAGATCAAGAGACAGATAGGGGGAGAATGGAAATCATTGGTGGACCTTCCCTTGAACGAGTCACGAAGCTCTCAACGGAGTGGTTTAGGTTTTCGAATTCCATCTCTAGTTGGGGCTTTTGGTTCGAAGGTTATAAAATGTGGTGCGGGTTCATCTCTCTCAACCAGTTCAGCTTCAAGGGAGGGTGATCGAGGGGAACCAGACTTTAGATCTCTTCTCTATGGCGGGAGGTCTCTTTCATATCAAGAGTGTTTTGGGGAGGCCAGGGAAGATGGATTGGATCGAGAGGCGATGCGTATACCTCTTCTTTATCGGTAGGATTCCCATCATTTGCAGTCTCTGGCGAAGGAGATAAGGGCGAGGGACCGAACATGTTCTATCATCAACCTCCGTCCGTCATTAGTAATCTCAATTCACTTTTCCTATTCACTAGTACAATGCACGCTACAACTAGCAGCCCCTTACTAGTAAGGGAAAAGGCTAGCGCGCAAGGGCTGATGAAAAGCCAGCAACTTGTTAGGACTAGGTTTTGGCTTGCCCCTTTCTTCTTATTAGGAAGGTAGGTTTGGAACCCTATACAAGGGGCTGCTTACTGCTCACCCCTATCTCTAAAGGGGCGCACACTCGTTACCACTAAACGACGAAGCCGGGAGCGGAAGGAGGGACTTGAACCCTCAACCTCAGCCTTGGCAAGGCTATGCTCTACCAATTAAGCTATTTCCGCCAGCTACGGTAGTGGCGAGGCACTACTGAGCAATTCACGTATCACTTGATACGGACGACTTCTTTTTTTCCGCCGGACCACAGTCTTGACCTCCGATCGAGCTACGAACACGAGTAGGTAGGCGGCTAGGGGGCGGCAGGGCTGCGCCTTTTCAATCAATCTCCGGCCGCTCCACTATTGGTGCGAGCTGTAAGGAGTCTTGATCTCGATTCAAGCTGGGGCGTCATCTGCCTTTTAAGTTCAGCCATTTCCTAAGACGGCTCCTCTTATTCTTTCTACGATAATCCAAACTGCAGCTCCACGAGTCTGCTCGAAACCAGTTGATTCCTGAGCCATTCGTTCTCTTTCACAGTCGAGCTATTTCAGTCCTCTCGGTTGGCCTTTGCCATCCACTAGAGCAAGTAAGAGAACCTAGAGTGAATGAACTTAAAGAACCACATGACCGGATTGTACACGGGCTATGTACATGGATGTGCATAAAGAAGGGACGCGGCCGGGGAAGAGAGAGGGAAGAAGCTGCAGCAGCACCTCACGAACTTCTTACTGGAGCAGTACTATAGGCATTTTTTATTGTTTGGATGCACGTCTTTTGTTCATATTCCTATGCAATTAAGAGAAAAATTGCCCCCAAGGAAACCACTTGTGTCTTTCTTTGTAACACCCCAAAAATCGAAATAAAGCAGCGGAAGACTTAAACGGGGTATTACCAACTAGATCACAGTCATATGTATAGATTTTTGATAAAAAGGAAAATTTTATGTCATTCAATGAAAACTCAATATTCAGAGATTACATATTTTTTATCAAAAGGGGTAGTAGTTCACAAAAGTGATGATGAGTTTGAAAAGAATGATATAGTTATTTGGAACAAAGGTGGGTCTTTTCTCCATGCCCGTGCCAACTCCGTGCTTGAGATTTCTTTAATTACCTGAGATAAACATGCTTAAAATGTCAACACAAAGGTTGAGTGAATTCACAGTGTTTTGTTTGTAATAGTTTGAAATAGTTTGAACACAAGTCAAATAGTAGTGAAAACAATAAATGATATTGTGGTGTAATATATATTGCCCTAAGCCTCATGACACGCAAACCTTAACATCGGGTGTAATAATAAATGATATAAATAGCCCACATCATAGCAATGATGTAGGTGATAATGCCCTCGTCGTAGGAGTTTGCCAAACTCTTGATAATTCGAATAAAGTGCATTTGGTTACCATTTCAGGCTAACTTCAAATGGGGCGTCAACTTCCAATAGATCTATTCACTGAATTCGCGTTCACTCGCAAGTGATTAATGGTTCATGATATGAGGGACTTTTTGGCAGGGTGGTAACTTAGGCAATATTAACTTAGCAATATCAATCAGGATAGCATACAAAAATATTTGTGTTCAGATTTATAGCATGTATCTCCCCACGGGATTTGAAAACATAGTAAAAGTGGGACTATGAACTCACCTTGGTAGTAGTAGAAATCTGTGATGCAATGGAATCAAATGGTGTGTAGTAACTTCAACGCGTGACCTAGATTAGTATGACATGATTTAGTTTGCATTTTTGATTTAAGACTCGATGAACGTACATATATATATTTTCAAAACGATCATGTTGTTATTACATGTGTTAATTATTCACTTTACGGCGTAATTATTATCAACGGCGCATAACAATTTTAGTGTTCCGGTTACTCATTTTTGTCACAATTTTAATAGTTACTAGTCGACTTGTTGTTATTTCAAGTGTCATCATGTGTTAACGTATTTTTAAATACATGCTACATTCCCTTTTTAATTTCAATAACCAAACGCACACTGCTTTTTGTTTTTAAAATGAGAGTGGGTTGTGGCCCTTTTTTAATCCAACTCTTACATGGGCTTCGGCCCGGTTTCAAGATCAACCAAAACATTCCCTTTTTATTTTATAATGGGTTTCGGCCCATTGTTAATTGAATCCAACTCTAGTTACAAGCATTTATGCAGGTTAATAGTTTTTGTGGGATTTGTGGTTTGCCTGGGTTTTCCGTTTGAAACACAAGCAACCATTCGAAGGTTTTTAAAAAGATATGCTGTTTCAACATAAGGTTTTTGGCGAGGTTCGATCACCACTATGGTCAAGCTACGGTCCAGCCCGTTAAACGACTCTCGAGTACAACTCGAGCTCAAGTCGTTGGGTTCCTAAGGGATCGAGTACACAAATGACTAGCTCGGTTTCTAAACGGTTTCGACTACTCTTTCGCTACTTCTTAACAGTTTTTAACAATCCACATAAACTAAATTTTGAATCAATGACTTTTTAGTCAAAACTCTTCCTTTCGACCCGTTTGACAAAGATTTCACCCTTAACCCGTTTTAAAACGCAACTCATTCGCAACATCGATTCGTATCTCCATCATCAAAATCAATTCTAGTTCGACCCATTTTTACAACTAGTATCAAACTTAACCGTTCACAGCCTCTTACCATTCGATCTATATATCAAAAATCAATATAACCTCAAATCCTAGTTTCGACCCATTTTAGAAATTAAACCACATTTTGACTACTCTTAAACCACTGCTTAACGCAATTATTTTTAACATCCACATAACCACATTCGACTAATCTTACTTATTTTTATCCTAACCTCACTTATTTCTTAACTAGTATAATTCGAATGAAAGAAAAGGAATATATATCAACCTTAAGCAAAAGATGAACCTGAAGATTGGTAGGGGGTGTCGAACACTTATCAAACCCGGATTCAAAAGCTCCAAAAATTCACCTCCTTCTCCAAATCGAATCACACGCTAACCTTGATCTTGAGAACCTCTCATATGTGGGTGTGGTTGTGGTGTTGTGTGATTCGAATGGTGTCTCGGAGGTGTGGATTTAAGGATGAAAGTGGAGTTAGGCTCCATATTACTTTCGGATTGTTGGGAGAATAATCATCCCCTTTTGGTGCTATTTCCTTTTCTACAAGTATTCATCCTAGGTCGACCCGTGACTCCTGAAGAAGACAACATTTCTAGGTCAAAGGCTGGAAGGCTGGTGAGGGTGATGGTTCGACATTTTTGGGGGAAGGAGAAAGGCAGTCAAAGAAGATAAGTTGAAATGTTTCGGTTTTTGTGTGAGTGGAGGAGAGTATATTTATTTTAGTGTGTATAAGTATAAGTGTAGTTTTAACTAAAGTGAGTAAATTAAATACCCGAGTCTCGTTAGACTGTGTCGGATCTGGCTCCGTTTAAATATCTCTAGCTCGAGAGTTTTAGAGTCGTCATAAATTATTCGTTTTTATTTCCGAGTTCGTATTTATTTTTACGATCTGTTTTGTACATTCTTCGTTTTGATCAATTAAACTTATGCCATACTATCACGGTGTCGGTACGCGTGTAGTTCCCAGTGAAAATGGAACGTGAGTTTTGCCACATTGTTCGCTTTGTAATCTCACTAGTTATTTCTCAGTAAAGAAAAAAATATATATAGTAATATTTCGAATGCAAAAGGTGAATAAAATAACTTGATTAAAATTCGTAATCAATTGCTTCGGGTTTACAGAAAGTTAATAATTCGAAATTTTTGGGTTATTACATTCTTGGATATGCTCAGTCCTGCATACCTCTGGCAGGCATCGCAGCTCTTAGCATGTGCTATGTATTCTGCAAGGACCGTAGGCCAGTAGTAGCCATGTCTCCGGATCTCTCAAATTTCCCTCAGCGCGCTCGATCTACCTATCTTTCTGAGTTTGATTGGTTTTCGCTCCAACTGATCTTTCCATTTAATCATTGACAAAACCTGCCTTTTAATTCTTCTTACCCTATGAGCTTTCAGCAAAGGACAGATTTCTTGGTCCATTGACATCGATCAACAAAATAGACCTCCTTCTTTCACTTTTGTCATTGTCTTCCAATTCAAATAGCCCTATTAAGTGAGTGTTCCGCGAGAAAAGAGAGGCTGACATCTTTTCTTATCTATCTATTTTCGTAAATGAAGAAGATAAGTGAGAGCTTACTGACTGCATCTTCTAAGAAGGGCTTGGAAGAAGAAATAGAATCTCCTTTATTTTTCGAGAAAAGGTCCCATCCTTCTATATCATGATTGGGTCGACCATGCCAGATCATGAATGAAATATCATGATCGGGTCGACTAGGCCAGATCATGAGTGAATAGAAAATTGAAAATGTACATAGCAGTTCCAGATAAAATACTTGGAATAATTCTAACACTTCTACTAGGAGTAGCCTTTTTAGTGCTAGCTGAACGTACAGTAATGGCTTTTGTACAATGTCGAAAGGGTCCTGATGTAGTGGGATCGTTTGGATTGTTACAACCTCTAGCAGATGGTTTTAAATTGATTATAAAAGAACCTATTTCACCAAGTAGTGCAAATTTCTCCCTTTTTAGAATGGCTCCAGTAACTACATTTATGTTAAGTCTAGTCGCCTAGGCCGTTGTACCTTTTGATTATGGTATGGTATTGTCAGATCCGAACATAGGGCTACTTTATTTGTTTGCCATATCTTCGCTAGGTGTTTATGGAATTATTATAGCAGGTCGATCTAGTAATTAGGGGGCGGTCGTTCGGTCGCCTATGATACTAGGACCAATAGGTCAAAAATGGGTTTGTGCCGCAGGTGTTGAACGATCCACTCTACACAGGTGTGGGCTTACAGGGCTCATAAAGCCTTTCTTTCATTCATCAATAGGGCCCTAGTCGGTCACTTTTTTGGGCTGGGATCAATAAGTGGAATGGAAGTCATAAAAAAAATATCTTGATCTTCGCACCTCAGATCAAGAGGAAGGGTAGGTTTTCAAGCTGGCCTAAAATTTGCATTATTGTTAATTATTATATATAAAAATATATATAATTAAGATATAAATAAAAAGATTCGTTGTCTTTTAACTGGTTGTTCTTCTTTGTCAACGCTACTAAGGACCTATAGGTTCGCAATAATGAAAATTGGTTATTTTAAAAAGAAAAGGCGCTATTTAGCCCTACATTAGTAGAAGTAAGCGGCTGAGTTAGCCTAGCCTGCCCTAAAAGTGGTATAGTAGGGTATAGTAGGCGAGCGAGTTAGCGAAGACGCTTAGGCTAATAGAAAAGAGAGCGTCGGTGCGTAGCCTTCATTCTACTACGCTACGAAAAGGTTACGAAATCACTTAGCTCGACGTTAGGAGAGTCAAGGGGGAACGCCATACCTACATAGAAGAACCGCTGTTCGCTGACTTTCTAAGGTCTAACCTTTCGCCCCCTACTGAAAAGGGGCAATTAGCTTTGCACCACTGATAGACTACTTAAGATTCAATTCAAAAGGCCCTACTTAGTTTCGCAAGCCTTTGTCATTGTCAGTCAACTAAGTAGGGCCCGAGGCCCCCTGTGAATCCGTAAATCTGAGGAGCATGCCGCAACAAAAGGATGGTCCCCTATGCATTTCATTCTTTCCGGAAGGGAAAAAAAGAAGTACCCCCCATCATAGTGAACCTCTCCTTGTGATCGGGATGAGGTAGATGCCTCCCAGCCGGGGGGCGGATCGAATCGGAGTTTCCTTAGGTAGCCACCGACCTACAGTTATCCTTAAACTTCCGTGCTTGGTGGAGAAGAAGCGAACAAAGGTACGCTCGCTTGCTGTCTTGTTCTCTGTCGCGAACTGGGATCGCTCGCCAGCTAGGTCAGATTGGAGCAACATTGTATGAGAACATATTACCCATATTCGGGGACAAGGGGCGAAACGACCTCTCGATCTACTTACTGCAGCCCAGGAAGAAAAACGTCGTCTAGGCGTTACCTGTTGCTCCGATCTCCCCTACGCCTAGGACGTTGTCTGGGCCCACCAAGAGCCATAGTTAGTTGCTGTTTCCATTTGGTAGTTTTTTTCTCGTTGTTGATACCGGCAAGACCCAGCCAGATGATGTCTGCTGGTTGGTAGTGAGAGGACTCTTAGTACCTGCATACCCAAAAGGGGGCGCTGGTTAAAAAACAAGAATTTTTCTCTTTCTTGCTCTCCCTTAGCAGCGGGAAAGGAGTCTATCTATCTGCCTAGCTTTGGTAGACTTCCCTCAACGCAATCCGCAGAAATTCTACGAATCAATTGTTGGATAAGTCCGACGACTCAGCAGCAGTGCGGAATTTTCTTTCTCGTCTGCTGGATCTGATCTATAGTTAGGGGCAATACATACCAAAAGGTTCGAAGAAGGATAATGAGTGAAGATCTGCCCCAGCCAAGTCGTCGACCTCTGCGGTATCTGAACTGAATGCTCTGAGGTTGAAAGGCAAGTAGATAAGCGAATTCCTACCTGTATTTTGATTGTCTCGATTCGTCCACTGCTGCTACTGATAATGGAAAAGGTTATGAAGTTGACTTCTTTGCCTTCTTGAAGGTGGTTGGGCATTAACCAACACAACAGTGAAACCCGATCCAGCTTTCGCTCCCTCCGCTTCCTCAGGGCCCTCACTTCCTCACTCAACTCACTCAGACGCTCGCCTCACATCACTTCGCTCGCCTTGGGAGGAAGGCTATTGACGGTAGCGAATCTCAGAATACGAATAAGATCAGAAAGGCCATCATAAGAGTAAACAAAGCAATGGCTTACGTGAGAGAAAAGCCTAAAATGGCATAACCAAACAATTTAGTATCCAATTACGGACTCCGTGCTACTTAATGGATCAACGAACTGAATATCTTTCCAATTCCGACTGCAGCTCCAGCTAAAGCAATTGTAGTAGTTCCAGCACCGATGACTTTTAAACCCTCCATAACATCTTTAAAAGTTTTCGTTTTAGTCTATTAATTGGAAGCAGGATTCTTATTCTTGAAAGCGAGTTAAGTGGCTCTGAGGGCCACGAACGGTATAACAATAAGTACTAATTCGACTAGCTCGAACGTGGGGAACGAATGCTTGAATGTGAACAAATAGCTGACTCTTGCAAGTTTGTGGCCAGCGATCACCCTCTAAGCTATACGCTTGATAACGAACTAAAGGGGTCGAAGCTATAGAAGCTCTACAAATAGTAGTTCTTATGAATTTATGGCACAGTTCTTTAAGCTGGGTAAAGGTAAAGTAAACAGTAAACAGCAAAGACTCCCTATATCGAACCCCATTTTTTTGATATGGCTTAGTATAAAGAGTTGGCTTAGTACATATCCATAAATATGTCTTTTTGACTGCATCATAGCTATCTCGTAGTAAGAGTCTGAGTAAGCCTCGTTCTAGGGCAAGGTTCTCTTTTAAGTAATTACTGAGGATAGCACTCTATTTAAATAAGCTCATCGCTCTATCAAGGAAGTTAGGAGCTAGTCTGCCAAGCTCAAGAAAAAGTTCAAAGTAAGCAAGGTTGTCAGTGTAACACCAGTCTCCCAGGTGTTGGGACCCCACCCTAGATGAAAATGGATAAAGACCTAATGTGATTGGTTGGTCAACAAAGTTACGTGGAAAGTCAAACCCGATAGTCAAACAAATAGTCAAAGTATGACTAATGTAGTTATATAAGGTATGATGTATCAACTAAAGGGACCTTAGTTGCCATTGTGGTAAAATGGTATAAGTTAGTTCTGGCTTAAGTAAGAAGAAAGAGACTTGAAGGGCCATTAGTGCCATTAACCCAAACTTGCCACCTAACAATTATATCTAGCTTATTCTAGACTTTTCTTCCAATTATTGAGATAGAGTTGTGAAGGCCGGTTCCTAGAGAGAAAAATGGAGGGAAAGAGAGCTAGCTAGATGACTTAGGAAAGAAGATGGTGAAGACATGATAATTATGATCCTTCCTAGCAAAAGATCACTATAAGTAAGTAATCCTTGTAATGATTATAAGTTATATTTTAGTGGGATTTCATTATATGATCAAGATATGATCATATGATGATGGGATTTGGAAGATGAGTATGTTTTATGGGTTATAGTAAACCTTGTTTAAGTTATTGACTATTATGTTGTTAGGTTTTGGTATATTGTAGAAGATGATGATGATGGTTAGAAGATGATGTTGGTGGGATTTATGTTACTAGCTTAGCTTGGATTGAAGGTAAGTAACTCTCCCTAAAACATGTGTTATGTATGTATTCATCATATATGTGTTATGATTGTATGAGACCATGAGACTTGGATTTAGGATGGTAGTAAGTTGGAAATTGGTGGCTAGTGGTTTTGGTTAAGAGTATGTAGCTTATGGGCTTGGGATTAATTAAGGTATTTAGCTAGTTATGGATGTTGTGATTTGATATTAGTTATGTTATGAGATTATGCGTGATATGGTATGAATGTCGTAGCTTGGAGGCTTTATGTGATTATGATGCTTATGTGAAAATATGTGTATGAGATATATTTTATGTCGGGTTACTTATTAAGCGTAAGCTTATTCTTTAGTTGTCAATGTTTTGTAGGTCTATGTGCGGCGAAATGGAAGTACTTGGATTGTAGCATAAGGATTTGGAAGTGGATTTGGAAGATAATATACCTTAAGAGCTAGGTAGAATACCAAGCTCGAGTCAAAGTTGTACCCCCGAGAGTCTTTTAGTGTTTTGTAAGTAAGGACGAGTGTCAAATTGTATGTTAGAGAAGTCATAGCGATTTGGGAGTCTAACGATGAGTCAAAGTGTGTTTTAAGCGTTTATGTGCAAAGTTAAAGGGACGTTTGGTTTAGTTGTAAATATACCCATTTTGGGTAGTAAGCGAGTCAAGTGTCGTTGGAACACGTATGATATGTTAAGTTATTGATGTTGGTCAAGTTTGGTGTAAATCGGAAGTCGTATGGATGGTTTGTAATGAAATGGGTCAAAATGGGTTATTTGCATAACCCGTCTCAATTGTAAAGTACCCTTTCGGGAAGTCGTTCGGTAAATGTTTTTGCATGAAAATGAGCCCATCAATATACTAAGTAAATCTGGAAAGTTTGGTTCGATAACGAGTTCGGGAGGTCGGGTTTCCAAAACGGGATTTTGAAAACCAATTCGGGCGAGCAGCAAGGTTGAACCGCCGCGGTTCAGCCTGATTTTGGGGCCAAACCGGCGGTTGGGTTTTCCCAGCCGGCGGTTTGGCAGAATTTTCAGATTTTGGTAATTTTCGAAAAGTTATATCTTTTAAACCGTAAGTCGTCACGGGTCGTGCCACCCGTCGTTTTGAAGGTAATTGAGTGTACTTTCATTTAAAAATAGTCGCAAGTTCTGAATGTGTACCAATTTTTGTAAGTTGTCAAAAGAGTGACCGGATGTCCATAAAAGTCAAGTCTTTTCGCGTAAAAAGTTTTAATTTTTGGTCTAAGCGGGCACGGGGTGTAACAACTTGGTATCATAGCTTCGGTTTAAGTGAATTAGGTTTTATTTAGGATTGCCTGGACTTAAACCACTCGTAGACGCGTTAAATTTAAGTTTAAGAAATGTGGCCAAATATTTTGTAAGTTATAGGATGTGAATGTTGAGTTTTGAAATTAATTATGTGATTGTTATATGAGTATAATGATAGGAACTTATGGATGTGTTTTAGGTGATATATGTTGTGGAAGACTTGATGTGTGAGTGATAGGATTACCGTGCACCTCGGGATGTATCGGTAATTATTATATGATTATATGAATGTAGCGAAATATAGAAGGATGAACTGGACGCGAAAAATAGATGCCTTAGGTGTGCGATGTGAAAGTGCTTATAGCAATAGTGGGATTAGGATTTGGTTGGATATAATGTGAATATTGAGAATGTGGACTTACTAATGGTAGAATTAATGAGTTAAACTCGAGTCATTGATTGTTTAAGTTATGAGATGGAATACGTGATATGTTGTATGAGCATAAGGTGTTAGGAGTTGTTCATGTTTATAGTATTGGTGTGAACGTAATATAAGTCCAAGGCGGACTAAACGTGCTTAAATAATAGATTACCGTACACTCGGATATTGTCGGTGATTGTTATATAATTATGTGGTTGTGTGCTATGGTAGTTGCGAGGGCGAACGGATGTAATAAGTTGTGTAGTGGTTTGTAGAAATGTGACTAATAATGAAAGTGCATGGCTTGTGTGATAGTGATGACTAAATCATGGCCTTATGAGTAATTACATTTAGCATGGTGATCATTAATGAGGTATTAGAGATGGGTTAGTCGAAAGTCAAAGTATTAGGAGCATGATTATGAACGTGTGGTAACGTTGAAGGTTTATGGTGAAGAAATGATATAAATTATTACATAATAAGTCCGTGATGAACTTAGTAAAGTTACAAAATGAGAAAAGGCATAGTGATTGAGTAAATGATGAAATAGAGCGAAATTTCCTAAGTACTAATAGCTATAATGAGATGGGCATGTATGAGGTTAAGGTATTGCCAAGAAATAATTATATTACGGCTTAGGCGATTAGCGGTAATTATTAATAATGAATGAATGTGTTATAGTTGACGATCTAAGTAAGGTCTACATGTAAAGGAAGCGAGTGAGACTAAAAGAGTAATGGTAAAGATGCGGAATTAGCTAACGAGGGTTAAATAATGT
This sequence comes from Artemisia tridentata subsp. tridentata, assembly GCA_021014915.2. Taxonomy (NCBI): domain Eukaryota; kingdom Viridiplantae; phylum Streptophyta; class Magnoliopsida; order Asterales; family Asteraceae; genus Artemisia; species Artemisia tridentata. The sequence goes on along the minus strand of CP139503.1, from coordinate 148,513,723 downwards.
AAGTTGTGGTAAGAGATGATAAACACATAGGATTGTGTAATTACAATAAGCAGGCTCATATGCTCTATGCGCTTGCAATTCACTAAAATAAATGGATATAATGGTAAGGTGCTTATGACTTGGATCCATTGCTAAAGTGATAAGGTGTGAATGTTAATGATCCTTTGGGATGAACGTTAAAAGTGGTATCCTTCGGGATGACCAAGTAAATGAATGTTAAGGAATCCTTCGGGATGAATGTTAAAGATCCTTCGGGATGAAAAGTATTGCCTTCATCGGCAAATGGGGTTGCCTACATCCTTGGCAATAAAAGTATCCCCATAATGAATGTGTTAATGATATAGATCCAAGTCTAAAAAGGAAATATGAAGTATAAACAGGATGAAATAATAGAAGTTAAATTGGGAATTAGGAGTAGTAGTGTTATGTCGGGAGTACATAACCATGAGTTTATATTTCTTGATTTACATCGATTGGGACGCCTCTCCATGTAAATGAGGAATTATAAATGAGTGGGCTTATGTGTTGCCGACACTGCACGAGTAGGGTTAGAGAAGTAGAAAGCGGAAGTTTAGAATTAGTTAAAAATTATAAGGACTAAGATATGAGGGTTAGAATTTGACCATGACTTTTAGTTAAGACTTAGGAGAAGCCTTGAGGAGATGAAGAAATTGTAATGATGATATAATGTGCCTTGCGGTGTGGTACAAAATATGATGAATGAAAATAATAGAACGTGTACGTAGTAGTCGAGCGTAATTATGCAAAGTCAAATAGTACGAGTTTCTTAAGTATCAAGTAGTCGAAGAATGAGAGTAGAGGATAAAGCGATTGAGATGGTGATGTAATGGTAATAGGGCGGATCAGAATGAGGACTAGTGGTAATAAGCATGTCTAGTATTATGTAAAATCTAAGCAAGAGTTGTATGGTATAGAAGTAAACGGGAAGTAATGGGGATTAAGGACATGTGATATGTTATAGTATGCATAGGGTTGCAAGATCACTTAGATCGTTGCACTAAATAAACTAAGAATTAAGGTGCTAGGAATGAGATGAATTATGAGACTAAGTTTTGGTTAGAAATAGACGAAAGATTTCGGGGACGAAATCTAAATAAGGGGGATAGAATTGTAACACCCGTTTCCCAGGTGTTGGGACCCCACCCTAGATGAAAATGGATAAAGACCTAATGTGATTGGTTGGTCAACAAAGTTACGTGGAAAGTCAAACCCGATAGTCAAACTAATAGTCAAAGTATGACTAATGTAGTTATATAAGGTATGATGTATCAACTAAAGGGACCTTAGTTGCCATTGTGGTAAAATGGTATAAGTTAGTTCTGGCTTAAGTAAGAAGAAAGAGACTTGAAGGGCCATTAGTGCCATTAACCCAAACTTGCCACCTAACAATTATATCTAGCTTATTCTAGACTTTTCTTCCAATTATTGAGATAGAGTTGTGAAGGCCGGTTCCTAGAGAGAAAAATGGAGGGAAAGAGAGCTAGCTTGATGACTTAGGAAAGAAGATGGTGAAGACATGATAATTATGATCCTTCCTAGCAAAAGATCACTATAAGTAAGTAATCCTTGTAATGATTATAAGTTATATTTTAGTGGGATTTCATTATATGATCAAGATATGATCATATGATGATGGGATTTAGAAGATGAGTATGTTTTATGGGTTATAGTAAACCTTGTTTAAGTTATTGACTATTATGTTGTTAGTTTTAGTATATTGTAGAAGATGATGATGATGGTTAGAAGATGTTGTTGGTGGGATTTATGTTAGTAGCTTAGCTTGGATTGAAGGTAAGTAACTCTCCCTAAAACATGTGTTATGTATGTATTCATCATATATGTGTTATGATTGTATGAGACCATGAGACTTGTATTTAGGATGGTAGTAAGTTGGAAATTGGTGGCTAGTGGTTTTGGTTAAGAGTATGTAGCTTATGGGCTTGGGAATAATTAAGGTAAGTAGCTAGTTATAGATGTTGTGATTTGATATTAGTTATGTTATGAGATTATGCGTGATATGGTATGAATGTCGTAGCTTGGAGGCTTTATGCGATTATGATGCTTATGTGAAAATATGTTTATGAGATATGTTTTATGTCGGGTTTCTTACTAAGCGTAAGCTTATTCTTTAGTTGTCAATGTTTTGTAGGTCTATGTGCGGCGAAATGGAAGTACTTGGATTGTAGCATAAGGATTTGGAAGTGGATTTGGAAGATAATATACCTTAAGAGCTAGGTAGAATACCGAGCTCGAGTCAAAGTTGTACCCCCGAGAGTCTTTTAGTGTTTTGTAAGTAAGGTCGAGTGTCAAATTGTATGGTAGAGAAGTCATAGAGATTTGGGAGTCTAACGATGAATCAAAGTGTGTTTTAAGCATTTATGTGCAAAGTTAAAGGGACGTTTGGTTTAGTTGTAAATATACCCATTTTGGGTAGTAAGCGAGTCAAGTGTCGTTGGAACACGTTTGATATGTTAAGTTATTGATGTTGGTCAAGTTTGGTGTAAATCGGAAGTCGTATTTGGATGGTTTGTAATGAAAATGGGTCAAAACGGGTTATTTGCATAACCCGTCTCAATTGTAAAGTACCCTTTCGGGAAGTCGTTCGGTAAATGTTTTTGCATGAAAATGAGCCCATCAATATACTAAGTAAATCTGGAAAGTTTGGTTCGGTAACGAGTTCAAGAGTTCGGGTTTCCAAGACAGGGTTTTGAAAACCAATTCAGGTGAGCAGCAAGGTTGAATCGCCGCGGTTCAGCTTGATTTTTGGGCCAAACCGGCGGTTGGGTTTTCCCAGCCGGCGGTTTGGCAGAATTTTCAGATTTTGGTAATTTTCGAAAAATCATGTCTTTTAAACCGTAAGTCGTCACGGGTCGTGCCACCCATCGTTTTGAAGATAATTGAGTGTTATTTCATTTAAAAATAGTCTCAAGTCCTGAATGTGTACCGATTTTTGTCAGTTGTCAAAAGAGTGACCGAATGTCCATAAAAGTCAAGTCTTTTCGCGTAAAAAGTTTTAATTTTTTGTCTAAGCGGGCACGAGGTGTAACAGTCAGCGAGTAAGAAAAAGAAAAAGGTAGGCTTAGAACCAGTATACCCTATACTTGTATCCAATAGTTAGTAAGCCTATGAAAAGATTGCTTTGGAATTATATAAGAGCAGGCTGTGATGCGAGGACTCTCAGGGACCTACTTAAGTCTGCGATCACTCTAAAAGCGGATAGGACCAACCCTTTTATTCCCCTAGCAGCGGTTATGTCTCAAACCACCGGCAACAGGTTGAGCTCCTACATTCACACCTTCTCTTGCAAACATAGCACTGGATGGAAGGTATGCTTCACCGACCTCGTTTAACACCATGCTTCCTCCGAAGCTTTCATCTGAGTAGTCACTACGCCCTACCCTATCGCTGAGTCTTTGGAAGCGGTTTCACTCCTTTATAGGTCAGAACTCTGGAACCTAAAGACTTTCTCAATCAGACAGGATAGATGGATTGAGTGTGCATTGCCTTGATTTGAGGTGAACTCCTTTTCCTCTTCTTCCGGACCGGACCCTTCCATGTGAGAAGCAGGAAGTCGAGTTATTGATGAATGAGAATCTAATGTCTTATTAAACCTTTAGGAGCGATCTGTTCATCCAACTCGTAATTTCGTAAGAGAAGCACTTTTACGCCCAAAAAGTCCCATGTCTTTCCGGACCAACCGCCGGCGATTTCCGAAAAGTCTTTTCCCGTTTTTTGGCGGGAGCAGAGCAGTCAAAGAATGCGCCAAACGCCATGAATAGTGCGGAACTTCTACTCTATGGGGATCCAACGCCTCGCGAGATGGACTTTCTCATGTATACCGATTTTACTTCCTTCCCTTCTTCGGGGGCTTCCCCTAGTTTGTCAACTGCGTCCGAGGCGGAGAGTGCTCCGCCTGACTTTGACCAATTGTTTCAGAGAATTTGTGAGGAATACAGCAAGTGTGTGCATGAAGCCGGGAGGGGCTTACCCCCAGAATGGACCATGCCGGACCTTGTTCTGGCAATGCTTGGTGATGAAGCTATTCAGCACGGCTTTCTGACGGATGCCTACTATGATGTGATGTTATGTGGCACTCGTAGTGGGATGCGAGGAGCTGCTGAATTTGCTTGATCTAATCAACTATGTATAAAACAGCATCTTTCACTGTTTCGTTGGAAAAACCAACGCAAATCTCATATTGACTTTCTTTCGCCCTACTCTAAGGGTACTTTAATTTGATATCTTTTTTTATATTCTATTTATATAAAGGCCCCAGAACGCTAAAAGGTGAGGGAACCAGAGTTCTCTTTCTAAAAAATAAAAATAAATGACTATAAGGAACCAACGATTATCGATTCTTAAACAACCTATATTCTCCATACTTAATCAGCATTTGATAGATTATCCAACCCCGAGCAATCTTAGTTATTGGTGGGGGTTCGGTCCGTTAGCTGGTATTTGTTTAGTCATTCAGATAGTGACTGGCGTTTTTTTAGCTATGCATTACACACCTCATGTGGATCTAGCTTTCAACAGCGTAGAACACATTATGAGAGATGTTGAAGGGGGCTGGTTGCTCCGTTATATGCATGCTAATGGGGCAAGTATGTTTCTCATTGTGGTTCACCTTCATCTTTTTCGTGGTCTATATCATGCGAGTTATAGCAGTCCTAGGGAACTTGTTCGGTGTGTCGGAGTTGTAATCTTACTATTAATGATTGTGACAGCTTTTATAGGATACGTACCACCTTGGGGTCAGATGAGCTTTTGGGGGGCTACAGTAATTACAAGCTTAGCTAGCGCCATACCTGTAGTAGGAGATACCATAGTGACTTGGCTTTGGGGTGGTTTCTCCGTGGACAATGCCACCTTAAATCGTTTTTTTAGTCTTCATCATTTACTCCCCTTTCTTTTAGTAGGCGCCAGTCTTCTTCATCTGGCCGCATTGCATCAATATGGATCAAATAATCCATTGGGTGTACATTCAGAGATGGATAAAATTGCTTCTTACCCTTATTTTTATGTAAAGGATCTAGTAGGTTGGGTAGCTTTTGCTATCTTTTCTTCCATTTTTCTTTTTTATGCTCCTAATGTTTTGGGGCATCCCGACAATTATATACCTGCTAATCCGATGCCCACCCCGCCTCATATTGTACCGGAATGGTATTTCCTACCGATCCATGCCATTCTTCGTAGTATACCTGACAAAGCGGGAGGTGTAGCCGCAATAGCACCAGTTTTTATATGTCTGTTGGCTTTACCTTTTTTTAAAAGTATGTATGTACGTAGTTCAAGTTTTCGCCCGATTCACCAAGGAATATTTTGGTTGCTTTTGGCGGATCGCTTACTACTAGGTTGGATCGGATGTCAACCTGTGGAGGCACCATTTGTGACTATTGGACAAATTTCCCCTTTAGTTTTCTTCTTGTTCTTTGCCATAACGCCCATTCTGGGACGAGTTGGAAGAGGAATTCCTAATTCTTACACGGATGAGACTGCCTGAAAAGTGAGAAATTCTGACACCCAACATTTTCGAGTGAGTATTACACCAAGAATTGACAAGCCTTTAGTTGTACGAGTTGTACATTTTCTATTTCTTACGTGACTTTGATGAAAGAAAGCATTCCGGGAACAGGAATAAGAGTAAAGGCCTTCCTTGTCATTGTAGTAGGCTTGTTTGCAAGAGAAAAGAAGCAGCTTCAATGATGCAATCAGACCTGTGAGAGTAAGCATGAGAAGCCAGTCTGTCTGCAATTGAGTTGCCTTTTCTATAGAAGTGAGAAACCATCATGCCAGAAGATAATAAGCTGATGCATTCTCTGATCAAGTAAAACATGTCAAGGGGTGGATATAAGACCAAGGATGGAGTCCACCATAACTTTGGAATCAGATTCGATGTCATTCACTTGGGTGCCCTTATCAGAACATAGTTTGAACCCATCTCTGAGAGCTCTAGTCTCAGCCATCATGTTAGTACCATTGTGATAGAATGAAGAGAAGGAAAAAAAATTTGACCTTAACTCTTTCTCAGGATACCACCACCTGCACTCTCTCCCATAGCAGCTGATCCATCTATGTTGAGTTTGGTACATTTTGGGGGAGGAGGATTTGATCCATATCCCGCTTTGATTTCCCTTCGGGCTCCTTATTCCGAGACTGTTCTTTATCACGGCTCTTCTGAGGCTTTCCAACCAACCCTGTTGACTCGGAGTATTCAACCCCCCATTCGCCTAGCCATCAGATTCCTCCGCTGCCATCTTCGCTTTTGGCTCCTTGTCATTTGATCTGGGGGAATCAACCTCGAAGAAGGGAGCCTAGGAGCGTAGTTTGGCCTGTGTTCCAAATTCAATGCTCAAATTCCAGCTTCAAGCGTTCTGCAGCTCATAATCATATTATGGAAAATGAGGCGTGGGAAAACGGCACCAATTCTGTCCAATAACACCAAAAACCTCATTTTTAAGTCCTTCGGCCTTCGCAAACAAACAGTCCGGCCAACCCAAGTAATCCCCCATAACATCAATCAGTACCGCAAAAGGCTCAAAATATGACTAAGTCTCCAGCAGCTGCGGAGCGGGGGATAAAGGAACAGCAGGATTACAACATTGCGCAGGATCAATCAGAATGCGGGAGCGCGGAGCCTTTAAGAGATAGGGGGTGCGGGAGCATAATACTTAATACTAATGATTCCCCGCGGTTTTTCATGCAGATTTGACCGCGGTGTGCACCCCCCTTAACTTAACCCCTATTACGTAAGGGGGACCTTCGGCGGGATAAAAGAGAGTGCGGGAAAAGCAGCTACAGATACAGGACAAAAGAAGGAGTGGCGCACTTAAAGAGTAAAAAAGTCCATCGTAGCGCAAAAGAGCATCCCGCAGAAAGAGGATCCCGCGGAAAGTTTCCACTTTTCTGTCCAGCTTCAAAATGGAATGGAATAGTCTAAGATGCTTAATAGCTCCAACAAGCGCGAAAGCCATTGCTTCTTGCTTTCGAGCCCAAGCCTACGTTTGCTTAGTAAGGTTGCTTCTTTTTATATCTCCTCAAAAAAAGAAAGGCGAAAGGTTGCTTGCTTGACTTTGAGAAAGAAGTAGAAAGAAGGTATTATATAATAAAAAAAAGTAAAGGCGCGTTAGCGCTTTTTTTTTTCAATAAGGGTCGGAGCTTGAAGAAGCGAGCCTATCAGAGAAAAAAGTGCTAGTTGTAGCGCGCTAGCGCGCATTTGACTAAAAACATGGAAAGTCAAGGCTCTGGGCAACGAGTGGGAGGGAGCCTTGACTTGAAGCATTGTACAAGTGCTTAAGGCTCCTTCGGGCCATGGCCACAACTATCATATAAGGCAAGGCTTGGAAGCAAGCTACCTGCGCCTATCGGCGGGAACTGGGCTTGGCTCGGTTAGTAGTGCCCGCCCATTCTGTCTCGCCCGCCTGCCGACCCATGAATTCTTCAGAGCGGGCCGGCAGGCCGGGCGTACGGGAACCGTCGAAGAAGTGCCTCAACGCGCCGCAGCCACTACTTTACTTTGACTCCTTTTATGCAATTATGAACTCCACGTAACTTTCTCGATTCCAAGGCAACTTATCCTTTTGGAGCTGACGTAACAAACTACGCGATCCTCCCAACGAAGCCAACATAAATCCGATCCGAATAAAAAAAATAAAAGGCAGTTTCATTATGGTAGTATACCAGCCACCTGTTCTGGAACTGGAAGTTCCAATCGGAGCATATAGATCCGTAAATGGATTTGTATGTATAGCCACTTCAGTCGTGTTCGTCGTTTCTTGAAAGTATCTTTTTTCTGGGAACATGGTCAACCAGAAATTCTTATGTTCGCGATTCTTCATCCACCGATGCAGAAAATGCTCCAGTTTTCCATTCTCATATGAGGCCGGAAAGTTTATTGGCAACAGGTCGACACGAAGTGATTCATCATCCTCAAACATGAGCCGATCATTAGTTAGGGAGGGTTTATAGATCAAAAAATTCCCACAAATTGAATGAGAAGTGGGTCCATGTAAATAATCGATACCTTGCAAACAACAACGCTCCTTCCCCATATGGAGTTCGGAACCCAAAGGCAATCGTTGAGTGAACTGTATCTTCTTTGTGTTAGTTAACCTAAGCCGCACCCTTACTGCTAGGGTGGGGCTCGGCCTCCGAACCGTACGTGGGACGAGTTTCTGCCTCATACAGCTCGGGCCGAAACCCGGGGGAAGTTTAGGAGAGATGGAGAGAGCCAGCAGCTGACAGTCGGGGCGGGGATAAGCTCCCTTCTTCACAAGCTTATCCCTCCCAAAAAACCGACCCGATAGCGATTCTCATTTTTTCTATTCCATCCCATACCGGGACAGGCGGCTAATACTAATCTAATAAGTGAAGTAGTCATCGTCTGACCAATCGGCTCGGACACCAGACCGCCCGTGCCCGCCCATTTTGTCTCGCCCTAAATGGAATCCCTTAGTTACGCTATGCCCCAAACCGAGTCCCCATGTCCGCTTTTCTCCGCCCGAAACCCAAGAAGTTGGCTTTGCCAACACAACATTAGGGCCGTCCCCTTCATTCTATACTGACCCCGGCCCGGGCTGGCTTTTTGGGAAGCCCGTCCCCACCATACTCACGGCTCGGCTGGTCTGCCAGCGGTAGTAGGAATTATCCCATTCCCTGGTCAAAGACATGGTTGGATGCGGGTTCTACTCCACGAGGAGCGGTACGGACGTAAATGATATCATCACGACCTGTCTTTTCGTACCGCTAGAGATGCTTAACGCCACTTCGCCAACTGGTGTTACCTGCGCTTTCTTGTCTCTCAGTGTGGTCAGCACTGGGTGTTTCCGAGCAGTGAGGCTTACACCCATTCGCATTAGTTCATCCAAAGTTCCTTACCCTTATGCACGAATTATTGAATAAGCCATCTTCCTATCAAGGTTAAGGAGTCAACTGAGCATCTCAGCGGCGGGATTGAATACCCGGATCGAATCAGAGTTCACGCTGCCCACCCTGAACAAATAGGAGGCGTGGGCCACAGGTCGCACATAAGCCGCCAGGTCGCACGACAGAATAACACCCAACATAAAGATGCACACTCCTCCATGCGAACTATTCATCTTCATTGCAACTTTTTTGTAGTATTCGTGACCAATATCCATCAGCTATCGGCTCGTTGGTAAGGTGAGAGCTTCAAACCCGATTTCTGATGGCGCATCCCCCACACAAGCACCGCCCGACGAAGGGGGGACGGGTAAAGCTACAGACCCAAAAACTTCGACCCTTCTTTCTAAATCGGGGTGCCCAGGGTACGTCATCTTGTCATTTCATCCTTGCTCATTCCCGTTAGGCTGAAGTCTTTGGCCTTTCCTTCTCCGCGCCCGCTCAAGCTTCGCTGACCTATCGCGTGGTAAAGAGAAGAAAGTACAAAAGAATAGTAAACGGAGCACACCGCGGAAAGATTCTAAATATTAGAAATCCCCTTTTTTCGATAAGAAGGAAATGAAGAACAGGAACGAAATGAAATAAGGCCTTTCTGGCTCTAGTTTCGGATGAGCTTCTCCCAATTATGTCTGGTAATAGAATAGGTCTGCTTGCTCTAACCAAGACTCCGCTTTTTGCTCCGTCCGTGGAGCGTATGAATCTCCTGGAATGTAGATAGACCAAAAGAGGGAATGAAGGGATAGCAATAGGAATTATAGTACCATTAGAAGAAGGGGCACCTGTGGGAACATCTCTACCGACGAACCATTTCAATAGTACGGGTGTTTCCGTGCCATGAGGCACGACCATGGAAGTAATGAAAAAGAAAAAGTTATGTAGTTGCACCATCTGTTCTATCCGTTCGAGTTTTGCTTCTATAGAGAAGATGAGATGCTCAAAATGAAAGTGTTCGCAACGCATACCAAAAGGGTACTAATGAAGCCGACCATTAATGACTAGTTCGAAGACCAAGAGCGGTCTGATCCAAAAATAAAGCGTGACCTTTAAGGTAGGGGTAATCCGAACTTGAGGCGGAATCCCTCATCGGTAAAAGTGGGAGTAGAATTCACGGTAGATTTGTGAATTTCTACCGCTTTGCTTTATATCCTGAATAAAGAAATTCAGACTCCCATCCATGATATCCCGCTGAAAGGAATGTTGCAAAGAGCCCACAGGCTCCACCTTACCCTCAAGGAAGTCGTACGCCTCCCTCCGGATATTCGTATATGGAGAAAGTTCCATGATATGAGAAATATTTTTCTCACCAAGCATAAAATTGAAGAGCCTATCTTGCAATAGACCCTTTCTTTCTAATACTGTGAGTTCAAAATATTCCATATCCAGGATGTTCCTATAATGGGGAACATTGAGAGCTTGATCCAAGTGATCGCGAACAAGCCCCTCATACTCCCCAGGATTATTCTGGGGAGGAAGGTTGTAGTAATCACGGCTCTGGAGACTTCGTATGCGAGCATAAATCTCAGCTTCGTTCTCTCGGCTGCGATTTCGGCTCTAAACGTAGCCAATGATTCACTGCTCGAGGAAGACTCCAAAGCCGGAAGACTTGTTGCATTTCCACTTTCACTCGATCCGGAAGAGACTTGCCAAATTAAAGCGCTTGTCATTCCTGCCAGCGGAGAAAAAAAAAAAAAGATCTAGCTAAAGTACAGAATAAGCAAATGAGAATGAGAATTACGAAGAAAAGAACTCTTCTTTCTCTTCGAAACTCTCATTCGATAAATCAGGATTAAAGTGACTAAAAGTAAGAATCAAGTTATGATGGTGGAAATTCTGGGGCAGCCGTACGTTCCTAGAAAACGTCCGACAAATACAGCCGTCCCGAACAGAGGAAAAACCCTCCGACATCAATTTCGAAGTGAATTTATCCAGTTGAGGCATCTTGATTGAGAATAAAGGATTCCCCCCTAGGGTTTTAAGGGTGGTAACGCGCTACTACTTAAACTACTTATGTGAATTCTACTTACGCTAAATAAAAAAAAGAAATGTAGCTCCCTGTTAGGATCGACAATTGAGAGAAGGCCCCATTGGAGGATGGGTCCCGAGCGGTTTTGCATTGAGTTTTTTTTTAGTGGGAGTGACGGAACGAACTCATCGCTCTCCTGTCGTGAGTCCTTAAAGGCGGGAGAGAGTAGAGCATACTAGGTAGTTACCGAATGCCCCAAAGCATTTTCCTTTTAGGACCGGCGCTAGACTTCCTCTCTTTTCTATAAGATATAAAAGGCGAAATTGATGCTCTTAACTACCCCTTTTTCTTTTAAAAAACGGAACGAATCGTCGATTTAAAACTGAACTAACCCTTTTTGCCTGCCCACTTACCCCTTCTTCATGATCCGGCTTGTCCGTTATATGAGAATACCTTTGCTCGAAATGGATTCCGTTAGCGCCAAACTGAATATGATGCCTGCTACTGTGACTTCCAGTGCTCTTGCCCTATTTTGGCTCCCACTCCCACTAGTTCCTGGTCCCTCCAGCTTCAGGTTGTTTTCATGAGTGCAAAGAAAGCGGACTCCTTTTCAATAGAAAGGAAGAAAAATAATAGAAATAAAAAAAATATAACAGAAGCCAGAAATCACACCGCATAGATGAAATGGAACAATAAATGAAGAAAACCTGAATGGATAAACAATAATTCAAGCCTTTTTGAAGCTCCAAAAAAGCCGGAAAACTGTAAATGAAGCTTACATCACCTAACCTAAAAGGATTTGTGCATATTTTGAAAAACAACCTAAATCTAAGACTACCCATCAATCATCCAAAACAACCAACTATTCAGAAAAGAGAAATGAATTACAGAACTCAGTGAGTGAAATAATACGGCGATCCAAAATAATGGAATAAAAGACCTAGGAACAAGCAAGGAAGATTTTTAGCCCCAACGACAAATGAACCTAGGGGCGGGACATTTTCGGGGAGTAGCCCGCTTCCCACTACTCAATAGGGCAATTCCTCGCACATAATTAAGGGAGCCATTGAAAGGTGACTAAAACACCAGAAACGGGGACTACCCGAGCTAATGATAGAGGCAAGAACACTTTCCGGCCAAGTCCCATTAATTGATCATAACGATATTGTGGGAATGCTGCATGGACCCATATATATAGGAACAGGAAAAGAATCACCTTGATACTAAACCGAATCAAGCCCGGGATCATATTTAAAATAGGAAGATCTAGGATAGGCGGCCAACCTCCTGTAGAGAGCGTTGTGCATGGTCCAGGTGAGTAGGGATGCAGCTCCGTAGACTGCTCGTCGGGCCTGATAGGTGGTGGTATCACACCCTTCTTAAAGGAACCGTACGTGAGACTCTCGCGTCATACGGCTCCGTCCCGGAATCAGGACCCCCTTTCCTTTGACCAACGGGTCCTCAAACCAACTTGTCCTTCCTTTCTATTTCTCGGTAAGCGGTTTTTTTTTTCATTCATTGATTGATTTGATTCAAGGTAGCTTTAGCTTGCTTCCAAGTCCAAGCGCTAGCGGTAGAAGCTAGTCGTTAGAAGCGAACTTCCGGGCCGGGAAGGAGCCAAAAAAGGTGAGCGCCCCTGCGCGAGCCTTATTGAAAACTAAAGCAAGAAGGGAGAAAGTTGACTTTGAGAAAGAAGGTTCTTGTTATTGTAACCACCGGTAAATTTCCACTATATTAATTTAATACTTATCTATTTTCTACGACTAATTTTTTTTAAAAGATTAAACGTTACCAGTTTATATAATCACAACCACAAACTAATTTGACGTAACTTACATTCCTAATAAAAATACTTTATATTTATTTCAAGTAAATAATTTTCAACTTTTATTTACCACTTTACATTAATTCGTTAAACTACGATTATTAAACATTTAAACTAAACGTTTGCTATATATTAAAGTTTTCATGGAACCCTGATTTAATATAGATATGATTTTACACAACTAACTTATAAATGCTAAAGTACAACATTTTATATCTAGAGTACAAGTCTTTAAAGCATAAAACCTTAACTTTATTTTATTTAATTTTACAACTCTAAAGTACAATATTTAAAGCTTATTTTACAAGTCTTTAATGCAATAATTTAAATATATTTATTTCTTCTCGCGACCAAGTAACCAAAAAAATATTTTACCTCGTATATTTCAGGTCTATTAGTAATATGTAATTATTATTACATTTTTATTAAATGATATTACTTTTAGTAACGATCACAAAAGATTAATCATATGACTTTTACTCACGACCAATACAAGATTAGAATAAGTCTATATATTTAAAATACTCAAATTCATCAATAGTCATATTTTATATGAACTATTGTCACTTTGTTATTTTTATTACTATTTTTCATTATACTCTTTACGTAGAACGAATACTCAAACCTATTAGATTTTATTAACATATACGCTCTCCATTAAATTATCACACGTCTAATATAATTAGTTGGAATATAATAATAAACTTTGATATTTTTATAAACGTTATATTTTCACGTTACCCGATTTTAAGTTTCGTGACTTAAGGACTAAACGTTAGTAATTACCGGGATCAAACTATATCTTAAACTAATAATATGTATCTTAAAATTTGCCACCTAAACTATTCCTCATGCAAAGTATACGTGAGCATACAATCAATATTTGGAACGTGTAAGAGTTTAGTACCATAAAATTCACCAACCATATGAACGTGTATAAATTTTGTGCCATGCAATCTTCCATTCAAATATATCTATGTACGTGTAACATCTATTTCCATAACATGCTAAATATATATGTGTATAATATTTTGATATCTGATTCTATATAAACGAACACCCTCACATATCAACTTCATAACTCTCACTCTCCCTCACCTGTAAATCGCTTCCCTTCAATTATATACCCCGAGAAACCCTCCTGTTCAAATCATTGAAGAAGGTTAAGGCCTTTCACAAGCTTTTAAAGCCACCTCTCATACGTAACGAGCTAACTCAGCTCCTTGGTGATCGATCACAAGAGCTACCATCCCATTTCCTTGTTCCCGATCAATATTCTACCTCGAGAGGTGTTGTAAGTCACACTTGATCTTTTTTTTCTATTCTTTCTTTTATCTAAAATCATTTCATATATCGCACTAGTTCACTTCGATCATTTAGTTGCATCGTTTCAATTCCTTTTGCGTCTTCTTTAGTTCTTATCATGCGACCACCCATCTCTTGGGATGGCTAGTCTACCAAGAAGTTCACTATCATGCATCTTTCCATATATATATATATATAATATATATATATATATATATATATATATATATATATATATATATATATATATATATATATATATATATATATATATATATATATATATATATCACACGTATAGATTCTAATCTCTCATTAAAACAATTTCATTTACTTTGTTAAACTGCCACCTATGATGGATGGCTAGAGAGTGGTTTTATCTACCTTCATGCATCAACTAGTATCCAATCTTTTAAACACATAACGAATCATTTCATACGTACGCTAGTCACAAAGCTTATAACCCACAAAATATAAGACATAACCCATTTTTAGAACGAGAAATGTTCAACAGACTCGACCTCGTAAAGAACATATACGTAACCTAGGCATATATACATTTTTAGGTTCGAACCCATTAACGAGATACTATAAACCACTTAGTCACAAGACCTCAAGGACTGATGAGTGTCTGTTTACTCATCATTTTATTCCCATTTGATACGTAAAAAATGCTAAAAACAGCCAAATATACCAATTAATACTGCAGATATCATTGGTTTGTGTTTTTATGCATTTCATGTACAAAGGATTGAAAACGGAGTGAAAACGAGTATTTTTGGATTGACTCGACAGCAATTGTGCATTTGATCAAGTGAAGACAAAGTCAAAGTCAACCTCTAAAAATACCAAAATGTCACAAATGGTCCTTGGAAATAATTTTCAATTTGGCAGCCTTGGTCCTTGGGATTTTCATATTTTACATAATACCCCTTAAACCTTAAACCTTAAACCTTAAACCTTAAATCAAATCCAATCCTAAAAATAAAATCCCTAAAATTAACCCAACCCAACCCTTTGTTTTTATTATTTCCCAAGTTTAATAAAAACCGGTCAAAAAGTCAACTCCATCTTCTTTCCCTCCTTCCCATAACCAGTACAACACCATCACCATCATCCCTCCTATTTCCCATAACCAGACACCATGTTCCCCCTAACATTTTTGTCTCCCCTTTTCTCTGCCATAGCCACCTTCCTTCCCCCCCCCCCCCCCAAAGTCAAACCTCCACGTTGGCAATCCACTATCACCATTTTTGGCGCCAAAACCTGTTTTAAGGGCTGATATCACTTCAAGCCAATCCAAGGGTCCAAAAGTGTTCAGAGATGCACAAGAGAAAGAGCCCACTTTAGTTTTAGTATAAATAGCTGCTATGTAAGCCTACTGAGGCATGTAGATTATAGTTAAAATCATAATTTTAGTTTAAGTGTTTAATTATTAGAAATTTAAGTTTCCAGTTTCAATTTAAGTTCGTTTAAGCTCATTTGTAGTTAATTTAATCAGTATTGTACTCATTTTCTACGTTAATGAATTTTCAAGTTTTTCTTCATGTTCACTGTTAAATTGAATTAAGTCATTGGGTGTTTGTAAAAGCTTGTTCTCTATTTCTAAAAGCTTATAT
Source organism: Artemisia tridentata subsp. tridentata (assembly GCA_021014915.2). Lineage (NCBI taxonomy): Eukaryota > Viridiplantae > Streptophyta > Magnoliopsida > Asterales > Asteraceae > Artemisia > Artemisia tridentata. The sequence continues at coordinate 148,498,068 of CP139503.1, read as the reverse complement.
AAGCTCAATAGAGCTTTTCATAAGTTTATAGTAGTTTAAAACAGTCTTAATCTATAAATTCCAAAAAAGTCAAAAAAAATATCAAAAATATCAAAAATAATCAAAAATAATCATACCTTAGCATGAGACTGTGGAAAGCATTGGAAGTGGTCGAATTGGATTGGCCAGAGGAACTTTACCTAGCTTGTTGTGAAACAAGCTAGGAGCTTGTAGTTGCCATTTATTTGGTGCTCTTGTTTAGCTAGAGCCCAAGGTTATTTCTCTTTCATTTCTGCTTGATTCTGTCATGATTAGTTTAATTTCTGTTACATTAGCTTTAATTCAGTATGTTTTAGCTTATTCTCTGTTAAACTTCTGAATTTTAAGCTTGTTGTTTCATTTTATCTTAAATCTGTCTTCAATTACTTAATCTGCATTTGTTAGTTTTAATGATTTTCAGTTTGTTATTGTCTTTTATTTAGGCTAAATTTTAGTTAATATACTCAGTATAAGCTTAATTGTGGTAGATTATGGCTTAAAACACCCCTTTGCTTCATAAATTTTCTAAAACAGTTTCTAAAGGGGTGTTTGGGTCAGTAGGTCAAACGGGTAAAAATAGGTCTGCACTGTTCATATGCAAGTAAGGTGAGCTTGATTCAGCCTATTTTAACTTAGATAATGTGTTTTGAGGTTAATTTGAGCCAATTTGTAGGTTAGATAGGAATTTAGTTGGTTAGTTTAAGTTTTAGATATAAACTGCTCTAATAAGCTAGCTGTAAGCTTAAGCTTTTTAAGCCCTTCATTTGTGGTGTTTCAAGGTCCAAAGTAGTGCAATAAGTCATAACTCAGTATATGGTTAATCCCCTAAGGCATTGGTTAGTGATTAGCCAAAATCAGTCCAAGTCAGTAAGCAGACTGCATATTTTTGAATTTTCCCATTTGCAGCACATTTTGTGGATTTTTAATTTGTTCAATTTCAGTTGTTATAAGCTGAATTTTTGTACAGATATAATTGGCTGGCTTATCTAGCTATTACTATTTTTTTTAGATTTTTAATATTTTCTTTAAAGTGCTTTTTCATGCCTTGAAAAGGGCACCGTTTGCCCTGTGCACCTCAGTCCATCAGCAGACCTTGGTTCATTTTTTTGGCTTAATCATTGCTTATTTTTTCTATTTTTAGCTTATTCTGTGTTTCTTGGCTCCATTAGATCATTGTCAGTTTGTTTTAGTTTTTTTTTTTAGTTTGCTTTTGGCTTTTTAGAAGCTTAACAGTCCATAGCTATTAGCCTTAGCTTATTTCCCATTTTGCCTTAAATGCCCACTGTTCTGTTTCTAACAGCTTATTTCTGAGCTTATTAGTCATTTCCAGAGTTAGTTGCTTTTTAGAAAAGTGCTTATTATCATTAGCTTATTCAGTTTAAAAATAATAATAATAATAATAATAATAATAATAATAATAATAAGTTAAGCAAAAAGAGAACCAGGGGATTCGAACCCTGGTCTCTTAACTCACACACCAACACACTCACCAACTGCCCTAGGGTCTTTGTTCAGTAAACCCTTGCACAATTTTTCATTTAACCAAGCTTTTTTCCCTTTTGCTTATTTCCACTGTTTGCTTAATAACTGCTTATTCTGATAAGCAGTTATCTTGGTTTTATTTTTCCTTGATTCTGATTATCATTAAGCAGTTTTCTGTTATTTTTCAGAATTTTCCATTTCCATTTAGTATTTTTAATTTATTTTTCTTTTAAATTCAGTTTTTAATTCATATTAAATTAAATAAAAGTCAAAAAATATAATTTTTTTTTCTAAAATTTTCTTTTATCATTTAGGACTTAGGAAAATTAGATTTGCATCCGTAGGGTTAATTTTTAAAGATTTTAGTTTTTAGGCTCATTTTTGGAATTCCCAGTATGCACTTTTAGTGTAATTTGATGTTTGCGTAATTTTCTTTGAATATTTGCTTTCCATCACTTAATTAGAATTAAAAAACACAAAAATCCAAAATCCAATCATCAAGCACTTTAATTCCAAACAAAAAACGAAATCCTCGATTCACACCTCGCTGGGACACGACCCGGGTGATCACTTGCCCGGTATCTCACGTCGTATTCACGGGTTTTGCAAGTTGGCCTTTTTCCTAAAGGGTTGGCTTGTTGATTCCCGCGTATCACGTGTATCCGTCTGATATTATATATATACTTTCACGCGGATCAAATTTTGGCGCCGCTGCCGGGGAGGTTGTGTTGCGACAATATCGTTGAAGTTTAAACGATTAGTGACTTGAGATCCTTCGTCAAGAAGTTATCGCTTTTATAAAAATATTAGAAAAAAACAAAAATATTTTTCTTTTTCTTTGTAATATATATATCAGATAAAAAATACGAAAACATTTTCCTTTTTATTGTGTTAAATAAAAGATAAAAGCAATCTCAATATAATACTCATCAACTTTGAGTATTATCATAACAAGTTCCCAAACAAAAGATTAAAACTTGCCTTTGTATCACTTGCGAATATCGGCTCACCTTTGATTGATAAATAAATTATAAGAGGGGTATAAGGAGAGGCGATCCAACGAACTTCGCCTCGAAAAGAGATCCATTCTTCTCTTCCGCTCCTTTGTGCGTTTATCTTTTAAAGAGCTACCGTACGCTTGTTGATTATTGGTTTAAGTTCACTTGTGTTTTGCTTCGGGCTCGTTTTAATTGAATTGTTTTTAGTGCATGCGCACTCGTTCTTCTCCGTCGACAAGTCCTTTACGTGAACTCGTACATACTTCGAGAAGATGTAATCGGAGACGTAATCGTAGGCATTCCACCCAAATAGCCGAACCCGATATTTGTGCTATTCCCGTTCCTCCCATTGTCACAATGGCGGATGAACGCACTATGTATGAGCTTCTCCAAGCACCCACCGAGGGTTACGGAGACGCTATCGTTGTTCCGGCAATCGTTGCCGATAGCTTTGTGCTTAAAATGGGGTTGCTATCCTTAGTAACTTCAAGTCAATATTTCAGATTTGAGAGGGACGATCCTCATTCCCACATTCGATGGTTTAACAAGATCACCTCTACCATCAAATACCGAAATGTTTCTCAAGAAGCTCTCAAACTTCTTCTTTTTCCTTTTTCTCTCGAGGGGGCAGCCCGAATTTAGCTCGAAAAACAACCCCCTCGTTCTATTGAAACATGGGAAGATTTAGTGTCGAAATTTGTGAACGAATTCTTTCCGCCTTCTAAAACCACAAGCCTTAAAAATGAAATCACCAAATTCACTCAAAAATTTGATGAATCTTTTAGTGAAGCGTGGGATCGTTTTAAAGAATTACTTCGCAAATGTCCTCACCACGGTTTCTCCGAGTTACATCAACTCGATGCCTTCTATAATGGTTTGAACCAAACGGACCAAGATTCTCTTAATGCCGCCGCCGGTGGCAATCTCTTGAATCGGACTCCGAAAGATGCATTAACCATCATCGAGAATAAGTCCAAGGTTCGCACTACACGAAGCAAGCCGGTTGTTTCCCAAGTCAGTGCTTCTTCTTCTTCATCTCACGTGAGTACTTCTAGCACCGATGCTAAGATTGAAAAACTCACGGATGCTATTCAAGATTTGGTTCTTTCTAAGCAAAAGAAACTCTCTTCCCCACAAACTTCTTCACCCACTCAAGTCAAAGCGGTGGAAGAAACTTGTGTCACTTGTGGTGGTCCTCATGCATACTACAATTGTACTGCCACCGATGGTAGTCGATTTGAAGTTAATGCGGTAGCCGGGGCTTACAACCAAGGAGGTAACCAATACCGTCCTCAAGTTGACCCGAACTATCGTGTTAGTAATCAAAGTGGACCACCCGGATTTTCTCAACCCAACAATCCAAATAGATTCAATCAAAATCAACCGAGAGGGCAAGATGTTTGAAACCAATTTCAAGCCCCGGTAAATCAATACCCAACTCAAGGGGGTAATTTCAATCAAGGCTTTCAAGCTTCTAATTACCAAGCCCCCGTTGCTCCCTCAAATGAACTTTCTAACTACATCAAGTCAAATGAGGCTAACATGAGGTCAATGCAAAATCAAATCACCACTTTGAAAAATGATTTTCAAACCTCAATGTCAAAACAAGGTCAAGAGCTTAAAAGTGAACTTAGGAATACAAATCACAAAATTGATCAATCTCAAAATAAAATTAAGAACATGTTTGCTAGCCTCATGAACCAAATGAATCAAGCTTCAACTTCAGGAGGTCTTCCAGGAAATACCATTCCCAACCCGAAGGGTGAGTTGAAAACCGTCACCACTCGAAGTGGTAAGACGCATAATGGACCCTCGACTCCTATGCCCCCTCCACCGGGGGAAGTGAATCGAGATACCAAGGTCACAATGGACAAGGTGCATTTCTCAAGCCCACGAAGTACCGCACACGTCCAACCTCCAGACGTCCAAACTTAAATTCCGGAAACCGATGTTCCGAAGACTAATTCTGAGCCCGAAGTGAATCCCGTTCGAACTCAAAAGTCTAATCAACTTCCTTATCCATCAAGATTAAACGATCAGAAGCTTCGAGACAAAACCAATCAAAAAATGGAGAAATTCTTTCAAATCTTCAATGAATTGCACTTTGACATAAGCTTCGCAGATGCTCTCGTCCTTATGCCCAAATTTGCATCTACACTCAAAGGGTTACTAAGCAACAAGGATAAGTTGTCTGAGATGGCAAAGACCCCACTTAACGAGCAGTGCTCGGCAGTTCTCCTCAAGAAGCTTCCCGAAAAGCTTGGAGACCCCGGCAAGTTTTTAATCCCATGTGATTTCTCGGGGATGGTTCAGTGCTCAGCCTTGGCCGATCTTGGCGCAAGCATTAACCTTATGCCACTCTCAGTATGGAAGAAATTATCTCTTCCGGAGCTTACATCTACTTGCATGACACTCGAGCTAGCGGACCGTACTATAACTCGTCCTCTTGGAATAGCTGAGGATGTCGTTGTGAAAGTAGGAAAGTTCCACTTTCCCACTGATTTCGTTGTGGTAGACTTTGATGCCGATCCTCGAGTTCCACTCATTCTGGGGAGAGCTTTCTTAAGGACGAGTCGTGCTCTCATCGATGTATACGCCGAAGAATTAACCATACAGGTTGATAATGAAGAAGTCACATTTAACATTAATCAGAACTCTAAATCTCTAACCACCAAATGCAACGTTGCTACGGTTGATCAAAAATCTGATCCCTAATTGCTTCTAAAAGAAGTGATTTGACACTTTCAAGATTCACGGTTAAGAGTACTTCAAATAAATGTGTTGAGCTCAAAACGATGAAAATTACCCCTGGTTCGAGCAAATGGTTTGAGAGTTGTGCTATGGAAGTTAAGAGTATTTTTGATTATGATGAACAAGAATCGGAGACCACAACGGAAGTGGTGAAAATTGCTAGCTCTAAGAGTACACCACTTGTCCCACCTCCGGAATCGGTTTATCGTATTGAGATTGTTGATTCTATGGATGGAACTAAATTATCTTCAAATAACAATCCTATTTCATCTCCTGATCCGATTATTTTCGAATCTTCCTACCCTTCTCTCACACCGGTTGAGGGAAGTGATATCTCTATGGAAGAGCTCGAGGTTTTCTTGATTGATGATCCAATTTCGTCGGAAATTGTTGATTGTGATCCGGGGGGAGATGCTCCTTTATTTGAAAAGATGATCTTTGATGAACCGTTATTTTCCCTCCCCCCGAAGGATGTTATTATAGAAGTTGTTGCTAAAGATAAGCCATTAGATCCTATGGAGCTCGAGCTCGAGGATTCTTTTCCCGAATATGAGAGTTTTATCCTTGATACGGCAGAGGAGAGTAGTGGCAGTCCCACTTCTCATCCCGATTATTCTCTCCCGGCTTATGAAGCCTTTTCTTTTGATATCGATCTTTCAGAAGAGACGAGTAGTGGCAGTACCACTTCTCATGCATATATCTCTCTTCCCGAGTACGACTCCTTTCTCTTTGATAAAAATGATCCGATTACCTTTGAAGAGTTCTCCGGTGAACTCTCTCATCCAGAGTATGGTCATTTTTATTTTGATCTTGAGAAAGATTTTAGTCTGGGGGGAGGTGTTCTTTATCATAAGAATTTGCTTATTGAAGATTTCATCCCAACCCTCCCTCCCGAGACTTTTCTTGCAAATGAACTTAAGAGCTTTAATGAAAATTTTGCTTTTGATGATGAAGAATTGATCTTAATTCTTATCAAAATCTTTCTTCCATTCTTCACATATGGTGTGATTTCTCTTTCCCTTTTCTCCTACGGGAATGAGGACACTATCTTTGACCCCGGTATCATCCCTTATAGTTTCTACTTTTAAAATACCGTGGGTATCTCGTCGGTGTGGAACTTTCTGATGTTCAAATGTTTATCCAAACACATTGAATGAAAGTCCGATGGAGATTGTTTCTTCCACTTGCTTCCCCATGGACCAATGAATTCGGGGTCGAGTCAAGCTAGTGACTCGGTTAACAAAAACATTAGCATTTCATGGGTGACAACCCATGTTTCTGTCTTCTCTCTTCTTTCTAACAACCAAGTGTGGGGGAATCCCGCTATGCTGTGCTTTTGTGTGTTGTTTGCTCTTGTTTGCAGGTTTCCCTTAGATCGTGATGATTGATGCGCCTGTTTTCAATCCAGCCGCCCAATATCCGATCTTTTTGCTAACGATTATCTAGGGATATCTTTTTAATCCTGTTTGTGAAAATGAGATTTCTGTCACACACTTGGCTATTAGTATTACTTTTTTACGTTCTAAGTGTCGGCATAATAGCCGGTACTTTGAATATTGAGGGCAATATTCAATTCTAAGTGTGGGGGGAATTCTCGCAAATTTTGTCACATTTGTACCTTCTAGTGCCCTAGTACCCCCGTTTTGGCCAAAATTTTAAATTTTTTTTCGTTTTTGAATAAGAAATTGCATGAAAAAGAAGTGCTTTGCACTAAAAAAAATGTTTTAGTCTTGATTAGGTTAGAACAAAGGGAATCCCGACTCTGCCAGAGTGTTGATCTGGCTGCTTCCTTAACGATTAGGCTAAGGTTTTACGATATGTGCAAATGAAAATGCTAAGCGTAGAATAGTTAGTTTTCTTTAGAGCTTATATAAGTAATCTATGGCTTTTCCTCCCAAGAGATAACTAATCTAACTTAATAAGTGCTTATTTTCAAACATTTGAACACACAAAATCATTTTTTTATACGATTTTGAAAAATACTAGCTCAAAGCTTTATTTAAACTTTGGAACAAGCATATGTCATAGTAATGCAAAATGAAAGTGAGACGTTGCTTGAAAGTTGCAAAAGTTAAGTAATAAATGTATGTGCTAAAAAAGCTACGGTTCAAGATCGGCCCTTGGATCCTTATTTCCAGAAGGCGTTTAGGTCTTGGCTACCCTCTTACACCGGCCCTTGGACCTCTAATTCAGGAATGTGTGAGGTCTTGGTCTAACACCCTTGGATCCTCATTTCAGGAATGTTTAGAGTCTTGGAACTCTCCGTTGTAACGGCCCTTGGATCCTTTATTCCGGAAGGTGTAAGGTCTTGGTTCCCGTGAAACTCCGTTAGTTTATGTTGCACAAGTAAAAAAAAATGAAAAGAAAAAAAATAATAAAATAAAATGGAATGATATTGCAAAATGCAATAAGTTTTGATGTGTTGAATAAAGTTTTGAAACTTGCTTGTTGTAAATTTTAAATCTATCTTTCAACTAGCATTAGTCAAAATCTTATAAAAACGTCGATTTTTGTGATCAAAATTTTGAAAATCAAGCACATTCACCTAACTTGAATAAATATGGGAGTGAAAAGTTAAGTTTCGGCTTACATAGATTATTAGTATAAGTAATGTTAGCATTTTACAAAAACATTTGCACATTGAGTTTAAGCTTAGTTGGGAGTATAAAAAAGAGGATGACGATTACAATTCCCTGGAGACACCCATTTTGTGTGAATCCTGTTCCATGATACCATTTTTGGAAATCAAGCATGTTATCTATTTTTGTTCTAGTTTAAATTTCTTGCATCAAATAAAAAGCCGAAACGGGGCATGCTTGATATTCTTTTTCCTTTCATTACTTCACATGATCGGATTGCTAGGGACTAGCAATAGCTTAGTGTGGGGGATTGATGAGTGTCTGTTTACTCATCATTTTATGCCCATTTGATACGTAAAAAATGCTAAAAACGGCCAAATATACCAATTTATACTGCAGATATCCTTGGTTTGTGTTTTTATGCATTTCAGGTACAAATGATTGAAAAAAGAGCGAAAACGGGCATTTTTGGATCGACTCGACAACAATTGTGCATTTAATCAAGTGAAGACAAAGTCAAAGTCAACCTCCAAAAATACCAAAATGTCACAAATGGTCCTTGAAAATAATTTTCAGTTTGGCAGCCTTGGTCCTTGGGATTTTCATATTTTGCATAAATACCCCTTAAACCTTAAACCTTAAATCAAATCCAATCCTAAAAATAAAATCCCTAAAATTAACCCAGCCCAATCCTTTGTTTTTATTATTTCCCACGTTTAATAAAAATCGGTCAAAAAGTCAACTCCATCTTCTTTCCCTCCTTCCCATAACCAGTACAACACCATCACCATCATCCCTCCTATTTCCCATTACCAGACACCATATTCCCCCCAATATTTTTGTCTCCCCTTTTCTTTGTCATAGCCACCTTCCTTCCCCCCCCCCCCCCCAAAGTCAAACCTCCACGTTGGCTGAGGATCTTGTGAAATCGATCATACCCTTTGTGAATACCTTCTTCCTCAGAGATCTTAAACTCCTGAAATTCCTGCTTAAGCATTGATTTCCTCATCTTTTTGGACTCCTCATTCCCACCGAATCTAGCTTTTACAGCAAGCCAGATTTCTCTAGCATCATCCAGGTGATGAAAATCACCCATGTGATCCTCTGGGAGTGCCTGAAGCAAGAGAGTTCTTGCTTTAGTTTCCCTTTGCACAGCCAGCTGCTCCTCAACTGATGCAGGAGCGAGAATAATGATTCCCCCATTCTTATCTCTTCCAATTCTTTTCTTGCTATTCCCTTTGAGGATAACATTCCAAAGATGGTGATCACTGTTGGAGATCCAGTACTCCATCTTCATAGCCCAGACTTCATACTCTTCCTTCTTAAGATATGGGAACTTTGCATTACTGTTGGACACAGTGGTTGTAACAAGTTATTGTTGAACTTTTGTGGGTTCAGGTTCTTCATTGTTAATGGCAGCGAAATCAGGGTTTTCAAATCCAGGGTTTTCATCGTCCATTGTGAAAGGGTTTAGAGAGATTGTTTTGAGAACTTTTGCTTCTTGATCAGAGATCCTCACGAGGCTCTGATAGCAATTGTTGAATCTAACACACCTGCTAGATCTTTGAGCCTATGTGGATCGGTAGGATGCCTATGTAATCACAAGCACACTACAAGAGAATCTCTGAATACGAATGAGAAAAGAAAAGAACTATGATAATGATCCTCTATGGATCGTATAATGAACTAAAAGATGATTTTTATTGAAGATTGTTAACTTACAAAGATATATCGAACTCATAGACGGGGTGTTTCTTTTATAATGATAAGAAACCCTAACCCTAACCCGTCCTACAAGAAAACGTGTAAAGAGATAAACATGATCTCTTCTAAAAATAAACTTACTAAACATACGGATAACAGACAATAATATCCGCAGCAATCAAACACTATCAGCAGAAACAAAATATAACTATCAGCAGCAATGAGCTTCGGCAGGAACCAACACTATCGGCAGGAACCAACTTTCACTATCGGCAGCAACAAGAAATATCTTATTTCCAGAATTCCCAACAATCCTCCCCTAATCTTGAGGAAATAGTTTATTTCCGAAAAGATTCCCTAAGCGTGCACTCTACTCTGAAAGTTCATTGGGAGAGGATTAGACCAGCAGCAGCATCAGTAAGTAACCAGCAGCAACACTTGAAACTTCCAGCAGCAACTTCGATAGTTCAGCAGCAATAGGAAATCATCCTCAAAAGAAGATCTAAGCTGGTCACCATGTCATGTATTTGTTCTGGATCTTGACTGCTACTATGACAATATGTACATCAAATCACTTTAAGTTTCATACTATTCTCATCACATCCAGGTGTGTTAACTCCTGTGAGAGGTGAATCATTGAAAATTAATGGATTTGATGTCTCTTTACCAATAGCCATCACTACTGGAGTAGCCAATGTTTAGGTGTGTAAGACCATGGTACATTGATAACCATCTGATTTTGAGTAAACCAGCAACTGTAAACGGATTTGACTTATCTTTACCTGTAGCCGTTTGCTCAGGACTAGCCAATTCTTTGGTTTCAACTGAACCTTGGTGAATTGAATACCAAATATGGATACCGAATGTCTTTACCACAAACCATACTTTTGTGGACTAGCCAATTCTTTGGATCCCATAAAGGGTTACATCCATGGCGAATTGAGAACCATTTCAACTCTCAGGAATGAACCATGGGTGAGTTGAAGTACCCAATAGCTTTGAGCAAGCTATTACAGCTATCAACGGATTTGATTATCACACCAGAGCCGTACCCTCATGGTGAGTCAACTCTTTCTTGTCTGCAAGACATGGTGAGTTGAATACCATTTGTTGTGTAGGTGTAAACACCAACACTGTACCTGCAAGGTGTTGCTCAAAACCAACTTATTAGCACACAAAATATATAATTTTTTTTTTTTTTTTTTTTTTGAACTAAAAGAAATCAGAAACAAACCAAAAGAAAAAGAAAGAAAATAAGAAAAGATAAGAAAGAAAGAAAGATATACAACAACAACAAGAAGCCTCCCCTTAGGCTTAAACCTCCCCTCAATCTCAGCACCTAAGGATTGAGCATTCCAATATGAACCACCAGATAGTTGAACCTTGGACCATCAAATGCTTTAGTCAATAGGTCAGCCACATTCTCATCAGAGTCGATCTTAAGCACCTGAATGAGATGCTTCTCATAAGCATCCCTTATGAAATGATGCCTAATCTCTATATGCTTTGTTCTTTGATGAAACACTGGATTTTTAACAATACAGATGGTACTTTGGTTGTCAATGAAAATTTTAGTGTTCATGAAGTTGAACCCATAATCCAACAATTGATTTTACAACCAAAGGACCTGTCCACAGCAACTAGCAGCAGCAACATACTCTGCCTCAGTAGAAGATGCAGCTACAATAGTCTGCTTCTTGCATTGCCAAGAAACCAACCTTCTTCCCAAAAACTGGCAACCCCCAGTAGTAGATTTTCTATCAAAGTTTGCTCCAGCATAGTCACTATCACTATAAGCTTCCAGTACAAAAGAAAAATCCTTTGGGTACCAAAGTCCCAGTTTAGGCTGTCCTTTTAAATACTTGAAGATTCTCTTAACAGCATTTAAATGGAAAGTCAAAGGTGTAACCTGATGTCTGGCACAAGCACAGACTGCAAACATGATATCAGGCCTTGAAGCTGTCAAATACATCAAAGAACCTATCATAGATCTGTATAAGTGAACATTTACAGCATCATCAGGTTCATGATTGGATTTAGGCTTTGGAGCTTCAAAAGGTGTTGTAGCAGTCCTCACACTGTCCAAGTCAAACTTCTTAAGTATGTCATGAACATACTTTTCTTGATTAATGAAGATACCATCTGGTCTCTGTTGAACCTGTAAGCCCAAGAAGAATGTCATCTTCCCCATAGCACTCATTTCAAATTCACTTTTCATCAATTCCTCAAAATCCTTACACCAGGCTTCATTAGTGGAACCAAAAATAATATCATCTACATACACTTGTACCAAGATGATATCTTTAAAATTCTTCCTAATGAAAAGTGTTTTATCTATTGTTCCCCTTTTGTATCCATGTTTAAGTAGAAAAGCAGACAACCTGGCATACCATGCTCTTGGTGCTTGATGAAGTCCATAGAGTGCTTTCACCACTTTATAAACCAAATCAGGATGTTGTGGATCCACAAACCCCTGTGGTTGAGTAACATACACTTCCTCTTCAATACTCCCATACAGAAATGCACTCTTCACATCCATCTGATAAACCACAAACCCCATAAATGAAGCAAAAGCCAAAAACAGTCGAATAGCTTCAACTCTTGCTACTGGTGCAAGCACCTCATCATAGTCAATACCCACTTCTTGTCTATGTCCCTGAGCTACCAATCTAGCTTTATTTCGAACCACAATTCCCCTAGCATCCCATTTATTCTTGAGAATCCATTTAGTTCCAATTGCATGTTTTCCTTCAGGCAATGGTACTAATACCCATACTTTCTGATTCTTGAACTGCTGCATTTCCTCTTGCATAGCCTCAATCCAATCAGAATTATCAAGGGCTTGAGCTACACTACTTGGTTCAGTTTGAGATAGAAAGCAAGCATAGAGACAATGAAGATAGTCAGTGTGATTGCTCCTTAACTGTTCCTGAATGTAACTTAGAAAAGCAGATTCTCCAAACTTGGATTGATTCAACCTTCTTCTTGTTTAAACAGGAGAATTTAGATCACCAAGAATCAAAGATTGAGGATGTACTGTGTTAATCCTCTTGGTAACAACAGGATCTACCTCATAGGTTGTGGCTTGATTAGTAATAGAGGGATTTGCTTCACCATCATAAGAGGAGTGAGTGAAAATTCCAGATCTTGACTGATGATGAGGATCATTCAGCTTAGCTGCTGAAGAGAGTGAATTTCCCAGATCAGATGGACTTGGGAATCTAGTTAGAGGCTCACTGAATCCCAACAAATCAGCAGATGGAGTAGACAAAGAAGCAGCAGGATTAGTGACATCGGCAGGAACAGCAGATGTATCAGCAGTAACAGGTGAACTACCAGCAGAATTGACATCAGCAGGAACAGGAATCCCACCAGCAGAAGCCATTTCTCTTCTAACTTCAGCTTCAGCATTTCTCAATAGCTCCACTGTTTCTTGTGAAAACCCAGAACCAAACTTTTCAGCAGCTCTCTTGGCTTGATATTCTTGTCTTTGAAGCCTAGCAAGGTCTTCTGCAAAACTTGAATTATCTTCAGTCTTATCAGAAGAATCTTTGAGTTCTATACCTGAAAAGTGGTTAGAGGGAAAAGAAGGAACAACTATTGGTTGTTCATCACACTCTGAATCAGACTCATCATCTGAGGTACCTGCATTATTAGATGAATAAACATGTGTACCTACAGATTGATTAGCTTTATATCTAGAATAACCCAAAGAATCAGTCAAATAATCTAGGTCAAAATACCATTCATGACCTGCACCCTGTAAATTAGGTTTGTCTTCTAGAAACCTTAAATTGAGTGTTTCTTCTACCCTCTTAGCAGACAAATTATAAACCCTATAGGCCTTACTATGAGCAGAATATCCAACAATGAACCCCTCATCTGCCTTCTCTTCAAACTTACCTAGGTGATCACTAGTATTCAAGATAGTTACATGACATCCAAAAGGCTTAAGGTAACTTATGTTGGGAACCTTTCCAGACAAAAGCTCATAAGGAGTTTTGTTGTGGGGATTAGTAATAGATACCCTATTCAGCACATAGCAAGCAGTGCTTACTGCTTCAGTCCAAAACATGGTAGGCAACTTAGAGTCAGCTAACATAGATCTAGCTGCTTCTATAAGGGTCCTATTTTTCCTTTCTGCAACCCCATTTTGTTGTGGGGTTCTGGCACTACTATAATCTCTTTTAATCCCCTTATTCCCACAAAATTCAATTAAATTAGAGTTTTTGAACTCACTTCCATTATCACACCTTATAGCCTTAACCTTTCTATTTAGCTGATTTTCAATTAAGGTAATAAAATCCCTAAGCACAGAATAGGTTTCATTTTTAGTACCTAAAAAGAAAGTCCAAGAAAACCTGCTAAACTCATCAGTAATCACCAGACAATAATACTTATGGTCTCTACTTCTGATAGAAGTTGGACCAAAAAGATCCATATGAAGCAGTTGCAGAGGCTCAGAGATGGTGCTCACAGCAGTAATGGCTTTGTATGATGCCCTGTGTTGCTTTCCTTTATTGCAGGACACACAATTGTGTTCATTTGTGAAGGTCTTGAAAGGGAGTCCATGCACTAAGCCATTCTTTGCCATCTTGTTGATTGTCTTGAAGTTCACATGTGTCATCCTTCTGTGCCATTTGTTTGCTTCATCCACAGAAGCCTTTGCCACCATACATGCAAGATTACCCTCAGGGTTAACATCATTCAGATTGAAACAATACAGGTTGTGAGTCCTTGGAACTTTGAGCACTATCTCACTATCATCAGGCATCTTGAAGTCCTTGGAGAGCACAAGACAGTCAGTCTCAGTGAAGAGAACTCCATTCTTCTTATCACATATTTGTGAGACAGAAAACAAATTGAAGTTGTTGAGTTCCTTTACATAGAGAACATTCTCAAAGTCCAGTTTAGGAGTCTTAATGGTTCCTTTCCCTGTAATCTTTCCATCACCTCCTCCAAATGTCACTGTTCCACCATAAAAGGGTACAAAGTTATGCAACCTTTCCAAATTCCCAGTCATACTCCTCGAACAACCACTGTCAACAATACCTACTTCTTTACTCTTAAAAGGAATGTCCTACAGAACAAAATTACATACAACAGTGTTAGATACATGGGAGGCCCAAGTCATTACTGACTTGGGTCTGCCTTGTGGATCAATAAAAATTAAACCATGGAGATTGATGAGATCCACCATTGTTCTTGGACCCCATTCTCATATATTTGTTATTGTTTCTCCAAGAACAACCTGCTGAGGACTTAACAGCAGTTCCCCATCTTGCCCTTGCCATGTTTAAGGTGTCAAAATAAACAGGCCACATATCATTTTGAAAGTAGGTGCTGGTTGGTCTGTAGTAAGGTCTAGAATCATTGGTTCTCCAATCAGCAGGAATGGACTTATCAGCAGCAACTGGCTTACCAGTAGAAACTGACTTGCCAGCAGCAACAGAAACTCTACAAGAGTTTATTCTTGCTGCTTGTGGAATATATGGAGGAATTGTATTGACATTGTTCCACACAGACCTATTTTGACAAGCATATTTTCCCATCTGTTTTTCATAATAGTCACAATCTTTAATAAGATGATCATAACTACGACACACAAAGCAAGATTTCTTTCTAGGGGACTTTTTCTTAACATTCTCTTTCTTATTGCAATCAGAAGAATTCAAACCAACACAATTAAAATTATCCTTAACCAAATTAAAATCACAACCAGAACTGTTTGAAACAAAACCAAAACTAGAAACATTATTGTTTTTAACACTATCAAAAGAAACATCTTCAACTCTTTGAGATTCATCAGTTGCCACTTTTGAAGACAGATCTTCTGATTTTATTGATGCAGACTTCTCACTTGATCCACACGTGGCATAGTCATCAGTCTTGATTTCTTCAGATTTGTCACTGTTAGAACAAGAGACAAATTCATTAGAGTCACAATCAAGATCAGGCAAGTTCTTTGCCTTTTTGCCATAAGTCATTTGTGAATCATCAAAGTCAAGTTCAATGGCTGTGTGGATAGGGACAGGCTTAAAAACACCTCTTATAGGTGGAGGAACCGCATTCATCCCTCCTTCCTTAACAAACTTAACAGGCACTTTATAATCAACTTCCTTAGGGGTAGGTTCAAATATTCTAGGGTGATAATCCCCAACATCATATCCCAACCCTTTCTTACGCCAACCAGACTGATTACCATAGTTCACAAGATATTTCTCTGATTGTTGCCATGAATTTATCCTAGCCACTTCACTATCCAGTTTAGCCTTTAAATCCTGATTTTCTAATTTCAACTTAGCATATTCTCTTTCAGAATGTTTTAGACAGTTATTAGAGTTCTCTAAGTCTCTTTCCAAAACCCTTATCTTTTGTTCATACGCAAGCTGATTAGCTTCATGCCAAGCCTTTTGCTTTTCCACAGTTTTAAGAGCCTTTTATAAGCTTGAATATCTACAAACAATTTATTATATTCAGGCTCCATTTCATCAAATTCCCTTTTTAACTCAGTGTATTTACTTTCACTATCCTTTTTCAATTTAGTATATTTAATTTCACAATCAAAAGGACACTTGAGTACCTGAGTTGGATAACCCATCATTCCAAATTCTTTAGCCACATGTGTCTCAGCTCCATTTCCAGCAATCATCCCATAAATTCGTGAAGCTCCAGTCACCTCATGTTGTTCCCAATCCAGCATTGCATCCACAGACACTAGGGCTTTATCTTCCTCTGGCTCCAATTCTTTCATTCTGAATGCTGAATACCTTGATCTATCATCAACTTTCTTGTCTTGGCATTCTCTGGCAAAGTGACCTATCTGACCACATTTGAAGCACTTCACCTTCCTTCTGTCAAACCTTGCACCTTCCCTTCCATTGAGATTGAGCTTCCTCCCAGACTGCTGCTCAAACCTGTTAACCTTTAATGACAGCATAGCCAACTGCCACTTGATATCCATCTCCTCCAAATCAAATTGATCAATTTGATCAAAGTCATCATACATCAACTGCTATTGTGGAGTACTTTCAGCAACAAATGAATGAAGAATTTCCTCAACAACATTGTCATTCCTTGATTGAGATCTTGATGTTGCAGGAGAATAGGAAACAGATGAAGATGAGGGGTTTTGGCTATCACCATGAGAGACCTTGTTAGTACTTGGAGCACTAACAAATGCAGTATGAGTAGGTGTATGAGATGAATAAGTAGAAACCCCTTTGATGTCAATCTCTAGGGTCTTGAGCTTGTTGTACAGGTCATCAAAGCTAAGGTAGTCCAATCCTCCTTTGGCTTTCAGAGTTATTGAAACTTGAGACCAGGATGAAGGTAAAGCCCTCAGAAACTTTGTGTTGTAGTCTTCATTATCTGGTCGAGCCTGCAACTGATTAAGTTGGCTGAGGATCTTGTGAAATCGATCATACCCTTTGTGAATACCTTCTTCCTCAGAGATCTTAAACTCCTGAAATTCCTGCTTAAGCATTGATTTCCTCATCTTTTTGGACTCCTCATTCCCACCGAATCTAGCTTTTACAGCAAGCCAGATTTCTCTAGCATCATCCAGGTGATGAAAATCACCCATGTGATCCTCTGGGAGTGCCTGAAGCAAGAGAGTTCTTGCTTTCGTTTCCCTTTGCACAGCCAGTTGCTCCTCAACTGATGCAGGAGCGAGAATAATGATTCCCCCATTCTTATCTCTTCCAATTCTTTTCTTGCTATTCCCTTTGAGGATAACATTCCAAAGATGGTGATCACTGTTGGAGATCCAGTACTCCATCTTCATAGCCCAGACTTCATACTCTTCCTTCTTAAGATATGGGAACTTTGCATTACTGTTGGACACAGTGGTTGTAACAATTTGTTGTTGAACTTTTGTGGGTTCAGGTTCTTCATTGTTAATGGCAGCGAAATCAGGGTTTTCAAATCCAGGGTTTTCATCGTCCATTGTGAAAGGGTTTAGAGAGATTGTTTTGAGAACTTTTGCTTCTTGATCAGAGATCCTCACGAGGCTCTGATAGCAATTGTTGAATCTAACACACCTGCTAGATCTTTGAGCCTATGTGGATTGGTAGGATGCCTATGTAATCACAAGCACACTACAAGAGAATCTCTGAATACGAATGAGAAAAGAAAAGAACTATGATAATGATCCTCTATGGATCGTATAATGAACTAAAAGATGATTTTTATTGAAGATTGTTAACTTACAAAGATATATCGAACTCATAGACGGGGTGTTTCTTTTATAATGATAAGAAACCCTAACCCTAACCCGTCCTACAAGAAAATGTGTAAAGAGATAAACATGATCTCTTCTAAAAATAAACTTACTAAACATACGGATAACAGACAATAATATCCGCAGCAATCAAACACTATCAGCAGAAACAAAATATAACTATCAGCAGCAATGAGCTTCGGCAGGAACCAACACTATCGGCAGGAACCAACTTTCACTATCGGCAGCAACAAGAAATATCTTATTTCCAGAATTTCCAACACATGTAGATTTTAGTTAAAATCATAATTTTAGTTTAAGTGTTTAATTATTAGAAATTTAAGTTTCCAGTTTCAATTTAAGTTTGTTTAAGCTCATTTGTAGTTAATTTAATCAGTATTGTACTCATTTTCTACGTTAATGAATTTTCAAGTTTTTCTTCATGTTCACTGTTAAATTGAATTAAGTCATTGGGTGTTTGTAAAAGCTTGTTCTCTATTTCTAAAAGCTTATATAAGCTCAATAGAGCTTTTCATAAGTTTATAGTAGTTTAAAACAGTCTTAATCTATAAATTCCAAAAAAGTCAAAAAAAATATCAAAAATAATCAAAAATAATCATACCTTAGCATGAGACTATGGAAAGCATTGGAAGTGGTTGAATTGGATTGGCCAGAGGAACTTTACCTAGCTTGTTGTGAAACAAGCTAGGAGCTTATAGTTGCCATTTATTTGGTGCTCTTGTTTAGCTAGAGCCCAAGGTTATTTCTCTTTCATTTCTGCTTGATTCTGTCATGATTAGTTTAATTTATGTTACATTAGCTTTAATTCCGTATGTTTTAGCTTATTCTCTGCTAAACTTGTGAATTTTAAGCTTGTTGTTTCATTTTATCTTAAATCTGTCTTCAATTACTTAATCCACATTTGTTAGTTTTAATGATTTCAATTTGTTATTGTCTTTGATTTAGACAAAATTTTAGTTAATATACTCAGTATAAGCTTAATTTTGGTAGATTATGGCTTAAAACACACCTTTGCTTCATAAATTTTCTAAAACAGTTTCTAAAGGGGTGTTTGGGTCAGTAAGTCAAACGGGTAAAAATAGGTCTGCACTGTTCATATGCAAGTAAGGTGAGTTTGATTCAGCCTATTTTAACTTAGATAATGTGTTTTGAGGTTAATTTGAGCCAATTTGTAGGTTAGATAGGAATTTAGTTGGTTAGTTTAAGTTTTAGATATAAACTGCTCTAATAAGCTAGCTGTGAGCTTAAGCTTTTTAAGCCCTTCATTTGTGGTGTTTCAAGGTCCAAAGTAGTGCAATAAGTCATAACTCAGTATGTGGTTAATCCCCTAAGGCCTTGGTTAGTGATTAGCCAAAATCAGTCCAAGTCAGTAAGCAGACTGCATATTTTTGAATTTTCCCATTTGCAGCCCATTTTGTGGATTTTTAATTTGTTCAATTTCAGTTGTTATAATCTGAATTTTTGCACAGATATAATTGGCTGGCTTATCTAGCTATTACTAACTTTTTTTAGATTTTTAAGATTTTCTTTAAAGTGCTTTTTCATGCCTTGAAAAGGGCACCTTTTGCCCTGTGCACCTCAGTCCATCAGCAGACCTTGGTTCATTTTTTTGGCTTAATCATTGCTTATTTGTTCTATTTTTAGCTTATTCTGTGTTTCTTGTCTCCATTAGATCATTGTCAGTTTGTTTTAGTTTTTTTTTAGTTTGCTTTTGGCTTTTTAGAAGCTTAACAGTCCATAGCTATTAGCCTTAGCTTATTTCCCATTTTGCCTTAAATGCCCACTATTCTGTTTCTAACAGCTTATTTCTGAGCTTATTAGTCATTTCCAGAGTTAGTTGCTTTTTAAAAAAGTGCTTATTATCATTAGCTTATTCAGTTATAAAAAGAAAATAAATAAATAAAATAAGTTAAGCAAAAAGAGAACTAGGGGATTTGAACCCTGGTCTCTTAACTCACACACCAACACACTCACCAACTGCTCTAGGGTCTTTGTTCAGTAAACCCTTGCATAAATTTTCTTTTAACCAAGCGTTTTTCCCTTTTGCTTATTTCCACTGTTTGCTTAATAACTGATTATTCTGATAAGCAGTTATCTTGGTTTTATTTTTCCTTGATTCTGATTATCATTAAGCAGTTTTCTGTAATTTTTCAGAATTTTCCATTTCCATTTAGTATTTTTAATTTATTTTTCTTTTAAATTCAGTTTTTAATTCATATTAAATTAAATAAATGTCAAAAAATATAATTCTTTTTTCTAAAATTTTCTTTTATCATTTAGGACTTAGGAAAATTAGATTTGCATCCGTAGGGTTAATTTTTAAAGATTTTAGTTTTTAGGCTCGTTTTTGGAATTCCCGGTTTGCGCTTTTAGTGTAATTTGATGTTTGCGTAATTTTCTTTGTATATTTGCTTTCCATCACTTAATTAGAATTAAAAAACACAAAAATCCAAAATACAATCATCAAGCACTTTAATTCCAAACAAAAAACGAAATCCTCGATTCACACCTCGCTGGGACACGACCCGGGTGATCACTTGCCCGGTATCTCACATCGTATTCACGGATTTTATAAGTTGGCCTTTTTCCTAAAGGTTTGGCTTGTTGATTCCCGTGTATCACGTGTATCCGTCTGATATTATATATATACTTTCACGCGGATCAAGGACCTTTTACAAATCTCATTTCAAATGCTATAAAGAACTCGTTTTATTAAACTTGTATCGAGTGGACTGTTAGAAGCCCAATAAGCAATCCCTAATAAGCCAACCAATAAGCACATTAAATCTATTTTTAGAATCCTTTTATAAGCCCAAGTCGAAGCCTAAAATACTTTTTAACCCAACGGACCGTTATCTCTTAACGGGCCTTAAACGTTTTCTTTAAAAAGCCCATTAAGCCAAAATAAGCTATTTTCTGAAATAAGCAGTTTAAATAAGTTGTAATAAGCTTAATAAAGTTATAGAAATTTTTAGAATATTTTTCCAATCATTTTTGTGAAAAAGGGACTAAACTTGCAACGCGGTTGCTCGTTAAAGGACTAAAACTGTCATTTTGAAAGATAGGAATTGAAACTGTTAAAAATAGTAAGTTGAGGGTAGAAATGGAATAAATAATAACTCTAAGTCATAAAAAGTCATTTTTAAATTAGTTGGACTGAATGTGTAAATATTTTATAAGCCAAGGACTAATTTTGCAAATCACATTCGGCTAGGATTTAAAACGTAACTTTTAACTATTTAAAATCCCAAACTATTATTTTTATAACTTGAGGGTATAAATTGGTCAATCATTAAATACAAGGCCTTAGAATGTTATTATTTAAAGCTTTTGAACTAAAATGAAATATATATTTTATTAAGGACTATTTTTGTAAACTAAACCTCGCTAGGGTAGAAATTGTAAAAGAAGGAATAATATAAGGACCAAACTATAAAATAAACTCATGCATATTCATATTTTTTATCTCATTCATGTGCATATTTTTACCATGTATTCAATATCAAACTAATAACATATATAATTTTTATATAATGAATTTAACGAGTTTAACATTGACGTTATATTTATACAAAACATGTTTTTACTAATAACTTAACTATTTTTTCAAAACCACTTTTGAAGAACGATATTGAGAATTTGAAACATATAAAAACAAGATAATATTATATATAATATTATTTTTGAACTTCAAGCATTTTAAGCAAATCATTCATTCTCATCACGAATCACTTCGTCATCCGATACCATTTCATCCATTATTCGTATTAGGCCAAAACCGCCAAATTCTCAGACTTCCTTATTCATATTTACCTAGGTTACGTATCGAAGATGTTTATCAACTATATTTAATTTGTTTTCCATCCAGACTACTCAGGTGAGTTCATAGTCCAACTTTTCTTTATACGTTTTCCAAATTTGTAGGGAGATACATGCTACTAAACCGAACACAAGTACTTTTCTGTATGCTTTCCTGATTTTTATTGCCTAAGTTTAACTGTTTCCTATTTTAAAAGACCCTCTATCATGAACCATTAATCACCTGTGGGTGAGCGCGAATATAGTGAATAGATCTATTGGGTTGACAACCCCTTTGTGTTACAGTAACGTAACCCAATGCATTTTATTTGAAAGCATTTAATAAAGAGTTTCAGGCAAACTCCTACTCGAGGGCATAATTGCTACATTTAATTATGTAGTGATTTACATCATTAGCTTATAACCATGATATCCATCGTGTTAACGTCTTGTGATTCATAAGACTTAGAGCTATATATAACGAACTGTGATATTACTGATTTACTTTCTACTTAGCTTGTGTTCAACTGATTATAACTTTAAACGCTATGGATTTACTCAACCTTTGTGTTGACCTTTTTATCATGTTTATCTCAAGTATATAATGAACGAGGATGGCATGGAGAGGCACGGATACTGATAAAAGGCTAATTATCATTCGAAACTTATTTAATAAACTGTAAATCTACTGGGACCTCATTTTGTAAACTCTGATATTTATAAAATTCAAATGATAAATCTTTTAAAACGACTCCATTAGAGATCGTTTTCTATTACTATAACTGTTGTACTGTCGAGTAACACCCAAATTGAATTCCGCTGTGTATCCCGAAAATGGGGGTGTTACAGTTGCCACTTTATTAGCAAGGTTGTTTACCTCAATAAAGGCGAAAACTTGCTTGACTATGACTAAGAAGATAGAAATGGGCTTTTCTCGCTTAGTATTGCTTTGGCTGAGCCCTATCTTGCCGGCGCGGAAGCTACCGCAACTCAAATAAAAAATGAATTAAGGAATAAGACATTAGCATTAGAAAGAGTACAGAGGCATTCTGAGCCGACTACAATACAAGTCATGAGCGATAGCGAAGCCAAGCTGGATAGGCTTTTTTATGTCGAAAGCCCCAAAACTAGCTATCTTATAGCAGACAACTAAGGAAAGCCTACTCAACTAATCTCATAAGTTAAGTAAAGGCCTGTTTGCATCGTAACTAATAGAAAAAACGACTACTAGACTAGACTAGTAGTTGAGTGCTCCTTGTTGTTCGGATCTTGACCGGGTCCGAGCTTCCCTAGCTCTATGCTGTTGGGGAACTCTGCAAGGGTCTTACCACCTTCTGTATTTACTATATTTGATTCTTTGGAGTACTTTAGGATTATATTCCGCGCCGAGGATTTGTGCTTGTGGGCCGGGATGAATATTGCAGACCAGCGGATCTGGTAGTCGACAATCGTTCGGACTTGGTAAAGGTTGTCGCGGCACCTGTAGTAGGACAGAGGACTTGTCGCGATGCCCGCGAACCAATTTACGATGTCTCCGTCGCTGACGTTCGTCAAGCAAGCCACGTGGATTGGCCAGGGTCTTCTTCGGCTAATGAGACCTCGATCCCGAAGCCTTCGAAATATCTTTTTGATAGGCGCCTCTTTTTGTATGGGGAATTTCCTTCTGATAGATCTCGCCCAGTCTCCCTCTCCTTCCCCCGCCGCCTTCCGACCTGCGAGAGTATACAATGACAACTTTCGGACACTCATGCCAGATCGTGAGACTGCCTTTTGGACGTCCGATGGCACCTTACTCCGACCTGAGCTATGCAACAACGAGATCATCCTTGAACCTTGCCGGATGTGCTTGACGGTCCCCCATAATACGCTCACTTGGGGACTTCTTACTCCAGCTGTTCCAAGAGTGTCCGTTAGTTGAACCGCGTCTAGTAGACTCCCTGTTCCGCTCATCCCCTTCGTCAGCTCTTTGATCGGGATACTATTACCTAGGTTCCTAAACTTGGAATGGATTGGGTTCGAGTGATGGCCATGGTTGGTTTCTTTTTTTTTTTTGAGCTGGGGTCGTGATATCACCACCACAGTATTACCACCTCCATCACCACCGAATGCCGCCACCTGCATCATCTTGTAACCACCATCTCTCTCGAATCCTTGTGGTATATCTAAACCCAAATCCATCTTATTATTTCGTTGCTTATAAATTTGTATATAAATCGATTTGAATAGATTTCATGGATTAAAACACTTTCGATAAACATTCGTGTGGTATAAATTATTTAAGAGGCGTTTGTTTAATTTATTTTGTTATCGGGTCGGGTTTAAACCCGAGTGGGTTTCAAGCCGAAACCCGTATGGGTCTTGTGATGGTTTTGATATGCTTATTTTCTTTGTGGTTAGATTGATTACTTGTAATATGAAGCTTATTCTGGTGTTCATGTTTTTCGGCTGGAAATCATCTAAGAGGGTATTTTGTTTGCTCGGTCCACCACAGCCACACCCAAAGGGTGTTCGGCTTATCTTATTATAATTTTCTTCTTTTCCTCTTTTTCTTATTTGAATAAGCACTTAGCTTATTTTGTTATTTGAGTTGTTTGTTTGTTGTCGGCTCAAGCCACAAGGGTGCGAGGGTGTGTGTTGCTCTCGGTTCAAAACCAACCCAAGATGGGTTGTATCTGTTTTGGCTAAATTAGCCACAACACCTAATAGGTGTTTGTTTGTGTTCGGTATTGAGTTAACAAGACACCGAGAGAGTGTCTGTTGGTATATCAAAACCAAAGCCGAGGGTCTGTTTGTTTGTGTTAGAATCAGCCACAAAGTCCACCCAAGAGGGTGCTTGTTTTGGTTTCGGTTAATAGAAACGCCCAAGGGGGTGCGTTGTTCCAGTTTATTTATCCCAACTTCTTGAGTCGTGTTTGTGGCTCTGCTTCAGTTAATAATAGGATGCGTTTGGTTTCACTTGTAAGTACAATGGGCTAGGAGCCCACGAAGTAGTTAGGGTGTGTTAGGCTTTGATGTTGGGTCAAATCCCACTAGACAATGGGTAGTGTTTATTATGCTTATATTTTAAACATGCAATAATATTTTCGGGTTAATGAACTTTAAACTAATGTAACATAATTGTTTGACTTGCGACTTATCAAGTATGTTTAGTTTATATTTTGGACTATGGTTGGAGTCGGATTATACAAATACTTAACGGACTCAAATTATATATGGGACGTTTGGACTAGAACTATGGAGACTTGCAACGGACTTGACCACCTGGACCTAACAAATTTGTAATAAACTTAATGTATTTGACAACTTCTTAAACAGACTATTATTGGACTATAAAGCCTGATAAATATTAAACATTTTCGGTCTAGTAAATTATAAACCAGATTTATTATTAGCGAAACGTGTTTTGATTAACGAGTTATATCAAGTTTTAATTCTATATTTAACATCTTATCATTAAAAGAAAACTTATTCCAATCTAAAACCCAAAAACAAGATGGAAAATATAGTTTTATTTAATATAAAACTCTTTTCTATTTAATACATGTATTAAAACCTATGTTTTATTATAAAACATACATCCTCATATAAACCTATTTGAGATTATCGAGTAGATGCCAAAACTAAACCATCGACTTATCTTTTACCTATTTGCTTAATTGATTCTTACGTGTTTATTTCCCTTTTATACTTGTGCTATATGTTTTATGCTTTGGCGTGCATTTTGTCTGAGTCTATGACTTCATACCACCACACGAAATGAGATACTAAACCTTTTTACAAATATTGATACAAATATACCACGAAAACTAAAAAGCTCTATCTTTAACTCATACGTATCGATTTCTTTCTGCGTGTCATATTTTAAGACAAGCTTATATTCATTAGGTTATGCCGATTCCATATCGTTGCGCTATACTTCTCTATATTGTTCTACTTCTTGGCACCGTTGTGTTACTTACGTCACTACATTCCAAGGTGAGTCATAGACTCATAGCCCCACTTTTACTCGTTTAATAACTTTATACTCTTTAGGGGATATACATGCTCGTTTTACTTACAAATCTTACTCGTAATTCATAAACATTCTACTTGATTTATGATATACTCTATTTGTTTACTGAAACTTACTAAATGCTGAACACAAGTATCCCACTATTTCAAGTTCTGGGTGCTATCAACTGGCCCACTGTTTTAGTTCTTGGTGCTATCAACTAGCCCACGATTTCAAGTTCTGGGTGCTATCAACTGGCCCACGATTTTAAGTTCTGGGTGCTATCAACTGGCCCATGATTTCAAGTTCTGGGTGCTATCAACTGGCCCACAATTTCAAGTTCTGGGAGCTATCAAACTGGCCCACGATTTCATGTTTTGGGTGCTATCAACTGGCCCAATGTTTAAGTTCTGGGTGCAACAACGTGGCCCAATCTGGAGACTTGTGTTCTGCTAATTTATATACAAACGAACTACTTTTGTGTTGACCCTGTTAGGGCAAACAAACAAACTATGGGTGTATAACAACGTAACCCACTACTTATGTCACACCTTGCCAAGGCGAAAACGCGAGTGTAACTTCATGGATATCATCACAACACATGGTGTCTAAATAGAGAATTACTACATGCACATAAATAGAGCAAAGTACAGACACAAAGTGTCGTAACGATACCCCAAAATAAAATAACCAAAACAAATCTCCAAAAGGTATCTTCAATAGAATATAAAGTACAAGTCGAAAGACATTAAAGTATCACAATCAAAATCAAACATATTCAAATCAAAACATAAAGATAAATCGTTCTCAAATGCAACTAAGTCTCGTCTAGTCGCTTCCCTCTACCTTAGCCTTAGAATGCTCACCTGAAAATGATGGTTAAAAACGTCAACATAATGTTGGTGAGGTTCATAGGTTTAAGACACAAAATATATCTCAGGAAACCAGTTCACTGTGATTATAAAACATAGCAGGACAGTAAGACTAGTCATTATACTAAATAGCATGCAAACTAGTCATTCTATATTTCATTCATCACCATTTTTTTTTTTTTTCATTTTTCATCATTTTTTTTTATCACTAACTTTTCACTTGCATACCCTAAACGACGGAGCTTCACGGTTTAGTTCCAAGACCTTACACCTTCTGGCATAAAGGATCAAAGGGCCGTTACAACGGAGTGTTCCAAGACTCTAGACATTCCTGAAATGAGGATCCAAGGTGGTTAGACCAAGACCTCACACATTCCTGAACTAGAGGTCCAAGGGCCGGTGCAAGAGGGTAGCCAAGACCTAAACGCCTTCCGGAAATAAGGATCCAAGGCCCGATCTCGAATCCGTAGCTTAGAGCACTTAACTTATTATTATTAAACGTATTTATTAAGTAACCTTGATGTGTACCCAATTTTTAAAGCAAGGATTCTTTTAAGAAGACCAAGAACTAATCATCGGCAAAACCTAACATCTTTAATTATTCTTACAGTTATATATGGTGAAACAATTTTGTGGGAGCAAAAGGCCACAAGTAACTTCAATGAGCTCTAAAGAGAACCAACTACTCCACGTTTAGCAATCTAACTTATAAATAACTCTATCATTTCTCGTTCTTCGCAAATTTAAAATCTTAAATAATAAGATCCGCGAATGCTTAGCCAAGAAAGGTTAAGGGGACAAGCTAGGGCTCAACACGCCCGATCAAATCAGAATTTTATTCCTACTCTCACCAGCGGAAAGTCAACAAAATGTCAAAATTTATTATATTTTTGCACAAATTTTTTAAATTTTCTCATTTTTTTTGGATTTTTTTTTCAATTTTTGAGGAAAAACGGGGTAGCATGAGTAAACGACAAAAATTGCAAGGCATAAATCAAATCGAAAGATTACCCCCCCCCCAGACTAAAATGAGACATTGTCCCCAATGTCTTAAAGGTAAGGGTTTTCCAACATAAATCTAAGGCCGTTTATTAATTATGTCAAAGATAAACGTAAAACGATAAGATTAAGGATATCGAATGAGCAACGAATGATGAAACTCAAGTGGAGAGAAGCAAATCACGAGCACGAGAGCCTTCATTATTCTGGAAAATCCTGGACACATCACAGAAAACCACAAAACACAACATATGGACGAGGTGCCCCTCCTCACTTTTATTAAGAAAATAGAAAGAAGATAGATGGATAAGCATGGGGTGCCTCCCACGAAGCGCTTTGTTTATTAACGAGTCACGTAGCTTGACTCGTCCCCTAATTTAGTTGTCCATAGGGAAAGTTTGGAGATCCGGGACAACCATGGATGGTATGTCTCCTCCAAAATAGTGCTTCAACCTATGACCGTTCACCTTGAAGTTTGGATCGTCGTTTTGAGCTAACTCGACGGTTCCATATGGAAAAACTTGAGTGATGGTGAATGGCCCAGACCAGCGGGTTTTGAGTTTGCCCGAGAAGATCTTTAATCGAGAATTGAAAAGGAGGACTCGATCACCAACATTAAAGATGCGGTTTTTAATCTTAGAGTCATGAATCCTCTTTGTTTTCTCTTTGTAGATCAAAGAGTTCTCGTAGGCTTGATCCCGAAGCTCATTTAATTCATTAATTTGGAGCTTACAGTGATCACCCGCGGTCTTGAGGTCAAAATTGGCATGTTTTAAGGCCCAGTATGCCTTATGCTCGAGCTCGATGGGCAGATGGCAGGTTTTTCCGTAAACCAGGTTGTATGGAGTACACCCGATGGGTGTCTTGTAAGCTGTTCCGAAAGCCCATAATGCATCATCCAATTTGTCTGCCCACGAGGCTCAGTTTTCACCAACGGTTCTTTCAAGGATACGTTTCAATCCATGATTCAAAACCTCGACTTGACCGCTCGTTTACGGGTGATACGCGGTAAAAAGTCGGTGGGTAACACCATACTTGAGCATAACTTTAGCAAATTGATCATTGCAAAAGTGAGTACCACAATCACTGATTATAGCCCGAGGAGTTCCGAATCGGGAGAAGAGATTTTTCAAGAACTTAACCACAACTCGGGCGTCATTAGTGGGGAGCGCTTTTGCTTCAACCCATTTGGACAAGTAGTCGACGGCCACGAGTATATATTTGTTCCCTCGTGAAGACGGGAATGGCCCCATAAAATTGATGCCCCACACGTCAAAAATCTCGCAGACTTGTATTGTATTTTGAGGCATTTCGTCTTTTTGTGAGATTTTTCCTTGACGTTGGCAAAAGTCACATGACTTTACCAAGTCGTGGGCATCGCGATAGATTGTTGGCCAATAGAACCCAGAATCAAAGACTTTTTTAGCGGTTTAGCTGGCACCATGATGTCCCCCCGTGGGTCCATTATGGCAAGCCGTGAGGATGTCAACGGCTTCTTGGCCATGCACACACTGTCTTATCGCTTGATCAGCGCATATTCTGAACAAGTAGGGTTCGTCCCAGAAATAATGTTTAACATCTTTGAAAAACTTCTTTTTCTGCTGGGACGACATCCCTTTCACCACAAAATTCCCCGCATGGTAATTTGCATAGTCAGCAAACCATGGGGTACTCGGATCATTCTTTAAAGATACCATCCCAAGTGTCTCCAGAGGAAATGTTTCGGTGATTTCCTTTTTCTCGAGATCACTTTGATGGGGATTTTCAAGTCTGGACAAATGATCAGCGGCTAGATTCTCTGCTCCTTTTTTATCACGAATGATAATATCAAATTCCTGGAGCAGAAGAATCCACCGAAGTAATATCGGCATAGCATCTTGCTTTGCTAAGAGATACTTGAGAGCAGAATGGTCCGTATACACTATGCTTTTGGATAAGACAAGATATGGTCTAAATTTCTCAAAAGCGTAGACAACGGCCAACAACTCTTTCTCGGTAGTAGTATAGTGAGATTGAGCGTCGGTCATTGTCTTGCTAGCATAGTGTATTGGCTGGAAGTATTTTGATTTGCGTTGCCCCAAGACTGCACCAATAGCATAATCGCTAGCATCACACATTAGCTCAAAGGGCAAGTCCCAATCGGGGGCAACCAATATTGGTGCTTCAGTCAATTTCTTTTATAGAACCTCGAATGCTTTGATGCATTTGAGAGAGAAGAAGAAGGGAGCATCTTTTTCAAGAAGATGGGTCAAAGGCCGGGCAATTTTAGAGAAGTCTTGAATAAATCGTCTATAAAAACCGGCATGACCAAGGAAACTTTGGATTCCTTTTACGGTGGTGGGATGAGGTAGCTTAGCGATAATATCGAATTTGGCTCGATCGACCTCAATCCCAGATTTGGAAATCTTATGGCCGAGGACGATGCCCTCTTTAACCATGAAGTGGCACTTCTCCCAATTTAGCACAAGATTGGTGTCTTTGCACCTTTGCAGCACTTTGTCTAAATGGGAGAGGCACGAGGAGAAAGAATTTCCATAGACCGAGAAATCATCCATAAAGACTTCCATTGTCTTCTCGATCATATCGTGAAATATGGCCATCATGCACCTTTGGAACGTGCCCGGAGCATTGCATAAGCCAAAAGGTATACGTCGGTAGGCAAACGTACCATAAGGGTAAGTGAAGGTGGTCTTTTCCTGATCTTGGGGATCAATTGGTATTTGAAAATACCCAGAAAAGCCATCGAGAAAACAATAGAACTCATTTCCCGCCAAACGCTCAAGCATTTGGTCCATAAATGGTAGAGGGAAATGGTCTTTACGGGTAGCATCATTGAGTTTTCGGTAATCGATACACACTCTCCATCCGGTGACGAGACGT
Source organism: Artemisia tridentata subsp. tridentata (assembly GCA_021014915.2). Classification (NCBI taxonomy): domain Eukaryota; kingdom Viridiplantae; phylum Streptophyta; class Magnoliopsida; order Asterales; family Asteraceae; genus Artemisia; species Artemisia tridentata. The sequence goes on along the minus strand of CP139503.1, from coordinate 148,467,754 downwards.
GTGAGGATTAACTCATTTTCTTCATTTGTTACAACGGTCATTCCACCCTTTTTGGGCACACAGTGGACCGGGCTAACCCATGAGCTATCGGAGATGGGATAAATCATCCCGGCATCTAGGAGTTTTAGAACTTCCTTTTTTATGACGTCATGGATTTTTGGGTTAACCCGTCTTTGTTGTTGGACGGCGGGTTTAAAGTTATCTTCGAGTAAGATCTTGTGAGTACAAAAACGAGGGTCTATGCCCTTTATGTCGGAGATCTGCCAAGCGATGGCACTCTTATGTTTCTTAAGCACGTCTAGGAGTTGGGTCTTCTCCTCATCTTTTAGGTCTTTAGAAATGATGACGGGAAATTTGTCGGTATCTTCTAAGAAAGCGTATTCGAGATGAGGAGGTAAATCCTTGAGCTCAAGCTCCGGAGGATTCTCAATAGACGGCTTAACTTCTTTTATTTCTTCATGTTTAAGTTCCTTCAGAGGGAGAGAAGGTGGCGGGTCTTCATTCAACAATTTTTCAAGCAAAAGAATATCTCCCTCCGGATCAAGATAAGAATCATCAACTTCCAGTGAAGTTGGTGTTTCAATAGCAAGAAAGTCCTCGACCTCTTCCAAGAAGAAATCACCTCCCTCAAACGGAGTGAGGGACGGGGAAGGGTCAGAAAGAATAGGTTGAGAAGAAGGAGTGGGATTGCTACTCGAGTATTTGTCGAAAAATCCAAGAACTTCTTGAGAATACTCCTCTGAAGCAACATCAATCACATCAATTCGATTAACCGGAACAGAATCATGATTGGAGTAGTATTTGAAAGTTCGATCAAGGTTAAAGGTAACGGCCTCATTATCCACCCGCAACGTTATTTCTTCACCATATACGTCAATTAAAGCTCGCCCGGTCCTCAAGAATGATCTTCCGAGAATTAGAGGAACTCGGGGGTCAGCGTCAAATTTTACTACCACAAAATCAGCAAGGAAATGGAACTTCCCAACCTTGACAAAAACATCCTCGGCTATTCCAATTGGACGGGTAATAGTACGGTCCGCTAGCTCGAGGGTCATGCAAGTAGGGGTGAGTTCGGGAAGAGAAAGCTTTTCCCAGACTGAAAGCGGCATTAAGTTGATGCTTGCACCAAGATCGGCCAAGGCGTGGCATTCAACCATCCCTGGAAAATCACATGGAATGAGGAATTTTCCAGGGTCTCCAAGCTTTTCGGGAAGCTTCTTGAGGAGGACCACTGAGCAGTTTTCATTCAGAGGAGTTTTTGCTAGTTCAAATAATTTTTCCTTGTTACTCAATAATCCTTTGATTGTAGAAGCAAACATAGGCATCAGAAGCAAAGCATCCGCGAAGCTTATATCAAAATGCAAATCTTGAAAGATTTGAAAGAATTTCTCCATTTGATTTGAAGCTTTTTCGCGGAGCTTTTGATCATTCAATCTCGAAGGATAAGGAAGCTTGGCTTTTACGGGAGCTTTTTCGGGCTCAAGCACATCCTTAGACGGTTGGACAACCGGAGGTTGGACGTCTTCGGTCCTTCCGTTATTAGTAGGAAGTTCCGTGTCCTTTGTCGCCTCGGTCTCACGGTCGACTACCTTGGGAGGTAGAGAAGAAGAGGTAGTCGGAGCCGTGGGTCCATTATATGATACACCACTCCTTGTAGTGATCGCTTTCACATTGCCCCTCTGGTTAGCGATCGTATTGCTAGGAAGAGTTCCTGAGCCCGAGGGTCGATCATTTAAAGATTTCTTCATCTCAGTCATTTCCTTAATCAAAAACCTAGTTGTTTCTTCTTGGGATTTATTGAAATTTTGTTGATTCTGATTTTGAAGCATTAATTGTTTTAAGATCTCATCCAAGGCCGATTGATTTTGAGCAAAGCCTTGATTTTGATTATTGTTAAAATTCGGCCCTCGGTTGTTTTGATGAAAACCTTGATTCTGATTTTGAAAATTCCCTTGGTTTTGAAAACTTCCTTGATTCGGGGCTTGATAATTTCCTTGATTAAAATTTCCCTGATTTTGGCCTCGGTTATAATTCCCTTGATTCTGAAATCCTTGATTCATCCGATTTTGATTTTGGTTAACTTGTACGTTTCGGTTTTGCACATTCGGATTTGGATTTTGATTAAAACCGGGTGGTCCGAGAAAGTTATTGGAACGGTAGCTGAGAAGATTACGGTCTCCTTGCGGTTGGTAACCGTTACCTCCCGTGTTGTAGGTTCCCGTTGCAGCATAAACATTCTCTTGAGTGTAGCCACCGGAGGCTGGGCACTCGAAATACGGATGAGGACCACCACATGTTTCACAATTTTGATTGACCATATTGACTTGATGATTATTGTAATTTTGAGGAAAATGGTTTTGATTGTTTTGGAATGAAGAAAACCCGGGTGGTCCCATTTGGTTATTAGCACCTTGAGGACGGAATCCTTGAATTTGATTGTAGGTTACTGATGCTACGGTAGCATTCAAACCTTGGCCACCGGAGGCTTGAAAATCATAATAAGGATGTGGACCACCACAAATCTCACATTTTTTATTCACAACATTAACGGGCTGAGAAGGTCTTTCTTTAATTAAAAGCCCAATTTGTTTAGTGAGAGCGGCAAGATTCTCTTCTGTTTTGCTAAAAGCTCGGGTCAAAGCATCATCTGATTTGTTACTCATACTTGAAACTTGAGCTTTGGTTCTAGAACTCCTCACTCTGGCTTTATTTTCAATGATAGTCAAAGCTTCTTGAGTATTTCTAGTCAGAAAATTTCCACCCGCAGCAGAATTGAGTGAATCTTGATCAGATGGATTCAACCCATTGTAGAAAGTATCAATTTGGTGCAAGGTTGAAAATCCGTGATTAGGACACTTTTTTAACAACTCTTTGAATCTATCCCAAGCTTCGTTGAACGATTCATCGAAAGCTTGCTGAAATCGAGTGATTTGATTTCTGAGATTCGATGTTTTAGAAGGAGGATAAAAGTAGTTCACGAAGTTGGAGGCTAAGTCATCCCAAGTAAAAATCGAATTAGGAGGTTCCTTGTCAAGCCAAGTCCGGGCTGCTCCTACGAGAGAAAAAGGGAATAACTTCAATTTAAGCACATTATGAGGAACGTGATTTAAGTTAAGTGTTTCAGTGATGTCGATGAATTTTTGGACATGGGAATGAGGATCTTCATTTTCAAAGCCGTGAAAGGAAATACCGGTGATAAGATTAAGTAACCCAGTTTTAATTTCAAATTGATTTTGAAACATATTGGGTATCACGATTGCTTCGCCAACACCATTGAAAGATGATTGGAGTAATTCTTCCATTGGTCGGAGATCGGGAGCCGGATTATCCAAATTTTGAGGGGGTGGCCCCTCATCTTGGTTGCGATCATCCATAGTGAAAAATGATGGGTGACGACGATTACTTTGACGTAATAACCTCTCGGGGTTTGATATAGGAGAATTAAGCTCAAAAGACGAAGATCGTGTGCGCATGCACTAAAACAACACAAAATTTAAAAAGAAAAACAAATTTTAAGAAGAAGAAAAATCTTTTTGGGCTTTTATATTTAAGAAAAATACAAACACAATATTTTTGGTAACTGATTCGTTAATCGATAATCGTTTCTCTCAAGACTACTCGCAGAGTGGCGGAAGAGAAGAATGGATCTCTTTTCGGTTTGCAATTTAATGTCAAAACCTCCTTAAACCCCGTGTATAGGTTGTAATCTCGAGATAATCCGAAAACAATTAATTTCACGATTTCTTTTGTTGTTTTTCAATTTTTTTTTTTTTTTTTTGGTATTGTTAACACTTTAGGAAAAGTGTTAGTGGTATTTTTAATTTTTTTGGATTTAATATTTTTGAAAATATTTACGAAGAAAAACGATAACTTCCCGGGAGAAGGATCTTCAAAACACGAATCGAAAAACGGAATCACGAATTCACGTCAACCTTCCCCGGCAGCGACGCCAAAAATTGGTTTAAACAATTTATATCTCAAAAGGGAAATAATGTGAAACCCCCGAGTTCGTTATCCCGATGAAGATTGAATGGAATTTGTGTTTCGGGATCGTGAAACGTGTAGTGAATAGTGAATAAAAGTGAGAATTGTGAATTTTAAACTAAATTTATGAAATTATAACTAAAAGCAATCAATTAACTAAGGAAAATTCTAATCTAAAGTGCCTAAGGCTAAAAACACAAAGAAAATCTAAAAACGCGTAAAACCCGGGCTAATCCCGAGTTTAAAAGTGAATCTAGTGAAATAATAACCCTAGGGATGCAAAATTAATTTTATAAGATCCTAATTAGCAAAATAAAATTTTAGGAAAAAGAATTATATTTTTTTGATTTTTATTTTAGTTTTTATGAATTAAAAACTAAGTTTAAGAAATTAAATGAAGAAAAATAGCAAAACGATTTGGAAAATTATGAAACTTTTATGGAAAATACTTTAAGCTATTCTGAATGTAAGAAAAATATAAGATTTGAAAATGCTCACTTGGATAAGCAGTTTAAAGCTAAAACAGCTTATTAAAGCTTAAAAGGAAATGAAGGCCTAAAGAATAAATTTTGCACTAGGAATCCTGAGCATAACTAGAACATACTGGGTAAAGCATATGTGCGTGAGTGAGGAGGCCTGGGTTCAAGTCCCAGCTCTGACTTTTTTGAAAACTAAATTTTTTTTATGTTTTTCTTTTTGAAACTGAACAAGGGATTAATTATAAGCACTTTTTGTAAAGCAAATATTTTTTATAAACTTGGAATAAGCTCAGACAAGGCTTATATGCTGATTAGATGGCTATTAAAGTATGAAAACAAGCAAATGAGCAGCTAGAGATAAACTATAATAAGCTAACAGAAACTAGCAGAGGCTATCCTACAAAAATCCAATCTAAATTATCAAAAGAAATCAGAAAAAGCTACTTATAACCACAGATAAGCTCAATATAATCTCAATAAGCTAAAGACTAAGGCTGATGCAGGCTTAGAACAAGGCACTGAGGTGCTGAATAGGCCAATGAAAAGCAGTCAATAAGCTATTCTTAAAATTTGGAAAAATAGGAAATCAGAAGATGAGCAAGCAAAGATTACTTGTACCAATTTAGAGCTTATAAGGACTGACTATGAAGAAGTTAAACATCAAAAGGAAAAGCTAAAAACCAATGAGGGCTGCTGATTAAGTTTGAAGTCTGATGCAGCAGTTGGACTGTTTTGGGCTAAACTTCTCCAAATCTCAATGAAACTAAACCAACTTTTGGATTATTACTTTAACTACTGAAATGAACTTAAAAATGCCAAAAAGGAAGACCAAATGAGCTGTGGCTTATCAGAAGCTTCTATGTGCAGTTGAGATACTAACTTTGAACTTACTAACTCAAAATCTTAAAAGACTACAAAATAGCTTAAAACCTACTGATTTCAACTTTTCTACTTCCATATAAGCTCAATCAAACCTTACATATTGGTCAGTGAACAGTAGTAGCTGGAAATCACCCAGAATGGACTTATGCCAAACACACTTTTTAGAAATTGATTTTGAAATTTTAAACTAGAAGCACCTGATATAAGCTATGATACTGATTACTACTGATTATCTAACTTACTTAACGCCAAATGACCAACTTTCAGACAACAATAAGCACTAAAATAAGCTTAATCCTATTTGACTATTTTTGGATTTTTTTTATTTTTTTTTTTTTTTTAGCTTTAAGAGCGAAATGATGATTAAGCTATCAACTATTATCTAATGGACTCAAATAAGATTAAATAAGCTATAACTGCTCAAATAAGCTAAGATATGATTCAAATAAGCTAAATGAACATTAATAAGCTAATAATGAAAGATCTAAACTATTTAAGCTATGAAATGCAAATTAAAGCTAGAAATTAAGATGTGAAACTCACTTTTGACCTCAGCTTAACAGAGGCACCAATTTAATGGCAGCTACAAGCTCCTAGCTTATCAAGGATAAGCTAGGTAAAGTCCTTCTTGCCCCTCCATTGCAGGCAACTTCCAAAAGCTTTCCAAAAATATGCAAAGGTATGTTTAGCTTTAAGTTTTAAACTGATTTGATTCCTAATGAACTCACAAATAGCTAACAGAAGCTACAATGAGTTCAACTAATAGAAAATATGCTTATTGAAGCTTGAGGTACTGTTTGAACATATATATATATATATATATATATATATATATATATATATATATATATATATATATATATTCTTTTTTCAATAATTTTCTGATTTTTTGGATTTTTGAGAGTAAAAATAGAACTATGAAAATATTTTATTGAAACTTTAAAGAGAGCTTATAGAAGGCTTATAAAACAGAATGTAAGTTATCTCAGCTTATAAACAAAAGCAGAAGCAGATTATCAAGGAAGGATTAGAGAACAAAATTTAAACTAGAATTTCATTAATCACTAAAAACTTGAATACAAATATTCCAAACAACTCTTAAGACTCTGAATTTAAAATTACAACTAATAAAAACATCAAAACGACACTAATTTTTAACCCTAATTCTAGACTCTAAAAACTTAACTTCTTGCTGTGAGGAAGAAGGCTTCTATTTATAGGCACCAAGGAAGCTCAGGGTTTCATCAGGAACCTCCTAGACTCTCAAAATCAGCCCTTGGATCCAACTTGGGCACCACTCCTTTCAATATAAGCTGTTTGATCATGATTAGTGGAGGAATAGCCAATGATATTGTTGGGTTTTGCCACCTGGCAATCTTCTGCCATGTCAGAGTCCTTCTAGAAGTTTTTAAGGAAGGTAACTTATTGTGATTTGCAGGGTAAATCGTGGGACGATGGGGGAACAGTGTAGGGGTAAAAATTGGCGGGTAATTTAGTTTGGGGAAGACTGGGTATTTTTGGGTTGACCGGGTATTTTAAAAGGGTGGAATGGGTTGTAGGATCCGGGTTGTAATACCGAAAGAGGGATGGGCTTGTGGGCTTATTGGGCTGGGGATTGGCTGGTTTATGATGTGGGTTTTTTTTAGTTTTTAGGATAAGTATTTTTTTTTTTAAGGATTTAGGATGAAATAGATTTAATGTTTAGGGACTAGTTTTGCCAAATGATGAAAGTACTTCCAAGGACTGGTTTTGTAAGTTGATGATGATCCAAGGGCTGATCTTCAAAATATTTTCTTTGACGAATTTTTCCCGGCTTCGGCTCTTTAAATATATTTTCCAAATCTCGTGCTCGTGTTTTCCGGGTTTTTCTTGATTTTGTCCTTTTTTCGAGATATCCATACCTGCATATTAATAAACATAAAAACACAAATATCTTTGGCATTTTAGTTAGTTTTTGGTCATTTTGGTCTTAATTTGGTCAAGAAAAAGTATGTGTTTAAGCACATACCAACCATAACGAACACGACTATGAGGATTTGACCATGTCAGGGAGAGTCATGTGTGAACTTATATTGTCGCCTATATAAATAGCAGATCAGTTCAAATACATCTCGTTCTACTGGCAGCTAGTAGGCTAAGTATATTTCACAAGGGAAGGTTCAAAGGGTAACACCTACCTATCCTATGCAGGATTCAACTGTTGAGATTTTCATTTGAATTTTTTTGTTTTCGAATCGATCTCCATTCATGTGGGCGATTATTGGAAAAGTTAGTCAATAATCGAATTCTCACAACTTAATGTGAATGAGATATCAAGTCTCAAAATAAGATATCGAAACCGAAAGGTGGGAACTTCTATTGACTTAGTCAAAGACATAACAACAAAATAAATTCTGCATTAAATCTCGTTAATGGCCATTGATTTAGATTAATTGCTAGAAATTAAGTTGTTGTTATCGGTTTAATAGCTGTTAATTACATGCCACCATTCTATTTTCTTGAACCGACTATAAAAGGAAGATCTTGGTTCCAAAAGAATGAGAGACGAAAGTAATACACTAACAAATTTCCATAAACACAAGGTTTGGTTTGATGAGAATTTCAGGCATAAGGTCACTCCGGCAGTACAACTGCTTGGATCGTTGTACCTTGGGAAACAGACGCCGAATAGATGGCGAATCCATTTTAAAGGAAGCGTGTCAAACACGTGCCTCGATCACGTTCTTGAATTGGTATCATCTACTTTATGCTTTCATTTAATTAATCTTTACACTCGTAATTTTTTCGTTTATGATTTTCTGGGTTTCTTGCATTGTATTGTAGTCGTGAATTCTGATTATGGATTATTATCCCTACAGATCAATAGTCCGTGAAGAACTTCTTTATAGACTACATTTGTGGTAGTTTTTGATAGATTACCATCGGAATCAGAAACGACAAGCTTCAAACCCTTTTTGCTTTTTACGCGTGAAAGAGCCATGTATAGTTGTCCATGTGTGAAAACGGGACGTGGCAGGTACAAACCAACTTTCGAAAGGGATTGCCCTTGGCTTTTGTTTATCGTCATGGCAAATGACACTGACACGGGAAATTGTTTCCTCACGATCTTTAGAGGTAAACGTTTGTCAGACGGAGTGATTCTCAACCTTGGTATGATAACCTTATGTCCAAAATGTGTTCCATTAATTATCTGCGCATGAATAGAAGTTCTTGATAACCATTCTACTTGAAGTCGTGTCCCGTTACATAATCCATTAGATTGATCAATGTTTCTCAACAACATAATCATAAAGTACATTTGTAGTTACAACTCTACTGCCATGGTGAATGCATAAGTCAATGGTGGGAGGAGCCTCACCCGATTCACTACAAGAAAAATGTAAGTGAACAACACAATAAAAGATACAAAAGACAATCAACAACACAACTTACTTGAAAGCCCGAATCCTGCGATTCCCCGTGTTGAATCGTAAAGGCATATTATTGTGGTTGATTGCAACATACGCATGACACATCAATCAATTTATAATAACTATTAATATTATTGCATAAACCTATTTTAGGACATGATTAGCATGTCGAATGATTTCATGTATTTTTAGAAGAAACTAATCAACTTATGTGCATTTATTAGCAAATATTCTTATAAAGTGGAATAATATTGAGAAAAAATGTATCAAATATATTTGATTTGATTAATAAGATTGATTGAAGGCAATCCATGAATGGTTTCATAATAATAATCTTGAAGTTTTCATTACACAAGATATATATATAAAAAAAAATAAAAATAAATAAAAATAAAAAATTATAAACAACGAAATCATATGGTTGGAAAAGATTCTCATATCAAACCACTGTATTGGAGATGAAGGAATTTTGACAGCAAAAGTACCAAATATTGTTAACGGTATTTTATTGACATGTGTATCTAAAAAGGAAATCATGGGAAATGCATAGGATATATATTGGAAAAATAAAATCTTTCATAAAAAAATGAATGGGAATCCTCATTCATAAACAATGTCTCGAACATAATTATCAAATCAAACCAACAGGTAAAAAGTTATCGGGACTCCCCCATCGCAAACAATGTTATAAAATTGTCTAAAAGCATTTGTAAAATGCAAACTTATTCAAAACCATATAACATAAACTTAAGTAGCAATTTCAATGCCACTCCCCCTGCGCTCCTGTTAGGAAATTAAGCTATAGCAGTTAGTACTGTTGAAGATGAAAGTTAGTACTGCTGAAGAGTTTTGAAGACATAAGCAGTTAGTGCTGTTGAGTGAAGAAGTTTGTACTGTTTATGTAATAGATAATTATAGAAAAGATATTGTGAATATCTTATACGGTTTAGTTGATAGTTATCTTGTGAAGGAATCCTTAGTCTATAAAAGGATTGCCTAGGTTAATGAATGTATACGTATCGTTTTGTTAAGATTCAAGGTTGTAAACCCTAGTGATAGGAGATCACTCGTATTTTTGATTAATAATATTGAATCGTTGAAGTTAAAGTATTGTGTTCATTGTTCATTCTTTGTTGATTCGTTAAAACAAAACACAAACAAATAAATCTTCTAAGTGCTAGCTAGTAAATTCCGCGTGCTAGACTAGACATCATTCAAAGTATTCATCTAACACAAGGAGTGTGTGTAGATCCGGTCAAGTGGTATCAGAGACAGGTTACTGATACTTTGGTTTAGAAGATACAGACGAATTTGTTCAAGAAAAGATGGACATGGAGACAACAACAAGTCAGACTAATATTGCTGCTAAGCTTCCAATGCTTAAACCCAATGAGTTCGATATGTGGCGATTAAGAATTGAGCAGTTCTTCCAAGTTCAAGATTATACTCTTTGGGAGATCATTGAAGAAGGAAACTCCTTTTCACCCATATCAACAACAACTGTTGTTGAAGGTAAATCTGAGACTACAGTGCAGACAAAGCCAACCACTACTGAAGAGAAGGCAAGGCACAAGAATGATGTTAAGGCTAGAAGTTTGCTTCTGATGACTATTCCCAATGATCAGTTTTTGAATTTTAGCAAGTTTAAGTGTGCTAAAACCCTTTTTGAAGCTATTGTTGCAAGATATGGTGGGAATGAAGCCACCAAGAAATCTCAGAAGACTCTTCTCAAGCAACAGTTTGAGAATTTTTCAGCAACAAGCAACGAGTCACTAGATCATATGTTTAATAGACATCAAAAACTAGTGAGTCAATTGGCTATTCTAGGAATTGAGATGCCTCAGGAAGATCTCAACTCCAAATTTCTGAGAAGTTTACCAGCTGAATGGGCTATGCATGTGGTTGTATGGAAAAACAAGCCTGATATAGATTCCATGAGCTTAATGGATCTCTATAGCAACTTCAAGATAGTTGAACATGATATTAAGAAGTCTGCTGGATCAAGCTCAAACTCAAGCTTAGGGAATTTGGCCTTTGTATCAACTCCCAGTACCTCAAGTCCAGATGAAGAAGTGCAAGTTGCTGGAGCAGTTGGTACTGCTAGTGCAAACCTTGGTACTGCTAGCACCTCAAGCAGTATTAGTGGACTTTTGAATGAAGATATTTATTGTGCTTTCTTGACTACTCAACACAATGGAAGTATGTTGACTCATTCAGATCTTCAAGAGATTGATGAAGATGATATTGAAGAGATGGATATCAAGTGGCAGCTCTCTCTTCTCAGCTTGAGAGCTAGGAGATTCTTGAAGAAGACTGGCAAGAAGATTGTCATAAACAGCAATGATGTTGCAGGGTATGACAAGTCCAAGATTGAGTGTTTCAACTGCCACAAGAATGGTCATTATTCAAGGGAGTGTAGATTGCCAAGCCAACAAGATGGAAAGAGCAGAGGATATGGAAGCAAGTCAAGGGTTGTGGAGGTTACTGATTCAAGCTCGAAATCCATGGTTGCCATTGATGGCTTAGGGTTTGACTGGAGCTACGTTGCAGAGGAGGAAGCAGAAGCATCTACAGAGGTTGCTCCCATTGCATTTTCAGATTCTGAGGTACAAGTTTCAAAATGTTCTAAATCTTGTGAAGCTTTAAAAGATCTAGAAACACTTAAGAAAAGATATGAGAATCAGAGAAAATAGCTAGTCGAAACTGCTTTTAGCTTAGCAAATCATAAGAGGGCTTTAGCTGTGTTAGAAGAACAAATTGTTCGTTATAAAACTAATGAGTCAAAGTTTTCTGATGATATGATTATTGTTAAGAGAGACTTAATGTTTAGGGAGAATGAAATTACTGTGTTGAAACATGAGCTAGAACATGTTAAGAAAGCAAAGGAGAACATTCAAATGATTGTTGACACACTAGAATTTGCAACTTAGGGTGTTAGTAAGATTGTTGAGTGTCAGATCCTTAATAAAGCTAAGTCAGGCCTAGGTTATAAGTCAGTTCCACCTCCCTATAGAGGAATTCCAACACCCCCAGGCATAGACTTAGAACACACATGACTACCTGAATTTCAACTACCTGAGCTTAAATATGGTCCTCAACCTAAAGAAAGTGTAGTTGATAAACCTGTGTATGAGAGTGCTAGTGATAAATCACTGTCTGAGGACAAGGTGTCTTCTGATAGGTCCTTAACTAAGGACTCAGATGCTCCAATCATTGAAGAATGGACTTCTGATGATGAGGATGATCAGGCTGTGGTTAATCCTGTTAGTGCTAATGTGGAGGAACCAAAAGTTCCAAAGATGGTTAAACCTGAGACTGTTAGGCTTAGATCAAATGCTAAACCTTTTAGACCAACAGTTAGGTATGCAGAAATGTATAGAACCACAAATAAGCCAAGAGGTAACCAAAGGAATTGGAATGACCTCAAATCTCACCAATTAGGGGATGATTTTGTCTGTTATAGGAAAGCTTGTTACTCTTGTGGTAGCTTTGACCATCTTGCAGATTTTTGTGATAAATGGGTATCTGGATATACAAATCATAGGTTGAGCATAGCAAGACCTCAATCTTTTCTTAGGAATGATAGAATGATACCCAGATCAGTTCTATTAAAGTCTGGCCAAAGACCAATTCAAACTGCTAGACCAGCAGTTCAGACTGTCAGACCTATTAGACCTGTTAACCCAAGGCCAACAGTTCAAGGTGAAAAAATGTTTTCCAAATCAGCACCAACAACTGTTAAAAGACCCTTTCAACACAAAGCAGTTGTAACAAACCAAGTTTGGAAACCTAAAGTAACAACTACCAAGCCAGCAGTTCCAACTGCTAGCAGAGTAATTGGTACTGGTGTTAATAAAAACACTGCTAAGGGAAATATGGGAAATGGTGTGAATGCTTCAGCATGCTGGGTTTGGAGACCCATCAAACCCAATGGTGCTAAAATTGTTTTGAAAAGAATGAATTATGTTGATGCAAGAGGAAAGCCTAAGTCTGTTTTGGCTTGGGTACCACAAGGAAATTAATTTTTCTTGTAATGTGCATTGTTAGTCATATACTTTTATATTGTGAGACAAGTTCTTTGTGGCTTGTTTCTTTGTTTTTATGGACTAACACTTGCAGGTTTTGGATGATAAGCATCAAAGGATTTAATGCTATATGTTTTGGACTTTAATGGTGATTTGGAGCTGAGTGTGTGATCTTTGCACACAAAAAATGGTAATTGGTTCACCATGTCTAACCCACATAAGAACCAACTAGTCCATAGAAAACGGTATCTGGTAAAGACTAATCAAATCCGTTGATGTTTGAAAATTTACCAAAAATTGTATGGTTATCAGCTCACCATATCTAAGTGTGAAGAGTTGGCTAGTCCAAAGCAAACGGCTATTGGTAAAGACATATCAAATCCGTTGATAGTTGATAGTTTGCTAAAAACTATGTTTGAGCCATGGTATTTTAAAATTTATTTCATAAGTTCATACGGCTCAACAAAAATTTTCCAACAGTTGGTACGGTTAGTACAAAGTTAGTACGGTTCAACTAGCCGTTGTAAAAATCTGTAAGTAATTAATTTTCTAGCCGTTGGGGTAAAAACTGTTATTCTTAAGGTACTTATAGGGATTTTTATAGACGATAATTATCTTTTTACCATAAATTCATTTATTATCTTTCTAAAGATAATTTATCTCATACGCATATTTCGCAAAACCCTAAACAGTACCTATAAACCCCAAACGACTACATAAAACCTCAATTCCAATTTAAACAATCATCGTATTGCTATAATCTTTAATTTTTCATCACTAAGAATGGCTGGATTGGAATTTGTTAATCGTCATAATCAGGTTGCGTTTCTTGAGAAAACAGAGGCGGGAGATGGGCCAAAGTTTTATGAGATAGTGGACTTTCTCAACCACTCTCACATAAGGTATGCTCTAACTATTTCTCCTACTCTTTATGTCTCGCACATTACACAGTTCTGGCAGAATGCTACTATCTTGACTAGTGAAGATGGAGACTCAGAAATTCATTCGGAAGTGGACGGTGTATCTTTTGTTGTTACCGATTCTATAATTAGGAGACATCTTAAATTACAAGACTCAGATGGTATTAACACTATGCCTAACACTGAAATATGGGAAGAACTTACCAAAATGGGGTATGATACATCTGAACATAAATTAACTTTTCAAAAAGGATGTTTCTCACCTCAATGGAGATTTTTGATACATACCCTTTTAAGTTGTTTAAGTCCTAAAAAGACTGCTTGGGAGCAGTTCAGTAGCAATATTGCTATTGCTCTCATTTGCTTGTCTACAAACAAGGTTTTTAACTTTTCAAAATTTATTTTTGAGGGTATGGAATCTAATGTTAACAGCAAAACAAAGTTTTTAATGTATCCCAGGTTTGTTCAAACACTTTTGAATAAAAAGACATACCTGCTTACAAAACCAACTGAAATTTTTGCTACTCCTAGCCTTCAATCAAAAGTTTTTCAAAATATGGCTATGGCTAGTAGGCTTTTTCAAGGGGAACCAGTTCCATTGTTTCCTCAAATGCTTCAAACTGAGTTGGGTGAAGGTTCAGCAGTTCCAACTGATCCCCATCACACATCACTTATAGGAGAAGGGAAACACCTAGAGTGGTTCCTAGATCCTTTCCCCATGATTCACCTCTCCTAGCAGGTCACACAGCTAGAAGTGATGAGGGTAGTTCTAACCAAAATGCATTGACGGAATTATGTACCAAGCTAGCTGCCAAAGTTGAAAGTTTGGAGACAGATCTTGCAAGCATCAAGGATGAGCTCAAAGCCCACAAGGAGAATTCTGCTAAAGTTTTTAACAGGTTATCTTTAAAGGTGAAAAGCTGAAAGATCAACTCAAGCAGAAAAGGGCAAGAATGGTATTGGATGATGATTCTTCTAGTGATGACTCAGATGATTCAGATGATGCTGATGGTGGAAATTCTTCCAAACAGGGGAGGAAATTTGGTAAAGACAAAGATGGATCAAGTTCTCAGGGGAGGCTTAATGAAGAGGAAGAAGAACAATTTGATATAGGTTCTGGTAATGCAGATGTGGAAGAAGAACTTGAAGCAGTTCAGACTGATACCCATGAAGCAGAAGAAGTTCAGACTGTTGAAGCAGTTCCAACTGCTGAGACAGAGCATCAAGCAGTTCCAACTTCCCTCATCACTTCTAGGTGTGTTAACTCCTATGAGAGGTGATTCATGGGGTAATAACTCATAATCCATCAGTTGATGGTTTTCTGAGTCATTTTTTATTCCAAAAATTTTTTTAAGAAAAATCTTGACTTTTAGCAATATGCATATGATTTTATTATGAAAAATCATACTGCTTTCAACCATTTTGAAGGGATTAAGTGTATAACAGACACTTAATCAAAATTTCGGTTTAATGCAACTTCTGGTTGTGTGAGAACCAATGTTTTCAGTTATAAATAACTGCCTGTGTAAAGATAAACCTATTCAAAAGGCTTTCTTGACAGGGTTTCCAGCTCATAGCAATTGTTGCCTCTAACACAAGTGTTAGATTCACTTTTACTAGCTGTTCTTTCTATCAGATGTCCTTAGACTTGCTCATTATACTTAAAAGTATAAAATGATAGAAAGTGAGTTGCATCAGTTACTTTCTGATCAACTATGTCATCAATTCAATGTGAAACATGATAACCAGGTTTCAATAAAGTAGTTTTAAAGAATTAATGAACTTAGGTATAAACTTTTGTTAAGAATTCCCAAACTCAGTCCATCATAAAACTGTTATGTAAGCAACTGATATAACATTCTGCTGCTTTCATTTCACTTGAAAACTTCCTTTGTGTTCAAATGATCATACCTGAAATATTTAGTCTAAAACCAAAAGAACAATGTACAAAGTACTTGTCTTATATTAGAATAAACATATGACTAACTATACAATTTTAAAGTAATAGTTAGTACAAATTTACAAAGACAATAGTACAAACAAAAATTTTAACTACCAGACTTAATTGGGTAATCACCAGAATTAACTGAGTAATCACCAGAATTAACCATACTAGTATACAAAAACACATAGATTGAAAATTTTAAGTATTAAGCATTCCAATACTTGCTACCAAGTACTGAAACCTTCCAACATCAAAAGCTTTTGTTAGCAGATCTGCAAAATTATGTTCTGAAGCAATTTTCATTACTTGAATTAACTTTTTCTCATTGCAATCTCTAATAAAATGACGTCTTATTTCAGTGTGTTTTGTTTTAGAATGTTGTACCGGATTTTTAATAATGCAAATTGTACTACTATTATCAATATGAATGACAGTGTTCATGAAATTGTACCCATAGTCAAGAAGTTGGTTTTGAAGCCATAGGACTTGAGCACAGCAACTTGCAGCAGCTACATATTCAGCTTCAGTTGTTGAATTAGCCACAATTGTTTGCTTCTTACACTGCCATGAGATAAGTCTACACCCAAGGAATTGACATCCTCTAGTTGTTGACTTTCTGTCCAAGCTAGCACCAGCATAATCACTATCCGAAAATGCTACCAAGTCAAAAGGTGATTCCCTTGAATACCATAGACCCAACCTAGGTTGACCCTTGAGATATCTAAAAATCCTCTTGACTGCTGTTAAATGAGAAACCTTTGGAGTTACTTGAAATCTTGCACAAGCACAAACAGAGAACATGATGTCAGGTCTTGATGATGTGAGATACATCAAAGATCCTATCATAGATCTGTATGTGTGTACATCCACATTTTTTCCATCTAAATCTTTTGGAAGTTGTTTCTCAGAATCCATTGGTGTGCTTGCCATTTTTGAATCAGCAAAGTTGAACTTCCTAAGTATTTCAGCAACATATTTATCCTGACTAATAAATATGCCTTCATATGACTGTTTAACTTGCAAACCCAAAAAGAATGTAAGTTCCCCCATGGAACTCATCTGAAACTTATCATGCATAAGCTTCTCAAACTCCAAACACATCTCCTTCCTTGTAGATCCAAAGATAATGTCATCCACATACACCTGCACTAACAGAAGATCCTTCTTGTGTTGTTTGATGAAAAGTGTCTGATCAATCTTTCCTCTTTGAAATCCATTCTCTTTTAAATAGGAAGCCAGTGTTTCATACCAAGCTCTAGGTGCCTGATGAAGGCCATAAAGAGCTTTTACAACTCTGTACACTTTGTCTGGATGATCAGGATCAATGAACCCTGGAGGTTGTGAGACATACACCTCTTCTTCAATAGTACCATATAAAAATGCACTCTTGACATCCTTTTGATAAACAGTGAAGCCTAAAAATGAAGCATAAGCTAAGAAAAGCCTAATTGCCTCAAGTCTTGCTACAGGAGCAAAAACCTCATCATAGTCTATCCCTTCTTGTTGTGTGTACCCTTGGGCTACTAATCTAGCCTTATTCCTAATCACTATTCCCCTTTCATCCCTTTTATTCTTGAAAACCCATCTAGTGCCAATTACCTTTGCATCCTTAGGTAAATCAACTAGCACCTATACCTTCTGAATCTTGAACTAAAGAAGCTCGTCTTGCATAGCTTCTACCCAGCTTGAATCATCTAAGGCTTTCAGAATGTTCTTTGGTTCAGCTTGTGAGAGAAAACATACAAACAAGCAAGAGTTTGAAAACTCATGCTATTTTGAAGCATAAAGGGCATCAAGAAGCCCTTGTTGGTCTGAAGACTTCAGTTGTTGCCTTGTCTTCACCCCTGATTGTACATCTTCTATCACATTTTCTAGGGAGTGGACTTTGTGAATTCTTGTGTGTGGTGTAAGTGGAACATGATAGTTTGGTGGGAGATTGCTCAAATCCACCTCATCGTCTGTTAATTCTGCTTCCTTTGTTAATTCTGCTTCTTCAGTTAAGTCTGTTTCAGCAGCATTATTGATAGCAGAACTATTTTCTTGTTCCTTTGCTCCAATTCTTTTGCTTTCATCTTCAACATCTTCTTTAGCTTTACCAGAAGAAGATTCACCAATTGTTGAAGTTGATTCCACACTTGTACTTGACCATATTGGCATCCAAACATGATCTTGGTTTGTCTCCTTTTCTAACCTTGCCTCATCTGTTGCTTGTGAACCTGAAAAATCATTAGTTTCTGCAACAACAGGCACATAATTCATTGATTTGGTTAGTGTTTCAAGATCAAATAGCCATTTTGGTCCTTGACCTTCTACATTGGATTTATCTTCCAAAAACTCCACATGTAGATTTTCCTCTATAATCCTAGTTCTTGTGTTGTATACTCTAAATGCTTTGCTATTAAGAGAATATCCAACAAAGAATCCTTCATCTGCTTTACCGTCGAATTTTCCTAAATGGTCTAAGGTATTGAGAATTGTGACATGACATCCAAAAGTCTAAGAAATCCTATTGCAGGAGTTCTACCTCTAAAAAGTTCATATGATGTCTTATTGTGAGGCTGTACAACTAAAACTCTATTTTGAACATAGCAAGCAGTGTTGACTGCTTCAGCCCAAAAAGTTATAGGTAGCTTAGAGTCAGCTAACATAGTTCTAGCAGCTTCTATTAGTGTTCTATTCTTTCTCTCAATAACACCATTCTGTTGTGGAGTTCTTGCAACACTAAATTCTCTCCTAATACCTTTTTCTTAGCAGAAATCATCCATAACTCTATTCTTAAACTCTATCCCATTATCACATCTAATGACTTTCACTTTCTTGTCTACTTAGTTTTCTATCTGTGTAATGAATGTCTTAAGAATGCTAGAAGTTTCATCCTTAGAACCTAAAAAGAAAACCCATGTAAATCTGGTATAGTCATCAATTATAACAAGACAATATCTCTTATGCATTATACTACTTACTGAAACAGGTCCAAATAAGTCCATATGAAGCATAAACAATGATTGATTAATAGAGTTAAAAATCTTGGGCTTACAAGTGGCTTTGTGTTGTTTGCCTTTAAGACAAGCAATGCATGTTTGATCATTTTTAAATCTTTTGTGAGGTAAACCTCTTACCAAACCATTCTTAACAATTTTATTTATGGTTTTGAAATTAATATGACCAAGCCTTCTATGCCATTTCATTGATTCATCCAATGTGGCCTTTGTAACAAGACAAGTTAAATCCTTTTTGGGAACAATGTTCTTCATGTCAACACTGTACATATTGCCCTTTCTAGGAATTTTAAGAAACACTTGACTTTCATCAGGCATCTTAAAATCAGGAGAAAGTACAAGACATTTAGTTTCACAGAAAAGAACTTTGTTCTTTTTGTCACACATTTGTGAGACACTAAAAAGATTATAATTTAGATCTTGTACATAGTACACATCTTCAAAATCTAAATTTCTAGTTTTAATGGTACCTTTACCGGAAATTTTGCCACCAACACCTCCTCCAAAGGTAACATAGCCACCATCTAATGTTTGAAAATCAGAAAGATAGGACTTGTTGCCTGTCATGTGCCTTGAACATCCACTATCTGAGTATCCTTGATCCTTTTGTTGATCAATTGAATGTTCCTGCACATAAATGAGAAGTATTAGTTTCTTTTGGGGACCCAAGCCATGACTGACTTGGATCTGCCTCTTGCATCAATGTAATTTAATCTTTTTAGAACAGTTGATGCAACATTGGATTTAGTTGAATTCCAAACCTAACATGCTGAGGCCTTAATAGAATTTGCACTGTTTCCCTTAGCAGCAGAATTAACTACATGCCCAGCAGAATTAACTACTTGCCTAGCAGAATTAACTGCTGGCTTTGTAGTTGTCCCCTTTTGTTTCCAAACTTGTTTTTGGACTACTGCCTTTGAATGAATGGGCCTTTGAACAGTCTTTGGTGCATGTTTGAAAAATGTTTTTGCACCCTTAGCTGTTGATTTTGGGTAAACAGTCATATATGGTCTAGCAGAATTAACTTTATTGAAGCCAGACTTAACAGAGACTGTTTTGGGTTTTGTTCTATTAACATTAGAACTAGAGTGAAAATGAGATTTAGGTGTTTGCCTTTTGTAGTTCACTCTATTGTTTTCATACCCAGATACCCATTGGTTGCAGAAAGCTGCAAGATGGTCAAAACTACCACATGTATAACAAGCTTTGTTGTAAAAAGCAAAGTCATCACCTAATTGGTTAGACTTGAGGTTATTCCAATTTCTTTGGTTTCCTCTGGGCTTGCTAGTGGATCTATATTGTTCACAATATTTAACTGTTTGCCTAACATGTTTAATGTTTGATTTAGGCCTAACAGTATCCTTTTTGACCACTTTAGGAACCTTTGTTCCTGCTTTCTTAACTTTTTCAGGTTTAGACATAACCTGTTCATCTTCATCACTATCAGTTGTACTATCCTCAACAACTATAGCATCTCCTTTCTTAACAAAGGACACCTTGTCCTTAGGAAGTGAAGTTTTATTTAAACTCTCACTTACTTTTTCTATCTTAGGACCCTCAGTAGACTTAGAACCATATTCCATAATTGGTTCTTGAAACTCAGCAAAACCTGTGTGTGCTAGGTCAATACCTGGAGGTGAAGGAACACCTCTGTATGGTGGAGGAACAGATTTGTATCCTAAACCAGACTTAGCTTTATTGATTACTTGAGCTTCCCAAATCTTATTAATTCCCTCTGAGGCATAAGCTAAAGCATCTACTGTTATCTTAACATTTTCACTGTTATTTAGGGATTTAGCTAAAGCTGCTCTTTCTGAACAAATTATTTCAGCTTGAAAATCTATTTTTCTTTGGAGAGCATTCATGTCATCAGCAAACTTAGACTCATTTTCTTGAAAATGTACAAGTTGTTTTTCAACAACAGATATACCTCTTTTATGATTACCTAAGTTGGCTAATGCATCATATAACTGTTCTAGTTGATCATCAAATCTCTTTTTAAGATCTTCATAAGCTTTAAGAGCAGAGCATGATTCAGTACATTTAATTATGGAATTTACCTCTGAATCAGAAAAGGCCATTAGAGCAGTCTCAGTGGCCACCAGTGCAGCATTTGTTGGTGCTTCCACTTCATCAGCCATGAAGCTCCAATCATAGTTAACACCATCTATGGCTAGCATAGCCCTTGGTTCTTCAACTGTGACTTCCTTCTTCTTCTCTTGCCTATACCAGTTCTCTGCCAGAACTTCTTAGCCCTCATGCTAAGTAAAGCAACCTTCCATTTGATGTCCATCTCTTCCAAATCATTATCATCCAACTGATCAAGATCTTCATGAGTTAGAGGAGAACCACTAGTTTGACTAGACATGAATACATAGAATGCCGGATCTCCAAGTCCAGCAGCATTCTTTTGTGAACTAGTAGAAGGACCACCATAGATAGCAGTAGAAACACCTTCATCTTCATCTACCTCATCTGACTTACTAATACTAGGAGATGACAAGAGTGCCACATTCCCAGAACTAGTACTATAGATTCCAGACTTCTTTAGACTTTGTTCAACAATTTTGAAGTTGTTGAACAAATCATTGAGTTTCATGGTTTCAATGTCTGGTTTGTTCATCCAGAAAACCACATGAGTATGGAACTCATCAGGTAGGCTTCTCAAAAACTTCATGTTGAGATCTTCCTTGGCTATCTCAACACCCAACACAGCTAACTGACTAACAAGCTTATGTAATCTTGAGAACAGCTTATCAAGTGATTCATTGCTATTTGAACTAAAATTTTCAAATTTTTGTTTTAGCAATGTCTTCTGTGTTTTCTTGGTAGTTTCATTACCACCAAACCATGCACAAATCTCTTCAAAAAGAGTTTTTGCATCTGGATACTTGCTAAAGGATAGCATTTGTTCACCAGGAATGGTCATAAGCAATAAGTTTCTTGTCTTTTGATCATTCCTCTTTTGTATCTTTTCATCATTGTTAGATGGTCCAGTATTCCTTCTCCTTTCAATTTTGCCTTCAAGAATAATATCTGTATAACCTAGTGTAAATGAATCGCCATACAGAATGATATCCCAAAGAGCATAATCTTGAACCATGAAATATTGCTCAATTCTCAACCTCCATAACTCAAACTCATTCTGTTTGATC
Organism: Artemisia tridentata subsp. tridentata; assembly: GCA_021014915.2. Taxonomy (NCBI): domain Eukaryota; kingdom Viridiplantae; phylum Streptophyta; class Magnoliopsida; order Asterales; family Asteraceae; genus Artemisia; species Artemisia tridentata. Next base: position 148,445,955 of record CP139503.1, on the reverse strand, counting down.
ATGGGCAACTTTGCAGCAACATTTGTAGCAGTATCCTGAACATCCATTTCTTAAGCTTCTTCTAAATCAACTATATCAGCCTTGCTCTGATACCACTTGCTAGGATTCGATACACTATAAGGTGGTTAAACCTTTTGTACTTTGTGTATATGATATATTGAATGAATATGATTAAGTATGCGGAATCTACTTAATCACACTTAGAAGGTTATTATGGTTATGGAAATGGAACAGTTATGTTTGTTATATGACAATGAACAATGAAAGCTTATCACCAAATGATTCAATATTATTAAGATAATAATACGAGTGATCTTGAGTTATCACTAGGGATACAACCTTGAATCTTATGTTTCTATATCTTGTGATATTGTTTTTGTTCTATGTTCTTGAGAGATATATTTTAAGCACTATCTTTTTAACACACTTATATCTCTAGTCTAAGATCTTTCTTTTATAACATAAGAAAGATCTTTACAATAATGTTAAGTCTTGTCAAACAACTTGCTAGCTTATCTTATGTGTGTCAGTAACTAAGATACAACATGTATCTAAGATTACAACTTGTTTTGAGAATATAAGATAAAGACTGAGCACATGGGGTAAGATATTATCTACCGTGTATTATTGACTTTCATTCAACCAGACTTAATATCTTCATCAAGCAGACTTAACTCTGATAGTCACCAGAATTAACACTTGACTTAACCACCAGACTTAACTTCAACGACCAGACTTAACCAGCAGATAACCAGCAGACTTAACTTTGGAACTCACCAGACTTAACTCTACTGCTACCAGATTTAATCACTTGAGAGATTTTTCCGATACTTAAACTTCAGAATATTTAATTCCCAACAGATCTCATTGATTTACTTCCCTAAAATTTTGAAATCACAAGCAAAATCCACAATATCTTAAAAATTTTAACACCTACATTTAGGCAGAATCGAGCATATAGTTCCCCAATCCGTGATTTAGGACTCGTTTATGGTAAACTTCTTTTCCTTTTAATTTTTTTGAGTATTTTGTTCAATATCATTTTACGAGCATGCATAGCATGTGTAAAAATTAGTTTACATTTTAGTTATAGACATTAGTGTTTTTTTTTTCTTTTTTTTTCGTATTTGTTGATGTTTTAGGTTTTTCACAGAATCATATCACAACCTGTTTACGCTAAAAATCCATCACAATGGAGATTTTACCTCACCACCAGATACGAGATATCATTTTGCAGAAATAGATTGGTATGATTTAGTTGACAGTGAAAACTTTTCACTAAACGAGTATGATGCAATGTTAGAGGACTTAGGTTTCAACGATGGTAGGATTTTGTGCACTCATTTTAGGATACCTGGCAAATCCTTGGATGAAGGATTGGTACTACTAATGTCTGACCAAGATGTGATCTCCTTTTTGGAGTATGCCTAAAGATTTAGAGAACTACAGGTGTATATTGAAATGGGTGTTTCATTGGTTGAAATGCACATGATGGAGGGAATGATGTCAAGGAAGCTGCTGGAAAGGAGGTTGCTAGTGATACTGGAAATAAGGGTAAATTATTGTTGTTAGAATGGAATAGTTCCAATGAAGATGGAAATGATGAAAATGATCTTGAGACTAAAACTAAAGCTTCAACAAGTAAAGTAACACCATTGTTTGAAAGGTAGTAAGGATAGTAATTTTGGTTTCTCTGATTCTGACAATGAGCACCCACCATGGTCTTCTGAAAGCATGAATGATAAAGGGTCAAAAAAGGTGGAGTGATGACTTCGAGTTCAGAAAACTTTTATTTGAGATTGAATTTGATTTAGAGTATGGGTATGAGGTAATGAAAGAAGAGGTAGAAATGACAAATGTGGTCAAAGTTGAACAGTAGATAAAAGAGCCTATGCATGATGAGTTTGATGGTGTAATGTATCACACTGATGATGATGATGATGATGATGCTAGCATAAGTGGTAAGGAAGAGGATTTACGGACATGGATGAATGATAATGTGTTGTAGCAAGAGGATCCAGTTGATAGGCAACAGGATCCATAGCATGAAAACGATGAAGTTGAAGATATTACATAATTGTTTGCTGAGCTTGATCAAGTAATTCACCATTTAGCTTTTCTAAATAATGAACTAAGAGAACCTATGGTAGATGTTGATGCTCCAGTTGTACATGTTGATGCTCCAATTATAGCTGTTGAAGAAGTGTTATAAATGGTAGACCATGTGGTTGATGAGGAGATTGGAAGACCAAGGAAGAGGAAAAGAGATAACGAATATGAGAGTGCATCTTGCAATGTTCCCTTTGGAAAACCAAACAAGTGGAGAAGGTTGAATCGAACTGAGAAGGCAATGGAAGATTATGGTTTGGGATTTCATGTTTAAGACACTTATCTTTGGTTGTGGTTATGTACTTCATACTTAAGACAACATGTAGCCATGTTTAAGACACTTATCTTTTGATAATGGTTGTTTGATACAATAGGTAGTTATGTGTTTTGGCATTTGTATTCCATCTATTTGACTTGCAGTAGTCACATTATTGGTATTTGTTAGTAAGAATGGTTTCATAGAGTGTTTGGATAGATGTTTGGAGAATTCTAATTGACTTGCAATAGTCAAACTTGTGTTATTTGTAATCATTAGACTAGTGGTAATAAAATGGTGAAGTTGAGCGGAAATAAACTTGTGAAATGATTGAGGATCAGAGGTGTAGGTGAAGTGGAACCGTGTGAAATTTTAATTGTAATATGAAAAAGTAAACAGTAAATCGATGTCAAATGCCACGTGGGAAGTGAAAAAGTGTTAAACTGAAATGATTAAAAAAAACCCATCGTGTGCAAGTCACGTGGAGTGAAATCGATGTCAATTAATTAGTGCTTGGGACCAAGCGTTCACTAAAAAGCCGGCCTTGGGGACTATCCTTGCGGAACCCTAGAACAGAGGACCAAATGGGTAAACGGAGTGGAGTTCAAGGACCAACGGTGCAATTTACCCTTTTATTTTTTACCTTATCTACATGTATTATTAATTATTTCGTCAATAACAGAAAATCGTGTAAAATCGTGCTGAGGTAAATGAGTAAAAGTGCTTTTAAGATTTCATGACATTGCATAGAAGTACATTAAACGTACATTTGTATATGCAATATATATGCAATGGGGCGTGTTTAAAAGCAACATCTGAATGACATGGAATATTAGGTGGTGTTAGTTTGGTAAAGCACAAATCATATGAATACACAAAAAAAGGAAAAGCTTAAAATCATTTCAGACTTGAATTTGAAAGCAATTGGATTCCGTAACGATTGTACATATCATGTTGTACGTGAGAACCATATAAAACTCATGCTTAAGCACATGATGCTATGACAAAATTAATGCAAAACAAAGCAAGCAAAAAAAAAAAAATATATATATATATATATATATATATATATATATATATATATATATATATATATATATATATATATATATATATATATATATATAAAAAAAGAAAGAAGACCAAAAACATGATGCTATGAAAAGATTAATGTAAAGAGCAAGCGAAGAAATAAATAAATAAATAAATGAATGAATAAAAATTAAATTGCAGAGTAATAAGACAAACAACTTTATCACCGTCACTTCAGCGTCATGTCACTTTCTTTCTCCACAACAAGCTTCATCACCAAAACATATCTCACTTAAACACAAAACAAAAATATCACACACACGCACAATAACAACCTCCACAACTAAGTCGTTCTGAACGACCAAGTTCTCCTCTAAAAACACCTAAGCCGCATCCAACATGGTGACGGTATTAAGGTAGCACGCGTAGCACACGTCCTCCTTGGCTTATTACCACTAGTCTCATAAAACAATTGATGTTTTTATAGTGGACCATATGTTCAAAAGGTGACTGTAATAGTATAATGTGAACTTATTTCTATCATGTGTTAATTGATACTCCCTCCGTCTCAAAATAAATGTCAGGTTTAACTTTTTAGAGTCTTTTTTGTTCAACTTTAACCGTAAATATTTTTATTTGTGTTATATAATACTTGATAAAAATTATACCAATGAAAATGCATTTGAAACCCAATCCATTCATATATTTTGCATCAAGTATTATATAACACAAATAAAAGTATTTACGGTCAAAGTTGAACAGTAAAGACTTTAAAAAGTCAAACATGACACTTATTTTGGGACGGAGGTAGTAATTGGGTCGAGCAATCTATATGTAAAATAACTCGACAATTTTTACCAAAATAGGAATTTCATTTTTTGTTGTGCTTATTGTGAACGATATATTCAAAATGTGACAAATATGAGAATTTCCTCTTCTAATGAGCTAGTGATATCTTTGGATTAACATGAAACCAAACCTAAAACTGAATGTGAATTGTGGTTTAGAAGCAAGTCCTCCTAGTTCTTAAGTTCCTGGAGTAGAAATGGATTGCTAAGTTTGAAGTCAATGGTGAGCCATAACAGAGCAAGTATATTATTAGAAACTAGCAATGTTACAATTAAAATTGGGAAAAATCTTTGAAAAAGCATCATACTTGACACAAAACTAACTTTCGTACACCGAAAAAAAAAAAAGAAGTCAAATGTCGAGTATTAAACTATTTTGACTTGTCTTTTTAAAGTACTAAAGACAAAAACAAATTATGTAATGACCATTTTACCCTTAAATTTTTGAAAATTGCATCCAACGTCCTTACGATAAATTACATAAATGGTCTCTGTTCCTACGCTAAATTGCGTCCGACGTCCCTATTTTTTTTCCAATTTTTTTTTCGAATTTTTTTTTCTCAAATGTTTTTTCGAAATTGTTTTTTTTGAAATTATTTTTTTTCGAAATTTTTGTTTTCGTGAAATAATTTTTTTTACAAATTTTTTTCTGAAATAAATTTTTTAGAAAAATTATTTTTTTCCATCTTTTTTTTCGAAGAAAAAAATCTTTTTAGAAATTTTTGTTTTCGTGAAATAATTTTTTTTACAAATTTTTTTCTGAAATAATTTTTTTAGAAAAAATATTGTTTTTTCATTTTTTTTTTCTAAAATAATTTTGTTTAGAAACTTTTTTCGAAAAAATAATTTAGAAAAATTTTTTTAGAAATTTTATTCCTGAAATAATTTTTTTAGAAAATAATTTTTTTTTTCGAAATTTTTTTTCTCATTTAATTTTTCTGAAATAATTTTTTTTGAAAATATTTTTTTTGAAATTTTTTTCGGAAAAAAAAATATTTTCGAAAAAAAAATTGGAAAAAAAATAGAGACGTTGGACGCAATTTAGCGTAGGGACAGGGACCATTTATGTAATTTATCGTAAGGACGTTGGATGCAATTTTCGTAAACCCACAGGGACCATTTATGTAACTTGGAAGGGTAAAATAGTCATAATACATTAAAAAGACAAATCAAAATAGTTTAATACGCGACATTTGACTTTTATTTTGTTCTGTGTACGAAAGTTAGTTTTGTGTCAAGCATGATGTTTTTTCTAAGATTTTGCCCATTAAAATTTGATCGTAAGTTCCTCACTATTTTCTTGCTTAATTTTGTTTCTTGACTTTCTTCGTAGAGGCCTTGAGGGAGTGAATGTAAAGACAATAGAGAACGATAAAGTATTTAAAGAGGGCTTTGAGTTATGATATTCATATTGGGCTTTTTAATTTAGGTCGTATGTGAATTTGGGCCTCTATAGCTTTAAACATATTTAAAATGAAATATCTAAATATGTTTCTTCTTCTAATAACAGTCGTTATGATATGGTTAAGAGAATGAATATTACTACCATTGCATGTAATAAAACAAATCATCCAATTACAAACAAATGTTTGTTGAACATACACCTTTTCTGACATTTTCTTCATAATTTTCCAATCATAACCCTTTATATACGACTATGCAATAGATTTTAAGGCAAATGTTTTAAAAATGTATCATACTTGCTATCATTTGTTTTTATGGGTATCGAATAAATTTTTTTGCTTATACGGGTACTTTTCTTTCAAATTCGGCCTTTTTTAGGTATTTTTCGACATTTTTACCCCTCACAACTAATAGGAACTTTTGTTTTTTGAAAGACAAAAATGTCACAAACTACCGACGAATTTGAAAGAAAAGTACCCATATAAGCAAAAAAAAATTGTTCGCTACCCAGAAAAACAAATGATGCCAACTATAATACTTTTTTAAAATATTTGCCCATAAATTTTATTTTCTTAACAACAACCCTTAGAGCATCCACAAATAGTGGAGTTTTTAAAAGGTTTATAAATTTGTCAAATCATCAATTTATAAAGCTTTTAATTTTATAAACTTTGTTGCAATATGTATATAAACTTTTTTAAGTTAATAAATGTTCAACAATTACACATGCATCAAAATTATGAAAATATCTAAGATTTTAGACCTCTTCATTTCACATGGACATGAAACATAAACTCACCGTGGTTAAAACAAAATACAAACATTTTCATATGTTTTAAACCTTTTCTTGAAGCTCTCATTGTAGATGGCTATCATTAGCAAAATTCTTTTAATATTTAAAAAGGCAAATCATACAAAAAAGTATTATACTTTAGGTCAAATTGAATTTTAGGTACTCAGTTTTATTTTTTTCAATTTAAGGTATTGAAGTTATTTTTTGAGCAATGATAGATTTTTTTGGACTTTTCAAAAGATGTTATCGGTCATTTTTTTTCAGCTACTATCGTTAAGTAATGTTATGTATCGTTATAATTGAGCATTTAAAATTCATTTCAGCTTAAATTGTGACCGGTAATCGCTTTCGAAAAGTCGAAATTACCTTATATTGTATTCGGTTCAGTTCCGTTCGGTCGGGTTTTGAATGGAATATTGATTCCAAAGATCGGTTCAATTTTTAGTCGGTTAGGTTTTTGGTTTATATGGTTTAAAACAGAGTATATTATTATGCTTATCTTGAAAATAATATACAATTAGTGAAATCTTTGGGTTAAATATATCATTAAGCTTATCTTGAAAATCCTAGTTCCTTAATTACAAAATTTAAAAATCATTTTTCCATGCCACAGCACAGATAACTCAAAAAAGCCATTAAAAGGAGCAATAGTCATCAGACATGGCTAGCTTTGCATTCTTCTATACAACAACATTAACCACTAATCAAAACATAGAGCCTTACTATTCAGACATGGCTACTTGTCACTCTTTGAGTCGCATCAGGTGCAATGGTTATCTAAACATGGACTAACAGGCGCTATTGCTATAAACACTTTTAGTATAAAGTAATAAATCAAAAAGATTTCTTTCATAAAACAAAAACTATAATCAGTTTGTTATTCTCAAACACAAACCTGCCTTTATTTGTTATTCTCATAAACCTCAAACTCTTACATTGCAGCGGTAAAACCACACGCCTGATAGGCTTTGACAATGTTTTGAAATACAAAACGCGTTTCTTACAAGAAAACTAAGCTCATACGTGTATAGCAGCACATGAAAACAAAAGACTCTCCAGCTATGATTTAGAGCATGCTTACAGAATAAAACGAACACACAACAAACAACAGACTCAAAACATTGATTAAGCTTTCCATGATGACAGGGGAGGGGTATCGGAGTCTGCATATGTAGTAATACCAGCACCATATCGCGCCCCCTTGACTGAATCAGCTGATGCAATAGACTCAAGTTCAGCCATCTCTTCTGGTGTTAGCTTAACAGATAAAGCTTTTATGTTTTGTTCAAGATTTTCTATCTTGGTGGTTCCTGGAATAGGCACAACATCATTTCCTTGATGGTGAACCCACGCTAATGCAAGCTGTGAAGGGGTGCACCCCTTCTTTGCTGCTATTTCATTGACGCGCTCATACAAAATCTTGTTGTGCTCAAGATTTTCAGGTTGGAACCTCGGCAGGTACTAAAAAATGAAAAAGTTTAAGCCGGATATCAATTTCACCAGAAAATTAAGAAACAACAGAACATTATCCTAATGTAGTTTTATTGGAATGCTTTTTATGGATTGTGGAAAAAGTGTTGTGGACAGACCTTGCGGAAGTCACTCTCTTCCATTTTCTCCAAAAGTTTTGGACCAGAAGAGAAGAACCCTCGTCCAAGAGGACTGTATGCCACAATCCCGATCCCTAGTTCTCTGAAGGAGAGTGATATAGATGATATAAATTCAGATTTTTAGAAATTAAAAGCAAACGCAGGAAAGAAAAAATAACAGATGGTAGTCAACCTGCAAGTAGGAATGATGTCTTCTTCAACATCTCTTGACCACAAGGACCATTCGAGTTGTACAGCTGTAATTGGGTGCACAGCATGGGCTCTTCTAATGGTTGATGCTGATGCTTCCGACAATCCAACATATTTAATTTTTCCCTCTTCCACCAGCTTTTTCAGTTCTCCCATCTAACATGAAGAAAATAAAATATTTACAAGAATTCAGCATATTACAGTTAGAGCATGGGCTAAAGTTATAATGCATAGTCGTGATGCTTGCTATATTACCCAATCCAGAGAGTACATGATAAAAAATTCTAGTCATGATAATGGATGTTGGAGAGCGTTTTAGTGAACAGGTATCGCGTATTATAATAGCATTCCTACTGTAGGTTATGTTTCTATAATCCATCACTCCATAAGGGACATTGGTTAAAGTTATTATGATAAACAATGCAAGCTTATAGAGGAGATTAGTTTGGTAGACTAGCTATAAGAGACCAATGATCACAATGTGATTTAGGTTGTTGGACATTAATCAGACCACAACTTTCTAGACTAAAACACAACAATCCTCACACATGAATAAAGAATAACCCTGCCTAATGAATCCTATTTACACTGGAAAACATTAACACATTTCTGATAAACATCATTATTTAAAAAAAGACATATTCCAATATACAATTTGAATGAAGTTTTAACACATGAAAATACAGGTGCCACCGTATTTTCAATTTTGTCATCTAGGACATTGTTTTCGTGATTTTTGTTTATAATGGCCCTATTGTCCTAAGATAGCTCTTTTTCCTAAATGGCAAAATGAGAACATATATTGCAACTTGTTAATATTTTCATAACTTTCAATCAAAAATAATGTATTCTAAATTCAAAAACCGTAAAACATGTTTAGAAGTGAGAAAATAACCGTGATTTCGATAGGCAAACGAGTATCAATCCTATGCTGATAATACAAATCAATACAAGCAACACCAAGTCTTTCCAAGCTAGCTTCACAAGCACTCCTTACATACTCTGGATCACCTCGAACCTCCCTAACACCATCATACCTTATCCCAAACTTAGTAGCCAACTCCACTTTCTCCCTAACCCCATCCTTCAAAGTACACATACAAAAAAACCACAATCATTCACCAATCAATCCACACACAAACACCTAAATTATCTTATTTTTCCGGCTTATTTGAATTCGGAAAAGCCCACAAGCCCACATTTTCTTCGGCTTCAAGTCAAGTTATGGACTAATTTAACGAAAAAAGTGAACTTAGGGGGTGTTTGTTTAAGCTTATATGTGGCTTATGAGCTTAGTTGTTTTTCGGCTTATTTGGAGACTTGTGGGCTTATATAAGTTTATCATAATAAACTTATATAAGCGTAACGAAAGGTTCCGGTGAAGAGGTCTCGTAGCCAGAAGTCAATCAATCCACCGGTTCATTTTCTGATTGATTAGAAAGATCAACCCCGGCCCTAGTGAGAAGAAGATGGTTAGACGCCAATTGAAAGAGTGGACAAGTCTTCAAATAAGCCGGAAAATTAGAGCGTATGAAATATAAGCCGAAATCAAATAAGCTGATAAGCCCATATATAAGCTTAAACAAACATCCCTTACAATCTTTTCCAAATTCCCATAAGCCAGTAATAATAAGTACCTTGCCAAGAAGGATTTCATTAGTTTTGGGGCCATAAATATCGGAAGTATCAAGAAAGGTAACACCAGAATGAATAGCATGATGAATAAGGTTGATCATATCGGGTTCGGGTTTAGGAGCTCCGTAAAAAGCGGACATGCCCATACATCCTAAGCCTTGTGCTGATACTTCTAGACCTTGTGATCCTAGTTTGATTCTTGGAACTGCTCCTGCCATTTTTTCTTTTTTTTAGAAATGAAATGAAATGATGTTTTATGAGTTGGTTTTGTTTAGATGGCGATTTTAAAGAGTGAAGTAGGGATGATGATGGAATGACGTAAGCACCTACGTTTTGGCATTGTTCCAAGAATCAAAGTATGACTTTTCCTTTTCTAAAATTTTGTTTTAAAAGTAATCAAAACATCTATAAAAAAAATAAATAAATAAATAATTAAAAGGGTGACAATAAACCACAACAAAAAATTTTAGATGTACATTAGATGTAATTTTTTTTATATTATTATTTTTATTTAAAATGTATTGCTAAAAATTATTTATATTTTTCTTATTTTAGTTTTTCTTCTTGATCCCTTCTTTTCAAAACATTTCTAATATGTCTTTATGTAAATAAATATAGCACAAGTGGTTACGAAGTAACTAAATTATTATAACTATGATACATATAGCCAAGTCGGTGGAATAAAGAATCATTTTTTTCAATCTTTGCTACATTTAGAACAAATTATCAAAGTGAACCAATATTATATCCATTTTACGAGAGGAGACTATTTTTCATCACCTTTTCGATACATAGCACGTAGAGATCGCAATTTGTGCCCAAAATAAAAAAATGCTACTTTGTGGTCATATTTAGCCCCCTCTTTTTTTTAAAATGGGCGCATTTAGCCCATTGAAAAATTAAATGGGCACAACGAACACATATTTTCTCTCAATTAGAGAACATTATAATCATTTTTGAAGAAAAACTTATATATATAATATATTTAATTTTTTAAATATAAATGGGGTATTGCGTTTAAGGAATTTATTTCGTCATTTTCGGTCTTCTATAAAGCAATTTGTATAACATGTGCCCATTTAGCCTGTGCCCGTTTAAGCCCATGCCCATTCTAGCCCGTGCCCGTTCTAGCTCGTGTCCGTGCCCGCCCAGCCCGCCCGTTTTGCCACCACTAATAGCACGTTCCCCGCACTGCAAATCATGTTTTTAACGCTTTTTCTTTTTCCTTTGAATTGAAACTTTATTGATACTTTCTAGCAAGGTTTTTAAGATCGGGATCCTACCTAAGATCGTTTTCGTTTTTGCTAGATCGTGATCGTAAGATCGGATCAGGTTCCTAAGATCCTACTATAATGCTATTTTTTAATAATCTTTGTAATATTATTTAAATCTACAAATTATTATATGAGTAAACTGCAAAATACATCCCTGTGGTTTACACCTTTTGGCACTTTACATCCCTGTCAGAAACTATTGGCAATATACATCCCCCGTTAGGCAAACGTTTGCCACATTACATCCCTGAGTTGGATGGTCGTTATCTTTCTCCGTTAAGTGTTTGCATCGTTAGTCCTTCTGTTAAAATGTTTGCACCGTTAGTCCTATGGGTTAAGTTTAATTGCACCGTTAGTCCTTCGTTACGTTTTCTTCTAGTTTTTTACGTTTTCGTCCGGTTTTTTACGTTTTCGTCCGATTTTTTACGTTTTCGTCCCATTTTTTACGTTTTCGTCTGTTTTTTTACGTTTTCGTCCGATTTTTTACCTTTTCGTCTGTTTGTTTACGTTTTCATCCATTTTTTTTTCGTTTTCGCCTGTTTTTTTACGTTTTCGTCCGATTTTTTACATTTTCGTCTGTTTTTTAAAGTTTTGATCCATATTTTTACGTTTTCGTCTGTTTTTTACGTTTTCGTCCGATTTTTTACATTTTCGTCTGATTTTTAAAGTTTTCATTGTTTTTTTCGTCTTTTCGTCTTATTTTTTACATTTTCGTCTGTTTTTTTTCGTTTTCGTCCGATTTTTTTTACGTTTTCGTCTGTTTTTTTACGTTTTCGTCTTATTTTTTACATTTTCGTCTGTTTTTTTTACGTTTTCATCCGTTTTTTTTAAGTTTTTGTCCATTTTTTTTTCGTGTTTGTCCCTTTTTTTTACGTTTTCGTCTGTTTTTTTACGTTTTCGTCGGATTTTTTACGTTTTCGTCCATTTTTTTTAAGTTTTCGTCTGTTTTTTTACGTTTTCGTCCGATTTTTTACATTTTTGTCTGTTTTTTTTACGTTTTCATCCTTTTTTTTCGTTTTCGTCCATTTTTAACTTTCGTCTTTTTTTTATTTTCGTTCTTTTTTTCTTTGTCCCTTTTTTTTTACGTTTTCTTATGTTTTTTTACGTTTTCGTCTATTTTTTTCATTTTCATCTGTTTTTTTTACGTTTTCGAAAATATAAAAAAACCGACGAAAACATAAAAAAAAGGGACAAAAACGAAAAAAAATGGACAAAAACTTAAAAAATCAGACGAAAATGTAAAAAATCAGACGAAAACGTAAAAAAACAGACGAAAACGTAAAAAAATCAGACGAAAACGAAAAAAAATCGTACAAAAACTTAAAAAACAGACGAAATAGTAAAAAATCGGACGAAAACGTAAAAAAATAGACGAAAATGTAAAAATATGGATGAAAACTTAAAAAAACAGACGAAAATGTAAAAAATCAGACGAAAACGTAAAAAAACAGACGAAAACGTAAAAAATCAGACGAAAACGTAAAAAAACAGACGAAAACGTAAAAAAATGGATGAAAACGTAAAAAAACAGACGAAAACGTAAAAAAATAGATGAAAACGTAAAAAAACAGACGAAAAGGTAAAAAATCGGACGAAAACGAAAAAAATCGGACTAAAACGTAAAAAATCGGACAAAAACGTAAAAAAACAGACGAAAACGTAAAAAATCTGACGAAAACGTAAAAAATCGGACGAAAACGTAAAAAAACAGACAAAAATGTAAAAAATCGGACGAAAACGTAAAAAATCGGACGAAAACGTAAAAAACCGGACGAAAACGTAAAAAACTAGACGAAAACGTAACGAAGGACTAACGGTGCAAATAGACTTAACCCATAGGACTAACGGTGCAAACATTTTAACAGAAGGACTAACGATGCAAACACTTAACGGAGAAAGATAACGCCCATCCAACTCAGGGATGTAATGTGGCAAACGTTTGCCTAACGGGGGATGTATATTGCCAATAGTTTCTGACAGGGATGTAAAGTGCCAAAAGGTGTAAACCACAGGGATGTATTTTGCAGTTTACTCTTATTATATATTATAAACATGAAATTATATGAATATTTCATGAGAATATTGTCTAAATTATAAATATGAAATGTTTAAGAAGAATTTCCTCGGTTTTCACAACAGAAGCAATCATTGTCAAAATAGATCAGTCCAAAGGCTGGTACTTCTACCGTTTCCGAATATGTCACACAAAGATATACGATGGTATGCCCCACTGGCATTGCCAGCAGGTGGGCACTCAGCCGACCCCAAACTACAGGTAAGGATAACATGTTTATCACCAAACTGCATCACTAAAAGTATCACAAACATTGACAGAAGCCTAACGCCTACTCTAACGCCATTTCATGACAGCTATTGCTTAAAGGTTTGTAACTAGGAAACAGATGACCCAGTTGAAAAGCAGGTTTGTAACCCGGAAAGAACTATTTCCAGCTAAAGACGAAGAAGAAAGTAGCCCGAAACCCAAAAAACGGAAACGCAGGTAGCATATATATATATATATAGGATAAAGATCAAATAAAAAGACAAATATCCGTACATTACGTAAAAAGATTTTTTTTTTCAAAAATTTTCTCGAAAAATTCCAAAAAAATTCCGCAAGATCAGGTATGTTGGTGCATGAAAAAGTTGTGAAGGAAGTATTTCTAAAAGTTGATATTTTTTTCTGAAAACAATTTATGAAAAAATACGTTTGTGCATTAAATCGCTTTTTTATGCATCAAAAATTCGTTTTTGTACCCAAGTTCTTTTGACTTTTTTAATCAAAATAACATTGCGCATCGAACTAAAACAAGTTGAAAATTTTGTGCATCAAAAAATTTTTGCGCATCAAAATTCGTTTTTTGTGCATTAAAAAAAACGTATAAAAACTCAAAATTAGAAAAACTTGTTTCACAAAAGTTTCATGCACCAACATTCCCGATCTTGTGGAATTTTTATGCATTTTTTCGCGAATTTTTTTGAAAAAAAAATCTTTTTACGTAGTGTACGGATATTTGTCTTTTTATTTTAACTTTACATATATACATATATATATACGTGTGAAAAGCTCTTCTCTTCCATGTTTTGGCGAAACACATTTTATAGTAAAGTTAAACAGATTGAGCACATAAAGCAATTTTGACCTATTTACTTATGAGTCATGAATGGGTCAGTTTGTGTTAAGTTATAGTCCAAAAACGTTAAAAGTTATGCAATCCATTAAATAAGTATATTTATAGCGATATATACCTTTGGACAAAAAATGTTATGGGTAACCTGACCCAAGACGTTTCAACCCGTACAAATAATTACCCTTAACCCGTTTGACCGTACATTATAGATTTGGTTATCCAAAAGGTATCATGTATTGACTCATTTTGCACCTCATTTTAAATAGGTCAAGCAGATGCTAATAGCAATATTAACAGAATCCGAGATGAGCTTATCAGATGACCTTCTTGACGTTATTATTGAGAAAGTAAGAGCTCTAGAAATTGTTACTGTTTTTCCCATCTTTTTACAATGGTATCCAATAGACGATGATGCTTATTGCAGGGATTTGCTGATGCCGATGCTGACGGAGATGGTAAAATCTGTAAAGAGGAATGGAAAGAGTTTACAATGTGCCCGTTTAGCCCGTGCCCGTTTAAGCCCATGCCCATTCTAGCCCGTGCCCGTTCTAGCCCGTGTCCGTGCCCGCTCAGCCCGCCCGTTTTGCTACCACTAATAGCACGTTCCCCGCACTGCAAATCATGTTTTTTACGCTTTTTCTTTTTCCTTTGAATTGAAACTTTATTGATATTTTCTAGCAAGGTTTTTAAGATCGGGATCCTACCTAAGATCGTTTTCGTTTTTGCAAGATCGTGATCGTAAGATCGGATCAGGATCCTAAGATCCTACTATAATGCTATTTTTTAATAATCTTTGTAATATTATTTAAATCTACAAATTATTATATATTATAAACATGAAATTATATGAATATTTCATGAGAATATTGTCTAAATTATAAATATGAAATGTTTAAGAAGAATTACATGTTGTTTTTAAATTATATAAAAACAAAAATTATAAATTTGTAGTTTTTTAATTTAAGGTTCGAGAAAAGTAAGATTGGTTCGGAGTAGATCTTAAGATCATATGGTCAAGATCGGGATTCTATAAGATCTTAAGCTCGTTAAGATCCTACGTAGGATCCGGATCTTTTTTACATTGTAGAATCGTAAAATCTTAAGATCCTAAGATCAGGATCGAGATCTTAACAACCATGCTTTCTTTTCTAGTATATGCAAGATATTTAGGCTGCAGGGTGTGAGTCACATGAAAGAGCAAAAGATTTTTTTTTTTTTTTTTTTTTTTTTTTTTTTTTTTAATTTCTTTCCTTGAGGGAATGGTGCACCTTTTGTACCGGCTAAATCAAAAAAATTTCTCAAGCGGGACTTAAGTCCCGAAAGAGTAAAGAGGGTGAAAAAAGATTTTTAGGAGAGGAAAAATATATTTAAGTGAAATAGTTTAATTTATTGGGTTTTGTGTGTTTTAAGGGTATTATTAATTATTAAATGTTAAAAAAAGAAATTAATGAAAGAAAAAAATGTGTTGCAATGATTGACACAAAGTTGAAAAAAAATTATGCGTCTTTTGATGATGTGACGAGAGAAAACCTTCAAACAACACCCTCGGAGAGCTATTAAACTTATATGATTTTACTTTTCTCCTAGTCACTTGTCCACCTCCTCTCAATATTTTTCTTCCTTTACTTTTCTCTAGCACCCAACCATATACAAATCATGTTTTTTCATCTTTCTTTTTGCTTTTAATAGATATTTGACGTTATAGGCGCGCATGTGCTTTTATGCGCTTTGTGTTTTTCATACGCGCTACATTTTGTCTAGTTTGTCATTTTTTTTAAAAAATTTTTCTCTACATTCTAGACGCGCTTGGTCTTTTATGCATTTAAATTTTTCATGCACGCTACACTTTGTCTTTTATTTGGTTTGGCTCTTTCTCAGCGCGCATAGGGATAGTATGCGCGAGTCATTTATCAAATTTGATGCGCGCTAGAGGTTGTCCTTTTATAAATTTTGTCTATTTATTTGGTTTTGGCTAATTTTAGTGCGGATAGGGTAGTAGCGCGCATGGGTTATTGAGGCGCATGCTAGTATGTGCGCGAAAATTTGATGTGCACTTATGTGTTTGATGCGCGCTAGCTAGTTTCATAGTAGGAAATCTAAATAAAAGAAGCGTGCCTAGTTAATTATGCACGCTAATTTGGGCACGTGAACGATTACAAAGTTGTGGATGAGAGAGGCGTGATAAATCTAACGAAGGATTGACCGAAAGCGTATTTTGGTAAAATACATGTGCGCGGTTCATTTTGATAATTTACTGTCATAAAGGATCCATTTAAATTTTTTCTCTTGTATTTATTTGCGAGCTCTTGTTTTTAGTTGCACGTTTTTCATGACAGCAACTTTACAGATTTCTTATTTCTATCAATTTGGAGAGAAGTAATTAGCAAATGTATTATTCTTGAAAAGAAAGAAATGCACAACTTACATTGTATGTAATAAACGAGGATTTCAACTCACGCGTTGCGGCGTAGCATCTGTATACGATGTTGTTGCGCACACCGTAAATATCAGTTTTTCTGATGAAAGAATTGCATTTTTGGATTTTCTTAAGCAATTTTTATTGTAAATATAATATTTACTGCTCACACGTCGAAGTCTATAGCATTATTTTTTAGTTACTTGATTTTCGAAAACTATGACTGAACTGAACGTCGAATATTTATTTCGGTTCCGGACAAAAACGGACGAAAACGTATAAAAAAAGGACGAAAACGTATAAAAACGGACAAAACCGTATGAAATCGTAAAAAAAAACGGATGAAAACGACTAAAAACGGACGAAAACGTATAAAAACGGACAAAACCGTATAAAAACGTAAGAGAAACGGACAAAAATGTATAAAGGACTAACGTTGCAAATAATCGTTGGCTAAATGGGCTAACGTTGTCACATGATAACTAACAGAACTGACGGCCGTTAGCTCAGGGACGAATGGTGCAATTTCTGGGTGTAAATTCGAGGGTATTCTAGTCATATCACGTTTTTTTAACTAGTCAAACCTACGGTCAACGAAAATTGGACCAAACCCGTTACGGGTCAGCGAAAATAGAACAAGATCCGTTACAAATGAAACTATTGGACCAAAATCGTTACACCCGGTAAACCACGAGGACAAAAAATGTAGTTAACTCTAGTTTTTTTATAACTTTATGTCCCAAGTCCACCAAGCCCATTAGATTTAGCTAATTATGATTTTCTGTTTGGATGCATCCTCGAGACCTACATACGCCGGCATTTTAGTCTCCCAAGTGTCGTCATGGGATTCTCGGCCGCTAATCTTCCTTTCAGCCATTCTTTCCACAGTGGTTTTGGGTTATTTAAGGGAGCCACAATGTCATCAGTTTATACTTTCTTAAGGCCTAAACAAAAAACACAAAATCAAGAAAATTTTGAACAATGGCTAGGTTAGAACGTCTTGACGAACTCGTAGTAGCCGCCAAGTCCACGTTTATGAAGGAACAGATGTTTGTCTACTTTGATAGATCAGTTGCTTAGGATAGGAAGCTCGCCAAGGAACTTAGAAAGGTTTGCATGGAGTTAACCGAGGTCATTAAAAAGAGGGAAGGTGTTATTGAGGAGCTGGAGGTGGTGAAGGGTTCGGCTCTCGCTTTGCAGAGTGCAGTTTTTTTAGAGGCATTCAAAATCATGATAAAATGAAGGGGATGGAGCTATTTGTAGAAACGTAGAGGGGGGGGGGGTTGAATACGGTCTTTTCGACTAATTTGAAGTTTAACAACTCCAAGCCTCCAAGAGTGTAAAAGTATATTTGCACAACATAACTACAACCACAATATAAAGAGAGTAGAGAGAAAGAGATAGACACCACGATATATGTTGGTTCGGGATGGGGGGTTTATACCATCCGTACGTACGTCCAGTTGCGAATCCACAACACCGATACTATTCACTAAGTATAATCCTTATGGTGGATTACAAACCGTTACAACTTCACTCCAACGATATGCACAAAGATCGGCGCTCACTAAGAAGAGCTACTCCCACAGTATTCCGCCCTCGAAAACCACCCACAAGAATCTCGCGATTTGACTTTCCACTAAGACCACAAAGACCGCAAAGAACTTCCCACAGTCAAACCACAACTAGACCTTCACCCGATCTAAGCTTGATCACCAAGATACAAGACTTGTACACCCTTTGCTTATCCACAACAAGATACAAGACTTTGTACACCCTTTGCTTATCCACAACCCGGACAAGAATTTACAAATGATTATGGGAGTCTTGTTTGAATAATTCTAACCTAACCTAGAGACTCAATCTTAATAGAAATGATATAGAGAAGAAGACCCTCGACGCAACACACAAGAATGGATTAAGTTTTTGTGTATCTCTCTTGCGGATTAAGTGTTCTTTCAATAGATGATAAGATAAGAAGTTAGAACACAATAACATTAGTAGACTTAGAGGGTAGAGAGAAAAGAAAGTAGTGAGAGAATGAATAGCAAGAGGTGAGAATGAAACTAGACAAGAGGGGTATATATGAGCAAAGTTTTAAAACATATCAAGGAGTGGGTCAACAAAGTTTTAAAACATATCAAGGAGTGGGTCAACAAAGTTTTAGAACATATCAATGAGCCTTAGGCATAATGGTACCCATGAGAATGCCCGAAATGGTTGTGGGTTCAAGTCCCACGTGGCACAAGTATCAGATTGTGTATATTGAGTTTGTTAGTTTAATTGTCTTTTCTGAAAAAAACAAAGTTTTATAACATGAAACACATTTCTTACATGACAACACAAGAGATATGTACATAGCAGCACACGTCAAACATAGGACTCATAGCACAGATCAAGCTTTCCAAGATGACAATGGTGGAGTCTCAGCATCCTTATATGTTGATATACCAGCAGCATACCGAGTTCCCTTGACTGAATCAGCTGATGCAATGGATTCAAGTTGAGCCATCTCTTCTGGTGTCAGCTTTACAGATAAAGCTCATATGTTTTGTTGAAGATTTTCTATCTTGGTGGTTCCTGGAATGGGGACGACGTCGTTTCCCTGGTGGTGAACCCATGCCAATGCTAGCTGTGAAGCGGTGCACCCCTTCTTTGCTGCTATTTCATTTACCCTTTCGTATAAGATCTTGTTGTGCTCAAGATTTTCAGCTTGGAACCTTGGCAGGCGCTACAAAGTAGATATTTCAAAGATAATATCAATTACGACATAAAGACAATTTAAGAAATAATAATACATTAGGCTTTAAAAGGGCTAATTTTCATAAAAAGGTAACCGGCAGACCTTACGGAAATCGCTATCTTCCAACTTTTCCAGCATGTTTGGGCCAGATGTGAAGAACCCCCGTCCTAATGGACTATATGCAACAATCCCAATTCCAAGTTCTCTGATACAGTATGATATTAGAAATGTATTAAGAAACTTTTATAACTGGATACTTCATAATTATAAATTGAATAAGGGTATCGAACCTGCAAGTAGGAATGATTTCTTCCTCAGCATCGCTTGTCCACAAGGACCATTCTAGTTCTATGGCTGTTAACGGATGCACAGCATGAGCCCTTCTAATGGTTGATGCGGATGCCTCTGATAATCCAACATACTTAACTTTTCCTTCTTCCACCAGCTTCTTTAGTTCACCCATCTAACAGTAAATAGTTCACCCGTAATTCAAATAGTTGCAAGACAATTTGTCTGTCCTATAGTATTTCTTATCATTAAATCCCATTTTAACAAATTGAGATGGTTGATATACTACCGATCACGCAGACTACATGATAAAAATCAACACCTTGACTGTGTTCAATATAGCAGAACACACTTGATATGTTTTCATAGACTGCAAACTCAACTACTCAAAATGAATTACAACGAACTGGGAATAGGTTGGATTATGACTTTCAAAACTGCAGAAATATAATAACAAGGTTCATCTAAAGAGTGGAAAAATTAACCGTGACTTCGATAGGCAAACGAGTGTCAATCCTTTGCTGATAATAAAGATCAATACAATCAATATCAAGTCGTTGCAAGCTAGCTTCACAAGCAGCCCTTACATAGTCCGGATCGCCACAATACTCTTTCACCCCCTCATATTTGATACCAAATTTGGTAGCCAGCTGCAATTTCTCCCTTCAAAGCCTACACTTATTAAACAATAATATGCTAACTGAATATAGTTACCTGGTGATACATACTTGATCAAAATAGAATTATAACTGTTAGTAAGTTAGTAGTAATAGTAAGTATTGGTTAAAGAAGGTTGTTACCTTGCCAATAAGTATTTCGTTGGTACTGGGACCATAAATATCTGAGGTATCCAGAAGGGTCACACCTGCGTTAACGGCTTGGTGATAACTTTGATCATGTCAGGTTCGTGTTTAGGGGCTCCATAGAAAGCCGACATACCCATACAGCCTAAACCCTGAGCTGATACTTCTAAACCCTGTGAACGACTCTGGGAACTCCTGCCATCAACTTTTCTTTTTTTTCTTTTTCTGATGATTTGTTATTACTTGATATAGATGATATATTCCAAATTAAAGAACTGAGAAAGTTAAAAGTCATGTAGCATGATGTATGATTAGTGGAACAATGTCTCAAGGTTTGCATGTTTTTTATATAGGTGTTACTTACCTCTTAAATTGTCTTTAATATCACTACATCTGTATTTTTTGGATTATGTAGAATATAGGTATAGACAAAGAGAATAGAGGTATGTACAATACCATTTCTTAATACTACGAAAGATGAAAACCAAATTCCAAAACACTAAATTTATTCAAAGATCTTCAGTTCGATTGTATTCAAAGCTTAATTGTAGTCTAAACAAGTTCTCAAAGAGAGAGAATTCATGCATCTTGCCAAGATGACAATGGTGGAGTATTTGCGTACTTCCAAGTATCTTGCATTACTGCAGGTGAGTACCTATCGCCTTTAACAGTTGCAGCGATTGATTCAATTTCAGTCATTTCTTCCTTTGTTAGTTTTACAAAAACCGACCCAATATTTTGCTTGAGGTTCTTGATTTTGGTAGTTCCGGGAATAGGAACAACATCGTCCCCTTGGTGTAGGAGCCATGCCAGTGCTAGCTGAGATGGGGTGCATTCCTTCTTTTTTGCCATTTCATTCACCCGTTCAAACACAATCATATTGTGCTCCAGGTTTTCCCCCTGGAACTTCGGTAGACTCTGCAAAAGATGATATATATTGAAATATCTGAAGAAGTGGCTTTAAAACTTTATTAATACTCGATATATAGACAAGATTCCATTTATTAGGAAATCACGTAAACAAGACACACAAGCCACATTTTTATTGTTCTAATTGGAGGTGTCAATTTCAACCCATTTACTTAGAATGGGTCAATCAACTACACAAAAGTAGATAAACAAAAATAGGTCAAACGAGTCAAAACTTGCTAAAAGGTAATCCTAATTCATAAAACCTCTAAACCAATTTAATTTGAAAAACTGGATCATTGTTGAGCAGTAGCACTTGAAAGGACTCTTGTTTGTAATTATACTTAACACACTACCTGTTTATTAAAAGTTTATAAAACTTTAGCACAAAAATGTTACGAATCAACCTAATCCGATTCAAACCATTTTGACCCATTAACTAGCCTACCCCTTTTGTCACTGTAATTCATATAAAGAGAACGTTAAATACCCAAAAAAAAAAAAAAAAAAAAAAAAAAAAAAAAAAAAAAAAAAAAAAATCTATATCTAGGATTTCTGTAAAAGGTGGTTAACTAATTCATTAGCTGCAATGTATGACAACTGAACAAATGATTGATCTTTTAGATTGTATATTTGACAACTAGAATGACATGGCGGGTAAAAAAAAAGTTATTCCACATGGTTCAACAAAAATGCTTATATCCAAGAAGATTCTTGGATTTTACCCGAAGATACTTGATTTCGATACAAGTACACCCGATTAAAACGAGCAGCTATTTTAACAAACAAAAATCATAGAAATTTTTTCAATAAAACAAAACAACTGCTTCATTATCCGTCATAAAGAATGTAACAGATTCCAATTTTTGGATCAGTTTCAGATCGAATTAGTAAAAGATAAACAGGTGGTATAGGTACAAACCCTTCGGAAGTCGTTGCTTGCAAAGTTCACAACTAGCTTTGGACCCTTAGAAAAGAATCCCTTGCCCAAAGGACTGAACGGGACTATCCCAATTCCAAGTTCCCTACAAACAACGATTTGGTAAAAATTATGAATCATAGATGTTTATAGAAGCTGTTTGAAATCTAACTAAATCCAGACACACACCTGCAAGTAGGAATCACTTCTTCTTCAGCATCTCTTGTCCACAAGGACCATTCCAGCTGGACAGCTGTTATTGGGTGAACTGCATGTGCCCGTCTGATAGTTTGTGGCGAAGCTTCAGAGAGACCTATGTATTTTATCTTGCCCTCTTCAACTAGTTCCTTCAATGCTCCCACCTAGCAATTAAATGTCAAAGGAAAGGCTGTTTGCTTAGTACACATCCAATAGTTTCATGGGAGTATCTATTTAGTTAATCAGGATTACCGTTAGTTCAATAGGTATGCTTGTGTCAACACGATGAACATAAAAAAGATCAATACAGTTAATGCCAAGTTGTTTCAAGCTAGCATTGCAGGCTTCCTTCACGTATGCAGGATCACCACACACCACCATCTTCTTATCACCTGAGAGTGACTTAATCCCAAATTTAGTAGCCAACTGCATTTTCTGCCTAATCTCCCCCTCCAGAGCCTGGACTAATTGACTTTTGACTCAATATCAGTTCAATAAGTCAACATTACAAA
Source organism: Artemisia tridentata subsp. tridentata (assembly GCA_021014915.2). Taxonomy (NCBI): domain Eukaryota; kingdom Viridiplantae; phylum Streptophyta; class Magnoliopsida; order Asterales; family Asteraceae; genus Artemisia; species Artemisia tridentata. The sequence continues at coordinate 148,422,886 of CP139503.1, read as the reverse complement.
AAGTATAAAAACATTACAAAAAGTATAAAAGATCGCTGACCTTTCCGATAATGGAACTGTTGGTGTGAGGGCCATATAGATCAGAAGTATCGAGAAAAGTGATGCCCAACTCGATTGCAGTCTGAATCACTTGAATCATTTCTTGTTCGGGTTTAGGGGACCCGTGTAAGGGAGACATGCCCATACATCCTAAGCCAATGGCGGAGACCTCAAAACCTTGTGATCCCAACTTCCTTCTAGGCACTATTACCACTTCTTCCATTCTATATCTCTCTCACACAGACATTATAATAAAGAACCAGTATTTGATGTATTATTTATAGATGAAAAGAACACATGAAAGAATATTTTAATCAAAAGATGCTTAGACAAGTTGATGCTCATATTAAGTAATTAATACTTAATTAAGCTACCATTTCCTAATATTTTATTTAAAATCAGATTTGATAATGTTTTTTAATCCAATGTGAATCCACATGCCTTTTAGGTAGAAGTCAACTTGAGGCAATACAAATACCCATTGGTGTGGCCCAAATGTGTATTTCTGCTTCCAGAACAGAGAAACAAACAAGCACAGGAAGCTAGAACGAACTAATCAATAGCACAGTTGGCATCTAGATCGAAACATAAAATGAAGCAAAAATCACATAACAGACTTATTTTTTTGTACAAAGCTATCCGAAACATACAATGTTGACTACTTAAACGATTGTTTCACGCTTATTAAGTTCAGCAGTTGATTCTTTAACCAATTGATATAGAAGCAAACAACTTTGTGGCTCCATATTCTCAGCCTTACAATTGTTAGATGTTACAAAATATGAACAAATATCAATATTACTGGATTTCAGCCAGTGTGCTCGAAATGTTGAAATAAACCATAAGCAACAAAAAACTGAGGATCATATTTGGTAAGAGCTTTAATTTTTAAGCCAACATTTCACAGATAGATTGTTCAAGTATGAGTTTGATAACTAATACAAACCAAAATTTACTGTTCCTGAAAGTTTTTAACTAGAAATACTAAATGTTGAAATCATCGTATGAAAATGCCAAAAGCATCGTCATACTTGCATTCTTTTCTTCATTATTGCTTATTGGTATACGAGGTGGTATTTCCGTTTTCCAACAATGTGGTTCATATAGATCCTAATATGGATTGAAACCTAATCTACTGCTTCCTTGGTCTCCGGTTGATATGAATGTTCATATTTTCATTTCTTGTGATTGTGAATACGTGTGAGATACTAATCTTAACAAAACAAAACAACGACGTGCTTTATTTACATTCAAACAAACAAAAAAAGAAAGAATCAGAACTATTAAAATTTAGAGAGTAAATGACATTCAACTTAAGCCATGACTTACCTACAAGTCAGAATGACTTCCTCTTCATGGACTCTAGTCCACAATGGTCACTCTTGTTGGAAAATATGGTCAAATTATTGGTTTGAATGACAATTGACGGTCATCATATATAATAATGAGAGTTAAAAACAAGGTTAATGTTTGGTCATATGTAACGACTGAATTAACTATGTGTTCATGAGCCATTAGTAGGATTAATGGTATTAATTGTGACTGTTTTTTCTTTCATTCCCTTTACCTATAAATGAGAGCTTTTCTCATTTGTCTTAACACACTAAGAAACACAACTCATTCCTCTCCATTTGTTTAACGTTCATCCTGACGTCCGGTTCGTAATAGAGGGAAGACACGGTTTTGGTTCGCCTTGATAACCCGTTTGTGCTAACGGTGTTATCCGTTGTTGTTGTATCCTGGGAGACAGACATTCACGATTCTCAAGCACCGTGGAGAGGACGAATCTGTCTTAAGGAAATTGTGAGAATCACGGGCCTCAACATTTTTCCTTATTGTTTATGCTTCGAGTCTCGACAATCAAAAGGTTTACGGTACTATTTTCTACACTTTATCGTTGCTTGTTATTATCAACATATTGTTCGTTTGTCTCTAGTAGCAATATACACTTTCTATAACAACTCTAATTGTACGGCTGTGATCGGATGAACAGCATGTGCTCTTTCGATAATTGAAGGTGAGGTCTCAGATAGATCAATAGTATATTATAAAATTCCCTTTTCAACTAGTTCTCCCATCTACAATTAACGTCCTTAAACTTAGACAAACTGAATATGTGGTTCAATTGGTAACTAAGTGCATTTATGCCAATCAGGTCACTAAACAGTTTAGTGACATAACTTACACTTAAATGTTGGTTTAGCAATCTATTTGTAAAAGAAAAGGAAAATTGTGTTACGATACCCATACAACTCATTTAACCTTTTTTATTTTTCGGCAAAAAAATATAGCCACGATAAACAATATAACAGTTACGATGCTAGTTGAGTACTGAATAGAATTTAAATATCGAAACTGAATTTAGTTCCCTAAATACATATGAAACAGGGGATATAAAAATGATAACCTTGATCTTGAGAGGAATAATATGAAGATCAACACGATGAACATAATAGAGATCAATGTTATCAACATCAAGATGTATCAAACTAGCCTCACAACAAGCCTTTTAATGCCTGAATTGACTACAAAATCAACATCTGAATGCAAATGTCATTACTTGTCGCAATAATCCGATTTTGTAATAAATACATAATACTTTTATTTGTTGTGCTAAATTAGACACTAAGTCACCTAAAAACTGCTATGACGTGGCACATCACTGAAAATTTAAGAATTCTTATATTTTATTTGTGTCCCCGTTTTTCTATGTGATAATAACACATGAGCATATAAACGGCATGGCCACTTATATACTGTAACACATTAATAAGGGCATTGATATTTACACATAACATTTTTGATTCATACACATAATTTTGTTTGTGAATTGACAGTTATGCCCTCCCTATATGTGTAAATCATTTGAATTTTATGTGTATGAATCAAAAATGTTATGTGTAAATATCATCACCCATTAATAATTTGACGGCTAAACGGGTCACTGTATTAGCAAAAGTATAGAACCCAAAAAAAAAAAAAAATCCAAATATTTGCCAAAACAATACTCTATAAAAACAACTGAAAGAGATATGATCGAGTGACTGACCTTGCCAACGAGGATTTTGCTAGTGTGAGGGCCCTAAAAGTCGGAAGTAATGAGATGATTAACACCTGAGTTGAGATTGAATGATCATGTCGTGTTTGGGTGGCTAGGAAGTCCCGTAAACACCAGAGATGCTTATGCAACACCCAGTCCAATAGCTGATACTTCATATATACTTCCTAGTTCCTAGCTTCCATGCCTTGTGATCCTAGCTTTAGTTTTCTCATTACTCCTCCTGTCATAGTGTGTCTCACACTAATTCTTTTGTTAACAGAACTGTTGCAAGTGGTTGCAGGAATATTGAATTTTACAAAACTATTGCATATAGATGTCATCATGCATGCATATACAAGTGATTAAAGCAGCAATTTTGGGTTGTAAATCCAATAAAAAATTATTCTCAAACCAGCCGGACTATATACTCTTAATTTGAAAAGCCATCGTCGCTCAATAACTTGTGAATCAGTATTACTTAGGTTTTGCTCCATAATTATTTGAAAAAATGGTGACATTAATTTCCAGTCTGCATCATTTTTCCTCTGTGTCTCAGACTTCACTAGTAAGAGCCGAGAGAAATTTCAAATAAAATGAATTATGTATGCTAAAACTCAGAAACTTTTGGCCTCAAGAAAGATATAATACTGAAATTCCATATTATTAATGTTCTGATCTTTTAGCTCTTTTTGGACAAGATATAACATGATCATATGTATCTCTTATACTAGTAAAATGTTAGTTGTGTCTAAACACAACCCACTTACATACAAATGTGAGTTTTACTTTTTGTTTATGCTTGCTTATTTTGATCATGTGCGTATGGTTCACTTCTTTAGTGTTGGATGTTTCTATGTTGGGACTAGAATAGTGTGAGTCCGGGCGAGCCACTAAACCAAGTCTTTGAAAAAATTAGAATATGCGATAAAAATTTATAATAAAAGGTTGGGTACTGCACAGGAATTGCATATCTAATGTAGTTGCCATATGCATCATAAAACAGGAATTCGTCATCTTGCTAAAGAAGTAAATATTATCAACATTAAAAATGTTAAGTCTGTTGCCCAAACTAAACACAAGAAGGGTTGTGAGTTGTGACCGGTAAGAAAAAGAAATAGCCTTAAGAATGAGAATGGATGAGTATGTGTTTAAAAACTTACTACTAAAGACTCGAACATGAGAATCTGTTGAAAAATTAATTCTCTAGTTTGGTTGTGTTCATGCAATGGAAATTATGGAATGGTAATAAAACTTGGGGGGTGTTTGGTTTATGGGTATGGTAATGGAAGAATGGATTTCATTCCAAATAACAAAATAACATGTTTGGTTAATGGGTTTAATCTATGAAAATGGGTATGAAACCCACAAAATTGGACATAATCCAAACCCATCAAGAGTGGTGGGTTTACAAAACCCACGTCCATTCTAAACCAAACACTCCCACTCATTTTAAATGTTTACAACACTCTTTTTCGTTGTCCTAAAAAATTAATAAAAACACAACGTTGATAATGAGGTATGCCACTTACAATGGAAAAATGTCCCTATTATAACAGAAAGCTTCGCCACGTTATGGGAAAGCTATCTTGTAAAAAATAACACAAGCATGCAATGAGAGGGCAACATATAAACCAGACTACGCTTGTTCGCTACATAGTAGAACCTTGATAAATGCAATTTACAGTCTACGGAACATACAACATTTATGCAAGTTGCCTACAGGAATCATTATATTTTGGACATTTGCATCTACCCGTTAATCGCAAGTCTCATACACTTGCCAGACCCCATTAACACCAATTAGATCGCTAAAGATTGGTTAAGGATATGGTACAAGCAGATCAACATAACAAAAATCACCACGGTTTTACTTGATCCGGGCAACCCAGGCCTAAGTTTTTTGAAACAAAACAACAAGATTCTGGTTTCAATTTATACCAAACAAGTATTAGTCGATGTCTGTCCCAGAACAATATCATATACCACCTAACGGTTAACGGATAGATATAAGATGTTCAAAACAGTAGCAGCATCTCTTCCACTTGAAAAAACCAAAAACCACTCTACTTCCTTGATCCATTTTTGTCCTTGTTACTCGTTTGAGTATACTGGCTTGTTGAAGATGGCAAGTACCCGGGTGCACTAGGCGAGTATCCAGCACTTGGACTGAAATAAATACACATACAATTAATTAACAAACTGTGGTCACTAATTTTAATATATAAGGTCTGGTGTAATGATCATACACCTAAATATAAAACAAAATAGAAAAGGCTTGTGGACCAGATTGATCGCTAACGTGTAAAATAGGTAAATTCCAAGATCACTCCCCCTAAGAAAATATCTGGAGTATTTTAGGAGTTGTGCTTTTTTGTACCCAAGGGGATGTCAAGTATTTTGGTAAATGTGAAGAACACTGAACTAAATGAAAACCAAGATGAGATGAGAAATCACCTGTATTGTGGCGAGCTTGGGCTGTAGTCAGGACTCGCACCAGAGCTGTAAGGACTGCAGAGACACACATATATCACTGTCATGATCCAATTGAAGATGGAACATCATATGGCATCCACTAAACTACTCTACAATTGATTCCAGAGCCCAACTTTATGTTTATCATATACAAACCAGGCTATTGCATGATAAAATTAGACGGGCAACCATATAATAATATCAACATATGTTAAAAAATATATAAAAAATGCAGGATACATAAATAAGCTCCTACACAGCCTTAAGGGGTTTTCTTAGAAACAACTAGGTGAAAAAGGCTAGGCTTTATATCTGACAGGTCCAACGATTAATATAGAAAACTTAGGTAAAAGGAAACATGTCAAACTACTTGTAATCATTTGACACACTAGTTGTTTCTAAGAAAATTAGAAATAATGAACCAAAGTGATTTGGGTTGACCCGACCTAAAAGCTACCAGTTTTGACCCATCACCCAAAACCAGCCACTTTTGCTACCTCTACTTACTGGTCAGCATTACAGATATTGCAGTCCTAGCAAAAACTTCTGAAGCTAAACACAAGATATATGGAGTTATCAGTTATGGACATACCTGCTGGGACTGTACGTAGGGCTTGAAGGAGAGTACGATGGAGACGTTGGAGAATACGACGGCGATGTAGGACTGTAATAGAAAAAATCACAACATTTAACATTATAGTCGGGTAGAAACCACGAGTTATGACATGCTTCACAGAGCACATAAACAAGCAGTAAGCTTCAGAAGGGAGATTGGCATAGGTACCTGTAGCTGGGAGATGTAGGGCTATACGGACTTGAAGGCGAAAGTCTTGGACTGCTAGGTGAATAAGCCACAGAAGGGCTGTACTTAGCTGATGACGGATTGTAACTGGGTGAAGTTGGACTGTAGCTAGGTGATGTAGGACTATAACTTGGCGAAGTAGGACTATACCCAGGAGAAGTAGGACTGTAAGCAGGTGATGTCGGGCTGTATGATGGTGAAGTTGGGCTGTAAGATGGTGAAGTCGGGCTGTACGATGGCGAAGTTGGGCTGTATGACGGAGACGTCGGGCTGTACGATGGCGAGGTCGGGCTGTATGATGGAGATGTTGGGCTGTATGCAGGTGATGTCGGGCTGTATGCGGGTGATGTCGGGCTGTAGGCTGGAGATGTCGGGCTGTAACTAGGCGATGTGGGTGAGTAACTGGGTGAACTTGGGCTGTAACTAGGCGAGGTGGGTGAGTAGCTGGGTGAGGTGGGGGAATATGTAGGACTGGTTGGACTATATCCTGGCGAACTCGGACTGTAAGTCGGTGAAGTCGGACTATAACCCGGTGAGGTGGGGCTATATCCAGGTGAGGTCGGGCTATAGCCAGGTGAGGTCGGACTGTATCCAGGAGAGGACGGGCTGTATCCAGGAGAAGAAGGACTATACCCAGGTGATGATGCGGGAGAAAATCCCATCCCACCAACATAAGGAGAAAACTGTGCATCCATACCCGGTGAAAACCGTATACTCGGGCTGAAAGGATAATTAGGAGACATTGAACCATCATGAAAAGGAGTCATTGGGGAGCGTCCAGGTGTCATTCCGATGTCGAGGCCATCCATATAACTAGGGAGTTGAATATCAATAGCTTGTCGTAGCATCTCCTCGTTCAACAAAAGAGCACAATCTCCTGTCCCTATAGGAGCAAGCTGGCCCAACATTATATTTTCAGTAACTCCACGAAGGTAATCTGTTTCGGCATACACAGCTGCATCAAGAAGAATGTCAACTGTTTCCTCAAACGAGCATCTCATCATTGGCCCAGTATCGTTCCTATTGATCCCGTGACGTGTTATAGCCATAAGGTGACCACGATATGTCATAGTATCACATAATATAGCCAAATGCCGATAATTGACATAGGATCCATCAAAAGAAATGACCACTCGAAGCTCATCGAGCAACGACCTCCGAACAGCTTCTATCCCAAGGACTTCAATCACTTCAATTAAATGATTACTGGTTGTTCTCAATGCATCGACATCCTCATGACACATAACAGCCAACAGATTAACACCTTCAGTATCAAGCATCCATTCAACTTCTGGCTTAAACCCTTCGTTCTCGTCGAATTTGTTAACTTTCCCTGATTTAATGAACACCTTGTTAATATCGGGAATTCCTCTTAGGGCCATTTCCGTTAACATATTGCTTTCAATTTTCTTAAGAAACACATCATCCTCAGCTGATTCATCTTGTAACTCGCCTTTCGGGGCCTCGTCGTTCATGATACGAATTCGCAGTATCAATTTCTCAGCATTGTCATCATTGAAAATACAAGTCAAATCATCATCAAACTCGAGATTGATCTTCTCAGCAATATCAGCCATACTCAACTTCTTATCCACCATCATCTCTCGATTTAACTCTATACGAAGTAGCCACGGAGATATCTTATCTGGGTCAATTTCTTCGTCCGGCATTTCATAGTATGATTTCACAAAGTCAACATCCTCTTCGATAAGCGTACTCATGGGATCCGGATCATACCATACTTCAGTAGCTTGAGTCACACTGCGAAGAGTCGTGTATTCCAGAGCACACTGAACATTCTTGGCCCGATCCTTTGTTTTGCTGACATCAGGCTTTAAATAGACAGACAGCGAAGGGGTTTTGATCTTTTTGGCAACATTAATAATCTCTCTCAATCGAGGAACACCAAGAGTCACATTCTTGGCACTCACACCAGCATAATGGAAAGTGTTTAGAGTCATTTGTGTTGCTGGCTCACCAATAGACTGTGCCGCAACACACCCGATCATTTCTCCGGGTGCAACAAGTGATTGTAAAAATCTCGACTCTATCTCACCGATAACCCACTCAAACGCCTCACGAGTAAGCCTGTACTCACTCAACACCCTCTTACTAGCAAACGTGCTACGAAGAAGAATGTTAAAGAACAGTGTTGCATTCTTTTGAGCTTCAATACTCAACAAGTCATCACCAGGAACCACCCTCAGCCGCTCCTGAAGCTTATCAACAGCTTCCACGATTTCCATTGGATGCATATCTGACGGCCGCCTCAAATCGACCTTAAACGTCTTCTGTGCATTCCAAATAAGTCGTTTAAGATTCACAGGCATTGGCCATGAATTATCACCTGTAGTAGCAATCTCGGTTCCAAGCTGGACTCGATCAGCTTCTAGTTTTTGTACTTCAGCATCGAACACGTTACGGAACTCCCGAATAGTTTTCAGATCCTCTACATGATCTGGCAGCATATAGCTTGGATTCCAGTTCTCATCATCGATCTCATACTTAAAAAGCCGATCAAACTCTCTTCTCTTAATTTTTAATGAGTCAAGTTTCTGACTCTCGATCCAAACTGCATCCATACCATCTTCCCCGTATAGAAACTGAATAACATCACCAAGAGAGTTCCTGACTGTGCCGTCATACTTCACCATGATATCTTCCATAGCTTTTACGAGCCGCCTTTGAATATATCCAGTTTCAGATGTTTTCACTGCTGTATCGATCAAACCTTCTCTACCACCCATGGCATGAAAAAAGAACTCTTGTGGTGTCAACCCTCGTAGATAAGAGTTCTCCACAAACCCACGACTTTCAGGCCCATAATCATCTTTTGTGAAATGAGGAAGAGTCCGATCTATGAAACCATACGGAATTCGTTTACCCTCAACGTTCTGCTGTCCCACACAAGCAGTCATTTGGGATATATTAATAAAACTTCCTTTTGAACCGGCTGTGACCATGGCCTTAAGATTGTTGCTTTCTGATAAACTTTTCTGGGCACTACTTCCAGCGTCATCACGAGCCTTGTTCAGCACCTGAAAGAACAGCATGTCAATGGACTTGTCAATATATGAGTGGTGTCAAGATGGATAGGTCGGGCAACAGATTAAAATATCGAAATGGGATGGGTCAGTTAACCTGCAAACACCTTTTTCCCACTTCTAATAAATCATTAAAGCGCTAATCATGATAACAACCTGATTTAGAAGGTTTTATAAACTAAATAACTTTTAGCTGACTTGCCACTCATTCGATCATTCCGGATCCCCCTTTTAGCTAAACATTTTTAATTCGACCCGTTTGAGGTAGAACACAGCCCAAACAGACCCATTAATACATAAATCATTTAAAATTGCTACATCTACTAGATATGAGCCTTTCATGAACTTAAGAGTATAACCACGTACCTGATTGACTCTGTTTTCAAAGGACTCCATCATCGTTCGACCGGGCTCTGGCTCCAATTGTTTATCTTGGGCAGCCCTAATAAGTTCTTTTACCTCATTCTTGGCTTTGGAAATAGTGTCATTAATTGTTTCCATAGTGGATGCATCAGCAATTGTGTCCCCAATGCCAATGCTGAAAGCCTGAAACCTTGTTGCAAAAGCCAGTAATTGACAAGCCATTGGGTATGTCCAAGAAATTTGCGAGCAGCATCTGGACCAACCTCCTCCCTGAAAAATTATAACCATTAGATTACAGGAAAGCCAGGCCAATGACCGTATAAAACATGATAGCAATCCAGAAAACAAACCAGATGACATGTATAAGACTCCCCGTAGAGGCACCAAGAGTCTTTTTACAGAGAGTACCAGTGATAACCTCTCCTTTCTCTATTCGAACTTGAGTGTCACCAGGCGTCAAATGTCCACTTTCTGTTTCTGAATGCCAAGCTGCTGTTCTAATAAGATTAATCTGCTTTGGAATGATGAGATTGAACACCTGTTTCCCTGTCCATAAAGGTCTAGGTTTCAAAATGGTAGGTGTTGGCACTTTTCCATCAAAATCCTCCCACCACATCAATATGTTCATAAAAACATCCTGCATGCATAAAATGGGTCAACTCATATTATATCATGAAATGAGGACCACAACTAGGTGGCTTCTGGTTTGCTATGGTAATGAGTTTGATACTTTGATAACAATTTGAGATGAGCATGGGTATAGATTAGATGAAACCCAACCCTTTACGTGGGAGCATCAACCCCATTCTCTCAGATCCACATACATACCCAGACACTATCAAACCCATACCCTCAAACCAAAAACCCCCTTAGTGTGCAACAGAAAATGAGCCTGCACAAGCTAGTAAGTATCACCTTCTCAATGAAGGTGTCTCTCTTGGTGACTTTACGGCAACCCAAGAGTGTATCTTGCACAATTCCCATAACAGGACGATTTGCTTGAGGCGAGACAATGCATTTGGGTACCATCATCAGCTCTAAAACTTCTGCTCTTGTTTCAAAAGACTGGGGTACGTGCATGTTCATCTCGTCTCCATCAAAATCAGCATTATAAGGTGAAGTAACTGATAAATTCAACCGGAAGGTAGAGTACGGCATGATCTTAATCCTATGCCCCATTATGGACATCTTATGCAGACTTGGTTGTCGGCTAAAAAGCACAAAATCTCCATCATTCAAGTGTCGCTCCACCTTTAAAATGACATGAGTAACAAGGACTGCAAGTTATCAACAGTGTACCAATTTTTTAAAATTAGGACCACAAATATACGATGAAGAAACATGCCTTATAGCCGAACTCCAGATGATGATCACTGCTTTTTTTCAGGTAACGAAGATCAAGCCTTTGACCATCTTCTCTGATGATATACTTGGCTCCAGTTTTACCAGGGGGAGGATGAGGACCGTACTCAACAAGCTCCTTCAGCCTAATAAAATTTGAAAAGTGGAAGTTAACAACCAAGAATCATATAAAACAAAGATCTAGAAAAAATTATATCCAAAACGTGTGCACACCTTTCTATGTTGTAAGGAGTGACTGTCTCAGGATACGTTAAATTAAGAGCAATACTCCATGGCACTCCTAGTTGATCAATATTAATGGTTGGATCTGGGGTGATGACTGTACGTGCTGAAAAGTCAACACGCTTCCCCATCAGGTTGCCTCTAATCCTCCCCTCTTTTGCCTTGAGCCTACTACATATGGATTTGATTGGACGGCCTGAACGTTGTGTAGCCTGAGGGATAGCCAGAATCCTATGAGAAGAGTATATAACAATACTACAATCTGTTTATAATTTGATATGAATGAAAGCATATGTATACCCTTGGCTGACCCGGGAGCTCATTGTCAAAATACGTAGCAACATGAAACTGCAGTAACTGCGCAAATTCGGAGATTATGTGAGCAGGAGCTCCATTCCTTTCTTGCCTTCTAAGGTTCTCATTGTGTCTGATTATCATGGCCAGTTGATGAGTTAAGTCGTCCTGTTTCATAAATGAGTAGAATACAAAAAAAGTGAGATGAAGCTCACAGAGTTAAGCCCTTCTAATGCCGTGACCTAGAGGCGGTAACTTCATGGGTTATGTTTCATCTCTACTAGATCAAATTGGTAAGAGAGAAATAGCTAAAAAGGAAACGGTTCAAACAGATCAAACATCAAGCAGAGTATATTTCTATTGCATAAAACCTACTAACCGCTTTGTTCAGAAAAAACTCCCCCAACCCGACCCAATTCTATTGCATATAAAAACTACTAACCACTTTGTAATAAAAAAACTTCTGTATACATTATTAACACTTAAAATTAATTATTAACTTTCGGGTCAACCTGCCCCAACCCATTCGGAGCCCATAACAAAAGATAATTTGTTTCAACATTTTGCCAAACTTGCTTGACGCACCCATTTTGTCATTTATTCATTTATACTAAACACTAAAAAACCTTATGTTATCCCTTTCATTTTTGGGGAGGAGTGTTAAATAATGTGGGCGGCCGAAATGAGCACATCCAAAGAAAAAAATTCGAGAAACTTGCCTCACTTCGAGCAGATGTATCCATCATAACAGATGGTCTAACTGGAGGTGGTGGTATTGGAAGGACTTGCAGGATCATCCAATCCGGACGAGCATATTTGGGGTTCAACCCCAACAACATGCAGTCTTCATCACTTATCCGCTTTAATACACTCAGAACCTGGAGAACATTGACGCTTATTAGCGATTACAAAGAAAGAAGCGCAATAGGTAAAAATTTATAAAGAAATGCGAGAAGTTCCAGGATGATACTCTTTCTGCAGAAAGCTGTTGCTTTCTTTCAGCCGGCTCGGGAAGCTGTTCCGAGTCATCATTTTTCTTCTTCTGTTGCTTGTATTCTGCAACCATTTTCATACCTTCAATAGTAATCTTCGGCTGTTGGGCCCCACAGCCTCCTCGGCTCTTCTTAACTGGCTCATCGCCGTCCTGATTTTGGGAATCAATTTCGTCACCACCTTCACATTTAGTTTTGCTCTTGCAAGCATCTAAAATCTTCCTCAGTCTGTTTTTTGGGTTTCTGATTTTTTGGGCTTGCTTAAATTTATGGTCCTCCTGAAGAAGCAGACACAATGCCGAGACATGTAAAAAATCTTTTTATGCACAAGACAAGCTTGCATAAATGAAGGTGCCAAAAAGTTAGAAGTTAAAAAAATAGCTGAAGAAATAGTGAGAGAAAGCAGCTTTAAAGTATATTAGAGAATGCAGAGACTGATAAAAAAATCTTCAACTTAACTAAAAACGGAAGAATGGATTTTGAAAAGAATAAACGGCCAGAAAAAAATTATTAGCAAGTTGCCAAAAATAGTGTGTGGGCAGCGCTTGGCTTTGGATATCATTTTCCTTCACATCTTATATAGAAAACCACAGAACCCAAATAAATAAATTCATTATTAGAAAGTAAAAATCTATTCACGCGCGCGCTACTCCAAAGGACAGCTATTAATGGTCATAACGGTGTACGTTCAAAATCAAGCACAACACCACTTTAGCATTCCAACAAGTCTCGATAATACCTAATTATTCAGCATATATAACCCTGGTCACCACAGAAACGTAACACTAAAATTATCATTACAAATCTTATCAATGTTGCTCATCACTATATGTGTGTTAAAATTACTGTCCATCTAACTCACAACCAATCTATACAATCAATGATCAGCTGAAGAAAAATAGACATATAGACCCATTGTACTCGACTACTCGATAATAACACAACGCAACATATTACTATTTGCATGTAAAACTTAATGTCCAACAGTCTAATAATTGCAGTTTTTCTTAAAGTGTGCATTTATATACCTCATCAGCGAGAATCTTAGAGCAATTGAAGCAAACGCAACGCATAATACTAAGGACAGTCTTAATAAAACCGATATGAAACATAGGTTTAGCAAGCTCAAGATGTCCAAAATGACCAGGACATTCAGCCATATTAGCCATACAAGTCTCACATTTCATCTTCCTATCAATTGTCCCAAGCCTCGGGTCACTCAGTCCCGCTACTTTCGGCTTCCCTCGTTCCGTTGTTTCGCCATGTTCTATATGGACAACAGACATTTGTCTCTGCAACAACAATATTATGATCTACATTAAATGTAAACGTAAATGAAACTAATGATATTCAAGATGGTGGTAATTGAAAATTACGATTTCGTCCGGACTGAGGATTCCGAATTGGACAAGTCGGACTTTCGCGACTTCTGCTGGAGAGTGTGGGAAACGTATATCCATAGCCACAGACCAAGATTAATTTTATTAATTTTTTGAATTGTGTGTTTTTAAATGATCATTTGTTTAAGTTTGTTTGAGAGAGATGGTCTATGTTTTTTTGCGTTTTGGATTTGACCAAAGAGAAACAAGAAGAAGGGCAGAATGGGGGTATTTATAGGCGGAGCTCAACCCTAGTTTTTCATTTTCGGTCTTCTTCTTTTTTTTTTTTCATTTTGGGTCTAGGACTTTAGGTAAAGTAGTGTTTTGCCCTTTTTGTTTGGGTCAAGTTCATTTGTGGGTTTATTTATCCTTAAGGACACGATATGACAACCTTATTTTGGTTATTATCCAATCTATTTAATAGTGAGTATTGTGATTTGTAAAAAAAAATCTCCAAAGGTCATTAAGAGAGTCATTAGTACATGAATATGTGGTTGATGCTAATACTTTATATGTGTTGCAACTATTCATGCAACTGTTTTTTACTATTCATCAACCGTGCCATCGTAATTTGGGGAAAAAAATTCGATGTTACTGTGCACACAATTGCACAATATAATACATAAACATGTAACTAAAACATGGCATATTATCTGATATATCTACTCCTTTCTCTCACCTCCTAGAAAATTCGAGTTTTTTATTAGACCATAGTAGTTTTAAAATTTATTTAACAAAACATAGTACTTTCAAATTTATTTAACAAAACATAGTGGTTTGTTTGTAAAGCTAAGTACTATGTTTTGAACAAACAAAAATTTTATACAAACAAACTACTATGTTTTGTTAAACTCGTAGAAAATTCTATATCTTCTCATACCAAATCCATGAAAAAATAATCAGGATCTCAAACTTAAGTTGACTGCTAGCATCAACATTGAATTCAAGCTACAAACCAAAGTCATAACCAACAAACCCACTCGAAAATACAAGAAAACAGGCTCAAGAAACATAGCCAAAATCGGTAGCATGATACAAACAAAAATAGCTTCAGATTAATTTAATCAGTCATAACAATTTTCTTAATTCTATAGGCCTATGGTCTGTTACAAGTTTGCAAGCAGCGGGATGGTGTATCCAAATTGAAAGCTGAGGTAAGCTTCTATTCCGTTTATATCGGTATTTAATGTGCTTCTCAAGTGTTTGATGAAATGCTTCAATGAAAATTTTGGATTTTATGTAATTTTGATCATGACACATTTCATTATTTGTGATTTTGATCATGACCCATTTCATTATTGTGAAATAATTATGTTTTATGAAGTTGGATAGTTTGATTTTGAGGAATATTTAAGTTTGATTTGAAGGATTAAGTTTTGTACTACTAGATGCCAATGATGTTTTTGGTGGCGCCCCAAGGACGACGGTATGGTTTTCTAATTTATTTGAACCTTTTTTTTTTTTAAATCAAAATTAGGGTTTCATTATGTCTTTGTTCTTATAAATTGGGTGTTTTGAAATTTAGTATCATGGTTCACATACTTAAGGTATATAGATGCATAACCTGATTTTCAAGGTCAGTTATGGATTAACTTCAAGCGTGTCTTTCCTAGGTTATTTACTATTTAGGTTGAGTAACTTCAAGGTCAGATGATAATGATAATGATGTTCTATTCTATATTAAATTATGTAAATTTTGGGTTATGTGATTATGAAAATAGATGTGAATGTTGAGTCAGCCCTAGATGGTATTACTAATAAGAATTATGCTGCTGTAGAAAAGGGTGCTAATAGTTTGTGTCTAGAGTTTATTGTGTAAGTTGTTAGAACAAAAACTAATCGATGGTGAAGTGTTTGCATTGTATATAGTCATCTAAAATTTATAAGCTCTTAATATTAACGAGTGTTTGGGTACAGTTATCAGATATATGGTCAAAGATATAATGTCTGATTTTGGCTGTGTTTGGTAAAAGTAGCAGTAGCAATGAGCAGTAACTGTGAGCAGTAGCCGTGAGTAGTAGCTGTTTTTTAAATAAAAACGTTTGGTAACATAGCTGTAGCTGTATTTATATATATGTAAAATGACGTAAAAGGACATATGCATATTTCAATAGAAAATTGTCTAAATAAATAATAAAGTTACGTTTACATGTTGGACATTTTATAATACCGTTATACACTAGTAATGTACTACCGACGACGTTCATTCCATATTGAAATGGCAATATCATTGCGAATCTGTTTTATCTCGATAGATGTTGCACTAGAAATTAAAACTGCTTATTTCGCTCTAAATAAACACATGATCATATTGTTTTTCCTTTCAAACTGCCTATCTGTGTTTATAAAAATCCAATAGAAACAAATGAAACCAAAGCATATAAAACTGACAAAAACATTTACATCTACCAATATAAAATGTATAATATAAATTTAAACTTCGTAAGTATGAAATGGATCGTGCGTAGAATCGATTTGAGCGGTAGCATTTAGATAGCATATGAAATTCTGATTGGGGTAGGGGGTATTTTAGTCATTGAATATATCCACAGCTCTTGTAAATATTCACAGCTTCAAAAAGAAGCATTGGGAAAAAAGCTTTCCTAAAAAATTGCTACAACTCATTGCTCTCTTACCAAACGAACATCAAAAATAAAAAAGCTCATTCTCACCACTCATTGCCTCAAAAAGCTTCAAAAAGCTCCGCGCCAAACATAGTCTGATTTTATATATGAATATAGAATATCAATTCCTTAACTTTGCAAGCGTTACGGGGAAAAAAACTTTTATAAGTAGTCGATTCCATACACTTAACAGTTTTGCGACTCAAATCAGCTATATTTGCCCATTGTCATCAATATAGACTATGTATTGGCTTTGGTGCTTCTGTTGCGAGACCTTATCAGTTATATCATGTACATGCATGCTTTCACTTATATCTGTTGTGTAATACATTACCCAGTTGGGAACACAAAGAGCTCAAATATATCCTCAAATTCTGCACATAAGATTCATAGACCAACCTTTTTTTTTTTTTTTTTTTTTCTTTTTTTAATCCTAGAGCAATCCCTTGGCAACTCATTTAGAAGTTGCTAGGGATTGAAACAATGGTGGTATAACATTATATCATTGTGAGTAATGAATTATATTTGTTGCATTTTATGCTACGGTATAAAGCTTGAAACATTAATATGAAAGTTATGGTTTTTGGTAGGGACTACTTCATTTTGGCCTCCACTGCTACATGTTCACAACCTATGAAGGCTACATTAGGTATTTCGATGAAATAATGCTTATCTTTGTAATGACGGACTATTTATGGATTAATAATTTATATTTTCTTTTGGCTTTGCTTTCAGGGATCAATAATGGTTGAAAACATCGTGTAGTCGCATGTTACCTGTTTTTGGAAGTGACGAGTTCATCACTGCGCTCGAGTGCTCCAGGTTGAAAAAAAGGGCCAATCTTGAACAACTTCCAACGCTGGAAACTCAAGACCTGTGATTTATTACGTTAGTTAGCTTATTAGACTTTCTTAATTCCTTTTTAGTGATCTTCTTATGGTTTGGTATGACGAGGTTTGCATATTACTGACGGATGTCAATGGCACAGATAATGGCGAAGGAAATACATAAGCATGAGCGTACAAATGTTGCACAATGGCTACAGGATCCCCAATTCATAAACAAGTTTAAAGATGGCTTGATGATCAAACTATTTTAGTAACATCATGTGAAGGGACTTACAAACAACCTCTCCCTTCAACAGGTTTTAATGGTCATTGTAAGTTTAGAAATTATATTTTCAACACCTTGATCGTCATTGGAAAGTAATTATTTTATTTTTGATTTCTTTCCTGTTGTTTGTACTTAATTAAATCTCTAATTTGTTTCTATATAGCTTATATTTTGTCCCTTTCCTTCTGTTGCAACAGTTGCGGCCTATGGAGATAACTGAGTTGTCGTGCGTGAACGCGATTTGAAGTGGATGAATATCCAATATTGTGATGTAAATGCATTGGTTCGCATGACCAGTCATGATAATTTAGAAGGCAATTGGGGACCATATGAGGTACATATTGCATATTTTGTTATATATTTTGTTGGTTTTCTGTTTTTATGTACATGTCTAGGTACACATTATTCATGAAATGACATTAACCTGTACCTGTGCAATAATGCCACTGTTGATGCCACCCATTCCATATGAAATATCATGTGTGCTTCTCTGCACATCAACAGGATAATGTATATAAAATACTAATATGGCTTCCAGTGAAGATGTGTTGATACTTCCAAAATTCTTGCAGGAGGAAAGCATGCTAGGTTCAAGAGAAGGTATAAAAAGGTTATCGATCAACCAGTTAGTGTGGTAAGACTTCAGAATATTCAATGTCTACTAAACTCAACTGGGTTTAATTCCATTTCAATTGGGATTTTTTGGTTGTCCCTATTGTTGACTTATATTTCTTATGTAATTTTCCAGCCTTCAGAAGATGTATCTTTTTTTCTTTTTTTTTTCTTTCTCACCCACCTGCTGCAGTATTTACAGGTTTTAATTCCATTTACCCTGGAGTGAACGGGAAGAAAACCATATCGCTACTGACCCAAGAGTGTACAATGAAATGCCCACTGCTGCGACTGAATGTGACGACTACCAATCTCGGATAGGTTTTAGAGAGGCTTGATCAGTAACCACAGATTGAAAGGTATTTCTCCACTGTCTGAAAAAGCTATAGATTCACACTTGAACATGAGACCTTTTATGATAAGCTTTTGAAGAAGTTTCATCATAAAGAAGCTTTACTGTCGGCTTTAAGAGCAAAAATTCCCGATAATGTACCAACTATCTATTTATAATGGTAACAGTCGATGAAACTGAAAACCGAATATTTGTTGAGTTCAACATAACTTTTTGGTAAGTTATTGCAATTATCACATGTTCATATTACTTATATTGTGTGCCCTTGCTTATTGGAATCTTTTTGAAACTGATAGGCTAATGCATCAGCTTACGACCTTAGAAGGTACCTAATGAGTTTTTTCCTTTTGTTTCTTTATTTTCTTCTTTTTTGTATGTTTATATATTGTGACAATACTCTTTTTACAGAAATGATGTGTGTCTGTTAACCCTCTATATCCAACTTAAAAAAAATTATATTTCCTTAAACTAGAATGGTAAATTATTATTTTCAGCAGCAAATATTTATAGCTGATTTGTAAATGTCAAGAGTATGTACATGCATAACTTTTCCAACATGGTCAGCTTGCTTTGCTTTTCCATTTTTTTGCAACTGATTTTGTTAAATATACATGAAAAACAGGTAGGTGATGGCGGTTTTTATTTTATCCTGTTAACAAGGAGGATCTCCAGATTTGTTTCTATATAAACTGGAAGTGCAGTGACCACATATGGCTCCTTTCTTATTCAATGATTTGATGCATTCTGAAATGCATAAAGGCGGTGCACATAAACAATGTGATAGTACGGTAGAGGAAATTGGTGGTCGCTGGTATTTTTCTAACAAATAAATAGAATAAACTTCACCTTCTAAATCAGCCGGCATTGATTTGAAGAAGGAAATTTACCTGCACAAATCATACTGCACGCTCCTGCAGACTTGGGGATGAGACCTAAAGTGTAAGTTCTATTATCCTTTGGTTGTTTTATGATCATTGTTCTATATGAGATGATGACATAGGTTTCCCTTTACCATTTTCCCAAGCCTGATGCCTTTTATTAATAATATGAAGGCCCATATTGTTTGCTCCATTGCCTTTATTTTTTAAAGAAAAAAACTGCTTTTACTTTTGATGTGGATTTACTTAATTTAGTAAACCAAAATGATTCACTTTATTTTATATTAAAAAAATAAAAATATTACAGAATTATTTAAGTTTTTTCCACAAAATATGTGTGTATATAAATACTCACTTAACACCTTTTTTGAAATGCCCATGGTGTATTATTGTTTTAAATTTTGATCTATTCCAATTGCCAACGTATTTTTTTATTTTTTTTATTTTTTTTATTTTTTTTTTCTTTTTATGCAGATTAGAGTGAAATCCGGAACTTCCGAAGTTGAACATATAAGAAATGTTTAGCATGGAGGAATGCTTCATGACGATGGGATTATGGAATTTGAACTTAAATGTTCATCAGACACAATGGCGAGAAATGCCCACAGAAAATGCATTTGGAAAAGGATAAATGTATTTTGGGTTCATCCGTACACGATTTACGAGTTTTCAACAAAGGTTTATTGTAATTTATATCTAAACGCTCCCGCAGCAACGCGCGGGTTTCTCAGTTCGTTTAGTATACATGGCGCTGGTTATAGGGTGTTTTGTTTTTTTTTTAAAGAAAAGTCGATGCTTTAGAAATAATCTTTTTTTCTATATAATCCTGTGAATATCATTTTAATATACACTTTCACTTTCGATTCTAATACACTTGCCCTTTCGATTCTACTCTCTAATACATTTCGATTCCAATATCATTTTAATATACTTATGTTACTTTTTGTATTTTCTTCTATGTTGTTTTATTTGCTAAAATATTATTGACTTATGTTAACTAAATGCAGCTTCACAAGATAAGTAGATAACGACTGAATTAAGCTCGATATGGTTATGTTGATGGGCTTCATGTTTATGCCTGCCTCCACTAAACCAAGTAAATACTTATCAACGGATGGCATTTTCATGAATTCAAGTATTATGACAGGTACTTCTTTGTATGCAAGTAAATACCTTAGTTAGTTCTAATAAAATGCTTTTAAGTTGATTTGTAAACATTAATTTATGAATATGCTGGATTTTTAGAGCTTAAGTATACTCTATTTTTCAAATTGGATTGGATGTATCTTCCAGTGCCAATATGAGAGTGTGCCAGGTGTGTTATCGCCAGGGTCGTCTCGTTGATTTCGGTGGCCCTGTGCCACAACTATAAAGAAGGCCCGACCAAATACGAAAAACCTAATTTTAAGTAAACAAATTATTAGTAACATGAAAGAGATTAGTACAAGTATGACAAGAACAATCTCAGTTTGATTATACGTTAAAAGATGTTTAATTAAGGGGTGATAAACGTTAATTATTTCATTCGCCTAGCATTTGTTATTCGACCATCTACGATTCATGATTGACACTATCCAATCGATCATTCTCAATAACTTACATGACCGTCCATAATCCATTAGGTATTTTATGTGATGTTTTAGATAGCAAGTATGACATGAACAATTTCAATTTCTACTAAAACATGTCAAAACTATATGTCCAAACTTGTATTTTTGAAAGTCACGAATTATCTAATAATTAGACATCTGTTCAATTTGGAAAAAAACACTACTCGATGATAAATATCTTATAACTTTCTTTTTAATGGCAAACATAAGTATGTAGATTTAAAGTAGTTTGTTCTAGATAAGTATAAATTGGTAAATATTATAGGGATCAAAAGGAAAATATATGTTAATGGGACCTCATATAAGGAACCGTCTGATACTATCAAAATGGCTTTGGTATAAAAATTGAGAGAATTATTCAACCTTCCTAAAATAACAAAATTGTAAAAAATGAGTTCTCAAAATTGTAAAAGATAAGGCCTTTCTAAAAGTGTGGCCCTCTGCCACCGCGCTTGTTGCACTCCCTCATCACCGGTCTTGGCTATCGCACAGAGCCTCAAAGTTTTTTGGGCCTCAAAATTTACAATTTTTCGTATAGTTGTAGCCTCATAATTCATTTTCAGCGTCAAAATGTTGACGATATATGTAATTTTGTTCTCAATATTTGTTAAAACTTTACTTTAAGTGGGCGAGAATGATGAAAAACTCATTAAAAATTTAAGCTAGATCGTTACTTTGTTTAATCGTCATGTTTAGTTATCATATACGCTTTTTTGCAAAGGGCCTCCGCTAGCCCAGCTACGGCACTGTTAAAACACAAATGTATATGTGTAGATAATATAAATCTCCCCTTAATTTTAGCACTTTTGTGTAGGGCTGTAAACGAACCGGACGAACACGAACGGAGCCTTGTTCATGTTCGTTCATTTAATTTTAACCGGACAAATAAACGAACACGAACACTTAAACGGACGAATTTTCTTGTTCATGTTTGTTTATTAAGAAAATAACTTGTTCATATTCGTTTATGTTCGTTCATTAACACACTAAACGAACGCTAAACGGACATAAACGATCGATCATAAATGAACATTGACAAATAAACATAAACTTTATTAAATTATACATATAATATTGTTTTATAAGTGTTTTTCTGTTTAAACAAACTAATTTTAAATTATACAATTAAAAGATATGATATACGAACATAAATAAATAATTGAACATAAACGAACGTATAATCGGACGTTCACGAACATAAATAAACGGACGTGACTTTTGTTCATGTTCGTTCATTTAACTAAACGATCGTAAAATATTGTTCATGTTTGTTCATTTAATAAATAAACGAACATAAACGAACTTTTTACCGAACGGTTCATGAAATGTTCACTGAACGTTCAGTTCGTTTACAGCCCTTAATTTTAGCACTTTTGTGGTGATACAGATTTGGTTGGCTGTCGTGGTGATTTACAGTGGGAAGTACAATAATGGATTCTCTTGATTGATCCACACCAATTTATTAAATATGCTATAACTATATTTTGTTTTGCTTGTTTGTACACTTATATGTGTAAATTAGAAGAATATCACGTAAAACAACGGTGTATAGCAGCAAATTAATGTATTTACAAATTTGCAGTTTTTGTGTGACCTTTTGATGCAACATTTGCGGATTCAATTTGTAGTGATTGTGAGAAAAAAAATGTATGAGTTAGAAATGAAAAAGAATAAAAGTTTGAGTATTACACAATATTTTAAATATTAATTTAATGGTAGATTTTGTTACAATCTATAATAAAGAGTATAATGCTCACTAATATTACTCAAATTTTAAGTTTCAAGAATAAAAGTACATTTTTTATAAGTAGTAGAGATAAATAAAATGTGTAAATTAATTCTCAATAATCTATAGTTGTTACTTGAATTTATAACCTACTTATTAATTGACAAGGGATATCCTGTTAGATATTATGAATGTATTGCTACAAGAGACAAACTTGATAATAACAAGATAAAGATGAAGTGTAGAAAATAGTATCGTAAATCGTTTGATTGTTTAGACCCGAAGAACACAAACAAGGAAAATGTTGAGGCCTGTGATGCTCACTATTTTCTTAAGACAGATTCGTCCTCTCCACTGTGCTTGAGAATCATGAGCGTCTATCTTCCAGGATACAAAAACAACGGATAACCCCGTTAGCACAAACGGGTTATCAAGCTGAACCAATACGTGTCTTCCCTCTATTACGAACCGATACAAAAATAATCAAGATAGATGTCAACAACAAAAAGAGAGGATTCGTTAGGTGTTTCGGTATATCAAAAAATGAAAGGACACTCACAATATATAGGGGATGGAGGTGAAGGAAAAAGTGATCGAATTAATTAACACAATTAATCCTACTAATGGATCATGAACATATAGTTAATTCGGTGGTTACATGACCAAACATTAACCTTGTGATTAACTCTCATTATTGTTGGGAATTAAATGTTCTGAAGATTAGTATTGGAAATTACATGTTTACAAGATCGTTACTGCTCAAAGAAATACTCTAAGTATCATTCTACTGCTAGTGCATTTGATTCTACTGCTAGCGTTAAACATTCTACTGCTGAATGATGCTGCTGCTAGTAAAGAAGATTCTACTGCTGAGTGGATAACTATTGAAGTATTCTACTGCTGGTTGGATAAGAATACAAAGATATTATGTGTATAATAGTCAACAATACACGGTAGATAATATCTTTAGACAAAGTGCTCAGTAACAAGTTGTAAACTCAGATACATGTTGTATCATAATGACTGACACTCTCAAGCATGTGTTTGATTAGACTTGACAATATTGTAAAGATCTCTCTTGGACTATAAAAGAGAAATCATAGGCTTAAATATTATACGCATGAATTAGATCATAACTGTTAAGAACATAGAACAAACACAACAATATCATAAGTCATAGAAACATAAGATTCAAGGTTTTTGTAACCCTAGTGATAGTGAGTATCACTCGTATTATCTTGAATAATATTGAATCATTTGATAATAAACTTTCTTTGTTCATTGTTCTATAACAAACATAACTGTTCCATTTCCATAACAAAATAACCTTCTAAGTGTGGTTAAGTAGATTCCGCATACTTAATCATATTAACTTAATATATCATATACACAAAGAACAAAGGTCTAAACAACCTTATAGTGTATCGAATCCGCTCCTCAATTGGTATCAGAGCAAGGCTGATATAGTTGATTTAGAAGAAGAAGAAGCATAAATGCAAGACACTCAGGCTACAAATATTGCTGCAAAGTTGCCCATGATCAAACAGAATGAGTTTGAGTTGTGGAGGTTAAGGATTGAGCAATATTTTATGGTTCAAGATTATGCTCTTTGGGATATCATTATGTATGATGATTCTTTTACACTAGGTTATACAGATGTCATTCTTGAAGGTAAAACATATAGGAAAAGAAATGTTGGACCAGTTACCGGTGAAGAAAGGATACAGAAGAGAAATGATCAAAAAACAAGAAACTTGTTGCTCATGACCATTCCTGGTGAACAGATGCTATCTTTTAGCAAGTATCCTGATGCAAAAACTCTTTTTGAAGAGATTTGTGCATGGTTTGGTGGTAATGAAACTACCAAGAAAACACAGAAGACATTGCTGAAACAACAATTTGAAAACTTTAGTTCAAATAGCAATGAATCACTTGATAAGCTGTTCTCTAGATTACACAAGCTTGTCAGTCAGTTAGCTGTGTTGGGGGTTGAGATATCAAAGGAAGATCTCAACATGAAGTTTTTGAGAAGTCTATCTGATGAATTCCATACTCATGTGGTTGTCTGGATGAATAAGCCAGACATTGAAACCATGAAACTCAATGATTTGTACAACAACTTCAAAATTGTTGAACAAAGTCTGAAAAAGTCTGGAAACTACAGTACTAGTTCTGGGAATGTGGCACTCTTGTCATCTCCTAGTATTAGTAAGTCAGAAGAGGTAGATGAAGATGCAGGTGTTTCTACTGCTAACTATGGTGGTCCTACTACTAGTTCACAAAAGAATGTTGCTGGACTTGGAGATCCATCATTCTATGTATTCATGTCTAGTCAAACTAGTGGTTCTCCTCTAACTCATGAAGACCTTGATCAGTTGGATGATAATGATTTAGAAGAGATGGATATCAAATGGCAGGTTGCTTTACTTAGCATGAGGGCTAAGAAGTTTTGGCAAAGAACTGGAAAGCAGATTACCATCAATGGTAATGAAACTGCTGGGTTTGATAAGAAGAAAGTAGAGTGTTTCAACTGTCACAGGCTGGGACATTTTGCTAAAGAGTGTAGAAACCCAAGGAAGCAGGATAATAGAAACACATGGTATAAGCAAGAGAAGAAGACGGAAGTCACAGTGGAAGAGCCAAGGGCTATGCTAGCCATAGATGGTGTTAACTATGATTGGAGCTTCATGGATGATGAGGAAGAAGCACCAAAAGAAGCTGCAATGGTGGCCACTGAGACTGCTCTAATGGCCTTTTCTGATTCAGAGATAAATTCTATAATCAAATGTACTGAATCTTGTTGTGCTCTTAAATCTTATGAAGACCTTAAAAAGAAATTTGATGATCAACTAGAAGAGCTATATAATACTATGGCCAACTTAGCTAATCATAAAAGAGGTCTAGCTGTTCTTGAAAAACAAATCTTACACTTTCAAGGAAATGAATCTAAGTTTACTGATGACATGAATGCCCTAAAAAGAAACTCAGAGTTCAAAGATGAAATAATTTGTTTACAAAATGAATCTTTAGCTAAAGCCAAAAATAAAAGTGAAACTGTTAAGATAACAGTAGATGCTTTAGCTCATGCCTCAGAAGGAATAAATAAAATTTGGGAAGCTCAAGTAATCAATAAAGCTAGATCTGGTGTAGGATACAAGTCTGTTCCTCCACCATATAGAGGTGTTCCTTCACCTCCAGGAATTGACCTAGCACACACAGGATTTGCTGAGTTTCAAGAACCAATAATGGAATATGGTTCTAAGTCTACTAAGAGTCCTAAGGTAGAGAAAGTAGGTGAAAGTATAAGTAATACTTCACTTCCTGAGGACAAGGTGTCCTCTGATAGAAGATCAGATAGAGTAGTCATTGAAGACTGGGTATCTGATAGTGAGGAAGATGAACAGGTTATGTCTAAACCTGAAATAGTTAAGAAAACATGAACAAGGGTTCCTAAAGTGGTCAAAAAGGATACTGTTAGGCCTAGAACAAACATTAAACATGTTAGGCAACCAGTTAAATATTGTGAACAATATAGATCCACTAACAAGACCAGAGGTAACCAAAGGAGTTGGAATAACCTCAAGTCTCACCAACTAGGTGATGACTTTGCTTTTTATAACAAAGCTTGTTACACATGTGGTAGTTTTGACCATCTTGCAGCTTTCTGCAACCAATGGGTATCTGGGTATGCAAATAATAGGGTGAACTTCAAAAGGAAAACAATTAAAGATCACTCTAACTTTACTAGAACAAAACCCAGAGCAGTTTCAAAAGCAGTTTCTACTGCTAGACCATTCATGACTGTTAACCCAAGACCAACAGTTAAAAATGCAAAATCATCTTACAAAAATGCATCAACAACTGTTAAAAGGCCCATTCAATCAAAAGCAGTGGTCCAAAAACAAGTTTGGAAAATTAAGGGTACAACTGCAAAGCCAGCAGTTAATACTGTTAGGCAAGTAGTTAATACTGCTGCTTGGGGAAACAGGGTAAATGCTGTTAAGGCCTCAGCATATTGGGTTTGGAATCCAACTAAACCCAATGGTGCATCAACCATTCTTAAAAGATTAAATTACATTGATGCACGAGGCAGATCCAAGTCAGTAATGGCTTGGGTCCCCAAAGGAAACTAATACTCCTTATTACTGTGCAGGAACATTCATCTGATAAACAAGAGGATCAAGGATACTCAGATAGTGGATATTCAAGGCACATGACAGGCAACAAGTCTTATCTCTCAGATTTTCAATCAATAGATGGAGGCTTTGTTACCTTTGGAGGAGGTATTGGTGGCAAAATTTCTGGTAAAGGTACAATTAAAACTGGAAATTTAGATTTTGAAGATGTGTTCTATGTGCAAGAGCTTAAGTATAATCTTTTTAGTGTCTCACAAATGTGTGATAAAAAGAACAAAGTTCTTTTCTGTGACACTGAATGTCTTGTGCTTTCTCCTGATTTTAAGATGCCTGATGAAAGTCAAGTACTTCTTAAAATTCCTAGAAAGGGCAATATGTACAGTGTTGATATGAAGAACATTGTTCCTAAAAAGGCTTTAACTTGTCTTGTAGCAAAGGCCACATTGGATGAATCAATGTTATGTCATAGGAGGCTTGGTCACATTAACTTCAAAACCATAAATCAGATTGTTAAGAATGGTTTGGTAAGAGGTTTACCTCAAAAACGATTTGAAAATGACCAAACATGCATTGCTTGTCTTAAAGGCAAACAACACAAAGCCACTTGTAAGCCCAAAATTTTTAACTCTATTGATCAATCATTGTTTATGCTTCATATGGATTTATTTGGACCTACTTCTGTTAGGAGCCTGATGCATAAAAGATATTGTCTAGTTATTACTGATGACTATAGTAGATTTACATGGGTTTTCTTTTTAGCTACTAAGGATGAGACTTCTAGCATCCTTAAGACATTCATTACAGAGATAGAAAACCTAGTAAGCAAAAAAGTAAAAGTCATTAGATGTGATAATGGGACAGAATTCAAAAATAGAGTTATGGATGATTTCTTTAAAGAAAAAGGTATTAGGAGAGAATTTAGTGTTGCTAGAACTCCACAACAGAATGGTGTTGCTGAGAGGAGAAATAGAATACTCATAGAAGTTGCTAGAACCATGTTAGCCGACTCTAAGTTGCCTATCACTTTTTGGGCAGAAGCAGTCAACACTGCTTGCTATGTTCAAAATAGGGTTTTGGTTGTCAAATCTCACAATAAGATATCATATGAACTTTTTAGAGGCAGAGCTCCTGCAATAGGATTTCTTAGACCTTTTGGATGTCATGTGACAATTCTAAATACCTTAGACCATCTTGGAAAGTTTGATGGCAAAGCAGATGAAGGATTCTTAGTTGGATATTCTCTCAATAGCAAAGCTTTTAGAGTATACAACTTGAGAACTAGAAGAGTAGATGAGAACCTGCATGTGAAATTTTTAGAGAACAAATCCAATGTAGCAGGTCAAGGTCCTAATTGGGTATTTGATCTTGACTCACTAACCCATTATATGAATTATGTGCCTGTTGTTGCAGAAACTAACGATTTTTCAGGTTCACAAACAACAAATGAGGCAGGGTTAGACAAGGAGACAAATCAAGATCATGTATAGATGCCAATAAGTACCAGTGTGGCTTCAACTTCAACAAATGATGAATCTTTTTCTGGTAAATCTAAAGAAGATGTTGAAGATGAACACATGGAAGATGGATCCAAAGAACAACAAAATGTTTCTACTGTTGATAGTACTTCTGAGACAGAGCATTCTACTGCTAGGCTTAATTTTTCTGCTGCTAGGACAAATGTTTCTACTGCTGGCCCTTCAGACTCAAATGAAGCAGATTTCTCAGATAAAGAGGTGGATTTGAGCAATATCTCACCCAAATATCAAATTCCTTCTACACCACACACCAGGATTCACAAAGTCCACTCCCTAGAAAATGTGATTGGAGATGTACAATCAGGTGTGAAGACAAGACAACAATTGATGTCTTCAGACCAACAAGGGCTTCTTGATGCCCTTTATGCTTCAAAGCAGCATGAGTTTTCAAACTCTTGCTTGTTTGTATGTTTTCTCTCTCAGGCAGAACCAAAGAACATTCTTAAAGCCCTAGATGATTCAAGCTGGGTGGAAGCTATGCAAGAGGAGCTTCTTCAGTTTAAGATTCAGAAGGTTTGGGTGCTAGTTGATTTACCTAAAGATGAAAAGGTAATTGGCACTAGATGGGTTTTCAAGAATAAAAGGGATGAAAGGGGCATAATGATTATGAATAAGGCTAGATTAGTAGCCCAAGGGTACACACAAGAAGAAGGTATAGACTATGATGAGGTTTTTGCTCCAATAGCAAGACTTGAGGCAATTAGGCTTTTCTTAGCTTATGCTTCATTTATAGGCTTCACAGTTTATCAAATGGATGTCAAGAGTGCATTTTTATATGGTACTATTGAAGAAGAGGTGTATGTCTCACAACCTCCAGGATTCATTGATCCTGACCATCCAGAAAAAGTGTAAAGAGTAGTTAAGGCTCTTTATGGCCTTCATCAGGCACCTAGAGCATGGTATGAAACACTGGCTTCCTACTTAATTGAAAATGGATTTCAAAGAGGCAAGATTGATCAGACATTATTCATCAAGAAGCACAAGAGTGATCTTTTGCTAGTACAGGTGTATGTGGATGATATCATCTTTGGATCTACAAGGAAGGAGATGTGTTTGGAGTTTGAGAAGCTTATGCATGATAAGTTTCAGATGAGTTCCATGAGGGAACTTACATTCTTTTTGGGTTTGCAAGTTAAACAATCATGTGAAGGCATATTTATTAGTCAAGATAAATATGTTGCTGAGATACTAAGGAAGTTCAACTTTGCTGATTCAAAAATGGCAAGCACACCAATGGACTCTGAGAAGCCACTTCTTAAAGATTTAGATGGAGACATTGTAGATGTACACACTTACAGATCTATGATAGGTTCTTTGATGTATCTCACATCATCAAGACCTGACATCATGTTCTCTATTTGTGCTTGTGCAAGATTTCAAGTAACTCCAAAGGTTTCTCATTTAACAGCAGTCAAGAGGATTTTTAGATATCTCAAGGGTCAACCAAGGTTGGGTCTATGGTATTTAAGGGAATCACCTTTTGACTTGGTAGCATTTTCGGATAGTGATTATACTGGTGCTAGCTTGGACAGAAAGTCAACAACTGGAGGATGTCAATTCCTTGGGTGTAGACTTATCTCATGGCAGTGTAAGAAGCAAACAATTGTGGCTACTTCAACAACTGAAGCTGAATATGTAGCTGCTGCAAGTTGCTGTAGTCAAGTCCTATGGCTTCAAAACCAACTTCTTGACTATGGGTACAATTTTATGAACACTGTCATACATATTGATAATAGTAGTACTATTTGCATAATTAAAAATCCAGTGCAACATTCTAAAACAAAACACATTGAAATAAGACATCATTTTATTAGAGATTGTAATGAGAAAAAGTTGATTCAAGTTCTTAAAATTGATTCTGATCATAACTTTTCAGATCTTCTTACAAAAGCTTTTGATGTTGGAAGGTTTCAGTACTTGGTAGCAAGTATTGGAATGCTTAATCCTCAATAATTTAAAACTATGTGTTTTTGTATATAAATTTTTGATTGTACTACTGGCTTTATAAGATACTACTGTTAGTGAAAAGTTTGTGCTGCTGGTACAAATTTTTGGTTTGTTAAGTTCATATTTGTTAGTCATATCTATGATACTCTTATAAGACAAATGCTTTGCATTTTGTTTCTTGGTTTTAGACTAACATTTTCAGGTATGAACATTGAACAAAAAGGAAGTTTCAAGTGAAATGGAAGCAGCAGAATGATTCTAGTTGCTAAAATAATAGGTTTATGATGGACTGAGTTTGGGAATTCATTAACAAAGGTTAACACCTAAGTTAATTGATTCTTTAAAACTTCTTTCTTGAAACCTAGTTATCATGCTTCACATTGACTTGATGGCTCAGTTGGTCAGATAGTAACTGACTCAACTCACTTTCTATCATTTTATACTTTTAAGTATAATGAGCAAGTCTAAGGACATCTGATATAAAGAACAGCTAGTAAAAGTGAATCTAACACTTGTATTAGAGGCAACAATTGCTATGAGCTGGAAACCCTGTCAAGAAAGCCTTTTGAATAGGTTTATCTTTACACAGGCAGTTATTTATAACTGAAAAACATTGGTTCTCACACAACCAGAGGTTGCTTTAAACCGCATTCTTGATTAAGTGTCTGTTATACACTTAATCCCTTCAAAAATGGTTGAAAGCAGTATGATTTTTCTATAATAAAATCATGAACATACTGCTAAGTCAAAAGTTTCTTAAAAAGGATTTTCAAAGGAACTCAGTAAAACCATCCATTGATGGATAATGAGTCAATGCCCCATGAATCACCTCTCATAGGAGTTAACATACCTAGAAGTGATGAGGGCAGCACATAAACTCTTAAGGAATTGATGGCTTCATGTACAACATTGTCTGAAAACAAGTTCACATTGGTAGATCAGATAATGATGGAATGATGGTGAGAGATCTTCCAAACAGGGGAGGATAAAATGTTATTTGCATCTCAGGGGAGGAAATAAATTCCAAGGAAGATTAACCAAATGTAAGGGAGGAAAAGACAAGAGCATACAAGATGATGACATGGAGGTTGAAAATGACAAGAACAGAGCTGATTCTGGAGTATTATATATATTTAGAAGGGATGAAGCATTCCAAAGGATAAAGTTCTATCTAGGTCAATCTCAGTTCACTATGTTTGTTCATCACTTGCAAAGGCATGCTGATAGATGATTTCACTTGTTGAAACAAGCATCCAAGATGCACAACATCATTGTCTCTTATAATTCCTCCATCCAAGGAAATTGAACCATCTTTTAGGCTTTGTTTAAAGCTTGAAGATAGGTACTAATATTGTCGAAGTCAAAAGAAAATGGCAGATGAGTTACTAAGAAAGATACTTAATCTTGAAGAACAAAAGATAGCTCAGACCAAGAATCTGACTACAGAAGTGTTTGAAAGATCTTCACAATCCATAATTTAATTCAGAAACATGTTGAAAAGGATTCACATGTTTAGGGGAGGATTGTTGGGAATTAAATGTTCTGAAGATTAGTATTGGAAATTACATGTTTACAAGATCGTTACTGCTCAAAGAAATACTCTAAGTATCATTCTACTGCTAGTGCATTTGATTCTACTGCTAGCGTTAAACATTCTACTGCTGAATGATGATGCTGCTAGTAAAGAAGATTCTACTGCTGAGTGGATAACTATTGAAGTATTCTACTGCTGGTTGGATAAGAATACAAAGATATTATGTGTATAATAGTCAACAATACACGGTAGATAATATCTTTAGACAAAGTGTTCAGTAACAAGTTGTAAACTCAGATACATGTTGTATCTTAATGACTGACACTCTCAAGCATGTGTTTGATTAGACTTGACAATATTGTAAAGATCTCTCTTGGACTATAAAAGAGACATCATAGGCTTAGATATTATACGCATGAATTAGATCATAACTGTTAAGAACATAGAACAAACACAACAATATCATAAGTCATAGAAACATAAGATTCAAGGTTTTTGTAACCCTAGTGATAGTGAAGATCACTCGTATTATCTTGAATAATATTGAATCGTTTGATAATAAACTTTCTTTGTTCATTGTTCTATAACAAACATAATTGTTCCATTTCCATAACCAAATAACCTTCTAAGTGTGGTTAAGTAGATTCCGCATACTTAATCATATTAACTCAAAATATCATATACACAAAGAAAAAGGTCTAAACAACCTTATAGTGTATCGAATCCACTCTTCAATTATTATACATGATGACCATCAATTGTCACTCAAACCAAGAATTTGACCATATTTCCCAACAATCCCCCACATGAATGAAATTGATAACGGGAAACAAAAAACTCAATGACTCAATGTTGTAATAGAGTTTTGCAGTTGATATTTGCATAGGATAGGTAGGTGTTACCCTTTGAACCTTCCCTCGTGAAATATACTTAGACTCCTAGCAACCAGTAGAACTCGATGTCTTTGAACTGTCAGCTATTTGTGGAGACGACAATATATATTCTGTTGATACATAATCTGGCGCGGGCTGGATTCGACGACTCTCCCTGGGCCGTTCGTCGTCTTCTCGAGCCCTGAGTAGACCTGTTCAACAAAGAGAACCCGTTAGGAGTGGACCCGAGGCCGTAGCCTCGAGATCCACCTCCGACGGTCAAGTTAGTATCGATGCGATATAGCCTACAAGAGTTAGGTTTAGAATAACCTGTTCTGTTATGTTCTTCTCTCTCCCTGAATAAGGGGATCCCAGCCATATATTTATAGGGCATGGATTAGGGTTTAGGCGTAGAGTGGGCCGCTGTCTGCCGGGCCTGGCCCATTCCTGGCCCAGTCCAGGCTATACGTCCACAAGCCCCCCAAGTCTAGTGTGACATAGTGCATGGCTATGTTATGCTAGACTTAAGTTCTTGTTCATGGCCTCGTAGGCCCATGTGTGCGCAACTCAGGTGTGCACATGGGACGGACCATACCGCGCAGCCCAAATGCGACAGTGCGCACTGGGTCCATGGCGCAGTCCTGTTTAGCCCATTAGACTATATCCGAATCCGCGACCTTGTAGGCGCGTCCGTGGTGACCATGTTCCATCCTGAGTAACACCCGTTCTTACATGACGGGGAGGGATGCGCATATGCTAGGTTTCCCGCCACAGTGTGACAGTAAAGACCCCGTAAGAAGAACACGTAGTTCTATAGTTGGGGTAACACTGACATTGCGATTGTGAGAGTCTCACAATGGTGAAGGTGGATCCCGTATGCCGCATCCTGGGTAAGGGCGTACCTTTTGTACCAGTAGCGATGCAGCATGGTGCGACAGAAGACGTGCTTCTGTGGCAGAGGTGCGCGCTGTGCGCGACAAGGAGGTGCGAACATTACATCCGTCTTTACAACCGACAGAGGACGTCTCCCCTGCGGCAAGATGGTGCGAATATCCAAATCCGTCTTTGTACCGGGCTTGCAATACCTCTTTCGTACGATCTGCTTCCAAATATACCTGCGTGACGCGTACGGAAACAGTGATCTTATATACCCTGGTAGCCCCCCAAGTTTGATGGTGCTACTCATGTAGGAGCATTAAACTTAGTTATTCAAATCCTGAAAAACACTTAATGCAAATATTAAAAGTATATGCCGCGAATCGCAACATATAAAACCTAATGAAGTAAAAGATTAGCGTGAAGCAATATATAGCACATAGCATGTGAAATTAACACATAAGAGAAGTAGCAGTGCGAATTACACCTATCGTGAGGTTTTACAAATTACATAAATAATTAATTGTTTTTTTTATTATATATAAAAAAAAAAACAATAACCCGGATGGACACACCGTGACCGCGACTAATAGTTGCAATCGCACGCACAGACGCAGATGGATGTATCGTGACCGCATAGACTCGAACGTTTGTGGATGATCGCAGATGAACATAACATGACCACGGCTTTTGTCCAGTGCGCTCATGGCGATTGACTAGCATCGTGGTGCCTGTACTGTTCCCGCTTTTGTCCAGTGCGCTCATGGCGATTGACTAGCTAATCTGCGAAGATGTCCGAACGCACAGCCTAACGCGGGTAGATTTATCGTGACTGCGTTCGAACGTGCAAACAAGCGCGAACAAGCATACCAACCATAAAAACATTATGTGCGCGAATTAATTCGCGGCTAAAAGATAAAGTAGGTCCGATCGTGCGGACTTAGTGCGACTATAGATAAAATCGTGTTTACCAAGTTAAAAGATTTACATAAAATCTTCTGAATATTTAAAAGATAACATATCTTACCGATTTAAAAGACATGCACAAAAAATATTGGGATATCTTTTTTAAATTTTAGAAAACATTGGTAGTATCTTATTACCAATTTAAAAAGATCAAAATACCGGCGTTTGAACTCGATGGTTGCTTTCCGGTGATGTGAGAGTGATGCGTGGGTTTTGCAACCTTACAACAGGTTTTACCTCTCGAGGGATCTCAAGAGGCTTACAACCCCACCAGGCAGTGTACCTGACCGATGTAGTATAGTGTAGTGGTAAGTACGGGGGATTGATCGTTCTCCACAGGGAATAGTGTTCGTTAGGTGTGAAAGGCTACTCTAATTAGGTCTAAGGGTTGAGGAAGATTCTTTTTATGTTTTTTATATTTTATAAAAGCAAGTAAAATCTCGGGTTTTGAAGGAGTGGGCGGAATTAGTTGCTAGTCAACTAACCCAAATTACTACAAATGCAAATAAAATAAAATAACAAAAATGAAAAGTGGTGAGAAACTTATGTGTAGAGAAATGTGTTTACTTAGATTTCCTTACTCCCTAACTATCTTTTACCGGTTAATTAGTGTGTATTAGTCGCGTGGATGACGGGTGTATTCCTTAATACCATTCGTGGGGTGGCGTACTTACTTCCCCAAACTCTACAAGCTCCTACTTCACTCCTATGTCGAGCCGGCTAGGAAGCTCCTAACATGGGATCACTAGAATTCGCTTGTGCATTAAATACAACCATAAAAACCTTTAGTACGCGTTTGGTTCATGTTTCTTAAGACGTTCAAGCAAGTTACCGAATAGGAAGTTAGCCAGTTTTCTTAAGCCTAACATAGATAAACAATCATCCAATACAACTAACAACACACTAACAACCAATAATCAATAGCTAGGTTTCATTAGATCTAAGCAAACACAAGATAAAATTAGCCTAACATGTTAAACAAAAGACAAGCATAAGATAGAATCAAACAACACATAGACATATTGAATGATTAATTGATAACTTATCTTTCAATGAAACATGGAAGATCTCAAGGCAAAAAGCCCTGAAAAAGTAGCTAAAATCGTCTTAGGGTTTTATCCCAAAATTCCACACACTAAGCTCTCCCTTAATGACAAAAAATTAGAAAACTATATATAGACTTTGACATCTGACGGCGTCACCTTATGCATTGTGACGCCGTCACCTCGCCGCTTTTAGGGTTCCCGGATGACCATCTTGACGCCGTCCCTCTTTAGCTCTTCAAAAATCCATTCTGGCTTATCAAGGCTTGACGCCGTCGGATCCTGAACGTGACGCCGTCCCCTTATGATTTAAGCCGTGACGCCCTTGATTTAGTTAAAGCGTGACGCCGTCAGAATTCTCATGCAAACTCACTGGCCCGTCATGAGTAAATTTCACATCCAACTTTTCTTGCCAAGGCATGACGCCGTCCCATGTTAATTGTGACGCCGTCAAGAGTAACTTTTAGCCGATTCTTGAGACTTTGCCGTTTTCTTCACTTTAATGCTCCAAAAACGTCCAAAATGCTTTCTTTTCCAGATTTCTTCTCAAAAGTACCTAAAATGACAAAAGGAACGATTTAGGGCAATATTTGATCAAATAAATACGATTTCGGGCTTAAATGACCCCTTAAAAGCGGTACACTTTTCGCCTCATCAAATACCCTTACACTTGAGATTTGCTTGTCCTCAAGCAAATGCGCTTTTATTCTAATCAAAATACAAGTTAGGGGTCATTTAATGCAAACATAAAAGTAATTACAACAAATAATCGTTCCACTTCAATCATAATAAGCACGGAGATTACATACTAGCACCTCACAAGTAGTGTTTAGATACTCACATCTCTCAAGTGTCATCAAAATAAATCTCATAAATGAAAACGGATAATATCTCTCACTACCTGTCATAGCAAATAGATTACCATAGGCTTGGGAAAGGATCGAAAACCTCCTCCACTAGGCGTAAGCACCTAAGATAAACTATCAAAGAGGGCTTTTAAATGGGTTATAACGTTAGGTGTAGGGAAAAGGAAAACACGGTTTTGTTGGATAAAGGATATTTTACTGGTGGCGAGTTAAAGATCTTGATCAATCACATGTACTATACAACGTTGCTAAGCCAAGACTAGACTCGATCTTAAGCTAATGAAAGAAAATAACAAAACATAAACATAAAATAAACATAAAATGAAACGGGATGGTAGTCCGTATGTTTTTTCTATTTTTCTTTTTTTTCTCATTTTTTTTGTATTTTTCTTGATTTTTTTTTTTTTTTTTTTTTTTTTTTTTTTTTTTTTTTTTTTTTTTGGAATCAAACACTTTTACCCTACCATCCAAAATAATACATCATAGGAGCATTGCATCCCCTTACACTTGAACTTTTACATAACTTTACAAATAACTATTCTAATGACTCGAATTAAGATAATTGAAAAACTTGGAGTACTTTTAAAACATTTAGCACATATGGGGGTAATAAATGATGTTCTTCCCCATTACTCCATTACACTAGTACTTTACCCACGAGTCCCAATCGTCCCAAAACAATATGTACAAGGATATGACTCGACTTAGCAACCATGTAATCAACTAGATAATTAACTTGGGTTTAAACAAATGTTGTAACAATAATGCACTAAAAATGAGTGCATACAAGGTAGGCTAAGGCGATTTGGGTGTACATTTAAGTGGGGTGTAACAAATTCTTCCTTTAAGTAAAATGCTTAAAGGTCGAAACGAAAAGATAGGCTCTGAGGGGTGTACTAGGGGTATCGTGTACTAAAAATGAGTACAACGCAAAGGGTGTGGGAGAATTACTTGACCAATGTAGCCAATGTAATTATAACAAAAACACAGGTGTAAAACAATGGGTTAATCCTAATGCCTCTTATCATGTAGTAAATCTAACTACACGAATGTAGTCTCACTTGTGGCCTCGGAATGGTCCTAACGCAAGTTCTAGAATCTAAGTGCTACCGGCACACACATCATAGCATAAATGCTTTTCCTACCAATTCTAGGGGCGAACCTCACATATTTGGGGGTGGAAAATTTTTTAGTGGTACGGTTTTTGTGCTAGTCATATAACTCCTATCCATGAGACGCTCATTAAGATCAAAGTTTCACTCCTATATGTTGTAAAAAATTTTAAATTTGGCACTAAAATTACCTTAACAAGTATTTCTCTCAGTTTTATTACACATCTACCATCAAACAAACAAAAATCAAGCGCAATTGTATTCTCAAAAATCGTATTTTTACCCTCCTCTTACACTTAAGATGAACATTGTCCCCAATGTTCAAATAACAAATGTAAAAGCATAAAGTAAAAGAATGAAATCAAATACTCCCCTGATTCGCTCGTTGGATAATGAAATTACACGGTTAAATCTTCCTCCAAAGAGAATGTTGAAGCTCCATGACTAATGCATCGCCATAAGCTTGATTCAAAACATTTCCTTGTCCAAAATAACCTGTTGAACCTGAGAAAACAGACACGAAAACCTGCATAACATCGGCGGGATAAAATCTATATATAAGGATATAATGCTTGTGGAATGATAACTTTGCAGATTCCTGGAGATTATAAGTTGGAGATTTTAATAAAAACTTTTTATGAAAACAAAATTTTCAAAAATTTCTGGAAATTAAATCTGACGCCGTCAGGTTATAACCCCTGACGCCGTCAGAAATGACCTGACAAAAATTTTCATTTTAAGTTTCCGGAAAATTTCTGGAAAAACCTTTACCTTACTTCCTGGAAATTCTGCAAAACATCATTATGACTCGATACAAGCATTTGACTCAAACAAATACGAATATGTATGCTAACTTATTATTATTATGATTCATGTTCATTTGTGTTCTAATAAACCGATTTAGATTTCCCTTACACTTATCTTTTGCAAAATACCTTTATATGTAGTTAAGACGAAGTTAAAAACAAAATAAAGCATTTTCACAAATTAGTTTTGAACATGAATCAATAAGAATAAAAATTAAACACACATACGGAAACAAATAAAACAAACACACAAACAAATGAACACACAAAGCAAATAAAATAAATAAAGCTTGGGTTGCCTCCCAAGAAGCGCTTTTCTTTATTAACGAGTCTTGTAGCTAGACTCAAAGTCACGTACATTACGTGACTCCATCATCGGTCACGGTTCCTAGGCCATTCTCCTTCCCGGTTTTATATTCCGGTCCTAATTTCAAACAATCCTTGTAGAAACCGAATATCCTTTCCATAACATAGTCTACTCCTTTACTTCTATCCTTATCATTCCTATAGTAGACCGCTTGTTTAAGCTCCTTCTCAACATTTGACAAGTTTTGGAATTGTTCTATCTTATATGGCATTTGGTAGCTTACTTCATCGGTCTCATCCTTAAATCTAACTATCCCTAAGGAAGGTTCATAAGTCATTCTAGAGACCTCAACAAATGGTTTTCCAAAAACCACTTGAGTTAAGGATGCATCGACTATTGGGCGGATATCTTCAACAATTACAAAGTCGGTGACATAGGTGAAGTTTCCTACATAAACCGGTAATCCCTTAACTCTTCCCGTGAAGTTACTCATCCAACCCTTGTCAGGGAACATCCTATACCCAAGCTGATTTTTCATTATCAAGTTGTAGTGGGCTCTAGTCATGATGTTTATGGGTGATCTAAGGTCGATATAAGCTTTCCACACATGTAGATGCCCTATGTTGCATGGTATGTTGAGATTAGAAGGGTCGCCTATTTCTATGATTGGTCTACCTAGGAAGTATGGTGTCTCGGGATCATCGAATAAGTTTGTATGATATGCACGCTCTTCCTTAGTGGGTAGCCTATTGAAGTAGTCCTCATCATCATCTACTTCTTCAATCTCACTTGTCCTAACTTCCTTATCAACCTCGACTTTCCTATCCTCATCCTTTGGTTCACTTTCTTCCATGCTCCTATCGATTGGTTTAATAGTGACAACGTTGACGAAGTGGACATGTTTGGATGAAGAAGGGTCTTTGACTTGGGGTCCGCTATTTGTGTTCCTAGCGTCCTTATGTGGAGGTGATAACACTTGGTTATGGAGGGCTTTCAACAAGTTGTCAATTTTATTGGTCATCTCAGTTTGTTGTTGATTGAATTCGGTCTCGAATCTAGCTATCCGAGCTTCTTGAGATGCCATAAATTGAGACATCAATCCTTCAAAGTTATTGGTACTACCATTGCCGGAAGGATTGTTGTTGAAAGTACGGTTCGAGTTGGAACCGCTTGATTGGAAATGATTAGGTGGGTTGGAAGAATTGGTTTGTTGCGAGTTTTGGTTTTGTTTCCACCTAAGGTTCGGGTGATTTTTCCATGAGGGGTTGTATGAATCACCATAAGGGTTTGGCTCGGGCTTGAAAGTGTACCACTTGTCTCCCGCTTCGTCGGTACGCGAGGATGCGTAGTCCACAAAAGCTTGTTCGGGGAGTTCCATGCAATCACGAGTGTCGTGGGGACCACTACATAATTCACATGAAGAAGTGATTTTGTTCACTTGGCTTGAAGGTTTAGGAGCCTCGTAGGATTTCATGAGAAACTTGACTTGGTCTTCAAGTTCTACGATCCTACGGTCGGAAGTGCTTGAATTGTTCAAAGGCAAAGATATTGCCTTGACCGTTTTATTCAAATCACGGGGATCACTCCAACTTTCGTTGTCATAAAGAGCAAGATCCTCTAGGAGAGCCCATGATTGTTCCGCACTTAGATCACGTAGCTTGCCACCGGCCGATTGGTCAATGGTTTGCCTTGTGGAGAGATTGATATGGTCATAGAAGATTTGGACTTGGAGCCAAAGTTCTATGCCATGGTGAGGGACTTTTTGGAGTAAGTCCTTGAATCGAGTCCATGCCTCGTAGAGAGTTTCGCCTTGACGTTGTTGGAACATCAAGATATCATTCCTTAGCTTGGTAGTTCTTCCCGGTGGGAAAAACTGAGCAAGGAAACGAGTGGTGAGATCATCCCAAGAGGTGATGGATCCTGCGGGTTGACGTTCTAGCCACTGACTAGCTTGGTCCCCGCAGAGAGAATTGGAAGAGACGCAATCTGGTCGTCTCTCGAGTGGCAACATCAAGGTCTATAGAATCAACGATTTTAAGAAAGTCCTTGAGATGTTGATTAGGATCTTCAGAACGAAGCCCATGGAATGCGCATCCGCTTTGCACCAACCGGATGGTGTCGGATCGCAAGGGTGTGATATTGGCTCCTTGAGTGAGCTCAATGGTGTTTCGATAGCCGTGGTGGCTAGGACGGGAATACTCTCCTA
This sequence comes from Artemisia tridentata subsp. tridentata, assembly GCA_021014915.2. Lineage (NCBI taxonomy): Eukaryota > Viridiplantae > Streptophyta > Magnoliopsida > Asterales > Asteraceae > Artemisia > Artemisia tridentata. Next base: position 148,381,756 of record CP139503.1, on the reverse strand, counting down.
AAGTACGGGCTCTAGGAGGTGGTGGTGGTTGTTGTGGTGGTGGGTTGTGTGGGTTAAGGATATTACCATCTTCCATGATGTCGGACGGTAATGGTTACGAACAAAGACACGAAGAAAATAGATAGACTAAAGAAAACCTAGAAAAATAAAATAAAAATCTCACTAGAAAGGAATCTAGTGAGTAGACCTAATAGAAATAAAAATTCAACCTAAACAATAACTACTCCCCGGCAACGGCGCCAAAAACTTGATGCGTGGGTTTTGCAACCTTACAACAGGTTTTACCTCTCGAGGGATCTCAAGAGGCTTACAACCCCACCAGGCAGTGTACCTGACCGATGTAGTATAGTGTAGTGGTAAGTACGGGGGATTGATCGTTCTCCACAGGGAATAGTGTTCGTTAGGTGTGAAAGGCTACTCTAATTAGGTCTAAGGGTTGAGGAAGATTCTTTTTATGTTTTTTATATTTTATAAAAGCAAGTAAAATCTCGGGTTTTGAAGGAGTGGGCGGAATTAGTTGCTAGTCAACTAACCCAAATTACTACAAATGCAAATAAAATAAAATAACAAAAATGAAAAGTGGTGAGAAACTTATGTGTAGAGAAATGTGTTTACTTAGATTTCCTTACTCCCTAACTATCTTTTACCGGTTAATTAGTGTGTATTAGTCGCGTGGATGACGGGTGTATTCCTTAATACCATTCGTGGGGTGGCGTACTTACTTCCCCAAACTCTACAAGCTCCTACTTCACTCCTATGTCGAGCCGGCTAGGAAGCTCCTAACATGGGATCACTAGAATTCGCTTGTGCATTAAATACAACCATAAAAACCTTTAGTACGCGTTTGGTTCATGTTTCTTAAGACGTTCAAGCAAGTTACCGAATAGGAAGTTAGCCAGTTTTCTTAAGCCTAACATAGATAAACAATCATCCAATACAACTAACAACACACTAACAACCAATAATCAATAGCTAGGTTTCATTAGATCTAAGCAAACACAAGATAAAATTAGCCTAACATGTTAAACAAAAGACAAGCATAAGATAGAATCAAACAACACATAGACATATTGAATGATTAATTGATAACTTATCTTTCAATGAAACATGGAAGATCTCAAGGCAAAAAGCCCTGAAAAAGTAGCTAAAATCGTCTTAGGGTTTTATCCCAAAATTCCACACACTAAGCTCTCCCTTAATGACAAAAAATTAGAAAACTATATATAGACTTTGACATCTGACGGCGTCACCTTATGCATTGTGACGCCGTCACCTCGCCGCTTTTAGGGTTCCCGGATGACCATCTTGACGCCGTCCCTCTTTAGCTCTTCAAAAATCCATTCTGGCTTATCAATGCTTGACGCCGTCGGATCCTGAACGTGACGCCGTCCCCTTATGATTTAAGCCGTGACGCCCTTGATTTAGTTAAAGCGTGACGCCGTCAGAATTCTCATGCAAACTCACTGGCCCGTCATGAGTAAATTTCACATCCAACTTTTCTTGCCAAGGCATGACGCCGTCCCATGTTAATTGTGACGCCGTCAAGAGTAACTTTTAGCCGATTCTTGAGACTTTGCCGTTTTCTTCACTTTAATGCTCCAAAAACGTCCAAAATGCTTCCTTTTCCAGATTTCTTCTCAAAAGTACCTAAAATGACAAAAGGAACGATTTAGGGCAATATTTGATCAAATAAATACGATTTCGGGCTTAAATGACCCCTTAAAAGCGGTACACTTTTCGCCTCATCAGAGAGCACGAAACTTGTCGGGTCCCACGGATGGCACCAACTTGTTGATACATAATCTGGCGCAGGCTGGATTCGACGACTCTCCCTGGGCCGTTCGTCGTCTTCTCGAGCCCTAAGTAGACCTGTTCAACAAAGAGAACCCGTTAGGAGTGGACCCGAGGCCGTAGCCCCGGGATCCACCTCTGACGGTCAAGTTAGTATCGATGCGATATAGCCTACAAGAGTTAGGTTTAGAATAACCTGTTCTGTTATGTTCTGTTCTTCTCTCTCCCTGAAGAAGGGGATCCCAACCATATATTTATAGGGCATGGATTAGGGTTTAGGCATAGAGTGGGCCGCTGTCTTCCGGGCCTGGCCCATTCCTGGCCCAGTCCAAGCTATACGTCCACATATTCACACAAATATCTCCTTGACACATTTTGGTTCTCAAAATTATGTTCATTATGGTCATGAACATTAGCTTGGTTCTATGAGAGCTTTAAGAATTGCGCCCCCACAATTCCCTTCGAAGCGACCCCACTTCTCTCCCACATAGGTGATTCTCCATTAATCATTAAAGGTCATATGCTTAACCCCATATTGTCACTGTTATAGGAATGGATTATGAAGTTTAATAACTCCCTTAAATGAATATGGAGTTTATTACTCCCCCACAGTGATCTCAGTTTATACAAGTAGGTTGTCCTATTGAACCTAGATCTTGGGATCTCTAGTTGGCTAGGTTAGGTCTTCCTTCATATAAATTATTCAAGGGTTTTAGTCTCATTCCTCTTCACGACTTGCTAACTAACTCTCACATTTAGCATTTCGCAAGCGTATCCGCTATGTTATTCTATGTTTTCACATTGTCAATAGGGATAACTCATGCTGAGAGTAGTTTTCGTATCGACATAATATGTCTGTACAGATTCGAGTTTTATGCAACTCTTTAAATATATCATGCTCCACGTAATTCTTGAGTATTCCAACTAGGCAAGAACTTCACCTTCGTTGGTGTCCTTTTGAACTCTAGCTAGGCTGTAATCCCCCACATGAAATTTATCACAAGAATTTTGTAGAAAGGTTCTCCCTTTCAATGTATTAATCTTGTTTATAAGATTTTTCCATAAAGATATGACATCAAGACCATTAGTAATTTATCACTTCACAAGTTTCATACTAGTGTATACACACATTTTGAATGTTTTATGTTAATTATTTTCCCGTATCATAATTAACAGATTCCAAATCTAGCATGCTATAGATTAAGAAATCAAACGTATGATAGATGGTGCATCATTCTGATTACTCATAACTTCATCTACTAACATTCTTCTTTTAGACAAATTACCATGTAAGTCCTACACTTACGACATGTCATTCCAATTCACTTGTGATTATATGTATATAATCACATTTAATCTCTTATCATTATATGATTATCATGAGTTATTATGTGATTATAGTCATATAGAATTAAAGTGTAATCATATAACACAATCAAAATATGGCCAATGTGACGAATGGAAAATAGCTTACTTTGAATGATAATCACACCATTCAAGTTAGTTACATAAACCAACGTAATTTGTTGTCATCTATATGTGTTTTCTTTCTTGACATTTCACAACGTACTACACGGTTATGTTCAACACATAGTCATTTCTTATATAATGACAAACCGTTAGATTATTAGCAATATGAGTTATAACAAGTCTTGACAGTTATTCATCTTTCTAGAATAACAAGTAGTTTGATTATTCGCAACAATATTCACAAAAAAATATTTGCAACATCCAAACTTCCAATACTCGGTACTAAATCGAGCGACTTGTTTATTGTCATGTTACAAAATTAGTTGCACAACACTGCACCAAACAACTTTAAATAGGCACTACTTTGCCACAATATTTTGCACCAAATAAAACAAATAATTTTGTGTTGAACATCGCAAAAAACAACTCATAATTCTGCATAAAACAAGCGGATGATGTTGTACCAAACAACTCAAATGTATGCACCAAAACACCCCAAATTTCAAAACAAGAAAACTAAACCGCTTAAGAAAAACTCATGTACTAAAACACAAACTGCAATCAAATGATTCTTCCGTTTAAGCTCTTTTTTTCCTTCATAAATTAAATTTACAATGTTACCTAATCACTGTAAAAATTGGGTGCAAAGCTGTCCAAAAAGAAATGTTGTATGAAAATACAAATTTTGACCAAACAATTCATCCGTTTAAGCTTAAATTTTCCAGAAATCAAGTTTAATGTATTAGCTACACACTATAAAAATTAGGTACAAAACTCAATTGTTTACTATGCTAACAAAGCATTTTTCCGCGACTGCGTGGCTGTGACAGCAATTATTTTGGATTCCAAATAACATCAAAATTGCATTCCGCAAGAATGAGTTTAATCTTAATACTTAGTCATGACACCAACACTAGTTACACAAACCAGTATCATAACAAGATTTCGGCCAAGATGATTTGAACACTCTGTTGTTCAATTATAATGTTGATTCACAAACTTTAGAAATAGAGGACAAACAACTCGAAAATGGTTTAATCCTAAACAAGATTTCAAAACTATTCCTTGTCTTTCATGATATCATAATCATGTTAGCAAGTTCAAAAAAAGGTGTACAGCCAACCATCTGGGCTAGCTCAGTTGGCCACCAAGGGTAACATTTTGGAGGTATCTTTGGAGAGGTCTCAGGTTTGAGTCTCATCATGGACCTTCAGGGACGGAAATAAGTAGAAGCAGGAGTGGGGTTTATCCCCTAAGGCGAAGGTTTGAGGCTTGCATATTGCCCAATTGAATGTTACTGTGATCTTAAATCACTAACTACTAACTTGCCATTAAAAAAAATAAAAAATAAAAAAAAGAAAAAAAGAAAAGTGTACAGCCTGCTGTTACGTAATAATGTCACTAGCAGGGTACCCGCGCGTTGCGGCGGCGGGTACCCTGAAATAATATTTTCCGGTAAATCATGTATTTTAGTTTATTATGTTCTTTTTAATAATAAATTTACGGATATCAAGAATTTCATGTGACGTATTTTAACTCCTTAACTAAGGAATTTATGTTGTCTTTTTGGGTCTTTTTTAAAGTCATTCGTATAACATGAGCCCGTTTGGCCAGTGCCCGTTTAGCCCGTGCCCGTTTGGGCCGTGTCCGTTCGGGTTCTAGCCCGTTTGGCCCGTGCCAGTTTAGCCCGTGCCCGTTTGACCCGTGTCCGTTCGGGTTCTAGCCCGTTTGGCCCGTGCCCGTTCGGGCTCTAGCCCGTTTGGCCCGTTGCCCGTTCATGCTTGAATATTTGTATAATGTGCTTTATTATTTGTATTAGTAACATTTAATGCAGGAATTGTGTTTAAGTTGGTTGTACAATATGCTTAATAATTTGTATTTCTTATGTAAGGGGTGTTTTAATAACTAAATTAATTGTATTTATTGACCAATTAATTAATTGACTACATTAAATATCTTGACCAAATTAATAGTGCTTTGTATTTTGTACATTAAGCTTTAAGACTTGTAAGTCTTAAAATTAAGATTGATGAGAAAGATCATTAATAGTGCTTTGTGTATTGTACAATAAGCATTATAGCTTGTAAGTCTTAATTTTAAGACCAAGAGGAGAGAGAGTCATTCCTACATTATAGCAGGGTACCCGCGCGATGTGGCGGCGGGTACCCTGTGACAAACATTTTATAGCGAGCAAATGTTTTTCATTTATACGTTTTTTTTCCTAACAATAACCAACTTTGTTATTTTAGCCAAATAAAATAAAATAAAAAATATCAATATTTAACCCTATGTTCGTATAACAAAGTTCGTAGCACATATTTGATAACAATTTGTAACACATGGGCTACCAACAAATATCCTTAAACATTTGGATAGTCCAAGTCACTAATTGCTTGGTACAAGCTAAATAATCAGTCCAACCCATCAGTTTTCGGGTATAACAACCCAAGATACAACCTAAGATTGAGATATAAGGGCTTTACCCTATTCTCGTGGAACCCTAATAACACACATACAAACATAACGCCTCCATCTTTATCCAGTCACATAAACCGAACGACCTTGATCTTTCTTTCAATCAAAACGAATCAAACAAAAATCCATTCTTTTTTTCATTATGTATATCGAATAAAACTTAAAGACTTTGTTTCTTTTTGCCTAGTACCCGAATAACACTAACACAAACAACCTTGAGATTCTTTCTACTAAAAACCGAACATCAACACGAGGGCTTAAGATCTTTTCTGCTCCGATTTTATGCATGGTTTGTGTAGTGGTTTGGCTTCAAGATCTCACTATGAGGTCTCGGGTAGGTTTTTGTTTTTTGTTTTTGTTTGTTTTATCTTGACGAATTAAAGGAAGAAATGGTAACATTATTGTTATTGTTTCTTTCTTTTGATATTCGGATATTGAAGGAGAAGATTAACTTGTCGCGGATCTATGATGAAAACGTGTTAATCTTTAAAGATAGTGGTTTTATAACCTCAACACGGATCTGAGATCATTGAGCTATTTTCGTTTTTGAATCTTCTTCGAGTTTGGTTGTAAGTTAAGGAGATGGGTTTAGGATAGTTTTTGTTTGATGTTGTTTGTTTTGGTTAATAGTATATTGCACTTCATCTTCTCGAACTTATTTTTTTTCTTTTCTTGGACCGATGAAGACACAGATCTGATGTCTAAATATGAACTGGGGTTATGCTAACCATGTGGTTATTCGTAGTCTTGGTTTGGTCAAACCTTGACTATACCTGGACTCACATAAACGTTCACAATCAGAAACATATTTTAATTTGCTTTAAATTTTATGTTTACTCTTAGTATTTAGTTGTACAATATGAATATCCATTGAAAGCTTGATTAGATTGTACATTGTGGTTAAATGGTTGTATATTTTGGTGAAGGGGTAAATTAAATTGTGTATTAATTGACCACTTTAATAGCATTAATGTGGTGTTTGTTGTACAATATGCTTATTTTCTTGTAAGTCTCAAAATTATGTGCATTAAAGTGATGTACACTATGCTTAATTATTTGTAAGTCTGAATTTTAAGACTTAAGAGGTGAGAGATTCATTTGTGCATTATATGTAGTATAGATAATAATCACAAATCCTTTCAAAGCAAAGTCAAATTCATTTTAGTTTCTTTGACACAAGTCAATGCCACATAATTAATTAAAGGAAAAATTCTCGAAGTACACCAGTTGCACTAGGGCACATCACTTTGTAGATCATTTTTTTGGGTGAGCCGAAACTACACCGCGGGCAACTGCCACGTTGAGCAACTCAAACCAGTAAGTGACAAGTGTGACTTTACTGATTATGAGGTGATGAGTAATAGGGCAACTGGTCTACTCTGGTATAACAATTGGGCAACTGGTTTGAGGAGTTGAGATTAATATAGATCCCATATTTGCCAAAGATCTAATGAACCAATCTTAGTCATCTATTTCTCATCAAAATTAAAAAAAATAATAATAATAAAAAAATATTTTCCACTTATAAAAAACATATCTTGCAAACGGTAAATCTTCAAGCTACGAAAAATACACCATCGCGACGAAAATTAAATTATCTTTCTATAGATATGCATTTCTATATACTTTCGACGAACCTTTTTTTTTCAAAATTTCCGACGAGAAAAAATCACATGTGATTCATTTTAAAAATCACATGTGATTTTTTTTGGCGGAAATTTTGAAAAAAAAAATAGTCGAGAGTATATAGAAGTGCATATCTATAAAACGATAATTTAATTCTCGTCGCGATGGTATGATTTTTTTTCTCGTAACAATTAACGGTTTGCGAGATATTTAATTTTAAAAAAAAAGGGTGAAAGTTTATTTTTTTTGTTTTGATCAAAAAATGAATAGACATTATTGGTTCATTGGATATATAACAAATATGAGATCTATATTGATATTTTCTCCTGGTTTGAGTTGCCCAACTTTAGTACAATCATGCCGGACACATGGCGACACATGGTTGGGTAGTGCAAGCTGCTAAGGTAACCAGTCTATTTTAAGCTTGCCAAAAAAAAATGATCTAGAAAGTGATGAGTCATAAGTCAACTGGTCTACTTTTGGAATTTTCCCTTAATTAAAACATTAACTGTCATAACCGGTGCTCATGCTCTTTATAAACAAAACATACAAACTCGTAAATTTATGTATGCATACTTTCTTTTACGATACTCTTATTCATAAATCAGTTAAAAGTTATTTATCTAACAACGCAACATCGCAACATCGCAAATCTTTTTAATTTATTTATTAACTTATTGCAATCACTTATACAATACGAACAAGATAAGATGAAACTGAAGTGTCTTGGTTTTTTCATCTATGTACATTTATGAATAAGAGATCTTTAAACTTTTCTTTTCATCCAATAGCAAAACCAAAACCGTCTAAACAACCAACACCTAATCTATTCTAACTAATATTTTTACAAGTGCCATGAAGCACGAGCATTAAAAAAAGACATTAAATGTGCGCTTAAAATTCCATAATTAAAGACAAAACGTACAACCAACCCAAAGCACTATTTTTTTTCAAATGCAAAGTAAACACATATGAAACTAAGAATGACAAAGTCAAACAAAAAATACGTTCCTTTGCACCCTTATTTTTGGATAGTCATTATTATCATTCATTCTTCAAATTCAAAACGCAAACCCAACCATAAAAAATTCGAAAAAATCATACACTCCTCCTGTAGTTTCAAGATAAACATTCAATTCATAATCTTTCCAAAAATCAGTAGGAGAAAATCCATATGACTTCTTATCGAATAAGCTTTTTGCGTTATTTTTGTAAAGAGATAATTAGCATTGATGGTTTTCAATCGGTTTTGAGTTGGTTGTTAGCCTTCGATAGCTAACAATCTATTTTTGGTATATATGTGAACATACAAATCCATGAGATAATATGTAAGTCTCTTAATTTTTCAAAAAAATTGTTAGCTGTATTTTGTTTGATCTATTATAATGTTAGGAAAATTAAATTTGTTTGTATTATGGAATTGAAACTAATCTAAATAATTAGTTTTGGTTTTGAGAAACCCTAAAATCAAAATTTGGGGATTAAGATGTGAAAATTGGTGAAATTATTGCTTGCCTTTTATAAATTGTGAAATAGTCAAATTGTGATACGGTTTTTAGCCTATATAATGCGCACAGGATATGTGTTAGCTGCACACATCAAGCCTTTCTCTCCCTTTCTCTATTCATTGTCCAATAACAATTCACAACTATGGCTGTCTTTGTTTTAGGTTATATCAAAGATCTATCCGCTGTCAAAGACAACATTAGCTTGGGAGTCCGAGTTTTACGAACTTGGATTCAAGAAATGTATAGTAAACTGCATGTGAAAAATCTGGAAATGATCCTTATGGATGAAAATGTAAGCACAAATCTACTTATGTGGTTTTTTTTGTTAATCCATTTGTTAGTCGTAGATTGCATATGTAGTTGATAGTTGGTACATGTTTTTGTATACAGAATACGAAAATGCCGGCCAAATGCAGGATGGCCTTGGTGAATCAATTCAAGCACAAGTTAATTGAAGGCGCAACTGTGATGCTGGAAAGATACTCACTTTGGGAAATACAACCCAAGTATAGGATGGTCAACAATGCTCTGCATCTCAGCTTCTTGAGCAATACAGTGGTTGAACCCTGTCCTGATTTTACTAGGTCGCTGTATGGATTTGATTTTAGAAACTACAGATCCATAACGGATTTTCAGATAGAAGAAGATGGTCAGTTTGGTATGTACTTTAATCCATGCTTTTATAATGTGTTAAATGGCATTTGAGTACTTTTTTGGATATAGGATGATTGCTTGAAATGTATTATGTAATAATAGTTACTGTCTTTTTTATGTGAGCAGATGTTGTTGGACATGTCACTGCCTGTGAAGAGTTGGATAATTATGATAAGAATGGGAGCAAGGGTAAAAAGAAACCGTTGACTCTTATTGATGCTAAGTGAGTACTATAAGTCTATTTGATTTGGTTTATTTAACGACACAATTCATTCATCTATGTTATTCCATCATTATGATCTGCATATATATTTTAGGGGGAATGAGCTTAAGTGTACTTTGTGGGGCGTATTTGCACAACAATTTAATGACTTTTTGAAAGCAAATGTGGATCATGGTAAAATCATGATTGTTCGGAAATTGGCAATGATGAAAGCTTGGGACGGTAACATCTTATCACCTGTGTTAATATAAATTTCAACAAATTGTTTCAATATCGTATAACCGATTGCACGTTATGATTCATATTTTTTCATAGGCAATATGTGTGTCCAAAACGGCTATCATGGAACAAAACTGTTTTTGTTCAATGCCAGTGAAATCATTGAGAAAGATGAATTCAGAGATGTTGAAGCGTATCGTTTAAGGTAACTGAAATACAATGTTCTATAAATTAATATAATACACATGTATAAGTATGCACAAGTGATCTTTTGAATTTTTGTAGGTTGTTTTCAAGACAAAATGCTGAACCGTCTGAGAACACAACATCGCGTATTTCTGCTGGCTCAAAATTCTCAATGAAGGATGATTTTATGAATAAGTATCCTGTAAAAAACATTGTCGAGCTTTTGGATGTTGAAAAGGTACACCATAATCCGTTCAAAATTAATTAGTTAAAATTCAAGTTCTAAATCATATGTATTTGCATTATTTACAGAACATCGCTCTGAAATATGATGAAAATTATGCTAATCGTAGGTAAAAAGTCTCGATAAAAGCCCTGATTCTGTATGATTATTTGCAGAATTGGATGAGAATGGAGTCAGCTTAATGGTACACAAGAACTCTCACGCCATCGCCTTCATCATAGTTTCCTTTTTCAGGTGATTTTAGTTATGGTTTTCTCAATTTAGGGTCATTGGGAATATTATGCTGGTATTGTAACTTGCACTTTGCGTGTTTTTGGATGTGGCACGCAGTAATAGTGTGGTTGAAAATTGAAAGGATAGTTGCATATTCGACTTTGCATGTCCTCTTTAGTCTTTATCACTCAATTCACACCAAAACTACCATACACCATCTTTGTCACCAGGTATAGCGAGACTTTTGTTATGTTTTTTTAGCTCTACGGATACAAGGTACACTTTTCTCACACGTACCTTAACAGTTTGCTATACACTATAAAGCCAAGTCGCTAATATTGGTTTTGCAGCAAAGCCAAATACCCATAACAATATAGTAGTGATAAACTAATGAACATTTGTCATATGCTACTCAACTTTTGCAGTGTATGTATTACTATTTATACATTTATGAGGTCAAAAGAAGTTACGGCTGAAAGGGTCAGGTCAAGCCAGTTGTATTGAGCCACATATAACTACCGAGTTAATTATGATTAAGAAAAAAATGTTATCACAATAATAATCAGAATCTTTAAATAAAGATGACTCAAAGGCTGTTTATTTTCTTGCAGGAACTTCTTTCAGATAGAATAAACATAATAGCTGCAATGGAAGACGATGAAGTGGTAATAATAGGCGTTGGGATTTGTCGCTTCGCCACACGACTTGCGGTTCTCTGGAAAGGCATAGAAAGCGTGTTTGTAGAAAAACACGCTTTCTTTAAGGAACATCACTGGAACAGCAATTAGAATGCTTTGGGTGAAGATGTTTGTGTGAAATGGTGTAGTTGTGGAAATCAAGAGTACCCTGGAACCAACTTGATTAGCATTTTAATGCTTTAAAAAATGTATGACTTATGTGATTGAACACCGGATCCTATAATTATTGTTGATAGAATGAGTTAATCTTATACTTTTCCGAGTCAATTGGGTTTTAATTTGACATTTTTTATAATTTAAAAGTAAAAAATGATTCTAGGTATGTTATGTACCTGCAGATTGATCAACCACCAGATGTAGGTCATCACCGTTGGCCAAAATGTAAGAATGCTCGGCACCCCAGTTGAAATACATGTAACTGTAAAACTTCCCACGAACAAGGCATGATTAAAATTAAATTCCCGAGACAAACACAGCTGTGACCAAAGCTCGGAAGCTTATCATCTCAGTTGACCAAACATGTTATTTTTATTAATTTCTTTCCTTTCTTCTGTATGTAGTTTGTAATGGGATGCTTTTGTCTTTGCTTCTTGATACCTTATATATAGTCTTTTTCTACCATATTCACTTACTTGCCATGTTGACAACATCCTCCATTATTTGTTTTCTTTATCAGAATATTTTATGTATCTTCAACTTATATTGCATTTTGACATTCTTTACTATAGGCAAGTCTTTATCACATATTTGAAAATAAAACTCAAATGATCTTACATGATGGTTGATACATAAAATTTTTAACATAAAAATCGATCTTTTGGTTAGTAAAAGGTTGGAATCACAAGTACACAATTTTTAGTAACCGAGTTGTAAAATAGTTTCTTGTAACATTATCATTTTATGAACAAAATATGTGATAAATGCAGGTTCATGGTCTTGAAAGTGGGGCGAGGCTATGTACTATGTATTGGGAGATCCAACGACAAAACCCAAAGGCTATGATCCGATGACAAAAGTTGAGTTTGCATGGGGAAGAGATAAGTCTGCCACCAAGACACGCTACAACCTCACACCATTTGCAACATCTGGGGAAAAACGTACATTATGAATTTTTACTATCGGTTTGCCAAACGTTGTTTTGTGATGATTCACTCAAAATGTAATTCAAATACCCCTCTAAATGTTTGAAAGGGTCCATAGCCGATTTTTGTATGTGTATATCTTCAGAACGTGACTTAGTAAATTTTGTAGCCAGAATTAAAATGAATGGGAGTGGATCCATATTGTATTTCGCAGATTTTGTTTGAAATGAATTATCCATATGTGTTTATTGTTTGAGGCAAGTATATTATCATGTCAGGCGATTGTGAATGTGTTTCAAAGCTTTAATTACAGTTTATAGTAAGTTTTTAGGGTCATTTTTATGGTATACAAGTGAAGTGTACATTCAAGCTCTTTCAAATGGTCAACCATTTGCTATAAGGGTGATTAGGGCTTCTAATATTTAAAAACACGCCAAGATATCTGGTATTGTGACTTGATGTTCGGATGTGAAACCATTAATGAAGATTGTTGTTTACACTTGTGAAGAGTGTGGTTTTGAAATATATCACGTATGCAAGCATGTTAAATTTACGACCATTTTCCTATTTTCATGTACCACTAACTATTATTAAACATAGTAGGGATGCCAATATATGTGAAAATGGAAGCTACATTTCACATTTAGCCATTTACTTCTATGAAGTAGGCCATATTGGATTTAGAGCAATGAGAGCAGGCTTAATGGCAAGTAGACGGGGATTTTTAAAGAAATTATATATTAAGAAAATATATGAGGAGTAAGCAACTTCGAGATGTCTATGGTCATAGTTATCTTTTACGAAGTAGTCAACTTTTTGGATGCACCCATGTATCTTAGCTTTTGATTCAGGAAACAATTTTTTAATGGTTATATCTTAGCTTTTTTATGACTAACTAATTTATTAATTTTATTTTCAAATATAGCGTATATACATAATATCCTAAATCTATCAGTTTAAGCATTCAAAAAGGTTGTATGCTCTAACAAATAGACTTTGGACAATGCTTAACCTGTTCCCATTCAGTTACAACTTTTGATTTGACTCGTGTAATACAGAACACAACTGAAATCTACCTCTTTATAAAATTAAGTCCCATTCAGTTACTTGCCACGTCCTGTTTTCGCACATGGAAATTATACGTTGCTATTTCAAGAGTTAAAAGCAAAAGAGGTTTGAAGGTTGTCGTTTGTGATCAGGATGGTAATATCTCTAAAACTACTACACGGACCATTTATAAAGAAGTACTTCAAGGTTTATTAACAGGGATCAAGAGGTACATATCACATGTTTTTTTTTTTTTTACCATATTTTAAATTATAATAGATTATGTATCACAACCTACTTTTTCTTACATTTTCTATGGACTATTAGGTGTTCACAGGATGGGCATTTGCTATTAAATTGATTAGCACTCACATACGTCATTTGCTATTCAAGACCGTCAATTTTTGAGACGACAACGAATGAACGTTTATTATTTTAACTGTTACAAACTCAATTGATTATCGAATAATTCACGTATTATCTCATTGTTTCTTTCATATATTAATGGAACATGTTTACGTTCGTTGTTTTCTTATTATCTCATTTTCATATTTCTTTAAAAACTCCGTGAATCCACGGGTCTTTAAGCTAGTTACTCATATACAATTTATTGATAGTTATTATCATTAACAAGACAATATAGTATTCAACTAGTAATTAAACTAAGAATACAAAAAAGGGTTTAAGTTTCACAGATATTTATTTTTTTTTTTTTATCTCCTCCCTATATATATATAGGGTACAGTTAAAATAAAACGACAAATATCCGTGAGAAGGATACAAATGATTTTTTTTTGAAAAAGTTCTCGAAAAATTCCAAAAACATTTCAAAAGATCCGATATGTTGGTGCATAAAAAAGTTGTGAAGAAGGTTTTTCTAATACTTTTGTCGAAAAAAAACGTTTGTGCATTAAATCACTTATTGAACATCAAAAGTTTTTTTTTTTTAATCATACTTTTTTTTTTTTTTTTTTTTTTTTTTTTTTTTTTGGTATCATACTTCTTTTGACTTTTTGCATCAAAATAATATTGTGTATCCAAATATAACAAGTTAAAAATTTTTTGCATCAAAATTTTATTTTTGTGCATTAAAAAAACGTATAAAAACTCAAAATTAGAAAAACACCATTCACAAACTTTTTTATGCACCAACATATCCAGTCTTGTGAAATTTTTTTGGAACTTTTCAAAAATTTAAAAATAAAAATAAAAAAATCATTTGTATCATTATCACGGATATTTATCTTCAATCTCTACTATATATATATAGCTAATCGGCTACAAATCCTTATCAAAATTACACAAACAATGATTCAGGAACCACAAATTATAACATAAAATTGTAGGGAGTTAGCTACAAAAAATTATAGCTAATATATATATATATATAGCTAATCGGCTACAAATCCTTATCAAAATTACACAAAAAATGATTCAGGACCCACAAATTATAACATAAAATTGTAGGGAGTTAGCTACAAAACATTATAGCTAATATATATATATATATATATATATATATATATATATATATATATATATATATATATATATATATATATATATATATATATATATATATATATATATATATATATAGTGTAACTTTATTTTCAGAACCCTGTTAAGTGCGAGAACTGCGAGAACCCCTTTTTTTACTCCTAATAATACATAAGGTACATCATGTCAATGCATAATGGCAGTTTTGAAAATATATGTAACTTAATTTAATAGAAAAAATTAAATGAGGGGCAAAATGGGAATTCAATTCTTCCATAAAAAAGGGAACGGTTTATCATTTTTATTAATTTCAAATCTCTCTCTCTTTCCTCTACCATCTTCTCTCAATCCCTGCCGCCACAAACAAAACCCTAGCAACTTTTTTTCTCTGTATCAAAATTAAACCACCCCGAACCTGAGGTATTTTAATACGGGCTCTCTAGGGTTTCTATTTAATTTGCCCCCTTTTATACACTCATATTACCGCCGCTCATCTTTCTTGCTGTCGCTGCTCCATCATCTGCATCCAAGTTCTGCCGATCGTCTTTTGTGCCAATCCTATGTTGTTTAGATCCATCGTATGTATCAGTAGTCATCTCTTTGAATATCGTTCTTTTTTAGGAGTCTGTGTATGGTATATGTATATGGTATCGTTTTGATAAATCTTGATAATCATTAAATTTTAACTTGGTTATATTGACATATTGTTCGGCGAATTAAGTTTAATTAAGGGTTATGCTGTTATGCATCAATGTGGTTTCATTTTCAGCGAATATCAGTAGTCATCTCTTTGTCCTAACGTGGCAATCGTGATGTCAGCACTACAACCTTTTTAAAGCATACTAATAGTTTGGATGGGATAGGCATGAGTGGACAAAATGGTTTGGATTAAATGATTCAAGTAAGTGATTTTTTTATTATTATTATTTTTTAATACTAATGGAATTATAAAATTAGTTAGTTTAGGAGTAGGTGATGTAATCTGTTTATTCATGGGATTAGTACACATACTTGTTTTTCATGTGTAGATTATACATGTCTAGATTAAACTTGGATTTCGATGATAAACATATTTGTTTTTTCATGTCTAGATTAAACTTGGATTTCATGTTTGAACATACTCGTTTTTCAGTGAACATACTTGTTTTTTACATTGAACATGGCTGTTTTTCATGTGTAGATAATACATGTCTAGATTAAACGTGGAATTCGTGTTTGAACATACTTGTTTTTTCGGTGAACATACTTGTTTGAACATACTTGTTTTTCAGTACACATTTTGGTTTTCATAGAACATACATGTTATTCATTGAGCATACTTGTTTTTACATTGAACATGGCTGTTTTGTTATAAATTGTGCCTATGCGTTTTAGATTGTGCATATGTGTTATCTTTTTAGATTGTGCATATGTGTTATCTTATTTGTTGTGATTAATTTTTGTTTCCTATTTTTGTAGTTTAATTGTTTTTGTGTATGTTTTTTTCAGATTGATGAAGATGATCATCATTGAAGACCTAGAAGTTGATGAACACATATTTACATGAAGATAATTTGCGATTTTTGAAGAGATGTGATTATTGTATATGTGTTTTTTGTACTTGTAATTAAATGAAATGTAACATATAATTATATCAATCTTGTTTGTTCTTATATAAAGGTCTATGTTCCTTGATTTGTGTTTTAAACTTTCAAAGAAAATAATGGCTAGGCAAAAGTATTTGTAGCTTAATAAAAAAGTGTAAAAAGTTAAATACTATAAACATATGTAAATTGACATTATTTATAAAACATACATGCACCTAGTCTTTTTTCAAATAATGCATGCTGGAGGAAAAAAAAAGTTCCTAAAATTATGGGATTTTAAAAAACGAATTTAATAAAAAAAATCACAAATAAATAGAAATTGTCTTTTACTATTATACCCTTTTGATTAAATAAAAATCTTTAATATTTAAAAAAATATGATTGGTCTAGGGGAGTTCTCGCAGTTCCCGCACTTAACAGGGTTCTGAAAATAAAGCCCCTATATATATATATATATATATATATATATATATATATATATATATATATATATATATATATATATATATATATATATATATATATATATATATATATGTATATATATAAAACAGAATGCGTATGACGTCATCAATGTCACATAATGTCCGGTAAGCGGCCTTAAATGCCACCTCATAATTTCACCTAAGCATACTTTGGATGAGCTAAAGTTCGAGATGTATTTGGTGTAAAAATGACAGCCGCGGGATTTGAACTTCTGGTGTTGGTAACATCAACAAACTTGATAACCACTAGACCAACATATTTTTTGGTTTATATTTTGCAACTCCAAATCTATAAACTCAAAAAAGAAAAAAACTAATTATTTACTTTAATGAGAAAAACCGGCCCACCTCATCCCATAACAAATCTATTGTGCAACCCTAAAACATAACACATCATTTGACTTTTTTCTCAAAACCTCATTATTATCTTCACACGATATTCAGTCTCATCAACCGGTCATCATGTGATACCTCGCCATCTTTGTCGCCAACAACATCCTTAGTCACCATAATAAGATCTACAACAATCCGTTAAGGTTTAGTATTTTTTATTCCAATCTAACTTTTTCGTATTGATATATTGTGTTACTTATGCATGTATTAGTTGATTGAATGATATAGTGATTATGTAAGAAAAAATTGTATATGTTTGTTGGAGTATATGATTTCAACTATATTGATGATGATGATGAATTTTTTTAATTGTTTTGTATAGTTTTTGTTTAATATCAGTCATTATATCTTCACACGATATTCCAGTATCATCAACAGGTCATCATGTCGCCATCTTTGTCGCCAACAACATTCGTAGCCACCATAATAAGATCTACAACAGTCCTTTAAGGTTTTGTATTTTTTATTCCATATGATTTTTTCATGTTGATATATTGTGTTACTCATTGGTTCATTGAATGATACAGTGATTACGTAAGGGCCAACAATACTCCAGGTATTTATTATATCTTTTTTAATGATTCACATATTTGTTTTATGAATAGTTTTGGTTTTGTAGAACCATGTTGAAGGACCAACAATACTCCAGGTATCTATTCTATATAATAAACGAGAAAACTTTACAAGCCCCCTAAAGCATGTAATGCAATTAATGTGCTGACGTGTCTCTATTCCCATTGGCTGTACATTATTGGCGTACAACTCTCCATAGCTGCAGAATTTTCATTACAATTGTATCAATGGAAATGTTCATATGTTTGGTAAGTCATTATGCCATTCAATTCTCTTGAAACCATCATTTAATTGCATTAGGGCTAAACAGAATCAATTGATTGTTAATTTTTTCAAAATCAAATCAAATCCATTACCCCCTTATACTTAAAACCCCTCAAGTTGGCAATGATATTGATTGGAGGCAAACCTATTGTTGGTTTCGATTGTAAGTTATTTTTATCATATTTCTAATAATTTATTTGTATGTATGTTTTTTAATTTAATGATTATACTATTTAGGGCTAAACGCTGTGATATGTGATGAATTGCTTTTAATTTACTTTAGTTTAATTGTGTTGATCCTCATTCCATATCACCGATTCAAAAAAAAAAAAAAAAAAAAAAAAAACATAGTTTCGATCTATGCAGGTTAATTTTAATCACGGCATCTAAACATTTGTAAGTTTTAATTATCTTCCTTTGTTGAGTTTGATGTGTTAATTTCGTACTTCTAAATTTTCCATTAATTATGAATTTGAGTGTCATTTGATTTAGTAGATCTACAGATAGGTGTTATTTTTTCTGTGATACATGTTTGTGCAGGAATTTGAAGATAGAAGATCAAAGGTTTGTAAGTGATTTAAAGAGGGCAAGGTGTTTGATGAAATGTTTGAATGGAATTTTTAATAACATGGTAACTTATTTTTTCTGCATAACATTTTTTTTTGTGATACATGAGTTTCGTTTGATGAAATGTCATTCTTTCTGCATAACATTCAATTCGATAGCTTATAAGAAGTCGTGTGTTATTTATATTCGAGTGTTGTCATCCATCCTTGATCGACATAACTTTTTTCAGTTGATATTCTTATTTTCGATTATTAGTTGAAACTTCAAGTTATTTTTTCTTTTTGTGTTTTTACAGATTGGAAGGAGAAGACTAGAAAAGATATTAGGAAGAACTTGAAGAGCAATAGGTTGCTGTCAATAGAGGTAACTCTCTTATCTCTTATAATTTAAATACAAAAATGGTCACCGTTGTCTGTGGGCGTTTTCTTACGTTAAGCGACTTTCAACCCATTTGACAGTCTATTTTGTTTTTTTTGACCCGGCTGAGATAAAAGATTTGAAACCAACTCATTCATAATTAAATGGGTCAAAAGTCGAGTCTCTCCATGGAAAGTATATAAGTTATCAATAATTATATTTTGGATAGATTGATTTAGGAGGTTAATTGAATAAAAATGCACTTTTGACATTCTCAATCGTAGATGTAATTTGAGACTCAAAAAATGCACTTATGTAACATTCAATATATTTTAGACTCAAAAAGGACTACTAAGCTAAATGAAGCATACAACTAATATTTAAAAAAGGACTATATAGCTGCTTTTGAGATTATCAACTCTTCTGCACCATGAATTAGTTGCTTTGTTATTCGACATAAACCGTGTTTATGTCCTTTTCAGGTGTTGGTTAGTGTAATTCATCAACCAGAGCCAGTATATGAAATCCCTTTTAATGAGAGAAGGTGGTTGGAACAAGTCGCCGCCCAATATAATGCAACATCAACGAATTTGTCCGAAGTTCAGGTAAAAAAATTGATATTAAAGTCGCGTAATATATCAAGAATTCGTTAATAGTTGCATTTAGTTAATTTTAGTGCTTTCTAATATGGCATTGCAGAGAGCAGCAATGGATACAGCGATTCAACGACTTCCATTTTATATTCTGAAAGCCGTTCCAATGGACTGTAGTGACTGTCCTATTTGTTTGGAAGAGTTTCATGTTAGGCAAGAGGTATTATATTGTTTTTTATTTTTGTTTTTATAAACGGCTTATTACAGGTAAAAATACCCACCCCTTCGATTAAAATGCTATTGCTTTGCAGGTCCGTGGCCTTCCTTGTGCTCATAACTTCCATGTGGCATGTATCGATAAATTGTTTTAATGACAGATTGCACAATGGTTGTGTGACCTGAGAGGGATTAGTCTCGGTGGCGGTCTTGCGGGTTCTCGCACGCAGCGTTTCTTTGTTAGGCCTGTAAGTTGACCAATTTATGGATTTCAATGTACCTTTAATTTTGTTGATTCTTCTTTGGTTGTTCGCACCGAAGTTTATGAAGAGCCTAAGTTTTGTGGTTTATATGTTGTGTATACCTTTATTTAATTTGCCTATTTGGTTGTTTGGCACGTGGTCGGGTGGATTCGAGTGAACATGAGATTATTTGCATCGTGACGGGGCCAGTTTTATAAGCTTCCAGCCTCAATCGATCAAATTAGGTCTGTCCTAAATATTAAGTCAAAAGAAATCGATTTTTAAAAGCAGAACCACTCGGCATAGAATCAAAAGGTTTAGATTTTGAGACACCAACGGATAACTATCAATAATATAATCAGGTGTGCGACATAAGAATGCGGTGATACACACTACACCACTCATTGTGTTTGATATTGCTATAGAAAAGTGCTGATATCAAATAAGCAACAACAACATTTCATTTTTGTGCCACTACAGCACTCACTCTGTGTTAATTTGCTATTAAAACATTGTGTTCATTCACTTCTATGTGCTACGAATATTAGTACATACTACACCACTCATCGTGTGTGAACTTTGTTATTCAACTGATTGGTTCAATCACTTTTTATTGGCTACCAAAATTGTTTCGGTCTGTGTAATCTTGATGATATTACTGGTGGTGTTGATATCAAGTAAGCATCACTTACAACATTTCAGTTTCTAATTTTGTTCGTGCAGATCTCTGAATCGTTTGCAAGCTTTGGTGGTAGAAGATCGAAGATGAGAGTTAGAGCTATTTCCCAACAACCATTCAAGCTAAGAACCAAGGTTAGCGTTTAGTCATTTACAAATACATTCTATGCAGTTATAGCTATTTAAACGTCTTGAGCTGTGAAGAGAGGGTTAAATTCGGCTGGTAATTAGTAAATAATATTCTATGATGTAGAGCCGTAGAGGTAACTCATGATTTAGAGCATGCACTAAGATGTATGTTACAAATTGACTGCTTACCATCTGCGTTACTGAAGCGTGTTTCGTTATTTCAATTAAATCTACTACTTTCACGTTTGACGCATTGTTTGACATAAATTTTTAGAGTACTTGGAAGCTTCGAAAACAAAAGAAGCAGGGAAATTTCTAAAATGGGATGAAATACGGAAGATAAGGTACTCTCAGAGTGTTACATCTGAAGTCATCAAATTAAATACACCCGTCACCGTCAATGGAGTATTTAGAGAGGCCCTGGTGGACATGGAGTACGCAAGTTATACCATTCCTAAAGGAACCAAGGTAACACAAACTTATACCCTTAAAAAATAGTCTGAGGTTTGAAATATTTATTATTTCATGGGAATAGAATTATTTATTAGTAGTTCTTATTTTAGATCAATACATGGAAAGAAAACATGTGATGTTCGAAAGTTGAATTGTAGGATAGAAAAATTTGACATAAATAAAAATGGTTGAACTGGTAGTGTATTTGGTGATATGTTTAGCTATTCTAGAGTGTTGCAACTGCACGTAAAGATGAGACTATCTTTAAGGATGCTACACGGTTTGATTCATCCAACACACTGTGCTGACCACACCTTGCTGATCGTCTTTCGACCATCTCCATGTTTTTGCGGTCTATGAAGACAGGATGTGCAGTTTTCCCAGTTCAAAAATAACTTAATGAGTGGTGCTCCGAATAAGAGAAGGCATTATGTATCGGCAACAGCTTCGTTGAAGAGTAACGGAAGTCCTTTGAAGAAGAAGTTTGATTATGATCTGGTGATAATTGGAGCCGGAGTTGGTGGTCATGGTGCTGCATTGCATGCCTTATAAAAAGGTAATTGTTTACATCACACCCAAAAATATAATAATGTAATCAGTTTTTGATTATAGCAAGATACGAAAATTGCAATGTTGTTTGCTAGACATATAAGAAAGCATCATTTACTGGCCCATCAGTGCTAAATTAGGATCGCACCCAATAAAACCCGTAGATCTTCCTATGGACATTGAATCCGTTTGGAGAGCAATGGATGCATCTAGAATGGCATGGTTGTGTCTAACATATGTTGAGTCCCCGTATCAGTGGTTTGGGGTGCATCCTGTGCAAATCAGATCCACTTGCATTGCCTAATCTGTCTGTATCGGTGCTTTGGGTTGCATCAAAACTTTATGTATGTAATTGTTGTAAATATGATTTTAACTTGGTCATGGCTATGTTGGACATTCATCTTTTAGTAAACTTTTAAACTTCAATGACATATAAGGGTCTAATGATTAAACTAATATATGTCACAAGATCATGTTGTCGTTATAAATTGTGTTTCTATATCTGATAGTTCTAACCTGTTATGTAATCAATATACTTGGGTAATAGTAGGATCCATTAGTGACGCTCTTTTGATCATATTTTGTATTATTGCTATCTCAAGTTAGTTATTGGAGTTTACAACTTAGTTATTGGAGGTCTAAGGAGAACAAATGCTATATTTGTGGGCTAAGGAGGTAATGAAGTTAACAGTTTAGAACTTTGCATACAACCTTCTTAATTTGTTGTATCTTTGATAACTAAAGTTCATTCTTTAATAACTAAATTGTTAATATTTCTCTTAATATCTTATTAACAATTATGCAATTGAGTTGTGTACTCGATCAGCAAGAGGTGGTAACATTTGTTATACTCAAGACTCATTTTATTGTAATTATTTTAATATGCTTTTTTTAAAGCTTCTAAAAATTATTTAAATCATATTTGAGCGTGGTGATATGGATGTTCATTCTGACATGGGGGACAACACGCTGGCTACAACGGTTGAAAGAAGCCCCAAGTACAAGCAAAAAATAAGATGTTGGCATGATGTGGAGTTCAATGGTGATGGATCATGAACCAAAAAAATATTTCTTTTAGACCTTTGGCTAAAGTTAACACTGAGACCTGGAAGCCGTTGCCTGATATTACAAGATATGAACACGCATCAAATTTCGCTTTGTATTTGAAAACCTTTTATCTATTGTTGTAAATATTTTATTTCATGTTTATGTTGGTGTTATTGTTGGATTGCTTTAGGTTGGTTTGTTCATGTATGTAGTACTCTCTTTTGCTGGACTAAAATGGTTACTTCTTATTAATATTTCATTTTTTTTCTTCGTGCATGTTTATGTATCTTTTGACATGATTGAGGGCTAGATTTTAATAAACTTAGACGCAATGCACAACAATATAACGCATTTGGTTTCTAATCGTTGATTTTATAACTTATTTTGATTTTGATTTTGGTTCATGATGCTAGGTGTGTATATTTATAGTGTTTCGAAAGTCAGTTATTTGTTTGAGGTTTGACATTGACTATACGTCACTATTTCTCGCCCTGAAGTTGTCAATGAGATACATGAATTTACTGAATGGATACTAAAAATTGGAGACGGGGAGGTCGGAGATGCAAACGACGGAGAGTTTTCAATAAATATACCCAAAGATATTCTAATACATGAGTCTTCAAACCTGATAACATCCATTGTAGATTTTACCTATCCAAACCTTTTGGATAACATAGATAATCCGTCCTATTTTCAAGAAAAGGCCATTCTTGCTCCGACAAATGAAGTGGTCGACAGTATAAACAACCATTTGCTTCAGACATTTCCAGGTGAGGAAATGATTTACCTTAGTTGCGATAGTATTGATAAAACAGAGCGTGGTACATCAATTGTCGAATCTGTTTTCTCAACAGATTTTATCAATGGACTAAAGTTCTCAGGTGTTCCAAACCATAGGTTGGTGTTAAAAGTTGGTGTCCAGATAATGTTGCTCAGGAATATTGACCAAGCTAATGGATTGTGTAACGGAACACGACTTCAGGTTTTACGATTATCACGGTCTTCTATTCAAGCACAAATCATTAATGGGACACATTTTGGAAATAAGGTAATCATACCACGATTGAGAATTACTCCATCTGATAAATGTTTACCTCTAAAGATTATGAGAAAACAATATCCCATTTCGGTGTCATTAGAAATGACAATAAACAAAAGCCAAGGGCAATCGCTTTCAAAAGTCGGAGTGTATCTGCCACGTCCTGTTTTCAAACATGGACAGCTATATGTGGCTCTTTCACGTGTCAAGAGCAAAAAAGGTTTGAAGGTTGTTGTTTCAGATGCGGATGGTAACCTATCAAACACTACTATAAATGTTGTATATAAAGAAGTTCTTCAAGGTCTATGATCAAACGTTCACTAGGTATGTACAATATAGAAATGACATGTTTTGTGGCATTTTTCTTATTTTCACTTATTATAAATCCAAAAATCTTTTACTTACGTTTCTTTTTTACTTATTAGGTGTTCACGGAATGGACCTTTTCTGCAAATGTTAGAATGTTAACCACATGGTTTTGTTTCTCAAGACAAACATATTCGAGATCAAGAGGCAATCAACGTTTATTAGACAGATATTTACAAGCATTGTATTTCATACTTTGAGTCACTTATAACTTATTTTTCGGTTAAAAGAAAATATTATAGCATTTACGTTCGTTGTTCTTTCTCACTATATTCACGTACTTACCTTTTCTTGCACAAAAACCATCTAAAATCCCGTGGATTCCATGGGGTTATAAGCTAGTTTATTATATATTTTAAATGATTCACATATTTATTTTGTGAATACTTTTGGTTTTACAGGTACCTATTCACTAGAATGCTAACAAATATGTTACATGCTTGATGAGAATAATGTTTGCGAATTATGATTAGTTTTATGTTTGATTCGGGTCAGAGTTAGGTTTTAATCAATTTTTTCGCAACGTGATTAGAGACAGTAGATTTAGGATTTATTTGAGGTTGACGTAATTAGTTTTTCAGGTTTTATTTGAGGTTTTGGTGAATTATGATTAGTTTTATGTTTTATTTGAGGTTTTTATAGGTGATTAGAGACAATAAATTGATGCATTAGCTATTTGAGGTTTTAGCATAAAGACGTTAGGATTGGATTTATATTTGATTGAATTGATGCATTAGAATTATGATTAATTTTATGTTTTATTTGAGGTTTTTATAGGTGATTAGAGACAATAAATTGATGCATTAGTTATTTGAGGTTTTAGCATAAAGACGTTAGGATTGTATTTATATTTGATTGAATTGATGCATTAGCTATTGTGGAGAGGTTGATGTAATTAGTTTTTTATGTTTTATTTGAGGGTTTAGTGAATTATGACTAGTTTTATGTTTTTTGAGGTTTTTATAAGTGATTAAAGACATTGATGCATTAGCTATTTGAGGTTTTAGCGTAAAGACGTTAGGATAGTAAGTTTATACAAGTAGGGTTTATTTGAGGTTGATGTAATTAGTTTTTTAGGTTGTATTTGAGGTTTTATAATGTGATTATGCTAATCATTGTATTAAGCCAATCCTTCGTGACCACCATAGATGTTTTGATTTTTCAGTTGGATGTAGCTTCAAATTTTGGAGATGCCATTCAGTATCTAAAGGTATTTCTTCAGAAAACCAATGCTCTTAACCGTCAACTTAAAGCAACCCCGTCATGCTCATCATGGGCATCGAGCAGCAGCTGTGGATGGACCTTTGCAGAGTCTTAAGGTGTGAACTTCAAAATGATGTGTCAATTGCTGGTATAGTCTTCACCACTCAAGCCGTATTGGTTGAGAAAATAAAAGAGCCTAAACCGCCTGTACCTCTTCCTCCCGGAATACATCCATGATCCAAAGATGCAGGTATCGGGGGCTCTTACACTATGTTTCACTTTCTTTGAGGTGAAAGGATGAAGATATGTCACGTTCAATAGACATACACCAATTTGGTTGGCTGGAAGATCGAGTTGAGTGAAAGAACATGGAAGTACTTGGGCATTTACTCTATAGTTTTAACTAATTCGTTTACTCTTTAAAACAAAAATGTTTGTTTGGTTGCAGGACTTTATTGTACGCACCAAGATATATCACCTGAATATGCAATCACACTTTTTGTATGTTCATTGTAGTATGACTCTTGACTAAATTTAATATCAATTACATATTTGATTCTGAGACTTTGATTCGTACATTCAGGGCATTACGAATACTGTAGGGGGTGGTTCCTGGAATTTTAGGTGTTGCTTTCTCCGGATATCTTCTGGATTTAACTCATTCATGGTACAGGCTTATGGTTAGCATTCGCGAGCAGTAAACCCCAAAGTTTCAAGAAGAGTGCGATTGCTTTCGAATACGTTATATTGATCCAGTTAGAGTTACTATTGTTATAGGTGCTAAACAACAAAGAGTGACAGCGCGTGCATGGCCAGTTACACGAGATAAGGTGATTGTTCATTTGTGACCTTCTACAGAGAGAATATGAGGAATATAAAGTCAGGGTAACCGCATTAGTAGCAAAAGGTCGGAAAACACCAGAGGATGGATGGACCATGCATGGAACATCATAGCCAGGAAATAACCCGAAAGACCATCCTGGCATGATTCAGGTAAACTATCAATTTACCCTTTCCTACGTCAAATGAATTATCTACTAATTGCTTATTAGTCAACCAAAAGGTAAAAATTACTCTTTCAAAAGTCATATGTGATGCTTATGTGCTAACTACTTTTTTGTTGCTTATATAATCTGATTGGTGGCGTAGATAAGGACTTTTAAAACCCTGTTTGTTTGATGGTCAGAATGCAATAACCACTTACTTAAGCAAACCCACAAAGATGCTATAAATAGAGCCGTCAATAAGATTTTACAACGTACGACCACACGGGTTGTGACTTGCTGTCAATATAAATGCACCATTTGCTTTTGAACCCTGAAACTATTTATTTATTTATTTATAAAAGTGAACCTCCAGCCAACCAAATTGGGTGTGGAGTGGCCTCTAGAGGATAACACAATGACTTTAAAATTCTTGACATTCAAGATGATTCATGATTTTTATGGGGATTTCAACCCCAAAAACAGATCACAGATTTTGGATGCTACAATAGGCCCATTATATTATTTTTTTAGTTTATTTTCTTTTATTATGTAATCTCTAATTCCTTTAGTTTTAATCTGTTCTGTGTAGGTGAAAAATATGAAGAAATTTGAGGAGAAGGGCATTATTATGCATTTTGTCATTGGCTAAAGGTGTATTTTTATCCATCTTACTTTACTTTAGTGACATATAGACCATCATTATAGTGATTAATATACACAGACTGTGGTTAACTTCTGATTTTATAAGTTGATTCAAGTCTCCATATAAATCCTTATTAGTGTGTGATAGATGTATGTTGATGTCTTAATTACTGACTAGCAACATTCCGCTCAGTAACAGTTTCTTCATAAGACTCCAGAAATGAAATGCACGGTATGATATAATAGATACCGGACACCAAAAGATAATTGAAAACCTTGAGTTTATGATACCTCAATAATATTTAACATCTTGGTCATTTGTGCAAATAGGAAATCATAGTGATTGAACAACAGGTAGTAGTAACCTGATCCAAACACCCCTTCATTACATAGTGAGTTGATAATATTTTTTTTATTCTGTTCCAAATACCCCTCATTCCTACACCAATCTACCTGATATAATACATTTCAGCCTCTTTTTTTATTACTTATATGTATGTAGTATATTAATAAGTTTTTTATCACAGCGTTTAAACTTCGATAGGCATATACGACACTGTGATGATGTTGATAATGGTTGGACGGGTTGCTTTTGTGTTTTCCCTTTCTGCTATCGCTAATTTCAAGCATAGAGGTCGTCCGATTTCATCAAAGATCACAGTTAAACACCAGTAATCCCAGGTGTCAACTAAGTTGCTCTTTGATTTATAGGATATAATTCTTTAGTACACAATTCTAAAAAAACCCATCATAACAGTAAAACTATGGAACTTATGATCTAGATTATTACCAATTATGGCCCACGTGCATATTTTCTTACTTTTATATTAGTTTATGGTGAAGCACATGAATATGTTGAAAGAGCAAGGAAGTGTTTGGCAACTGAGCTTGCTGCATTGGTAAGTCTTCTCTACGCTACCAGTGGACAAAATATGTTGTATTCGAATTAGGCAACTGCAACAATAAGGTGTTTGGATTAGGATACTGCATCAATAGGGAGTGTTTGTATCAGGTTTGAAAAGGAATGGAAAGTGCTTATAACGGCCTCTTATACTATCCACTCAAGTCTAGCAGGCTGTTCGCATATCCAAGATAAGGTTTAATTTTGTTGCCTTAAACTCTGGATTCAATTGTAACATTCATTGATACACCAGGGGCTTTTACTGATTTAAAATAAGAGAAGGGTGAGTTGAAGGTTATTAAGTTTTTAAGCAAATGTTGTTTTTTTATTGTTTTAGTGATTCCCAGTGCTTTATATCTGTTATTCTGCTATGATTGTACTATTTAGTTAACATCAAAATGATGATACATTTATTGTGGATCAGGTGGAAACTTTATCAGAAGAGAAATGATAATGTGTAAATGATTTCTAAGTCTCTGCTTAGGTTTTCATTCATAGGCTAAAGCATTGGCTGAAAAAAATCAACGGGATCTTCAAAATGAGAAGGAAAAAGAATAATGACAAGTATTCGACATGCATCTTCCTGTTTTGTTTCATCTTTCTGGTGACCCATTTTACCTTTTTTCTTTTAAGGTGTTTTATAATTTATCCGTATGAACCATTAGAGTCATATGGACCAAATAATCTAAAGAATCTCAGTTATAATCTTATAGATATAAAATCATTAAGAATGCTATTTGCATAAGAAAAAAATAAATCTCCACGAATTTTGAGCATTTGACTTTTTCCTTTTTAGCTAATTTGTTGATTTATCTGTATGGCCCATTAGGCGAGCTTCTTTTATAATATTTATTTTTTACTTTGTAAAACCTGGAAATCAAGGAGATCATTGAAATCCATATGACTGGTCTTTGATAAAGTATACCAACTAAAAGAGAGTTGAGCTGGTAACATAAAAGATAAGCAGGTCCAATCTTGCTAGGAACATACTATTAGGAGTGGTCATATGATTAAATTACATGTAAATGCATTAGTTATTTCTTTCAAGATAAATTTATTCCAAAATTTGACCAATCATTTTTAGCAGGTCTAATCTTTTGCAGTGTTACAAATTTATTTAATCTTTGTTGAAATAAAGATCTCATAAGGCACACTCTTTTGATAGTTCTAAACGTGCCTGCAAATTCAATGTGAGATGCATCTCTACACCTGATCTATGTAGGAGAACAAAGCATACTCACTTAAGCACTGATGCAAATAAGAGTCCATGCAATGTTAAAAAAAAATAAACGTGCCTGCAAATTCAATGTGAGATGCATCTCTACACATGACCCAACTTTTCAGCTATATTATTGAAGGGCGTGTATGTTATTTGACAATGTGTGATCGTGCTTATCCAAAAAAGCTTGATTTTCAATACCTTGAAGATTTTAAGAATGAATTCGAGAAGGGTTATGCGGATCAAATTGAAACTGCAGCAAGACCTTATGCTTTTATTAAATTTGGTACATGTTACATCTTTTGGTTTTTGTACAAGTAACTAAATATGTGTTCATATCCTGTTGAATCTCACCCAATATTCATGCCTATTTTTTGTATGGATAGATACATTTATATAGAGGATTAAGAAATTGTATCAAGACACAATAACTCAAAGGAATTTTTCCATGTTCAATGAAGAGCTTTATGAAGTACACCAGATTATGACTCGTAATGTGCATGCAGTTTTTGGTGTTGGTGAAAAGTTGGATTGTAAGTTATTTTCTCTTTAAAAGTGTACCTTAGGTTCTTTTTACACACTTTAAAGTCTAAACTTTTCTTAGATTAGTGACATTCATATCCAATATATGCTTTTAAGTATTATGACACGCTTTTAAGTATTAGGACATCAAAAGTTGTCCACCGTCTATCTGTGACTCACATAACCTCTTATATTGTTTTATTCAAATATTTAACTGTATGCCCTTGAACTATTTATGTCAAAATAGCCCCTGAACCCTTTTTGTCCAAGCAACCCCTTAAGAATTATTCATTCCCAAACAGTCCAAACATCCCCTTAAAGATGTTACAGTCCAAACAGCCCCTTAAAGATTGTTTGTGTCAAAATAGGCCCAAAAAAGTGTATTTGTCCAAACAAACCTTTAAGGACTTTTTATGTCCATACAAATCCTTAAAAGTGTTTCTATCTAAACAATCTTTGTTAGGAATATGAATATTCACATGAAAGACTCGGTCAACCCGAGTATGGATTTGCATTAAGTAGCTCGTAGGATTAATCATATTAGGTTAGACTTCGTAACCCCATGGAGTCGGGTCGGGTCTTTACCCACTATGCTCACTCCATAGCCCATGTTGGGCGTTTGTGTGTGTACTATAAATACCCTTTCCCACACAAGGGAAGGGTTGGAACTTTCATTTGGCAATCTAATCTCATATAGTTTTTCCCTCACTAGAAAGTTTCCTTCTCATCTTTTTCTCTCTCTATACCTCACGGCCGAACATCAAATTCGTGGTGTGTTTATGTGTTATGATATGTTTCAATTGGTATCAAGAGCCTTGGTTAGGTTAGATTGATTGTGTGTTCGGATTTGTGGCTCATTCTTTGTGGTTTTCTCTTATTGTTTTGGTTCGACTCATATAACTAAGAAAATACTTGCTTAAGCCGTGTTTGTGGTTAAAATTGCTTAAATTGTGTACTTTTGTGTTCACAAAACTACCTTGCATCCTTCTTGATAACGTACAGCTTTGTTGGTGTTAGTTATTGGAAGATTCGAGGGTTTTTCTTGATTGCGGTTTGACTCTCGAAGGTTGTTTCTTGTTTGCGGTTTGAGGTAGTTTTGGAAGTCTCTGATTGCGGTTTGGTGAATTTCAACATTGCGGTTTGGTTCGTAGCCAAATAAGGAAAAAGACAAAACGCAGTGAAAGCGACCTTTTTGTCCTTTGCGGTTTGACTGATTGCGGTTTGACTAGCTACGGTTTGAACTTCTGCGTTTTGAGGTTCTGATCAAGGTAGCTGCGGTTTGAACTTCTGCGTTTTAGTTCTCTGCGTTTTGAGCTAATGCGGTTTGGAATTCTGCGTTTTGGAATTCTACGTTTTGGTGTCCTGCGTTTTGGTTTACTGAGTTTTGTCATTTTCATAAGTGTGGTTTGATTCAAGATTTGATTGCGTTTTGACCAAACTTTGTTCCTTTGAGTTTTGGTCTTGAACTATTGACTGTGACTAATCCACTTCATAACGTTAACTCAAAACAATCAAACCAAATCACAACGTAACTACAATTCACCGAATCTTACAAACAATCATTCATCTTAACATACAATCACTAATCATTATCGATTCAAACTTTCATCATAACACATCCAAGTAAACAAATCATGGTTTACTATTGATTTTTGTAAAATCCCGCGAAAGAATCTATTTCTCGGTTTAAATCATAGAATTGTAAAATCCCGTGCAAGTTTACATCATGGCAAGCACTTCTTCTGACGACATTCAAGCTGCCGAGTCCGATACCCGCCCTCCTATGCTTGATAGGACGGATTATGAATCATGGGCACAAAGAATACGACTTTACTGCTTGGGAAAAGAGAATGGATTTAACATTCTTAAATCCATTGATGAAGGACCTTTTCAAATGGGCACCACTAGAGATGCTGTCACTACTGGTGAGGATGGAACTGTCACTCTTGGAATCGACAGGCCACGTACTTACAACGATCTTAATGAGGAGGAAAAGAAGCATTATGATGCAGACATTAGAGCTTCTAACATTGTGATTCAAGGACTTCCCAAAGACGTTTACAAGCTTATCAACTTCAACACTGAAGCCAAAGCTGTTTGGGACAATGTCAAAATGCTTCTGGCTGGATCTGAACTGACCAAAGAAGATCGTGAATCTCAGTTGTATGATGAGTTTGAGCACTTCAAGATGAATCCTGGTGAAAACATCACTGACTATTATGTGAGATTTCACAAGCTTGTGAATGACATGAGGATCATCAGGATGACAATGCCAAATATCCACCTCAATTCTAAGTTTGTGAACAACATGTCACCCGAGTGGGATAGATTTGTTACAGCCGTGAAGCTCAACAAAGGATTGAGACAGACCAATTATGAACAGCTGTATGCTTACTTACAACAACATGAAAAGCATGCTGTCTATGATCGTCAACTAAGGGAAAAACTCAATCCAACAACAACTAATGATCCACTTGCATTTGTCTCAAATGTTCAGCCGTTCAATCAATCCTCACTTGATCAAGGTTATCATCATCCTTCTTCATCACAGAATCATACATCATTTGTCCAATCATCTTTGCATCCACCATCTGCTGTGAACAACCAACTGGACTCAGGATACTCTCATACCGACAAGATGATTGATAATCTCTCCAACCAAGTTTCTTTACTTGTCCAACAGTTCAGAGCAACACTCCCTCAAACCAACAACCAACTTCGAACCTCATCAAATCCACGTAATCAAGCAACAGTGGAAGATGGAAGGGTTGTGGTTCAGAATGTTCAGGGAAGGCAGAATGTGAATCAAAGGAATGTTGCTCGGTGTAACATACAGAACAGAGTTGGGAATGCTAATTAGGGACAGGGAAGGCAAACCAAGATAAGATGTTGTTGATGCAAGCTCAAGAAAATGGAGCAGCTTTGGATGAAGAAGAGTTATTGTTTCTTACTGGTGATGAGGGGAACACGTTTGATGCTGATGTGGATGATCAACCAGTTCAGGACTTGGCACTAAATGATCCCAACATCTTCCAAGCTGATGACTGTGATGCTTTTGACTCAGACGTTGATGATGAACCCACTGCTCAAACCATCTTCATGGCTAATTTGTCTTCTGCAGTCTCATCTTCACAACAATCTGGTCCTTCCAACGCATCTGTCATATCTGAGGTACTAAAACTGTATGACACGTATAACATGGTCGATGAACAGAAGGTTCCCAACAAAGTACAACAGGCAGATGTTGTTGAATCAGATACTGCTGATATGGGAAATAGTAATGTTATCTCATATGAACAATATGTGAATCACAACGACGTGTCTGTTGTACCAAGTAGTGCATCTTCTGTTGTTGATAATACTTGTGAGTTGCATGAGAACACCGTGTGTATCCCTGATGACACCTTGGCCACTAGACTTAACATCTATAAAGATCAGGTGGCCATATATGAATAACGTGCAAAATTTGAGCTAACTGAACGTAAGCAGAAAATGGTTAGTCAAATGCGTACATTCATAACAGAACGTAATTTAAGGGAAGAAACATTGAAAAAGGAGTTATATTCTTTACGAAAACAACTTGATCAAACTGTTAAACAAAAATAGGAGATCCAAGAAAGTGTAATTACACTAAAACAGGATTTCAAAGAAAAAGAAACAAAACTCTTAAATGATTTTTCCAGACTTAAAACGTTAAAGAATAAGATTCAGAACAAGTTGTACACACAAGACCAGACCAGAAAAACTGCTCAAATGATTCAAAAGTATAAAAAGTTTTGTGATGAACATAGTGAAAGGAATGTAGGTGAACCTAAATCAGCTTTCCTTAGGAGTGCTAAAGTAGCCCAACCTTCCTTATATGATGGAAATGTACTGCTTAAGCCTGGTCATGCCCCTCCTGATGTGTCATCATTTGAAGAGACTAATGAGATAGAAGTAATAAATAGAGAAAAATTGGCTAAAAAAATGAAGAATCCCAAATGTATAGCAAATCGAGTCATAATCAAACCCCATGATTACTATGAGGAGAACCGATTAGCTATTTTTGTGCCTCAAACTCAGTTGACCCCAGAACAAATATTTTGGTCCTTAGACTTAGAAAAAAGGAAAGCCGAGGAACTTCAAGCCAAAACTCCAACCCTTAGAAAGATAGCTGCAGCAACGGTGTACCCACCCAATACACCCATGAACTTAGTTCTTTTAACCCTTCCCACAAAACGTAAAACTCTAATTAGCATATATGTTCTTTGTCAACTATTTGATGATTTTGAAAAAAACATGTAAGAAGAGAATTACGCCAACGGGAATTACTGAAGGGGAAATGGGTTTTGAACAAACAAAACAGTGCTACTTAATTGAGGTTATTTCATTTTTTAAACTTCTCAAACAACACTTTGAGGGAATGCAAAAAATCCTTGAAACTGAATTAAAAGAAATGAAAGAAGTGTTTAAAGATATGGAAAATATGGGAAACAAAATGCTATTGATCTTAAATGTTGTGAGATTGACAAGAAGAACATTCTCATCACCAATGAGAATATGATTGCTAGATGTATTGCACAGGATGTATTTTATACTGCTACTGATTCTGCCTTAACTGCTTGTCAATTTCATGAGTTGTCTATTGCATTGAATGTTACCCAGAAAAGTGTTGTTGAGCTTGAGGGGGAGAATTTTAAATTGCATGAAAAAATCCAAAATGATGACCATGATAACATGGTCAGGCATTTTTCAAAACTAGAGGTTGATAATCTTAATCTGCAATTAAAATATCAACATTTAGAAGAAAGAACCAAAATCTCAAATGCCAAGACATCTTTGGATGCTCCTGAATTTGATGCATATTTTGAATTGAGCAAACGAGATGAAAAAATTCAAGCTCACACTAACACGATTCAAAAATTGAGAGCCCAAATTGCCCAATTAAAATCAAATAAGAGTGATGTGATTGGCACCCATAAACCATCGTCTTCAGATTCTTAGAATTTTCACTATCAAGACACCATCAATAAATTACAACATGAAAATGAGTGTTTTCAAGCTGAAAATTCAAAAATCAAACAGCATTACAAAGAGTTATATGACTCGATTAAAGTCACACGAAACAATCACAATGAAAAGATAACTTCTTTGCTAAATGAGATTGAGAATCTAAAGACTCAGGTGAAAGGGAAAATGCCAATCATCACTAGTGATAATGTTGTTCCAAAGGTTTCTGCTTGTAGAAAATATGCAATTGATGCTGTGACTATTCCGCTTCCTCTTAGAAACAATAGGTCAGCTCATCATTTGTATCTCACTCATCTTAAGGATAGTCTTGACATTCTTCGTGAGACCGTAGAAGAGGATAGGATAGATAAACCACTTGATAGTGCAGTTGTAGATGCCTGCTTCCTCACTAAACGATCTCGGGAACTCTTAGAATGCGTCATTGGCACATGTCCTAAGATTGATAACAAGCGATATATGTTTATTTCATCATCCTCAATGACTAAGAACAAGCATGTAACCTTTGATGTACCACTGAAAACATCTGAACCCAACACATCAAAACCAGAAAAACAAATGGCAATGAAACAAACTAATGTTCCCATCATTACTTCTACAGGAGTAAATAGTGACACTAAAACTAGAGGGTCAAAGCCTAGTCGCAATACAAAGAAAGATAGGACTGCGCCAGCTAAGAGTGCTCATGAGAAGAATGTAGAAGTCCACCTTAGGAACAATAAGTTTGATGTGATAAAAAAGAATCGTGTTGATTCTAGTATTAGCTATAAGCGTACTGTAATTAATTTGAATTCTAATGCTATTTGTAAGACATGTAATGAATGCTTAATTTTTGGTAATCCTGATGAATGTGTTGTGTCATTCTTGATGTCTTCCCAATGATCCCCAGTTAAGTATGTTAGGAAACCTAAACTGATTAAGCAAATTTGGAAAGCAACAGGAAAATTGTTTGCTCATGTTGGTTATCAATGGAGACCCACTGGAAGAAAATTCACTTTAGGAGATCAGTGCCCCTTAACTAAAATGACTAATCATAAAGTAGTGACTGTTAAGGAATGGAATCCAACTGGTCGAATTTTCTCTTTAGAGACACAATGCCCTGTAACTAGGTCAATTGCTGCTACTAGTGATATTTCCACTGTGAATACCATGGAATCTATGAATCCTATAGTTCCAGAGTTTGTTTGCGCTAACCAAACGGACCCTAGTTGCAGGTGGGGGTCCACCTTTTTTAGTTATCCATCGTTGTCTGTTTTCAAATGCAGGTCGTACAAATCGTCCTTTGGTATTTGGACTCAGGCTACTCAAAACATATGACCGGGGATCGCTCACGGCTCAAGAATTTCGTGAATAAATTTATCGGGACAGTTAGATTTGGGAACGACCATTTTGGGGCAATTATGGGTTATGAAGATTATGTTTTCGGTGACAGTGTAATTTCCAGGGTATACTACGTGGAAGGAATTGGGCACAATTTGTTCTCTGTTGGTCAATTTTGTTATTCCGATCTTGAAGTTGCATTCAGAAAACACACATGTTTCGTCAGAGAATTGGATGGTATTGATCTCCTTAAAGGCAGTCGTGGCACTAACTATACACCATCTCTATTGAAGACATGATGCGGTCCTCTCCTATTTGCTTGCTGTCAAAGGCCTCAAAGAACAAATCTTGGCTTTGGCACCATCATTTAAATCACTTAAACTTCGGCACCATAAATGAACTTACTCGCAAGGATCTTGTAAGAGGCATGCCCAGATTGAAGTTTGAAAAGGACCATCTTTGTTCTGCTTGTCAACTGGGCAAAAGCAAGAAGCATACTCACAAACCCAAAACTGTCAACACCATTATGGAAGCTCTTCACACCCTTCACATGGATCTGTGCGGACCAATGAGAGTGCAGAGTATAAATGGGAAGAGATATATTCTTGTGGTGGTCGACGACTACTCTCGGTTTACATGGGTGAAGTTTTTGAGAACCAAGGATGAGACTTCAGTGGTTATCATCAAGCTTATCAAACAGCTACAAGTAAGACTTAACAAAACCGTCAGAATCATCCGCACAGACAATGGAACCGAGTTTGTTAACAAATAACTCATTCAATTCTATGAAATTATTGGCATAACTCACCAGAAAAGTGTTCCACGCACTCCTCAGCAGAACGGGGTCGTAGAAAGACGAAATTGTACTCTTGTGGAAGCTGTACGAACCATGCTGATATTTTCTAAGGCACCGATGTTTCTTTGGGCGGAAGCAATTGCTACAACTTGTTACACCCAAAACCGATCCTTGATACATACTCTTCACAACCAAACTCCATATGAGCTGATACATGGAAAGAAGCCAGATCTTTCTTTTCTGCGAGTGTTCGGTGCTCTATGCTACCCGAAAAATGACAGTCAGGATCTGGGAAAACTCAAGGCTAAAGCAGACATTGGATTCTTCGTTGGGTATGCACCAGATCGCAAGGGATACCAAATCTACAACAAATGAACCTGAAAAATTATGGAAACCATTCATGTGACAGTCGATGAGCTGGCTGAGCAAACGGCTCCTGGACATATAAGTTCTGGACCCGCACCTAATCTTTTGTCTCCTGGACCAATTAGTTCAGGTCTTGTACAGCATTCCACTCCTGCAGTTCCTTATGTACCCCCTACCAGTGAAGAGTTGAAGAATTTGTTAGATCCGATGTTTGATGAATACTTTAAGCCACCAACGGTTGATACTACAACTGAAGCTTCACCTTTACATCCAGTTGCTGATGCTCCAATTCCACAAAACTCAGAGGGTCCATCGGTAACTGTCTCAATCAGTCAAGATGCACCATCTGCCAGTCACTCACCATTATCATCAAATATTCAATCTCCTTCGGTACAGCAAGGCTCTGCAGTTGACAATTCTTTTAAAGTGAATCCTTTTGCTCCTGTTGATGATGCTCCATTCGAGAATATTTTTGCTCCTGAATCTTCTACTGAGACATCTTCTTCAGGGGATCCTAACACGGCAACATCAGTTCCCTACCCTCAACCACATGATCATCACAAAAAATGGACCAATGATCATCCGATTGACAACATCATTGGAAATCCTTCTCGTCCGGTATCCACACGAAAGCAACTTGCCACCGATGCATTGTGGTGCTTCTTTAATTCCGTACTATCTAAAGTCGAACCCAAAGATTTCAAAGATGCTTTGTCTAAAGACTGCTGGTTTACTGCAATGCAAGAAGAAATTCATGAGTTTGATCGACTTGAAGTATGGGAATTAGTGCCTCCTCCAGATTGTGCAATGATTATCGCTCTAAAGTGGATCTTCAAAGTGAAACTCGATGAGCATGGTGATGTTCTGAAAAATAAGGCACGGCTTGTTGCAAAGGGGTACCAGCAAGAAGAGGGCATAGAATTTGAAGAATCATTTGCACCGGTTGCTCGAATTGAAGCCATCAGAATCTTTCTCGCTAATGCTGCCAGTCAGAATATGACAGTCTACCAAATGGATGTAAAGTCAGCATTCTTAAATGGTGATTTGAAAGAGGAAGTCTATTTCAGTCAACCTGAAGGATTTGTGGATCCTGATCGTCCTACTCACGTCTATCTCTTGAAGAAGGCCCTCTATGGCTTAAAGCAGGCACCTAGGGGGTGGTATGACACTTTGTCTAAGTTTATTCTGGCAAACAGATTCTCCAAAGGTGTTGTTGATCCTACACTATTTACTAGGAAAACAGGCAAACATCTACTTCACGTTCAGAGTTACGTAGATGACATTATTTTTGCCTCCTCTGACCCTATGGAATGTGATCGGTTTTCTAATGAGATGAGTTCTAATTTCCAAATGTCTATGATGGGAGAAATGTCATTCTTCTTAGGTTTACAAATCTCTCAAAGTCCCGGAGGCATCTTCATTAATCAATCCAAATATGCAAATGAAATATTGTAGAAACTTGGATTTGATTCAAGTGATCCTGTTGACACTCCTATGATTGAGAGATCGAAGTTGGATGAAGACCTCTCTGGGATACCTGTTGATCAAACCAAGTTTGTTCGCAGTATGATTGGATCCCTAATGTATCTCACCGCTAGTAGGCCAGATCTTTTGTTCGCAGTATGCATGTGTACTCGGTACCAGTCTAAGCCCGCCAAAAGGCATCTGGAAGCGGTAAAGCGGGTCTTTAGATACCTTCAAGGGACTATTCAAATAGGTCTATGGTATCCTAAGGACACCGCCATGGCACTCACGGCCTATGCAGATGCAGACCATGCGGGGTGTCAAGATACTCGTCGAAGTACGTCGAGAGGTGCTCAGTTTTTGGGAGAAAAGTTAGTAAGCTGGTCATCAAAGAGGCAAATGAGTACATCTATATCTTCCACAGATGCTGAATACATTGCTATGTCTGCGTGCTGTGCTCAAATCCTATGGATGAGATCTCAACTATCGAACTATGGCTTTGCATACAAGAAGATCCCTATGTATTGTAATAACAAAAGTGCTATAGCTCTTTGCTGCAACAATGTCCAACACTCCCGATCAAAGCACATCGATATCCGGCGTCACTTTATAAGGGAACAGGTTGAGAAAGGGGTTGTTGAACTTTACATCATGAGGATTGAGTTTCAGTTGGCTGATATCTTCACTAAGGCACTCCCGAGAGAACGATTCCAATTTATTCTCCCTCGACTTGGTATGGAGAGTTTGACGCCAGAAATCCTTAAGCGTCTTCAGGAAGAGAATGAGGAGTAACGGATTTGCTTCATATATCCTTGTATATATTTTAAACCAAAAAGAAAATAGAAAAATATAAAACCTATAAAAAACCATAAAAATTAGAAAAACACAAAAGAAATACCAAAAATAGTCCTTCTAGGCATGTCTTCTGTTTATCGATAACATTTACGGTCCTAGAAATGTCATTCAATAATGACACGGGACTTTAAATGAAGCTCGAGTAGAAGTTCAAATGAATTGTTAAAACATGTCATGTCGGCTTGCAGTTACTTCAGACTGTAACCCGTTCTTCTTTATGGGGAAAGCTCGTTGCCAAAAAGACGGCTGTTCCTCCCATTGGGTGAAGTTCACCCGGGCATGGATTACTTTATATCCATGTTTCTTTGATTTGATGTACGTTTTAGTGCATCATTTCTCGTATAAGAAGAGAAGTCTTCTTTACATCACAAATACTTTTCCATCTATGATTCTTCAGGAAAGTATTTGTGCTAAACTTGGTGGTACCATGATTTTTGAATATCAATCAGAATTGAACTTTTCATAAAAAATCTATCACTCAATCAATGACTACATCTCTTTAAATAGAAAACGGGTCATCAATTGAGGGGGAGAGTGATTTCAAAATTTTATATCATCAAAGCAAGTCACGTTGTACATAATAAGCAGTGAACTGAATGAAACTTGTTGTTATGTGTCAGTGTATGAATTTTCAATTCAAATATCTTTCAAAATTATCATACCTGACACTAACATTCTCCCTCATTGATTGAGGGGGAGCATTAGTATGTTCCATTATCAGCCCATATTAAACCTGACCACATTTTCTCCCATATTTTCTAAACTTATTTAAATCAATTGGGATCACAAAATCGCAAAAGGTTTGAAATTTCTGATCGGGGGAGAGAATGTGATTTAAATATGCAATCTGATAAAAATGTGATATTTTGGACTTAAATGTAAGCTCTCCCATATGTGCTAAAATTCTTTTGTATATAAATGCACATATTGAGGGGGAGCAAATGGTTTGTGGTGACAAAAAGAATGTGGCATCTCATGTGAGCGCGACTCAGACTTCACCAATGAATTGACGAAACAAAAACTGTCATTAATCGAAAGGACTTGTCCTGGCCGGGTAATAATTTCAAGCTGGTCTAACCAGTGATGTAAGCGTGTCTTGAAGAGGACTTGTTTGAGTAGAGTGATTCGAGAAACTTTATGTAGACTTGACCAGGCCGGGTAATAATTTCAAGCTAGTCTAACTAGTGATGTAAGCGTGTCTCGAATCGGTCAGGTTCACTGAAAGTGGATCAATTCAAAAAGTGAAAACTCTACCTAACATGTGCAAATTTTAAATTAAAACATATGAGCACATGTTAAGGGGGAGTATTTGAAAAATATAAAACTCTCAAAGTGTTAGCAAAATGTGTTTTATAACTATAAACACTTTGAGAAATTTTCCAAAGATTTGGTTGACGGCAACATAGGATAGTCATGAAGTTATAAGGTGGCTAAGGTTAGGAAAACCGTCCTATGATCCGCCAGAGCCGGAGGGATCTACCAAAGGACAATACCGAATAGTTAGTATTAGAAAGTCCTTAGGTATGATTATGAAAAAAGGAGTA
Organism: Artemisia tridentata subsp. tridentata; assembly: GCA_021014915.2. Taxonomy (NCBI): domain Eukaryota; kingdom Viridiplantae; phylum Streptophyta; class Magnoliopsida; order Asterales; family Asteraceae; genus Artemisia; species Artemisia tridentata. Next base: position 148,340,458 of record CP139503.1, on the reverse strand, counting down.
ATATGAGAAAGGAGAAAGAAAGGGTTGAAGAATTAAAAAGAAATGTAATAAGAAAGGATGAAAAGAAATAGCCCTCCAATTATTCAACCTTAGGGCAGAAACCGGGTTCAATTCATATGCTACTGGTGGTTACTAAGGTAACACCAGTATTGAAGACAAGACGTCATGGACCCAGTGACGCACTGCACTAAACCTTCTAGCCACTCAAGTTCTCTTAAAAGGACTTGTTTCATTCTCACGGGGAACCCTGCATAATCTATCGACCGCTCATTACGAGTCATGTTGATATTGAAACAGGAGACACCGCTCCAGTCTCCGACTACCAAAAATGCACTTATCGAGTCTAGAGCCACGAGATGCATCATAAGATCTCATAGGAACACATGTTACTTCTACACTGGTTGTTCAACATTAAGGACACCAGTTGTATACTTATGAGTCCTACGCAGATCTTAGCAATCTGCCAGAACATTTATGAGGGAATTTACAAATGTAATTCTCAGTGATTGAATGGAAATTCCTGCTAGGGTCAACATCAAACAGCCCTGAAAGCAGGTCACTTTGGTAATTCCTTGTGGATTACGCTTAGTGGTCGCGGCGGTTTCAAACGGTCTACAGTCGTGGAGTGAACTCCAGCGACTCACCTAATCGTTGATGTACTTCGGTAGATCTTGTAAGCCCTCTCGGGGGTATCCGATTTAGGAACGGCCTTGGCAAGGATTCTAGAAAGTTTTCACACTATGCTGGTTACGATCTCGAAGTCCGAACCTATAAGTGTCGGGTGATTTATTGCTAACTATTTGCTTGCAGGAATCCCTGGCGGTTGCAGCAGATTGCTGAAAAGATGCCGATTCATCACCCCATGCTCACACTTCACAATCTTAATCAAAGAAATCATGATAATTGAAAGACTTTCAACACTGCTTCCGCAACTCTGATGCTGAAAATCATGATTCAGAAAAGTGTGAGCATGTCGGTCCAAAGATCACAACATCACATGGAGACGATACTGCATAAAGATGACTTGGAGACATACGTTGGATGATGAACTCAAAGAATCCTCAAAGATTAAAGACTTAGAAGAATCAAAGACTACGAGCTAGGAACTCTAATCTATGTAATAGAATGCTAGAATTCAAAGTGTAATTTCCGGGGTGACCTCCCTTAGGGGGAGATTGTTAGGAATATGAATATTCACATGAAAGACTCGGTCACCCCGAGTATGGATTAGCATTAAGTAGCTCGTAGGATTAATCATATTAGGTTAAACATCGTAACACCATGGAGTCGGGTCGGGTATTTACCCACTATGCTCACTTCATAGCCCATGTGGGGCGTTTGTGTTTGTACTATAAATACCCCTTCCCACACAAGGGAAGGGTTGGAACTTTCATTTGGCAATCTAATCTCATATAGTTTTTCTCTCACTAGAAAGTTTCCTTCTCATCTCTTTCTCTCTCTATACCTCACGGCCCAACATCAAATTCGTGGTGTGTTTATGTGTTATGATATGTTACAATCTTTAAATCAACTTGCAACACATTGCTGAATTTTCTGCAAAAAATTTATAAACAGATTATACTTCCAACAAGTTATTTTGTGCAAGTTTATGTAGGAACTTTTGTGCATTATAGCAATTTGTTTGTTATCTTAAAAATTGATTATTTAGTTATAAGAGGACTTTGTTTGCTGTGATAAGCAGAAGTAAGAAAATGAAAGTTGGAACAAATGTGCTTAATCTTCATCCAGTTACCATTTTAGCTATAGGACATTTAAGGCAGAAAAGAATTTTTGCACAAAAATTGAGGAGATGTAACATCAAAGTAAGCATTCAAAATTCTCCATTACTATAGTGTTCTAGATGTTGTCGCTCTTATGTTTCCCCATTTTCACCTATCACTTGACCCATAGTCAATGTTCTGTCACTATTATATATAAACTTGGTTTACCTTTTTTATTATAATTTTTTTTATTTTTTATTTACTTTTATACCGTGTTTTAGGTTACCATGCTTTCGAATTTATTATAGATGGAGTGGCTGCATGAAGAGATCATATCATGGTGGTATAAGTGTTAGCAAAAGAGAACACATTAAACATGATTGTATTTATATGAATTTATGTACTTATTGAGTTGCACTAGATACATATGAGTTAAAATTTTCAAGCACTTGATACAAAGATTGTCAACAAACCAATTAACGAATTTATATGAATTAACTTTTTGGAGCATAATATAGAAGTAGCTCGTCCAACGAATGGGCCGTGAAACTATGTTGACATATCCAACTAAAAGAGTTGTTTGGGATTTCTTAATAAAAAAAATTATCTCCGTATTGCGTTGCAAATGCGAATTTTGTTGGTGAACTAAAGATGTTTTAAATAAGTTACTACAAAACTGCTTTTTTGATAAATGAATAAGCAATTTTTTCTGGGCTATTTCCCATTGTCAAGCTAGCAGGACCACACTGCAGTATGTGATTGATGATATACCCTCCGAACGGGTCGAAGGACTCCCCTTCGAGCTTGTAGAAAGCCCTCCCTTCGGAGGCCCAGGTTAGTCTCCTAACACGTTTCATTGGCGTAAAACCATTCGTCTACGAAATGGTTACCATGTGGGAACCCGCCAATCGAAGCCCTAAGCCCTTCGGGGTATCCCTCTCGAAGGGACTACAATGGAGAACCCTCTTGATCTGGTCATACCCACGTCTCCTCTTCCTTTAGGCCTTCTTGCCAAAATAGAGATCGTGGGCTACAAAGCCCTAGCGGTTAACACAAAATCATGGGATGCCCCCATGATCTCCAAATAAAGTGCAACCGCCCACTAAGTCCTATTTCTCTCCTATAAATAGCTTAGTCGGGCCAAAACAATGTAAGTTAACTTCACTCTCGCTAATTACAACCTACTTATCATATTACACATACTTACTCGCACGCCGGAGGTGGTTCGCAGGGTCCAACCCCTGCGCAATCACTTAACGTAGTGTCTTGGTATTTCTTATTTCAGGTTAAGAACAAGCTTAGCGCAATCCCAACACCCCCTAAATCCTTTGATCATCATCGAAGGCCTGGTCGTGCAATATTTTGTACAATCAGTGGCGCCATCCGTGGGACCGCTACAATTGGTCTCATTATTTCCAAGCTTATATCCAACCAACTACTTTCACTATTATTCCGGCATAGATCAAGGGAGAGAAGATACTCCCCCACCGGGTTTCTCGACTGATGAACTCAAATAAGTACATTTTATTACCATCATTTATCCTATTTATTTGACTTGTTTTATTATATTATATATGAGAATTGATACGTTAATGTTTACTTTTGTAATTCTCAGGTAAAAACAAGTATTATGTGAAACTTGGCAATTTTGGACTAATTATGGAGCAAAACAAGCAAGATGTTAAGAGTCTACTGAAATGTACAAGATCAAGATCATTCTGCTCCAGATACGCTGCAACATACTTCTTACATACAGCGTATCACTATCAAGATTTCACATGTTACAATCCAAGACAGCAAAGGACATGCGCCGCATAGAGAAATGGAGTTACGCCGCATCTTAAGGCGGTGTACGAATATTCCTGAATATATTAATCTTGGACCCCACGCGAAGTTAAGTCAATGCGCCGCATCTATCAATTAGATGCGCCGCATCTATCCCTCAGACAGAAACTATAAATACCCCAAGGCCAGACGAATTTCGAGACACTAGACTTTAGAGACCGAAGACAGAAGAACCCTAGAAGCCGAATTCAGACGACCAAGCAGCACAAGACACACCCTGAACGAAGATACAAGAGCTGTAAGAAGGTCCTGCATGTATTCAATTCATTAAGTAGTTTTGTTTTATTGTATTGGTACACTTTAATTCATCAGGATTGATGGGCTGATCTCATGTGACTACGGAATATCATGGGCACCCCTTAAAATTGCTTTCCCATTAATTAAAGTTTATATGTTGATGTCTTTGGTGACTTTTATTAGTGCATTGATAACCTCTGTGTCTAGCTGAGCATTGCTTGGGTCGCCATGCCCCTTCCTCGCCTATTTAAGTGACGCTAAATAAATAGGATAGACATAAGTAATCATTAAGGGTTTACTCGCCGATAAGATTAGAGCCAACGGGAAAGGGTTAATTATATACACTTCATATAAAACTAGCAATAAAACAAGTGACAAGCTACTTAATTATCAGGACAGGTCTTCTTATTGTCTCAAGTATCTATCTGTGTACGTGTGTGCTAATCGCTGATTCGTGCTCATTAGTTTAATTTACTATTTAATCATAACCAAACCGTGCCAGTCTCTCAGGCTGAACCCCCTTTGCGTTAGATTAGGTTGTACAGCTAACTTAAGATATTAAAATACTGATTAGAATAACTAGATAATACGTTCCACTCTTAGTGATCGACACTCTACTTACCATTATATTCATACTGACCAGGTACACTGCTCGTTAAGTGTGTGTGTGTTATTGATAAGTTGGCTAAATATAAATTTAAAACTTGAGTAGGCATTAATACTGCTAAACCGCAACGACACATCACGCGCATCAAGTTTTTTGGCGCCGTTGCCGGGGAACGAATTTTTATTATCTGTGAATTTGATTTGTATTTTAATTAGGTTTTTCTTATTAGTTATTTTTTAGATTCTAACCGCTAACCCGTTGTATAATAGATAGATTGCATTCATTGTATTATTTGCATATTTTCTGTTTTTGTGTGTTTTTGTTTTCTTTAATTTTTGTTTCTTTTTGTTTATTTTTATTTTAGTTTTTTTTGTTTTTCTGTATTTTTCTGCATTCTGCTATCGTTGTATTGTGCTGACACAAACGATACGGCGCATCTGTTTTCACAGATACGGCGTATTGCGTTTAATTTTTATAAAATACAACGCGTTTAATAAATTCGAGTACGGCGCATCTTTCCCCAAGATACGGCGTATTCTGTTTTTAATAAGAAATTTTTCTAAACCCTAATGCCATACGACGCATCTGTTTTAACAGATACGGCGTATTTTCGATTTAAATTAAAAACAGTTTTCGAATTATTAAACAGATACGACGCATCGATTTTTATCGATACGGCGCATCTACTGAATCAAAAATCTTGTATTTTGAAACGTAACGAAAATACGGCGCATTAGCTTTTGTTAATACGACGCATTTAATTTTAATAAATATAAACGATTTTTGATAAATTAAACTGATACGGCGCATTCTAATTCATAAGCGGCGTATCTATTTTCTGAATAAAAGTCTGATTAAATTTTATCGAAATAAGATACGGCGTATCCAGCTTTTTGGATACGGCGCATAGTTTGCAGATATCAGCAACTTTTATTTTTCGTATTCCGTTTTCGTTGTTAATTTTCTGATATATTACTTTCTTGAACATACCCTACTGATGTTTTTGTGATAGTTTCAGGAAGTGCATGACCAGGAGTTCAACTAAGAACTTGATTAAACCTTTCGAAGATCCTGAACGAGCCTTACATTCGCTTAAAAGGCTTTTCAACACAAAAAGCTTTGAAATTTCAAGTTCGTTCGAGCTTGATTACTTTTCTGAAGAGAAGGAAGAAGAAGAAACAGAAACAATGGCGGAAAACACTACTATGGCGGAATACATGAACAAAACCCGTGCTGATTACAGTTCAGGAGTTGCTAGACCAAAGTTTGATGAAAAGTCAAAGTTTGAGTTGAAGGGTCAGTTTCTCAAGGAGCTAAGAGAAAATGCTTTTAGTGGAACAGAACATGAAGATGCTAATGAACATGTTGAAAAAGTCCTCGAGATTGCAGATTTGTTTACTACAGAAGGAGTCTCTGACGATCAACTTATGCTAAGAATCTTTCCAATTTCGCTTAAAGGAGCTGCTAATAAGTGGCTAAGGAATGAACCTGCTAGTTCAATCACAACATGGGAAGATTTGAAGAGCAAATTCCTGAAAAGATATTGTCCACCTGCTAAAACTGCTAAAAAGATGGAGGCTATCAACAGTTTCAAGCAAGAGCCTGATGAAACTCTTTATCAAGCTTGGGAACGATTTAAAGACTTATTGATGAAATGCCCTCAACATTATCTAAGTCCAATGCAGGAGATAATATTGTTCTATCAAGGATTGGACGTGCCTACTAGACAAATCTTGGATGCTAAGGGAGCTGTGCCTCAAATGAGTGCAGCCGATGCTAGAAAAGCTATCCAAGAAGCTGCTGATCATTATCAAAAATGGCACGACGGAACCTCTACTAGATCTAAGAGCAGCACTAATTTTGACAGGTTTGCTGCTATTCAAGCTCAATTGGATAAAATTAGTAGAGAGATGAAGAAGCGTGATGAGAAAGTTTATGCTGCCCAAGTTGGATGTGAAAAATACGAAGGACCTCACTACACTAAAGATTGCCCTAATAAGAATGAAAGTGAGACGTTTGAAGAAGCATACTACACACAATTTGGACAACCATTCCGACCTTCAGGAAGATTTAGGGAAGCTACTCTGGGATACTATCAAAAGAACAACTTTAATCCCACTTATCAAGAAAGGAGGCAGACTTTGGATGACACTTTGAAGCAAATTATGGCCGATGCTGCTAAAAGACATGAAGAAAACACTGCTATGATCAAAGAAATCCGAGCCTCAACGGATACTATTACAAGAAATCAAGGAGCTTCGATCAAAGCATTGGAACAACAAATCGGACAAATGAGCAACGTTCTTCAAGAAAGGGGATACGTAAGTTTACCAAGCTCAACTGAAACTAACCCAAGAGATCATGTCAAGGCCATATGCACTACTGAAGAAGTCACGCCTAACATTCCTTTTCCTAGAAGATTGATGAATGGTAATGATGCTGCAAAGCCCGAATTTTTCTTTAATTCTTCAATCAGTTTAAGGAGATTACTCAAAGAGAAGACAAAGATTGAAGAGGAGATCAAGGCTACAATGAAAGAAGAGAGCTCTGCAACCGACTTACTTGCCTTGCCTCATAAAGAAAAGGACCCAGGAAGTTTTACTTTACCTTGTTCAATTAATGACATATCTTTCAATAATGTATTAGCTGACTTAGGAGCTAGCGTTAGTGTTATGCCCCTTAAGACATTCACTACCCTAGGACTAGGAAAATTAGCACCAACTAAGCTGCTTATTGAATTGGCTGATAAAATGGTAAAACGACCTGAAGGGATTGCTGAAAATGTGCTAGTTAAGATTGAGAAGTTTGTTTTCCCCGTAGACTTTGTTATATTAGATATGCCCGAGGATGTTAAGATTCCTTTAATCCTTGGAAGACCTTTCTTGTCTACCACCCATGCTAAGATTGATGTGTTTAAAAGAAAAATCTCATTAAAGGTAGGGAATAATAAACTAGTCTATAAGTGCCAAAATCCTGCTAAAAGCATAATTAGAGGCGTCTATGTGCTAGGATTAAGAGAACGTATGGACCTCGATCTAGAAGCTAGGCTTATGGGAGAAACATTGATTCAGAACAACTCAACTAATCCTAATCATGAAAACTTCGAGGAATTTATTGACCTTAATGTACCTACCGAACTTAGGCGCGATATTGTTAATGATTCTGATGATGAGTGGTATGATTGCGAAGTAATTAACAAACGTAGGAGAATAGTTGAGAATGCAAATTTGAGTAATGATGTGTTTATTGAACTGCCACCCCACCTTGCATATTTATGCCTATATAATAATAAGAATTTCCCGTCTATCATTTTGTCATCTCTGCCCGAAAGGGACAGAACTTTGTTTATACAGATATTAAAGAAGAATGGCGTGGAAATTAAGGACGAGCAAGGAGTGTTCAATATTACTGGACTGGCGATGAGGGAGCGCGATGCTTCCGACTCTTTCAGTGATCGGTATTAAGGAGCTGAACGTGAGTCTAACTTGAAGACTCTGGAATAAAGACAAGTGCTGACCGGGAGACAACCCAGAAACTTTTTACTTTTTCTGTTCTGTGTCGAGTCTGTCAGACCTGCAGAAGATACGGCGCATCTCAATCCTAAGATGCGACGCATCGCCTGCACTGGTCATATCTTATTTTATTTTCTGCATTTTTATTTTTAACTTTAAAACTTTCTGTCAGTTTATTTAATGCGGCGCATCCCTGGTTAAGGATGCGACGCATCTTTTATTCTGATTCGTACTTATTCCAGGCTCGATACGGCGTATCTTCTTCCATAAGATATGGCGTATCGACTGACCTGATGATTTACAGTTTAATTCTTTTGCTTTTAATTTTACTAACTACTAATGTATTATGCAAGTTTGAACCTTCTTAACTCAGGTGTGTTAAAGTCTGAATGGTATTATAGATTCCTGCATTCTTGTGGATACATCATGTATGAAGCTTAAACGTTCTCATCCACAAGAAAGTTGAATTTTCGCTCTTATACGAATAATGGAGGATCATACCGAGCAAATCTCAGGGGAGTTTTTCTGTTCTAATTCTTTTATTTTCCAGTTTTTAACCTTTGACACAAACAACGAGGACGTTGTTTAACTTAAGTGGGGGGATTGGAGAATTAGAACACTTACTTGTCCTTATTTTTCAAAAATATGCTTAAAATGCGCTTAATATATCAAAATTTAAAATTTTTTAGCATGTTTTTGTTTAAAGTCTAAATTACATAGCTGCACACATAACCTTATTTTCAAAAATTGTGAACTTATAAAAATTCAAAAATCTATGAGTGTGCCGGTGACTTGTAAACTTTAGAACTTGGCTTGTATACTATTCGAGACCACCATAATAAGTATTATCTATATAATTGGAGTGACTTGTCTAAATTGGTAAATTTCTAGGATTACACCCAAATAGCCTTTATATGTTATGTGATATTAACTAACTACATTGGTTAGTTAACCCCCGTATAAACCCTTTTGTTACTCTCACTTTTAGAGTAAGATACCCCTAGAAAAACACTCAGAGCCATTCCTTTCGTTTCTTACACCTTTGTTATAATGTTTCGATACACCCTTACACCTTAGCCTACCCTGTAGATTAAAATCCGTGGTTGGTTAATTACTTTAGGCAAAGTGTGTTTCCTTACATTACCTGTGTTCGCGTGCGTAATTCATTATCTTTGGTTAGGTCGGGAAATTGCACAATGCAATTGGTATGAAAGTAAATATTGTATAACTTTGAGTTTATTTTTCGTGTATTTACTACTTTCACTATTACAGTTATTTCTGAAAGTATGAAGAGTATGGAAAAATAATCCGGAAAGATAGTAATAGAAAAGTTGTGAAATTTCACAAATATGTTGATGTCAAAAAAAAAAAAAATAAAAAAAAAAAAATAAAATAAATCGAAAAAATAGAAAAGAAAAAGAAAAAGGAAAAGTTGGAAGTTTGTTTTAACCAACTTATGTAAAGTTTTGTATTAAGTGGTTGATATCACCACTATTTGTTGTATATGGATTGAATGGGAGTTGGCCGTTATGGGAACGCCAACTAGGTTATTCTTTGATTGAGATCTTGTTGAGTATAATTCGTGTCTACCTAAAGCGTGTGTTTCAAGTGTTAAAGCGTGAGTTATTCAATGATATGAGTCTTATTCATGGGATTGTTGGGAAAGTAATTTACCACACTTAGGATTTTAATTTATCTGTTTTGTTTATTTTTCATTTTACACCAATTTGTATCCCAAATATTATCCATACCCTACATCATTCTTTATCTAAACCTTTGATTTATTGAGATTAGGGATTTGAGCAATCTTAAGTATCGTAGTCGTGGATTCGGCTATGTATTTATGATTTTGTCGCCCTTTTTGATATAATATTATTGGTGAAGATTACTTGGTCCTATCTTTAGCCTATTCGAGTTAAGGATTTGAGTAATTGCAAGTATCGTGGTCGTGGATTCGATCATGTATTTGTGATTTTGTCGCCTTTTCTGGAATATGAGATCGATAGAGATTAAAAAGGATGATTAACCCTTAACCAACAAACCCTTTTTACCGCTTTAGACTTGTTATTCCTTGGCTTTAGTGGGGGAGATGCGTATACTTGCCAAGCTTATGATAGAATATTCGTCACGACTGGACAGTTAAACGATTAGATTTTCTTTTATCAAAATATTTTATTTTATTTCTAATTCGTTAAGTGTTTAGTTGTGCAATTATGACAAAACAAATACATGCTTAAATATAAAAATAAATCCTAATATCTTTTAGGATACATTTTCATAAGATTTATTCTAAGGTTTACTTGGGGACAAGTAAAGTTCAAGTGGGGGATATTTGATGAACTCAAATAAGTACATTTTATTACCATCATTTATCCTATTTATTTGACTTGTTTTATTATATTATATATGAGAATTGATACGTTAATGTTTACTTTTGTAATTCTCAGGTAAAAACAAGTATTATGTGAAACTTGGCGATTTTGGACTAATTATGGAGCAAAACAAGCAAGATGTTAAGAGTCTACTGAAATGTACAAGATCAAGATCATTCTGCTCCAGATACGCCGCAACATACTTCTTACATACGGCGTATCACTATCAAGATTTCACATGTTACAATCCAAGACAGCAAAGGACATGCGCCGCATAGAGAAATGGAGTTACGCCGCATCTTAAGGCGGTGTACGAATATTCCTGAATATATTAATCTTGGACCCCACGCGAAGTTAAGTCAATGCGCCGCATCTATCCCTCAGACAGAAACTATAAATACCCCAAGGCCAGACGAATTTCGAGACACTAGACTTTAGAGACCGAAGACAGAAGAACCCTAGAAGCCGAATTCAGACGACCAAGCAGCACAAGACACACCCTGAACGAAGATACAAGAGCTGTAAGAAGGTCCTGCATGTATTCAATTCATTAAGTAGTTTTGTTTTATTGTATTAGTACACTTTAATTCATCAGGATTGATGGGCTGATCTCATGTGACTACGGAATATCATGGGCACCCCTTAAAATTGCTTTCCCATTAATTAAAGTTTATATGTTGATGTCTTTGGTGACTTTTATTAGTGCATTGATAACCTCTGTGTCTAGCTGAGCATTGCTTGGGTCGCCATGCCCCTTCCTCGCCTATTTAAGAGACGCTAAATAAATAGGATAGACATAAGTAATCATTAAGGGTTTACTCGCCGATAAGATTAGAGCCAACGAGAAAGGGTTAATTATATACACTTCATATAAAACTAGCAATAAAACAAGTGACAAGCTACTTAATTATCAGGACAGGTCTTCTTATTGTCTCAAGTATCTATCTGTGTACGTGTGTGCTAATCGCTGATTCGTGCTCATTAGTTTAATTTACTATTTAATCATAACCAAACCGTGCCAGTCTCTCAGGCTGAACCCCCTTTGCGTTAGATTAGGTTGTACAGCTAACTTAAGATATTAAAATACTGATTAGAATAACTAGATAATACGTTCCACTCTTAGTGATCGACACTCTACTTACCATTATATTCATACTGACCGGGTACACTGCTCGTTAAGTGTGTGTGTGTTATTGATAAGTCGGCTAAATATAAATTTAAAACTTGAGTAGGCATTAATACTGCTAAACCGCAATGACACATCATGCGCATCATCGACCTTGGTACCAATACCAGTCAATGACTCTAACAACCTTCCCCCAATAACCGCCTCCACGTTCACAACACGTTCTCACCCAGAAACAACACCCAACCATCATGCTTCGACATCTACCAATCCGGAGCCCATTATTAGCCCAGCCTTTGTCGAAGCCAACCACGAAGTGTTGGAATCCCTCCTAAGGGCTCGTAAGAGGTAAGTCAGGAATGCTGAGATGCGAAGGGAGTTGGAATACTCAAGTGATGAGTATGATGAAGAAATGGAGATGGAACCTAGGCCTCCGACCCAAGGAGCAACTCTATCGGCCTTAAGGATTGGGTCTCCAGTCAGTCGAAGGCTAAGCAGAAGGTCCGTTGGTTTCGAAGGAGTCCCCGATAGGGCTCCGACAAGGAGAGAAGGGGCGGTTACCGAAGGCTCTAACGGTAGGAGCCAACGAAGGGAAGAAGTGGGGGTGACTTTGCCTCCATTGCTAGCAGCTCATTTTGGAAGGACTGAAGCTGGGGTTCCGTTGCAGCCTTCTCACGCATCAGGCGTAGAAGGCAATCTGCCTACAATTAATATGGGAGGAAATCTTCCTCCCAATGGTATGTACCCCTCATTCCAAACTCAGTCTTATCCTCAAAATTTATATCCTCCAGTAAATGGACAGCCTAATAACCCAAGCCTCCCTCAAACTTTTGGGAGCATGCCCTTCAGACATCCCATGGCGTACCCTCTGTATGCCATGGGAAACGGTTATCCGTTTGCCATGAATACACCTTATCAGTCCTACCCAAGTCAAACTCCTATGGGAATGCCCCCAAACAACAATCCCTATACTATTGTTCCCATGTATGCACCACCTTACAATTGCATATACTCAGACCCTATGGGTTCGGCTACACCCTTCGTTAGGTGGATAGAAGATTACCCATTGCCTGATGGGTTGAAAATGCCTTCGCACATTGGGACTTATGATGGGAAGGGGGATCCGGACAATTTCTTACACTTGTTCGAAGGGGCTATCAAAATGCAAAAATGGGTTATGCCGGTGGCCTGTCATATGTTTACATACATCCTACGGGATTCTGCTCGTATTTGGTGGAATGGGCAAAAGCCCGGTAGCATCGTCAATCTTGATGATCTCAAGGCTAAGTTTCGGTCACACTTCAGTCAGCAAAAGAAGTTCACAAGGACTCATTTAACGGTGCACAACATCAAACAAAAGGAAAACGAAAGCACAAGGGCCTTCGTTACTAGGTACACCGATGAGACTTTGCAGATTTTGGGTCTTCATGAAGATCAGCGCATTTTGGGTTTCGTACATGGTCTTCGAAATCGGAGTTTGGTGGAATTCTTGTCCACTGACCTTCCGACAACTTACAAAGGGTTAATGGAAAAGACGTATACTTGGATCGAAGCGAAAGAGGTATCTACTAATGGGGCTCCGATAGACAGAGACAGCAACAACAAGTTTTCGAAGCATTCTTCGTGGGAAGGGTCAAAGAACAAGAACAAGAACAGAGACAGGTTTTCTCCGTACAACAAAGGCCCCAACCACGGTTTGTTAAGCAGTCTAACCAAGTCTCCAAAGGAAATACTTGCTACGGAGAGGGCTGCTAAGGCCTTCGAAGCACCCCCTCGTATGACAAGTAAGGGCAAAAACAGGGATACCAGCAAGTATTGTCACTTTCACGAAGATTATGGTCATGATATGAACAGTTGTAGAGAGTTAAAGAAACAAATAGAAGAAGCTGTGAGGTCCGGGCAATTGGCACACTTGGTGAAGGGTATAAAGAAAGGAAAGGAAAAGATGACCGACACTCAATTGGCTAAAGATAATACTCCTCTCGAAGCCCCAATACTCATGGTTCGTTGGGGCGAAGCCAGCTTGAAAAGAAAGGTAACGGAGCAGGAGGGTAATGCAGTAGGGGAAGTAACTTTTCCTCCTCTTACGGGCCAAGTCCCTTCAAATGATCCGGTAGTCATCAAAGTCCTCATTTCCAACCGAGAAGTGAATAGAGCCTATATGGACTGTGGAAGCTCCTGCAAAATCATTTATGAGCATTGTTTTCTTAAGCTCAAGCCTTCGATCAGGTCGCAGCGGGTTGATTCGAAGATACCTTTGGTGGAATTTTCTGGTGAGCATTCTTGGCCTCTGGGAGAAGTTCCGTTGGAAATAACAATTGGAGAAGGCAAGCTCGCAAGGACAGAAACCCTCATGTTCGCTATCGTAAGGTCCAACTCTCCTTACAATTTGCTGATAGGAAGGACCGCCATGCAAAAGATGGGTATCGTAGTCTCCACTATACATGCAGCGGTAAAATTTCATACACCTTATAGGATAGGAACCGTGTTCTCTAGTTACAGTCAAGGACAAGTGGGAGATAGTGGAAAAAAGATTAGGGAAAGTCCGGAGGAGCCTCCAAAGGCTTATTCTAAGTTGTACGGATGCCGAAGAGCGTATTGTGATAAATGAGCTCTATCAGAGCAAATGGTGGTAGTCGGAAAGCAACTCCCTGCTAACTTCAAAGCAGACCTGGAGAAGCTACTCAAAGCCAACAAAGATGTGTTCGCATGGACATATTCAAACATAAAAGGAGTTCCCAAGACTCTTATGATCGATGGTAAGCCCTTCGGCACAGAACATAAGCTTAACGAGTTCAAGTACATCGAACCAATTAAGCAGAAGCGATGAAGCCTGGCACCAGAAAGAAATGCAGCTGCTTGCAAAGAGGTGGATGAACTTGTGCGAGCAGGAATTCTCAGGGAAGTAAAATACCAAACTTGGGTTGCTAACCCAGTCATGGTAAAGAAAAGTGACGGAGGGTGGCGTATGTGCGTTGACTTCACCGACATCAATAAAGCTTGCCCGAAGGACTGCTACCCTCTACCAGAAATCGATTGGAAGGTCGAATCTCTCTCAGGGTTCCGTCTGAAATGTTTTCTGGACGCCTACAAAGGGTATCACCAAATACAAATGGCAGAGGAAGATGAAGAAAAGACAGCCTTCTACACAGGAAAGGGTGTCTATTGCTACAAGAAAATGCCCTTCGGTCTGAAGAACGCAGGGGCAACTTACCAATGGTTAGTAGATAAAGCCTTCCACAAGCAAATTGGGAGGAACTTGGAAGCCTACGTTGATGACATGGTAATAAAAAGCAGAACCGAAGAGGACCTCCTCTCCGACATCCAAGAGACCTTCGATCAATTACGGGCAATCAATATGAAGCTTAACCCTAAGAAGTGTTCCTTTGGCATGGAGGAAGGACAATTCTTGGGGCATTTGATCACTAAACAAGGGATTAAAGCTAACCCTTCGAAGGTAAAAGCCATCACTAACCTTCAAGCTCTGAAGTCACTAAAAGAAGTTCAAAGCCTCAATGGGAAGCTTGCGGCACTTAGCAGATTCCTGTCGAAAGGGGCAGATCGGTCTCTACCATTCTTCAAAACACTCAAGGGGTGTACAGATAAAAAGACTTTCCAATGGAGTTATGAGGCGGAAGCAGCCTTCGAAAAGCTAAAGGAATTCATGGAAATCTTACCAACACTTACAGCCCCAATCAAAGGCGAAGTGTTGTTCATGTACATTGCGGCATCATTCGAAAGCATCAGTGCAGTGCTCTTAGCCGAAAGGGAGAAGAAACAAGTCCCAATATACTTCGTTAGCAGGGTTCTGCAAGGAGCTGAATTAAATTATCCGGAGTTGGAAAAGCTAATCCTAGCCTTGGTTTATGCTGCAAGATGCCTTCGAAGATACTTTCAAGCTCATCCCATCACGGTATTGACTGACAAGCCTATTAGGCAGATACTGTCGAAGCCTGAGAAATCAGGAAGGGTAGCTAAATGGGCTATCCAATTGGGAGAACATGAGATAGAGTACAAGGGTCGAAACTCCGTCAAAGGTCAGATACTTGCAGATTTTCTCGCTGAAACACCTTCCGGACCTAGCCAAGATAAAGAAATTCTTAAGGAGAATCCCCCAAAGATGAAGGAGGGGTGGAAATTGTACACAGACGGAGCCTCAAGTTCTGATGGTTCAGGAGCAGGTTTAATGCTAGTTAGTCCGGAAGGAAAGGAATACACTTACGCATTGCGTTTTGAGTTTGAAGCTACCAACAATGAAGCCGAGTATGAAGCTTTGTTAGCCGGTCTTCAACTTATAAAGGACATGGATGTTCGTAACCTCTCCGTTTTTGTAGACTCGCAGTTAGTCGCCAACCAAATTAAAGGCTCCTACGAAGCAAGGCAGCCCACCATCAAGCAATATTTGGAAAAAGCTAAAGAACTCCTTCAAGGCTTCGAAACCTATGATATAGCACATGTTCGCAGAAATCAAAACAAGAAAGCAGATGCCTTAAGTAAGTTGGCTTCAATGGCATTTGCTCATTTAACGAAGGAAGTTTTGGTAGAAGTGTTGACTGATAGGTCAATTAAACGGGGCGAAGTTTCTGACATCATACTCGAGGAAGGCACCAATTGGATGACCCCGATTAGGGAGTATTTGATCAGTGGTATTCTGCCGGAAGATCCTAAGCTTGCTCGAAAGGTGAGGATCAAAGCTCCCCAATATAGGTTCATTGGGATAACCCCGATTAGGGAGTATTTGATCAGTGGTAGTCAAGCCATGGGGAGACTCCTTTTATCCTTACTTATGGAACGGAGGCTGTTATACCCTCCGAAATAAGCATCGAAACGGAACGTATTGTGAACTTTGAAGAAAAGACAAATGAAGAAAGGCTTCGGGAAAATCTCGATCTTCTCGAAGAGAGAAGAGAAGTAGCTTCAATTAGAGAGGCTATCTATAAACAGAAGTTTGAAAAGTACTATAACAACCGAGTTCGACCCTCCACGTTCAAGCCAGGTGAATATGTCCTTCGTTTAAACAGCGCAAGCAAGGCTGAATACGAAGGAAAACTAGGGCCAACATGGGAAGGACCCTATGTTATTTTGGAAGCCTACGGCAACGGTGCTTACAAGCTCGCAATGCTTAAAGGGGAGGCCATGGATAGAACTTGGAATGGTACCAATCTTCGTAAGTTTTACATATAAAACTTACTACCTTTAAAACAATCAGTTTGTTTTTCAATTTCATGTAACGCATTCTTCTCATTTGGGAAAAAATAAGCATTAATGGTACGCGTCTTAGTGTTCATTTCTTAAAATGATGTAATCCTCCCTACCCACTTAATGATATAAAGTATTTCCCTCAAAATCTCTTGTTTCATTATTTACAACAAAGATTTGCTCAGCCAAGTACTTTACAAGTTTCAATGTCGAAGGATGAAGCAAGACACATGTCTTGTATACAGATAACATCCATTGCAATTCACATTAACTTTTCCTATAAAGTCTTAGGGTATTCTAAGCCCTTCGTATCTTAAGGATAAAGACGGAGTGGGTCGCGACCCTCTGTCGCAGTCAAATTATACGATTGCGAAAAATCTTGGTTCAAAATACACACAATAAGGTTATAACCTTAGGTTGTATATTTACGTTTATAATAAGCGTACGAGAAGAAAAGCATGACATTCATAACGGATTATTATCCCTACTTAACGTCGATAAGACCATAAATGGTCAAAGCAAAAACAGTTTAAACAATTGTCTAACGCATGGGTCGAAGCCCATACAGCAACACATATAAATTGTCTTAAACAAATGAACATTAAACACGTTGGGGCATTATGCATAGAGATATTTTCAAGGCAGAACAGAAGCAGATTTCTTTGAAGACGGAGGATGAACCTTCATCGGCTTCTTCGCCGAAAGTTGTTCTATTAGAGCTAACGGATCTTTGGTTACCTCGGCTAGGAAAGGGTAGTCTGTTGAAGTAAACGCATTGCCAGCCTCATTAAATTCTTGCTCAGAATTGGGGCGATAGTAGGGTACCTCCGACAAAACCACATGTTTCTTTGTCTGGGCAATTTCTTCCAAAGCGGTACAGGTACCATAAAAGATGGCTGCGTTCACTAGTCTCCCAATAACTTCCCCCACCTCATCACTACGGTACAATTCCATTGCCACATGAGGAACAACCTTCGAAACTACCTCAGCTCGGTCTTTCTTCAAGTTTTGACACTGGAATTTCAGACTATCGATCTTCTCGGAAAGCTTGACCTCCTGCTCAACCAGCCTAGACCTTTCGGCTTCCAGACTTGTACATTTGGATTCGAGCATTTCAATTTGGGCTCTATAAATGGACACCTTAGATTCCTCAACCTTCAACCTATCGCACCTTGCTTGGGATTCCTTCAATTGCCCTTCGAGCCTGTCAATCTTGGCTCGCATATCTTGTACAAAAGGATTCTTCTCAAAGTTCTCCATCACTTTTTTGCACTTAGCCTCCAATTTGTCGTATTCACGATCCCTAGCTTTTTCTTTGGCTAGGATAGCATCCATTTTCACTCTCACATTCAACACCGTTTGCACCAATTCCCTTGTTCTAGAATTAAGGTGATTATCCAAAACAGCCTGCCTAGCATAACTTTTGGAATGAAAGTTGCAAAGCTCTTCCATAGACATGTTATCCAAGATTCCCCTCCATTTATCAGGCATCATTTTTTCAACCAATTGGCGACATGCACTCGAATTGGGTAGTTCATTAACATCGGGAAGACTTGCAAAAGACAGAAGCACAAGTTATATGATGAAGGACATTTATTACGTATGCAATATAACTTACTAGGAGTATCATCTTCAGGAATCGTCAGAGGGGTAGGCATAAAGGTTTTAGAATGAGAGCCTTTGGGCTTCACCATTCTTGTCGGAGGAGTAGGAAGGGATAATTTCCTCTTCGGAGGAGTCCTTATAGACATGGTAGCTTTTGCTTTCTTACTTTTTTTCTTATCTGAAAGACCGGAAGACCTTATGAGCCTTGTTTGAAATTCCTTGATAAGGGGATCATCGGAATCTGCTACAGTCTCCACAAAATGCGGAGTCTCGTCATTATTAATTGATGTTGATGGAGAACCTACTTCATGGTTCACATTCTTTGGCTCTTTGGGGACAAAACTAAGCTCTCTAGTACCACGGGCTACAACGAAGTTCCTGAATGCCATCCCTACAGAAAAACAGGAAAGTGATAAATATCATCAGATAAGTTATTTACTTTATTTAAATAGATATATACATACTTTTCCCATTGCAGATTATCTCAGGTTCCAATGGAGAGCCTTCCCAATGATTTATAATGCCCGCCAGAAACAGTATTGGCTCAGGAAACGTTTGCACATCAAATGGGTGACGTTCAAGACGTTGGTAGAGGGGATAGCTTCTTACGAAGTGTGGCAAAGGATCATCAAAGCGTTTCTCGTCAAAACGAAAGTCTTTATCTTGCAATGCTGGATAATTGGGAGGTATGATCGTATCTTGCACATAGAAAAACAGACCTTTCCATTTTCTTATGTTGGCAAAAGGTTTAGTTATTAAGCAAGGCACATCGGGCTCACTCCTTTTGGCCAATGTTAACCAATCACCACCAGGACAAAGGTTTATAAAACCTCTAAGCACATTCAGTGTTGGCTCATACCCATAAGCTTTACATACAACAATGTAAGTAGTCAACTTGGCTAAGCCAAAAGGGTTCAGCCTGGATATATGTACTTGATAATATTGTAGAAACTCCAGGATTAAGGGGTGGATCGGAATCCTAAAGTTAGATTCTGTAAATGCATGCACGTAAAGCCCCACATAACCCGTTGGAGCATCAAAGACATTTTGGTTTTGATTGGGAAGCATAACTTTAAACTCTTTAGGTATGGAATATGTTTTAAGCAATTCTATTAGAGCCTGCTATGATAGAGTACATTTTTGCTCTTTAATAGTTCTTTTCGCTGCCATACTCATCTTGAACTAGAGACTATGAGCGCAAAAGGACAAAGATCAGAGAGGAAAACTTACCTTTAAGCTCAAATGAAGCACAAAGCACAGGGTCGTGTACGTGTATTTTGGGCGCAAAAGAGAATAGGATCTAGGGTTAGAAGTATGAAGGGTTTATGTATATGCTTTGTAGTTTCATCCTAGCCATCCACGTGCAGTTATAATCCGAGACATACATGGACTCTAAATTTTTTTTTTAATTTTTGAAAAGATGTTCACCGATATCCTAGCTGCTGTAGTATGGAGTAGTAGTTGAAGATTTATTAGCCGCATTTATTGTACAAAGTTTGTTTAAAGCACTTATCTTCATTACGTTCAAATTTGTAACGAACGGGATAGAGTGTAGCAGGTTTTTTGAGTCGAATGTAATTTATACTTGTACGTATATATCACTTTCGACTGGGGGGCTTGATGATGTACCCTCCGAACGGGTCGAAGGACTCCCCTTCGAGCCTGTAGAAAGCCCTCCCTTCGGAGGCCCAGGTTAATCTCCTAACACGTTTCATTGGCGTAAAACCATTCGTCTACGAAATGGTTACCATGTGGGAACCCGCCAATCGAAGCCCTAAGCCCTTTGGGGTGTCCCTCTCGAAGGGACTACAACGGAGAACCCTGCCTTCCCGCCAAAATAGAGATCGTGGGCTACAAAGCCCTAGCAGTTACCACAAAATCATGGGACGCCCCCATGATCTCCGAACAAAGTGAAACCGCCCACTAAGTCCTATTTCTCTCCTATAAATAGCTTAGTCGGGCCAAAACATTGTAAGTTAACTTCACTCTCGCTAATTACAACCTACTTATCATATCACACATACTTACTCACACGCCGGAGGTGGTTCGCAGGGTCCAACCCCTGCGCAATCACTTAACGTAGTGTCTTGGTATTTCTTATTTCAGGTTAAGAACAAGCTTGGCGCAATCCCAACACCCCTTAAATCCTTTGATCATCATCGAAGGCCTGGTCATGCAATATTTTGTACAATCAGTGATAGTAGCCCGCCCATCGGGTGGATTGCCAACATGGTTTAAGTGAACGCACATTCCAGCTTAACATTTATTTTTATTTAAATATATATATATGTATGTGTATATATATATATATATATATATATATATATATATATATATATATATATATATATATATATGTTGTATACTTTTTAATGTTCTTTCTTAATGCATTCAATAATATGTTGTATTTTTATAATTGATTTACTTTCTCTTAATTTATTTCAACGAGA
The DNA here is from genome assembly GCA_021014915.2 of Artemisia tridentata subsp. tridentata. NCBI lineage: Eukaryota > Viridiplantae > Streptophyta > Magnoliopsida > Asterales > Asteraceae > Artemisia > Artemisia tridentata. The sequence goes on along the minus strand of CP139503.1, from coordinate 148,319,784 downwards.
TTCATCAAGCTAGCCCGTCCATTCAGGCGGACCGTGTAACTATGTGTACAATATCCATTGATAACACAATTTTTTCTTCTTATTACAATTCAAGAAGAAAAGTAAAGTGGTTCTGGGGTAAGTCCGAAAGTTTTTGTTAGGAATATAAATATTCATCTGAAGACTCAGTCACCTCGAGTACTCATTAGCATTTAATAGCTCGTAGTAATATCAGTAATATTAGTATTATTTGTATTAGTTTAGTTAGTTAAGTATTCGTGGAGTGGGTCGGGTCTTTACCCTCTGTCAGCTCGCTCCACAGCCCACACTGGGCAACTAGCATGTAACTATAAATACCCCTCTCCCACCGAGGGAGAGGGTTGGAACTTCTTAATCTTTCAATACAAGTCTCTTCACTTTCTCTCACTAAGTTCCCATCTCACTTTCTCTCTCTAAAATCTTCTTGAACCGCCACTTAAATCCACCATATTTGTGTGTTTGAATGTTGTGAATATGCTTCAATTGGTATCAAGAGCCATGGTTAGGTTCGTGTAAGAGCATATTCAGATTCGTGGGTGGATTTTTAGTTCTTTTTAGGTCGTATAAAATAGTGAGCTAAAATCCTTGTAGCATCCTTGTTTGTGGTTCAATTCGTGTGATATTTGTACTTTTATGTTCAAAAAGTTGTTTCTCATCTTCCTTGATAACATACAACTGTGTTCGTGCTAGTTAGTGGAAGATTAGAAGCTTTTCTTGGCAGCGGTTTGAACTTCGGACGATTTTTCTAAGTAGCGGTTTGTATTGCGTTGAAGGATTCTTTGTAGCGGTTTGAGTTTCATTGGGTAAGGTTGATAGCGGTTTGATCTGATAGCGGTTTGGATTATAACCAAATTGGGAAAAGGACAAAACGTACTGAAAAGGACGGTTTGTCCATTTGTGGCAGCGGTTTGTCAGTTCTTGTCTCTAGCGGTTTATCGTTTAGCATTCAGCGGTTTGGGTCTTAGCGGTTCAGACTTTTAGCGGTTTAAATAGTGTTCTGGCGGTTTGAATCTAGCGGTTTGAAACTCTGGTTCAGCGGTTTGGTCGTCTGATTCAGCGGTTTAAACTTTAGCAGTTTAGATCTTAGCGGTTCCGATTTCAGCGGTTTAATCTTCAGCGGTGTTGGTCTTCGCGGTTCTGGTTTTAGCGGTTTGATCATAGCGGTTGGGTTTATTACAGCGGTTTGAGAATAGCAGTTTGGTATTCAGGACTTGCGGTTTGTCTTAGCGGTTTGTTGTGTGGTTTAGCGGTTTGATATTAGCGGTTTGCCTAGGGTTTAGCGGTTTGATATTTACTGTTTGAATAGCATTTCAGCGGTTTTGGAATAGCGGTTTGTTCTTGAATTTTGTAAAATCCCGTGAAAGAACTTATTTCTCGGTTTAAATCTCAAGAATTGTAAAATCCCGTATACAGTATGACAACCATACCAAGCACTGCATCTGATGACATCCAAGCAGCTGGGTCCGATACCCGTCCTCCTATGCTTGATAGGACAGACTATGAGTCGTGGGCACAAAGAATACGACTTTACTGCTTGGGCAAAGAAAATGGATTTAACATCCTTAAATCCATTGATGAAGGACCATTTCAAATGGGCACCACCAGAGATGTAGTTACTACTGGTGATGACGGTACTGTCACTTTGGGAATCGACAGACCTCGAACTTACAAAGATCTTAATGAGGAAGAAAAGAAGAGATATGATGCCGACATTAGAGCCTCCAACATTGTCATTCAAGGTCTGCCCAAAGATGTTTACAAACTCATCAACTTCAACACTGAAGCAAAAGCTGTATGGGACAATGTCAAAATGCTTCTAGCTGGATCAGAACTTACAAAGGAAGATCGTAAGTCACAGTTGTATGACGAGTTTGAACACTTTAAGATGAACCCTGGTGAGAACATTATAGACTACTATGTGAGGTTTCATAAGTTGGTAAATGATATGAGGATCATCAGAATGACTATGCCCAACATCCAACTTAACTCAAAGTTTGTAAACAACATGACTCCAGAATGGGACAGATTTGTTACTGCAGTAAAACTCAACAAAGGTCTGAGAGAAACAAACTATGAACAGTTGTATGCCTATCTGCAACAACATGAGAAACATGCTGCTTATGATCGTCTGTTGAGAGAAAAGATCAATCCAACTGCATCAAATGATCCACTGGCATTTGTTGCAAGTGCTCAACCAATCAACCAATTGTCATCTGACCAAGCTTATCATCATCCTTACTCATCATCATCTGCTATGAGTCCACAACTGGATTCGGGTTTCTCTCACACTGACAAAATGATTGATAACCTTACCAACCAAGTGTCCTTACTAGTTCAACAATTTAAAGCAACACTCCCTCAGACCAACAATCAACTCAGAACCTCTTCAAACCCACGCAATCTGGCAACGGTGGAGGATGGAAGAATTGTGGTACAGAATGTGCAAGGGAGGCAAAACTTGAATCAAAGGAACATGGGTCGAGGTAATGTGCAGATCAGAGGAGGGAATGCAAATCAGGGGCAGGGGAAATAGCCCAAGTGTTATAACTGTGGAGGACTTGGACACATTGCCAGAAACTGCAATCAACCAAAACGTCCTCAGAACTCAGACTACTTCAAGGACAAGATGCTATTGATGCAAGCTCAAGAGAACGGAGCGGTATTGGACGAAGAAGAATTGTTGTTTCTTGCTGGTGATGGAGGAAATACTTTTGATCCCGATGTGGACGAGCAGCCGGTTCAGGACCTTGCCCTTAATGATCCCAACATCTTCAAAGCAGATGATTGTGATGCTTTTGACTCTGATGTGGATGATGAACCGACCGCTCAAACAATCTTCATGGCTAACTTGTCCTCTATGGTCTCATCACCTCAACAAGCTGGTCCCTCAAATGCATCTGTGATTTCTGAGGTACTAAAACTTTATGACACATATAAAGTGGTTGATGAACAGAAGATTCCCAACGAAGTACAACAGACAGATGTGGTTGATTCAGATAATGTTGACATGGGAAATAGTAATATTATTCCATATGAACATTATGTAAATCACAACAACGTGTCTGATGTACAAGGTGGTGCATCTTCTGTTGAAAATAATGCTTGTGCTGTAAATAATGTGTGTGCCTTAGATAATGCTTGTGACATAGATAATGCTTGTGAGTGGCATGAAAACACTGTATTTGTCCCTGATGATACCTTGACCACTAGACTAAACATATATAAAGAACAAGTGGCCATGTATGAACAGCGTGCTATGTTTGGATTAACTAAACCTGAGCAGAAAATGGAAAGTCAATTGCATACACTTATTACAGAGCGTAATGTAAGGGAAGAAACATTAAAACAAGAGTTGAGTTCTTTGAAAAATCAACTGGATCAGTCTGTTAAACAAAAACAGGAAGCACAAAAAATTTTAAATACACTAAAGCAGGAATTCAAAGAAAAAGAAACACAACTCTTAAATGATTTCTCCAGACTTAAAACCTTAAAGAATAAGCTTGAAGATAAGTTGTACACCCAAGACCAAACCAGACAGACTGCTCAAATGATTCAGAAGCACAAAAAGCTGTGTGATAAGCATAGTGAAAGTAAGGTAGGTAAACCTAAATTAGCTCTCCTTAGGAATGCTAAAATAGCCCAGCCTTCCTTATATAATACCAATGTGATGATCATGCCTAATCATGCCCCTCCTGAGGTTTTATCTTTGAAAGAGAGTGATGAGATAGAAGAGAGAAATAGAGATAGAATGAATGAGAAACTGAAGGATCCCAAATGCATAGTCAAACGAATAATAGTCAAGCCCCATGATTATTATGAGGAGAATCGTTTGACTGTGTTTACACCTCAAAAGAAGTTAACACCTGAAAAAATATTTTGGTCTTTAGATATGGAAAAAAGAAAGGCTGATGAGCTTGAAGCTAACACCCCATCCCTTAGGAAAATTGCAACTGCGATGGTGTATCCTCCCAATACACCTAGGCATTTGGTCCCTTTGACTCTTCCTACAGAATGCAAAACCTTAATTAGCATATACGTACTTTGTCAACTATTTTTTGATTTTGATAAAACATGTAAGAAGAGAATTACACCAACCGGAATTACTGAGGGGGAAAGGTGTTTTGAACAGACAAAAAGGTGTTACTTAACTGAGGTCATGCCATTCTTTAAACTACTCAAAGAACATTTTGAAGGGATGCAAAATACTCTTAAAACAGAAGTAAATGAAATGAAAGTAGTGTTTAAAGATATGGAAAATGAGGTAACTCAAAATGCGATAGAACTTAAGAGTCGTGAGATTGAGAGAAAGAACATTCTCATCACCAATGAGAATTTGATTGCTAGATGTATTGCACAAGATGTATTTTATACTGCTACTGATTCTGCATTATCTGCCTGTCAATTTCATGAGTACTCTATTGCTTTGAATGTTACCCAGAATCGTGTTGTTGAGCTTGAGGGGGAGAATTTGAAATTGCTTGATAAAATTCAAAATGATGACCATGATAACATGGTTAAACGTTTTTCAAAACAAGAGGTTGATTATCTTAATTTACAATTAAAATATCAACATTTAGAAGAAAGATGTAAACTATCAAATGCCAAGACATCTTTGGATGCTCCTGAATTTGATACTTATTTTGAATTAAACAAACGGGATGAGAAAATTCAAGCTCACACGAACACGATTCGACAATTGAGGGCTCAAATTGCCCAATTAAAATCAAACAAGAGTGATGTGTATGGCACCAATAAACCATCGTCTTTAGATTCTCAGAATTTTCAATATCAAGACACCATAAATAAGTTACATTATGAAAATGAGTGTTTTCGAGCTGAAAATTCAAAAATCAAACAGCATTAAAAGGAGTTATATGACTCAATTAAAGTCACACGAAACAGTAACAATGAAAAAATAACATCTTTGTTAAATGAAATTGAGAATCTTAAGACTCAGGTGAAAGGAAAAATGCCAGCTATTACTTGTGAATGTGTTGCACCAAAGGTTACAGCTGCTAGAAAGTATGATGTTGATGTTGAGCCTATTCTATTTCCTCTTAGAAACAATAGGCCTGCCCATCAAATATATCTCAGTCACCTTAAGGATAGCCTTGATACACTTCGTGAGATTGTTGAGGAGGATAGGATAGAAAAACCACTTGATAATGCAATTGTATATGCCTGCTTCCTCACAAAAAGGTCTCAGGAATTGTTAGAATATGTCATTGGCACGGGCCCTAAGTCTGATAACCAAAGAGATAGATTTGTTGCATCATCATCCACAATTAAGAACAAGCATGTAACCTTTGATCTACCATCGAGAACATCAGAACCCAGCACATCAAAATCAGGAAAGCATGTGACAGTGAAACAAACTAATATTCCCATCATTACTTGTACAGGAGTGAAAAGTGACACCAAAGCTAGCGGGTCAAAGCCTAGAGGCAATGCAAGGAAAGATAGGACTGCGCCGGCTAAGAGTGATCACAAGAAGAGAGTAGAAGCCCAACCTAGGAACAATAAGTTTGCAATGAATAGATTGAATCGTGTTGATTCTAGTATCAAAAGTACTGTAATTAATTCGAATTCTAATGTTGTCTGTAAAACATGTAACGAATGTTTAATTTCTGCTAATCATGATGATTGTGTTGTGTCTTTGTTGATGTCTCATATACAACCCCATGTTAAGAATGTTAGGAGAACTGAAACAAGTAAGAAAGTTTGGAAAGCAACAGGAAAAACATTTGCTAATGTTGGGTATAAATGGAGACCCACTGGAAGGAAACTCACTTTAGGAAACCAGTGCCCCTTACCTAGAATGAATAGTCATAAAACTGTGAAGGTTAAGAAATGGAAGCCAACTGGTAGAATATTGCCTCTAGTGACACAAAGCCATCCAACTAGATCATTTGCTGTCTCTAGTATAGTTCCCACTATAAAGACAGTAGCATCTGTGAACTCTGTGGTTCCAAAATTTGTGTGTGCTAACCAAACGGACCACAACTGCACGTGGGGATCCACATTTTTCAGTTCTCCATCGTTGTCTGTTTTCAAATGCAGGTCGTACAAATCGTCCTTTGGTATTTGGACTCAGGCTGCTCAAAACATATGACTAGGGATCGCTCACGGCTCAAGAACTTCGTGAAAAAGTTTATCGGGACAGTTAGATTCAGGAACGACCACTTTGGAGCAATTATGGGTTATGGAGATTATGTGTTCGACGACAGTGTAATCTCAAGGGTATATTATGTGGAAGGACTAGGGCATAACTTGTTTTCTGTGGGTCAATTTTGTGATTCCGATCTTGAAGCTGCTTTCAGAAAACACACTTGTTTCGTCAGAGAATTGGATGATTTAGATCTTCTTAAAGGCAGTCGTGGAACCAATCTATACACCATCTCAATTGAAGAAATGATGAAGTCCTCTCCTATTTGCTTGCTTTCAAAGGCTTCAAAGACTAAATCTTGGCTTTGGCACCGTCGTTTAAATCACTTAAACCTCGGTACCATAAATGACCTTTCTCGCAAGGATCTTGTACGAGGCATGCCCAGATTAAAATTCGAGAAAGATCATCTTTGTTCCGCCTGTCAACTGGGCAAAAGCAAGAAACAAACCCACAAACCCAAAATAGTAAACACCATCTTGGAAGTTCTTCACACCCTTCACATGGATCTATGCGGTCCAATGAGAGTGCAAAGTATTAATGGGAAGAAATACATTCTTGTGGTAGTCGATGACTACTCTCGGTTTACGTGGGTAAAATTTTTGAGAACCAAGGATGAAACTCCAGAGGTTATCATTAAATTAATCAAACAGCTGCAAGTGAGGCTCAACAAAACTGTCAGAATCATCCGTACAGATAATGGAACTGAGTTTGTTAACCAACAACTCAGTCATTTCTATGAAAGTATTGGCATTACACACCAGAAAAGTGTTCCACGCACTCCTCAGCAGAATGGTGTGGTTGAAAGAAGGAACCGTACTCTGGTGGAAGCTGCAAGAACAATGCTAATATTTTCCAAGGCACTGATGTTTCTTTGGGCAGAAGCAATAGCAACAGCATGTTATACCCAAAACCGATCCCTGATTCATACTATTCACAACAAGACACCCTATGAGCTGATTCATAACAAGAAGCCAGATCTTTCTTTTCTTCGTGTGTTCGGTGCACTGTGCTATCCGAAAAATGACAGTCAAGACCTGGGAAAGTTAAAAGCTAAGGCAGACATAGGTTTCTTCGTTGGGTACGCACCAGATCGCAAGGGATACAGAATCTACAACAAAAGAACCCGACAAATCATGGAAACTATTCACGTTATGTTCGATGAGCTGACTGAGCAAACGGCTTCGGGACAAACCAGTTCTGAACCCGCACCTAATATGTTGACACCTGGACCAATTAGTTCAGGTCTTGTACAGAATTCCACGCCTGTAGCTCCTTGTGTACCACCTACTAGTGAGGAGTTGAAGAAGTTATTTGATCCGATGTTTGACGAGTACTTTGAGCCATCAACGGTTGATACCACAACAAAAGCTCCACCAGTACCTCCGGTTGCTGAAGCTCTTGTCCAACAAAACTCAGAGGGTCCATCAGTATCCGTTTCAATTGGTCAAGATGCACCTCCTGCCAGTCAATCGCCCTCATCATCAAATATTCAATCTTCTTCGGTACAACAAGGTTCTGCAGATGACAATTCTTTTGATGTTAATCCTTTTGCTCCTGTTAATGAAGTTCCATTTGAGAACATATTTGCTCCTGAGTCTTCAACTAATACATCTACTTCAGGAGACCACAACACAGCAACATCTGTTCAAAACCCTCAACCCCACGATCATCTCAGAAAATGGACCAATGATCATCCAATTGACAACATCATTGGCAATCCTTCACGTCCGGTATCTACACGAAAACAACTTGCCACCGATGCACTGTAGTGTTTCTTCAATTCCGTACTATCCAAAGTCGAGCCAAAAGATGTCAAAGAAGCAATGTCAAAAGATTGCTGGTTCAATGCTATGCAAGATGAAATCCATGAATTTGATCGACTTGACGTATGGGAATTAGTGCCTCCTCCAGAGTGTGCGATGATCATTGCTCTAAAGTGGATCTTCAAGGTGAAACTTGATGAGCATGGTGATGTTCTGAAGAACAAGGCACGACTAGTGGCAAAAGGGTATCGACAAGAAGAGGGCATAGACTTTGAAGAATCTTTTGCTCCGGTTGCTCGAATTGAAGCCATCAGAATCTTCCTCGCAAATGCTGCAAGTCGGAATATGATAGTCTACCAGATGGATGTTAAAACTGCTTTCTTGAATGGTGAATTAAAGGAAGAAGTATATGTGAGTCAACCGGAAGGATTTGTGGATGCTGATCATCCTACTCATGTCTATCGCTTGAAGAAGGCCCTTTATGGCTTGAAGCAGGCACCTAGGGCGTGGTATGACACATTGTCCAAGTTTCTTCTTGCAAACGGATTCTCCAAGGGTGTTGTTGATCCCACGCTATTCACCAGGAAGGCGGGCAAACATCTACTTCATGTTCAGATATATGTAGATGACATTATTTTTGCCTCTTCTGATCCTAGTGAATGTGATCGGTTTTCAAAAGAGATGAGTTCCAAGTTTCAGATGTCGATGATGGGACAAATGTCGTTTTTCTTAGGCTTGCAAATCTCTCAAAGTCCCAGAGGTATCTTTATTAATCAATCCAAATATGCAAACGAAATCTTGAAGAAGTTTGGATTCGATTCAAGTGATTCTATTGACACCCCCATGGTTGAAAGATCAAAGTTGGATGAAGACCTCCCGGGATCCCGGTTGATCAAACAAAGTATAGAAGTATGATTGGATCCTTGATGTATCTCACTGCTAGTAGGCTAGATCTTCTGTTCGCTGTATGTATGTGCGCTCGGTATCAGTCCAAGCCCACCAAAAGGCATCTGGAAGCGATGAAAAGAGTCTTCAGATATCTTCAAGGCATGATTCATATGGGTCTCTGGTATCCTAAGGACACTGTAATCGAACTCACAGCTTATGTAGATGCTGACCACGCAGGGTGTCAAGATACTCGTCATAGTACTTCGAGGGGAGCTCAGTTTTTGGGTGAAAAGTTGGTCAGTTGGTCTTCTAAGAAGCAAATGAGCACTTCTATATCTTCTACAGAGGCCGAGTACATTGCTATGTCTGCTTGCTGTGCTCAAATCCTATGGATGAGATCACAACTTTCGGACTATGGTTTTGCATACAACAAGATTCCTCTATATTGTGACAACAAAAGCGCTATCGCTCTTTGCTGTAACAATGTCCAACACTCCCGGTCGAAGCACATCGACATCAGGCATCACTTCATAAGGGAACAGGTTGAGAAAGGGATTGTGGAACTCTACTTCGTGAGGACGGAGTTTCAGTTGGCTGATATGTTCACTAAGGCACTTCCGAGAGAACGGTTCCAATTTATTCTCCCGCGGCTTGGCATGAAGAGTTTGTCACCTGAATCACTCAAGTGTCTTCAAGAAGAAAATGAGGAGTAAAGGATTTGCATCACATATCCTTGTATATACTTGTATATATCTTAAAACAAAAAGAAAATAGAAAAATATAAAACCTATAAAAGCCCTAAAAATCAGAAAAAATCAAAAAATACCAAAAATAGTTCCTCTAGGCATGTCTTCTGTTTATCGATCACATTTACGGATCTAGAAATGTCATTCAATAATGACACGGGTCTTTAAATGAAGCTCGAGCAGAAGTTATAATAACTGGTTAAAACATGTCTATTCGGCTTGCGGTTACTTTAGACTGCAACCCGCACTTTATTATGAGGAAAGCACGTCGCCAAAAAGACGGATGTTCCTCCAACTGGGTGATGTTCACCTAGGCATGGATTACTTTATATCCATGTTTCTCCTACTAGATGTACGAGTCTGTGCATTAGTTCTGGTATAAGAAGAGAAGTCTTCTTTGCATCAAAAACTCTTTTAGTTCTATGATTCTTCAGGAGAGTTTTGGTGTTTCACAAGGTGGTAACTGGACTTAAATTTTCACAAATACTGAACGCTCAATTGAATGAAAACAGCTCTTTAAATAGAAAACGGGTCATTAATTGAGGGGGAGAGTATTTGTTCAAATTTTTGACACCTTTTTAAACATTGTGCAACATCCGCAGTGACACTCTCTCATGGTTTAAGGGGGAGCATAGTATGCTCTATAATCAGATTGTATATTAAAACCTAACCACATTTTCTCCCTAATTTTCTAAACATATTTAAATCAATTGGGATCACAAATCTCAAAAGGTTTGAAATTTTTGATCGGGGGAGAGAATGTGATTTAAATATGAAATCTGACATAAAATGTGATGTTTTGGACCTAAATGTAAGCTCTCCCATATGTGCTAAACTCTTTCGTATATCGATGCACATATTGAGGGGGAGCAAATGATTTGTGGAAACAAAAAGGACATGGCATCTCATGTGAGCGTGACTCAGACTTCACCAATGAATTGACGAAACATAAACTGTCATTAATTGAAAGGATGCGTCCTGGTCGAGTAATAATTTCAAGCTGGTCTAACCAGTGATGTAAGCGTGTCTCGAAGAGGACTTATCTAAGTAGAGTGTACCGTTTCGAGAAACTTTCTGTGGATGTGACCAGGCCGGGTAATAATTTCAAGCTAGTCTAACTAGTGATGTAAGCGTGTCTCGAATCGGTCATGTTCACTCAAAGTGGATCAATTCAAAAAGTGCAATTTCTACCCAACATGTGAAAATTTTAATTTAAAACATATGTGCACATGTTAAGGGGGAGAATTTAAAAAATACAAAACTCTCAAAGTGTTAACAAAATGTGTTTCATAATCATGAACACTTTGAGAGATTTTTCAAGGATTTTGGTTTACGGCAACATAGGATATTATGGTGTTATAAGGTGGCTAAGGTTAGGAAAACCGTCCTATGATCCGCCAGAGCCGGAGGGATCTACCCAAGGACAATACCAAATAGTTAGTATTAGAAAGTCCTTAAGTATGATTATGAAAAAAGGAGTAATATAGAAAGGAGAAAGAAGGGGTTGAAGAATTAAAAAGAAATGAAATGAGAAAGGGTGAAAAGAAATATCCCTCTAATTATTCAACCTTAGAGCAGAAATCGGGTTCAATTCATATGCTACTGGTGGTTACTAAGGTAACACCAGTATTTGTGAAGGATTATACAAACACTTGGGATGTTAATCTTAATAATGTGTTTGGGATATTTAGGGATGAATGTGATTTAGTACGCGGAATTTACTATAACACACTTAAAGTAACAAAAGTGGTGAATATGCAAACGTGAATTATTTAGAACAATGAACACAACATGAATAACACAAAACGATTCAATATTATTTATGAGATAATTCGGGTGATCTAAACTATCACCAGGATTACAAAGGTAACCTTGAATCTTTGATTCGTTAAAGGGATTTGTGAATTTGTAACTAAGTTACTAGAGAGGTTGTTGTGTTTTTGGATATTACAAAGTTTTTAGTTAAAGAGATATTTTCTAAAATGGTGACTAAGGGTTCCTTTTATAAGATAAGGAACCCTTTTTACATGTTGTCAAGTTGCATAAGATAACAAGACTTTCTAACCTACTATTACAACTTCCAATGTAAAACACTCCATATTATCTACTGCACCACATGGAAGACTGTACTACTTATACTTAACGTGTTACATTGTACAAAGACTAATAATACAACTAAAATATCTACAAATAAAATATCTAACAACTTGACGTTCAAACTGGCAGGACCTTCTTTAACTAGCAGTACCTTCTCACCCAAAAGGTACTGTTAGTTTATCTTCAACTTCTTCAAAATGAACTAGCAGACCTAATACTTCATCTGGCAGGCTCTTTGACTTGAGCATTTTATTCCCAACAGTTTTGAAGACAAGACGTCATGGACCCAGTGACGCACTGCACTAAACCTTCTAAGCCACTCAAGTTCTATTAAAAGGACTTGTTTCATTCTCACGGGGAACCCTGCATAATCTATCGACCGCTCATTTCGAGTTATGTTGATATTGAAACAGGAGACATCGCTCCAGTCTCCGACTACCAAAATTGCACTTATCGAGTCTAGAGCCACGAGATGCATAATAAGATCTCATAGGAACACGTGCTACTTTTACACTGGTTGTTCAACATTAAGGACACCAGTTGTAAACTTATGAGTCCTACGCAGATCTTAGCAATCTGCCAGAACATTTATGAGAGAATTTACAAATGTAATTCTCAATGATTGAATGGAAATTCCTGCCAGGGTCAACATCAAACAGCCCTGAAAGCAGGTCACTTCGGTAATTCCATGTGGATTACGCTTAGTGGTCACGGCGGTTCAAACGGTCTACAGTCGTGGAGCGAACTCCAGCGACTCACCTAATCGTTGATCTACTACGGTAGATCTCTTAAGCCCTCTGTGGGTTTTCGATTAGGAACGGCCTTGGTAAGGATTGGAGAGAGTTTTCACACTATGCTGTTAACAATCTCGAAATCCAAACCTATAAGTACCGGACGTTTTATTGCTAACTGTCGTATGCAGGAATTCCTGGCAATTGTAGCTGATTGCAGAGAAGATGCCAATCCACTGCCACATGCTCACACTACACCATTATTGTATACAAAGAAGTCATGATAAACTAAAAGACCTTCAACACAGCTTCTGCAAAATCTAATGCTGAAAATCATGACCCAGAATAATGTGAGCATGTCGGCTCAAAGAGTACCACATCACATGGAGACATACTGCTAAAAGATGACATGGAGACATATGTTGGATGAAGACATCAAAGAATCACCAAAGATCATCCAAGACTAAAGAACGATCATCAAAAGTTCACTGCTGAGAGGCACAAAGACTTATGACGTTGAAGAATCAAAGACTACGAGCTATGAAGTCAAGATCATATGAAAGAATGCTAGATTTCAAAATATTATTTCCGGGGTAACCTCCCTTAGGGGGAGATTGTTAGGAATATAAGTATTCATCTGAAGACTCGGTCACCCCGAGTACCCATTACCATTTAATAGCTCGTAGTAATATCAGTAATATTAGTATTATTTGTATTAGTTTAGTTAGTTAAGTATTTGTGGAGTGGGTCGGATCTTTACCCTCTGTCAGCTCACTCCACAACCCACACTGGGCAACTAGCATGTAACTATAAATACCCCTCTCCCACCAAGGGAGAGGGTTGGAACTTCTTAATCTTTCAATACAAGTCTCTTCACTTTCTCTCACTAAGTTCCCATCTCACTTTCTCTCTCTAAAATCTTCTTGAACCGCCACTTAAATCCACCATATTTGTGTGTTTGAATGTTGTGAATATGCTTCACTTTTGACCGACACATAAATATTACTCCTTATGACCTGAACCTTAGTTAAGAAATATAAAGTGAAACTACAACGTTTATATGTTCTTATCCTTTAACTAATACCTTCCAACAATTAGAAAAAAAAAAACAAAAAAAAAAAAAAAAAAAAAAACAGAAAACTTTTCATTCATATTTAAAAGTAAAAAATATATTATATGTCTTCTAAATAAAAATATTAACACCATTAAGAATTGTTCAAAATCTCTTATTAACTAATACCATCAAAATAATAATTAAGCGTCCATCCTTAAAAATGAAATTCCGTTAAGTAACACCATCTAAAGAAAAATTATAGAGTTAATTTCAAAAATGGTCCCTGTGGTCTGTCGGGTTTAACACTTTTAGTCCCTATACTTTTTTTTAACGGGTTTGGTCCCTGTGGTTGCCACCCATAATGGATTTGGTCCATTGACCAAATTTTCCGTTAGTTTGACCGTTAAATTGGTCATGTAACGTGCACATGGGAGGGTAATTGTGTCATTTTGCATATCTCCTTTTTTTTATAACAACCATGTCTGAAATTCTTTGTCACATGCCTCTCATGCATATACACTTTTCCACCTAACTTTCTTATCCCCAAAAAATTAGATCTAATTGTTTTTTTTCTGCTCCACACGAATCACTAAAAAAAAAAAAAAAAAAAAAAAAAAAAAAAAAAAAAAAAAAAAAAAAAAATCTTCTTTTCTTTGATTTAAACTCGAACCAAATAACAAACACACACTTCTTTGATTATATGTTCCCAAAACCGAACACCCAACACACCCTCTTCTTTTTATTCGAAGCTAACAAAGACCACAAAGTTGCGGCTTCTACATTGGATGAATTTATGGGGATCTAAAATTTAAACCCTCTATAACTTGAAAATAAAATATTGAAAATTGAGCTCACCGGAAAAAATGAAGATCGCCGAAAATTTTGCCGGAAAAATGGTGGTTGCCGGATGTTGATGAAGATGATGTAGTTGTGATGATAATTGATAACTAAGCTGCCTATCTTGGATATGAATACGAACTTGCGACGGATAATGAAGCATTTCAGCTTCTAATGCGTTGAGCTAATGACCGAAAAGCTTAAACGAATAACTGGCTGAATTTCCCATTTTTGCAACTGGTTGAAAACATTCTGAATTAAACTGGTAGCCTAGCAAGTTTTTTGAATCGGCTCAGCATTGCCATACCTGGAAACTTTATGATCTAAGTATATAACTATTAAAATCTCTTTAATGATTTTTTGTTTTGTTTGTTCTCATTTCGTGTCTTGATAGATACTAACTTGTTGAATTCAGATTGATCTCATTGTTATCTTTATATTTGTGTTCATAACTATTAAAATGTCGCTACGGTTCTTGTTTGTTAATCAGTCTTAAGCATAAATAAAGTGTTCTGGGTTTGAGTTCGTGGTAGCAGATGTAGTTGCTGACTTTTTATTTTGTCAGCAGTATGGTGAAGGTGATGGTGGTGTCGCCGGAGGTGGGAGAAGAACAAGTGAGAGGGGGTGAACATATGTGGTGGGTGAGTGGTTTTTATAATAATAATAATAATAATAATAATAATAATAATAATAATAATAATAATAATAATAATAATAATAATAATAATAATAATAATAATAATATAATAATAATAATATGAGTTTATTCCCTTCTCATTTTCTTCCCTTGGGGAGCTTGGGAAAGATGCAGTGGCCCTACTGAAACGGATCCGAAAGTTCTCAGTAACTCAAGACATCGGAGCGCGTGCCGCTGCTCATATGTTTAGTAGGATTAACTTTGCAATAGCTAGAGGGGTGGGGGCCCAGTTAGTATCTCGACTCCCCTCTAATTTCTTGTAGGTCCTATGAGTTTCTAATGAAGTGATAATTTAATAAATAATAATAATAATAATAATAATAATAATAATAATAATAATAATAATAATAATAATAATAATAATAATAATAATAATAATAATAATAATAATAATAATAATAATAATAATAATAATAATAAAACGTGGAATTGTGTGGGCGATTTGGGTGACTCCCTCATTCACCTTCGTCCCCGATCCATCCTCTCCTGTAATAGTTCTCTTCTGCGTTGACTGTTGGAGTGGGTTTTATAGTTCATCTGCTGCTTCGTCTTCTTCTTTGGTGGATCAGGTTTCAAAGAATGTCTACGCCTGTTGGAGTGGTTTAAGTGGGGTCCTTTCGTGTGGTGATCTTCTCCTGCTTGGTGAAGCTCTCCGTGCCTTGGTTCTCTGTTTTTGGGCTTCTTGGTTTCATTTTTGAGATAGCGGTTGGCTCTTGAGGAAGAAAGGGTGGCGTGTTGCAGTTGTGTCACTAGTGGGCCCCACTTCAGTTGGGCAGCGGTTTGACTTTCTAATAAAAAATAAATAAATAAATAAATAAATAATTAAATAATAATAATAATAGTTTAAAAGGCTTACCTGGTCTGTAGCAGCGGTTTGTCTTTTCTATTATTATTAATTATAATAGTTTAAAGGCATACCTGCTTGTGCGTCATTCATGGGCCCCACTTCTGTTGGGTTACCGGTTTGGCTCATCTGATGGGCCAGCGGTTGGGCTCAACTGTTGGGTTTTTTTAAAAACAATTTATAATTTTTAAGGCTGTTTAATGGATATAATTTTAACTTTCTTATTTTATCTAAAACATATAATTCGCGCTCCTTATCATGGCTATCCATGTTGCACCTCGGATATCTTGTCCTCTACAAGGTTTTGAAGGGTGTAAAAGTTGTAATGGTAAAGGGTTTACCAAGAAATATTTTATTGATCACTTGGGCACTCGGCATTTTAAAACGGATGTTTTGAAGGCTTCGCATAAAGCACGTGTGATGAGCGATTTTTCCTTATTTTCTGCTTTTGACCAGGCGCTTCATCAGGCGGGCATTTGGCTTTGTGGTGAGTGTTTATGCACCCACACTTTTAGTAAGAACTGTAAACATGCCGATGGAGATGTGGTTCTCGCACCTAGTTTTGATGATGTGGCAATTTATGGTATCCCTGTACCTCCTAGACCAGTCTCAAATGTGGTGGATAGTGGTGCTGTTGAGTCGGCTTGTACACTTGCTACTGATGAGGTTGGCGTCGAGGGGGCCGCTTTTGTGTTGCCCTCACTCGGTGTTGAGCCCAATTGTTATGGCATTGACCTTCTTAGTCGTGTTTTCTCAAAGAAGTTGCGTACGGTTAAATGCATTCCTCCTAAGCTGCGGCTCGGATTTGCTAAGATTTTTCGTAGTGCTCTAGACATGGTTCTTGCTAGTCCGGGGGATTTATCGGTGTGGGTGCAACTCCTTATCCTGCCATGTTGTGTTCTGACTACGTTCGTGCCTACTAACAGAGCTCAGCGAAGATCTGGCGAGAGAGAACGGTGTCAGTTTGAATGTATTTCTCGGGCTATTCTTAGATGGAGGGATTCCGCAGATAGGTTTGCTTTGGTGATGGATCGTTTGGCTGGAGTAACTCCATCCTTCAGTGGGGTGAAGAAAACCAAAGACCATGATGGAGCTAACCTCGTTCAATGTAAACGTAAACTGGGAGATGGACATTTCACTGCAGCTATTAAGGTTCTCACTTCTTCTGGTATCGCCCCATCTACTCCTGACACCCTGCTTGAGTTAGAGGCCAAACACCCGCATGCCCCACCTCCGACTTTATCTTCTTCCCTACTCGGTGGAGATGCCCTTTTTGTCCATAAATACTTGGTGATGAACAGGATTCGTAGTTTTCCCAAGGGGACATCGTGCGGTCGCGATGGGCTTAGAGCACAACATTTAATGGATATTTTAGGAGGGGCTGCCTCTGCTATTGCTGATGATTTGCTAGGTTCTATTACCGGTGTTGTCAACTTGTTTCTTGGTGGAAAGTGCCCTATTCTATTGGGAGAGTATATAGCTAGTGCCCCCTTGACTCCTTAGTCAAGCCTTGTGGAGTTTGTTAGACTCCTTGGATCGTTTTGAGCATCTAGGGTTAAACAATAACAATGATAAACAATATGATACGCAGCGGAATTAAACACACATCAAAGTTATTGACACAAAGTTTTACCAAACACCATCACCTCCAAATTCTATTCGATCACAATAGAACGGTTACACTAAACTTGTAACAGGATCAAAGACACCTTTGATCTTGGAGGAATACGAACACAAACTAGTTCTAGGCATTTACAAGACATATGCCCTAGAACACACACACACACCTTTCTGATATTTACATTGTGGAAGACCTATTAAACTACGTACCCTGCCTCTCTTTATATAATAGAGAGTGCTAGGGTTTACAAAGAGATAAGAATAAGTTATTTCCTGTATCATTGTAGCTTTCTCTCTTTGTCATCTTTAGTCCTTCTTGTTTCATTCTTTTATTTATTTTGTCACATCAAATCTATAAAACCCAACAAGCTGGTGGTGGTATACGCCCTATTGCTGTTGGTACAGTATGGAGAAGGCTTGTTTCCAAGGTGGCTTCTTCTTCTATTGGTAACTCCATGAATACTTATTTACAGGACTTTCAATTTGGTGTTGGTGTTCCTGGTGGCTGTGAGGCTGTTCTCCATTCTGTTAATAGGCTCATTGAGTCTAAGGGTAAAGAGGTTGGGCTTTCCATGCTTTTGGTGGATTTTAAGAATGCTTTCAATCTTGTCGATAGGGGCATATTACTTCAGGAAGCCAGGGCGCGTTGCCCATCCATTGCTCCTTGGGTTGAGTTTTGTTATGCCCGACCTGCTAGGCTTTATTATGATGACTCTATCCTTTGGTCTTGTCAAGGAGTTCAACAAGGGGATCCGTTAGGTCCTTTGTTGTTTGCCCTAGCTTTGCACCCTATGGTACAGTCTATTAATCAGTCTTGTGAGCTTACCCTTCAGGCCTGGTATCTTGATGACGGTACTATCATTGGAGATACCCTTATGGTTGCCAAGGCTCTTGACATCATCAGGACGGATGGCCCGGCTCGTGGTTTGTTTTTGAACGTTGATAAAACCGAACTCTTCTGGCCTGTGGAGGATCCTCGAAGTAGGGTAGAGGGTATTTTTCCTATAAATATCTCTCGCCTGACCAATGGTGTCAAACTTCTTGGTGGTTCCGTTAGTTTGGATGATAGTTTTTGTCGGGATTTGGCTTTGAAACGGGTTTCTAAAACCATTACCCTAATGGAGGCAATCCTCAAACTTAATGATCCCCAATGTGAGCTCCTTCTTCTTCGCAGTTGTGCCGGGGTTGCAAAATTATCTTATGCTTTGAGGACATGCTCCCCTATGTATTTACAGGAGGCCCAGGTTCAGTTTGATCAGTCGTTACGTACTTCCTTGGAGAAGATTGTTACCGCCTCAGGGCCGGGGTTTGGTGATTGGCAGTGGCGGCTTGCCACTCTCCCAATCAAGTTGGGTGGTCTTGGAGTCCTTTCAGCGGGTGACATTATCCAGTATGCCTTTCTCGCCTCTCGTTTGCAAACGAGTGATCTACAGGACAAGATACTGAATAAATCTGGTAATGTCTCCCATGGTCCTTCTTTTCAGTATGCTCTTGATACTTTCAACGTTACTTGTAACATAGACGCTCTCGCTGTCACCAATGACGCTTCTGCCCCCCAAATGATGAAAACCTTGGCAAAGTGTTACTTTGGTGTCATTGAGAAAAACCTTGTTTCTAATTACTCGCTAAGTCCAAGACCGGTCGCTGTTCTCAGTAGCATACGTGCCCCACATGCACAGGATTTTCTTTTCACCATCCCTATTGACGGCTTGGGTCAGAGGATGAACCATCGCCAATTCCGATCTGTGTTGTGTTATAGGCTTTCCGTACCTATGTTCCCCGAAGGTAGCCTTTGCCCGAGTTGTAATGTGCATCGTATGGACATATGGGGGGATCATGCGGTCCACTGTTCCAGTGATGTGGGTGTGAAGTTCAGGCACAATCTAGTGCGTGATATTCTTGTGGATGTTTGCTCTAAAGTTGGGATCATGGTGCGTAAGGAGGCTCCGATGGGATTCCTTTCGGAGGACGGGAAGGATCTACGGCCTACAGACTTGTTATTATTTAATTGGCTTCAAGGTAAAGATGCATGCGTGGATGTGACTGGCATCTCTCCATTTGCTAGTAATGGGGTGACTTCATGGGCTCTCGGGGTAGCCTTGCGTAATGATGTGGAGAAGAAAAATAGAAAGTACGCATCCAAATGTGAGGACAATGGATACAAGTTCATACCTTTTGCCTTTTCACGTTCGGGGGATTCGATACAGAGGCTTTGAACACACTTTCACGTATTAAGTCTATTGCCAATAGTCACTCAAATAATGCTAAAAGTGGTGTTTTTATCTTTCATAGAGTTAGCTTTTGTATTCAGAAAGGAGTGGGAGCACAACTTGTGTCTAGACTCCCATCCAATTTTATGTAATATTTGCTTTGTTTAATGAAAATTATTATTAATAATTAAAAAATAAAAAATAAAATAATAATAATAATAATAATAATAATAATAATAATAATAATAATAATAATAATAATAATAATAATAATAATAATAATAATAATAATAATAATAATGATGATAATAATGATAATAATAATGATGATGATGATGATGATAATAATAATAATAATAATAATAATAATAATAATAATAATAATAATAATAATAATAATAATAATAATAATAATAATAGTAATAATAATAATATGAGGGTAGTTTGGTCATTTCATCCTTTTAAACAGTCAAACTAACGGAAAATTTGGTCAAGGGACCAAACCCGTTATGAGTCGCAACCACTGGGACTAGATCCGTTAAAAACAGTATAGGGACTAAAAGTATTAAACCCGATAGACCACAGGGACCATTTTTGAAATTAACTCAAAATTATGGGCGGGCTTTGAAATCTAGTATATATATATATATATATATATATATATATATATATATATATATATATATATATATATATATACTAGACTTCAAAGCCCGCCCAATGGGCGGGCATGACTTGTAATTTTATACTGGATGGTTGTAATCAATTTTAAATGATGCCTTAATTTCGTTACATTTAACATAATAAAGTATAACTACTTTTATACAAAAGCAATAGAACGCGCACTGCCGTTAGATTGTTTTTTATTGTCAATATTTTTGTCTTTCATATTCGCACACAATAGTCATTAGAACATGCAAGTTGTGTAGGATAGTCATTAATAGGCTATTCGTATAGGCTTGCTATCTTGCAAGATATTAGAACTACATATTCTTGATCTAATAGTTTTGTTCATGTTTTGCTAACCTTTGTTACCTGATTTTGGTATTGAAAGGATGAAATATTGAATATTTTGATTGACTAATTGTACTATATTTATATGTATATTTAAGCTAATATCTTGCAATCGTATGTTTCGTTTTTTGGGTTTAATTGTATGTTATAATTAACTTAAGTAATTATTTTATGTGTAATTTTAGGGATGAAATCTCGTTTATTAGAGCACCTTGAACACTGGCAGTATGATGTTCGGTTACATCAGTAACAATGGCCGTACCATGTTCTATTACATCACTGAGTTTAAATGGATATGATTTTTTATTAGTTTGCTTTGTCTTTGTTTGTTGATTAGTTGGAGTGTTTTGCTGATATTTGATTTTATTTCATACTCTGGCGGTATGTTTCACACAAACAAAGTTAGTAACATATTTTTGTTATGAGATGGATTACGCATATAAATTATAAACATCTAATGCTTAAGTAGCAAAGTCTCATGTGAAAAGTAATGAGGTTAATTTATTAAAAAATTAGAACATAAGTCTTTATTGTAAATAATCTAAAATGATAACATGAAACTTAAGTATTTATTGTAAATAATCTAAGATGATAACATGGGAAATCGTGTTCCATTTGTTCATAATTCATCTTCGCTGTCATCATCACTGGTTGTTTCATAATCAGTAGATCTGTCATTGATAAAGTTGCTGACATCATCGTCGTTAGAGTCATAACTGACACTATACGCGGCTGAATTTATTTCACACGTTTCTTCGTCAACATCGCTGATGTGGATGATTCTACCATGTACTTTTCCATCGATATCAGGCATCTCGTCCCACACGTCATTGTCAACCATGTTAGATTGGTAATCTTCATCATAATCGTCATCAATAGATGTATATCTTGAGTCGCCTATGAAATTATCGACTATAAAATTATATAAACAAACTATTATTTTAAAACATGTTTAACAATTTACAAACACAAATAATAATAATTTTTTTTTTTTAACAAACAACCTGTGGAAGAGTCTTCAACAACAAATTCATCAGGGATAGTATATTTAGGTTTACAATCTCGCGTGGGGTAAGAGGGTTCTTTGAGAGCATTGATATTGACACACATGCCTGTTTCAGATACGTTGTTGTTGTTATCATGTTCATCATCTGTATCTTCATCATATAGCATATAGTTCCGTGAGAAAATGGGTTTCTACATACCAAAAATATAGTTAGTATACCTTATTGTATATGTTAGCTTAATAATGTGGGATTAGCAAGGATGTTTCATTTAACATATATGTTTTATAGAAATATAATGTACAAACATAAATGATTATTACCAATGGGTTTTTTCCCCCAGGATGATTAGCAGTCATAGTCTCCACACGCTTTGATCGCGTTTTTTTTATCATCAATCGAAGTTAGATCTACAACTTTGATTGCTTGTGGCTTTCCATCATCTGATGAATCCAGGTCAACAATTATGTTGTTGACTATTTTGCCGTTTTTAGCAAGCCTACGGCGTTTGTGTATATGTGGGAGAGGCTGCAAGTAATGCAAAAGTTGTTAGTTCCCCTGATTAATAAGTATCACATAATATGGATTACAACCATTTTTTATACCTCTTTGTTGTCATGTGTTTTTTGTATTTTTTCATCATCTGATGAAACAACATAAAAAATATCCTTGCTAACTAACTTGTTGTCTTTAGTTGGTCTGAACCGTTTATGTGTTGTTTGATCAGCCTGCAACTATTAGATTGATATTTAGATTTTATAATAGATGAGCTCGACGTAATGAAAATTTTATGAAAATACCTCGTTATCAGTTTGATTTTCGTAATAATCAAACTTGCATCCGTTCTTACGGGTCCTGGGTTTCGCCTTTGACAATCTCCGATTGTTATGTGTTAAACAAACAACCTAAACAGAGCATCCAAAAATAAAAACCATTAAGTATTTTATGTTTACTACAATGCAAATTACTACGCAGTAAAATTTTTATATAATACCTCGTTATTGGTATCATGTAAATCAGCATCTTCCTTGAATATTTTGCATACATACGGATCATGTGGTTTTCGCTTATTACAAATTGGAGTAGTTTGATATCCGTTAACACCAACAGCATAAATCTATAAATTTAACATTTATATTTAATTCGTTAAACATAACAAAAACTATTATTAATAATAATAACCTTAGTTATGTTATAATACCTCGTCATCTGATAGGCCAACCTGCAAGTATTATAAAGATAATTAGATCCTGTGATATATTAATGGATATATGCTACATAATTTTAAGTTATAGATATAATCAATTGATTATCTAAACATGGAAACGTCTCGACCAATAGAATCAACCAACCATGTTGTTTTAAACATGTACCATTGTTCAAGCATTTATTTTAGCTAAAGATTATTGGTAAATAAGTATTCGTATATGTAAAACAATTCATGATAATCTTATAAGGTAGTGCCTGTGGGTAGTTTAGAAAAAAAGTACTTAGACATGTTATGAAGGATACCTCTTCATCGTCCAATATATGAACACTGGATATATCTTTTTTGAACAAATCAAATTGTCCATCCTGCATTCATGCTAAACATAATCAGATAATGTGTTTCATATATAATGTAAATAAACAGTTAATTTAGTTATTGTACATCCTCATCATCTGATATGATGATGTTTGGTATATTCTTATCGAGCGAGCCATCGGCTGATGATGGAGGATGGTGGTGATCTGTTTTCGGATTACCCTGACAAAATTGTAGTAATTAGTATCTAATTCATCTGATAATTAACAAAACACATTCAACTTAAGATTATGTACCTTGTGTGATCTTCGGTGTGACATTGTTTGTATTTTATGTTCGTAATTTTTGAAGATATATATTCAATATGTGTTAATATATGGCTTTATTTATAGAGTTTGAAGGTGACCATATAATGGAAACCGAAAATTTGTTTCTCATATATTTGTTATAGATAAAGATTACGTTTACAATTTAAACGTTTTCTAGAGTTTACATGATTTATATCATGCTCTAAATATAGATTTGGAAATTATATAAAATATTTGATTATCATAGCTTTATTGTATATAAAGATTACGTTCGTTTGTGTATGAGCATTTAAAAACGTTGTTAGAATTAATGGGGTATAAAAACAATGGACTACGTATATTTAAAGTGACATTGCGTTTTAATATAACTCTTATGAACTGGTTATAATATCAGTACCAAGTCGGGGACGTAGTAGTACAAAATTAAAATACATAATGGAGATAACTCAGCAGTACTACATAGCACATAAGTATTGTTTATACCAGTACAAAGTACTCTTAAATATATATTTGACCCCTATATAGTGTCAAAGTAGGTATATGATCTTAAATATATGCACAGAATATTTATACAAAATACATTCTAAACTTATCTTTCAAATCATATTTTCTATAAATTTATCATATTCTTGAAAAAATGATTATAATATGTATATATCATTTTAAAAATTCTTATTATCATGTGTAGGAAGTTATATACACGAAAATAAGGCAATGAATCGACTTCACTTGACCCAAGGAATTGATAAGGTTGTTGTTTTAATTTTAAAAATTAAATGTGTACATATTCATCCTTCCAAATAGTAATTTTTTTATTTTAATTTTATAGGTAAGTATCGTGTATACATCCTTATACCTGTTAATATTATTTTTAAACATCACCAATGTTAATACTGCTGGTTACGTTAGTACTGTTGTATTTGAGATAATATAGTGTTATAGATGTGGTTATCAATGCAATATTATATTAGTACCGCTTCATATACTTGGTACTGCTATATCATTTTTTCACGTAATGAATAAAGCTTAATACAAATATCCACACACATGCAAGTTTGCAATTTGTAATTAAATTGTTCAATAATATTAAAAAACGCTTATGTAAATTAATTGTCTTCTTGCTCCTCTTGATTATACATCTTCTATCCCGGTTAATATTATTTTTAAACATCACCAATGTTAATATTGCTGGTTACGTTAGTACTGTTGTATTTGAGATAATATAGTGTTATACATGTGGTTATCAATGCAATATTATATTAGTACCGCTTCATATACTTGGTACTGCTATATCATTTTTTCACGTAATGATCAACATTTGCACTAGTAGATAAATTAAAGAAACTTAATATGAATAAAGCTTAATACGAATATCCACACACATGCAAATTTGCAATTTGTAATTAAATTGTTCAAAAATATTAAAAAACGCTTATGTAAATTAATTGTCTTCTTGCTCCTCTTGATTATTAAGATCATTAGCTGGTGTTTCGTCATCCAGTGTCGCTGGTACACTGTTAACGTTGTCTGTTGTACGCATGCTTACATTATCAATTTGAATTAAAGTGGCGTTCGTGGCACCAACGCACACTGCTGGAATATCATCCGTTGCGTCTGTCGTTTCAACAACATCTTCGTTTGTTGGTTCCTGCTACATGTTGCGAGAAGATGTAAAAGATTAATTTGTATTGTTTGTTACAATTTAACGGTGTTTTTAGAAATTAAAAAATACAATGCACAATACCTCACTAATATCATCAGAATGTGTTTCCGATCCATCATCTGAACACACGGAATTGTTCTCTAAACCTTCGTCTTCCTCGTCGTCATCCTATTTTGATTCATTCATAAGGATTAGCATATACTTGTTTATAAACACAAACCATTGTTAGGTACATTAAAGGAAAAATGAATCAGACCTCTTCTTCTATAAAGCCATTCTTGAAATAGTTGATTATATCAACATCGTCCGTCACTTTCTCCGCTCTATATATATAACTATTGTTGTTGTGATTGAACTCAGAAATAAAAATTTTGAAAAGATACTTCCTCCCAATAATTTGATTAAGTGCATCCGGAAAGTATTCTTCTGTGTTCATGCCTTCGCTATCCATTATCTCCCACGCTGTTAAATTTGTCATTTTGTGCACACTCTTGTCAAAAATCACGACTTGTGCAGTACCACTATGGTCAAATATGCGCACAATGATTTTGAACCTACATATATAAAATATTTATCACCGAACGTGAAGTATCCAAATATCCACATTATGTATTATATGTTTAAGGACAAATCCAAATAATTATATATATATATATATATATATATATAGGTTGTTTTACATACTTGGAAGCAACGGCATATGTTTCTCCATGGTTTTTACAATACCACAACTGTTTCTTATTCCTTGTGCCCGAGTTGCGTTTTGAAACAATTGGTGTCACTCTTGTACTGCATGATTTGCAACCCGTATAAACCCACCCATTTTCCTCTTGTATGCTATGTACTTCTGCATAAACTACACAGTGTGACTCCTGTATTTAGATACAAAAACACATATAAACATTACTAACGTGGGTTTAATTAGTGATAAAATAATATTTATATTATACCCATAACAATAACTTTTGTTTTACCGGTTCAATGCTTCGAATTGTTCCAACTATTTGCTTCACACAGCCGTGCATGAACTCCGCAGGCGTAACAACACGGCTGCCAACTGAATGATCCTCAATTCTGAATTCACCTGCATCATACCCCTCCTTCTCTTCGTATCTGTGAAACGTATAAATAGGTTCCTAATAAATTTAACATGTTTTTAGTTTAAAACTAAAACACACATGTGCCGGTATCAATGTATATACCTTTTCCGGAAATCCAACAATTGTGGCACATCCATGTTTATGAATATTCTTGTGCCAAACAAAGCATTATGTATTGATGGCTTATCTGTGTTGCACAACAAATATAGACATTTTTAAAATCTATTAATATGAATTAAAAATCTTAATTACGTAACCAAAAATTTAAAAGTCATCTATAAAACTTACTGTCCCAATATTTCACTTTCCCCAGCATCAAGAGGATGTCTATATGACAAAGCTCGTCACGTTTGTTGTCGTAGTCATTCCACATTAATGCCCAATTGTCCCAAAAAGTACAATCAATTCTCAGAGATCTGCATAAAATAGGGTACACTCAATATATGATTACAAATGAATACTATTCTATACACGTTATTTTATTTTAAAAAAATAATAATTTATAAAATATAGTTACTCGGCATCTTCAACGACAATTGTCCTCCGTAGTTTAGGACCGCCAGAATTGTTCAACGTCACTATTTTCCCAATAGCTACGACTGTACCAACAATATCTGGGAAAACATTTGTTATAAAAATATGCACATAAACATTCAAGTAACACCAACTGTTGTATATAATTTTTAAAAAAACACATACCAACACAATCATGTTCGTGGTATTCATTATCTGTATCGAGAATACTTGATAATGGCTCGTTAACGAACCCAACAAAGTTGTCGTCGATGTGATCAATACGGGTAACCTCGGTTCCTTTATAAAAAGATATTTTCCACTGGTTTGGTAACAAAGGTAACCTTCCGGCATTCTCTGCTACTCCAAAATTAGAGATTATGTAACATTGACCTTCTCATAAAAGAGGCTCAAATTTAAACATAAACTCTTTTTTGACATAGATTTGGATACGGTTTGACTGTACATATAGTTCAAATATCAATTTAACATATATAATAAATATACACAAATATAGGTATTTACTAATTTCATCTGATATACCTCTTCATCCTGGAAAACACAGTCAAGACTGTAAGGATCGTGTTCTTCGTTAAATTTGTGTGAATGCCATACGGAGATGCATCTTCCTTTAATGGCCATGTTCACATTCATCGGACTGACATCTTTAATGAGAGTCATTGTTCTCTCTCTCACAACTAAAAATATATATATATATATATATATATATATATATATATATATATATATATATATATATATATATATATATATATATATATATATATATAGAAAACGCTGTTTTTTTTATATCACATTAAAATGAAATATGTATAATGAATCAACCATTTTAAATAAACCTGGCTTAGGACTTTTAATTGTGGACATACTCTTTCCATTGTTTTTAATTGGATGAGAATTAGATCCTACGAATACACAAAGAAATTATGACAATGTTATTTATATAAAATAAGCAATCTGGAACAGACATTATCCAGAATGTTTGTACAAAACCTGAAGGAAATTTTCCATAAGACGATGTATGCATAACGGTTTTTTTGTTCCGGTGTGAAGGTGCGTCCGAAGATGTTGTTTGGTACCTCAAATCTTTTTGTTGATTTCTAATATAAGCAAATCTTTTGGAATCACCTTTTGAGTTTGTCGCCCCTAGCAACAATAACAAAACAAATTGTTGTATAACATATAACAATAAAAGTGCGGGTTTTTATAAACAAATATTCATACCTGATTGAGATTGAAAGTTGGAAGAATCAATCCTAGAGTTTTCATACGTGGAGTGTGTTTCAAAACAGCTTGATTGACTGGTAGATTTCCTTTTTAATGATCGAACAGATCCTATTATTCAATGGATATAGATTTACGGCAATTTAGAATGTACAAACATACTTAATGTGTATACTATAATCACAATTTATAATATGAACAGGATCAGTTTAGAAACATGTTACCTTCATGAGATGGTTGTGACTCAAAAGATGATGAGACGTGGCCAAATCTGCCCTTTGCAGGTGGTTTAGATGCTGGAACAATTACGATTGTATAAATACAATGTATTACTGTATTAAATAAAAAAATTAATGTTCAATGTACTACCTCTAGCTTTAGCAACGACATCAGAAACAACCGTTCCAAATATACTACCGGGTGTATCACTTTCAAATATGGAATTATCCAATTCAGACGAAGAAGATGGCTGAACCAAACCTATATTTCCTACTAATTTAGCAGTTATAAATTAAGTAACATAGTATAAACATCATGTAAAATGTACATAAATAAAATATCAACAAAGTTACTGCAATAAAACATTGATGAAGCTAATACCTGTTGATCGTGTAACAACATCGGAAACATGGTTGGCTGATCTTGTACCTGTTGTATCAAAATTATAGTGTGGATGATTACCAAATACAAAATCAACAACTTTCAGGGTAAAACAATACAAACTAATATACGATACATGAAAGACATATACAACAACAAAATACCTTGTGAAGGGGTTTTAGGATGAACGTGACTGCCAGAGCCTCTGCTTGTTGTATCTGAAGGTGGATACAAATCATAAACTTATATGGTAAATTAAAACAAATTAATGTAGGATTCACGAAAACCTATATAAGAATAGAATACCTTGTGAAGAGGCTTTAGTATGTTTCTTCTGTATGGTATTGCTTGTATTTGCACCAGGAACTATAATCAATATATAAAGACGTTCATATAATAAAGCATTAGATTGATCCAACAACAACATAAATAAGATTATAACAACTTTACGAATAAATTATTCGTTAAAAAACATTCATGTGTTAAAACATCAAATTATTTACATAACATATGCTATCCTCATTAATGTATTACTTATATTGTTAATTTATATTAATAGTTTTTAATATTATAATTTTTATGTTGTTGTTGTATAATCAAGCTAATATTTACATGCACCATTGTTTATTAACAAAGAATACAAACACACATAAGCAGTATCAAATATATCGAGCAATACAAACACACATAAGCAGTATCAAGTATCTCCAGCAGTACAAACACACATAAGCAGTATCCACCATCGTTTATTAACAAACAATACAAACACACATAAGCAGTATCAAATATATCGAGCAATACAAACACACATAAGCAGTATCAAGTATCTCCAGCAGTACAAACACACATAAGCAGTATCATGTACATCGAGCAGTACTACCAATACAGTCTGGCAGTGCTAGCAAACTAATGATTAAATTACATTCTAATGATTAAATTACATGTAAAAAACATACCTCCTAAAGAAGCACTCATGTTCTTCTTGTCAGTTCCTTTTGCAAGCCTTGCAGAGTGTCTTTGGCCGTGCATAATGGCTATATTATTATCAATAGAGTTTATTGTTTTTTTGAGTTTATAAAAAACGTTATAATATGAGGTATATATATGATGTATATATAGTGATAGGGTAGAACTCTGATCTTAAATATAGGAACAAAAAGTTTATACAAAATACGCGTTAAAGTATAATTATGATCTTAAATATGGGAACAAAAGATTTATACAAAATACATTCCAAACTTATCTTTCAAACTATATCTTCTACAAATTAAAATTAAACATATCTTTTAAAAAAATCCGGGATACATGTTTAGAAAATACATATACCATTCCAAAAATTCCGCCTGGTCTTCAAAGAAGAAGATTATAGTTATTTTTTGTGCGAGTTATATCACAAAATATAACTTGGTCTAATGGTAACATTGACGTATAATTAAGCTATGTAAACAACCCAAGTTCGAATATTTAGAATCCTTTTTAAAATTTCGGAATTAAAAGTCAACTAACGAATTTTATTCGGTCAAATATTGCTTAGGTGGCATGCTTAGGTGGAATAAGAGCATGATTACTCATCAATCCAGCGCTTATTCATCAATCCTGCATTTGATGACGTCATACGCATCCTGTTATATATAATATGTAGATATATATACCTCCTATCTAAGACAAGCTTGTCCTATTATTTCTCCACTCAAAATATCTAATCAATTGACACCTGGAAATCACTTTCACCCCATCCATCCATTTTTTTTTCAATTTTTTTTGGCGGAACACCTTTGGAGGCCATCATTCGGCTGAATCCCAACATCGACAAAAACACACACACACACAAAATAAAACTCACTCATATCCTCTCCCTCGAACCCGCACCTGAAAAACGCACACACAAGATCCCCCTCCTCAAACCGTAACCGAAAAACACAAAATCACAAAACACATACCAGATCCTCTAAAGATAAACGCGTAATCCAAACATCAAAACCCTCGACCAAACTCAATCATCAAAGCATGTTAAACCCTATCAAAATCAAATCCATAAAATCCAGGTATTGATACAATCGATTTCACTTTCATTTTATTTTTAATCTTTATACTTTGAAGAATCATGTCACCATGAACCCTAAATCATGTCACCAATTAGTATTACGATTGAAGAATTCTTTTGGAGAATCATGCAGAGGAAATGTTATCTTACATCCCCAACATGGTTATGTGAATAAATAAATTTAGGGTTTATGTATGATCAGAAATTCGAACACAAAAATTAATGTAAGAATTTGGCTCAACTAAATATTGTAATTCGTTTTTTTTTTTTTTTAATCATTATTGTAACACATATTCCTATTGGATTGTTGATTTGATGGATTGGGTACACTAAAGATGTTTGTTTTAACCTATGTCTTGGTGGATTCTTGAATGAACGATTGTTTTTATGGTACTAATTATATATCTAATTTTGTACATGGTTGGATTAGTGTTTTTGTTTTATGAATTAGACTTAATTCTTTATATTATTTGCTACGAACTGATGATTTGTTTTATGCACACCATGTGTTTGATGAAATGTGTGTGAAGGTAAATTCGTTTTAAATTGCAGTTTGTTTAGGTTGTTAAATTCACTAATGTTTCAAATGGGTTCATATGTCATTAAGGTTTTGTTGATGGATTAGGTGCACATTGTCCAAAAGAATCAAGCGAGAAGACCAAAAATCTCAGTAATTAAAGGTTAGTAATTTTCTTTAAAAGTTTGATAATGTAATGTCTCAAGTATACATCCAACCGATTTCAATTTATTTTAATTATTAAAAGTTAATCTTGATAAGTTATTAAATGTTAATCTCGATAAGTCATGTTGTGTTTGTTACAGAAGGATAGCCATCGTACATTAGCAGCTCTGAATGTGATAGAAGAAACTCCACATACGTAAAGGTATAACTTACTAATTGCACACAAAGAAGAGCTTGGACAACATATAACTAAGAACAAGCACATATGAGCGGTTTTCGTGTTTTCCAGATGGTATATGGAGCTAACTTTGTCGAGTTTTATGCAGAGGAGGCAAAACGCATATATGGTGATATAATTCCATTACCACTATCTGATTGACTTTTTTGTGTTCTTAAAGAGGTGATTATTTCTTTATATGTTGTATTACATTTAGTATGTTGTTGGGTTTAGAGATGCTGCTGCTCTGAATGATACAACTGCTTATGGTGCATAAAGGA
This sequence comes from Artemisia tridentata subsp. tridentata, assembly GCA_021014915.2. Taxonomy (NCBI): domain Eukaryota; kingdom Viridiplantae; phylum Streptophyta; class Magnoliopsida; order Asterales; family Asteraceae; genus Artemisia; species Artemisia tridentata. The sequence goes on along the minus strand of CP139503.1, from coordinate 148,287,917 downwards.
AAATACTCTAAGTGTCATACTACTACTAGTGTATTTTATACCATTGCTAGTGTTGGAGATTCTACTGCTGCAAGAATACTACTGCTGGAGTAAAAGATACTGCTGTTAGAGTAATTACTATTGAAGAGATAAACTATGTATAGTATGTTTTAGATAAGTTTAGAATAGATTCTAAAAGATTTATCTTGTGTAGAAAGTTAGTGTAAACCGACTAGGACTCCTTAGTCTATAAAAGGAGGTTCTAGGGTTAGAGTTTAGTATGTATCGTTGTTAGAGTTGATTCACTTCAAGGTTGTAAACCCTAATACTTTTGAGTATTCGTATATTTAATATATTGAAGTGTTTGTTGAGAATTCTACTGTTTCATTCATTGTTCTTCTTAAGATTAAACATAATATTACGCGTTGTGTTTAATAGTTTACAAGTCAAGACAGTTTCTATACTTTTTGTTTTAGATTCACATCTAAGATAACTAACTAGATCAATTGCTCAACCGTGATCAACAAGTGGTATCAGAGCTTGTGATCTAGAAGCTGTGATCAAGAAGAACTTTTGTTAACTCAGATCTGTTCAACATCTATTGAATACATGGAATCCGAATCAACACACATGGTGACTGCATCAAAAGTGCCCATGCTCAAGCCTAGAGAGTATGAGCTTTGGAGGATGAGAATACAACAATACATCAAGATGCTTGACTACTCAATGTGGGAAGTCATTCTGAATGTTGATACTTTACCAGCAAAAGCTGATGATGGGAAACCTATACCCATTAAATCTGCTGATGACAAGGCTCAAAGAAGGTTGGAGATCAAGACTCATAGTATTCTCATGATGGGCATACCTAATGAGTATCAGTTGAGCTTTAGTCATATTCAGGATGCTAAGTCTTTATTGGAAGCAATTGAGCTAAGATTTGGTGGGAATGAGGCTACCAAGAAGTCACGGAAAATCTTATGAAGCATCAATTTGAGACCTTTGTTGCCTCAAGTTCTGAAAATATTGATGCTACATATGACAGACTTCATAAGCTTATAAATCAATTAGCACTTATGAAGGTTCCAGTTCCTCAAGAAGATATCAATCTTAAGTTTCTGAGAAGTTTGTCATCTGAATGGAGTATGCACACAGTGGTTTGGAGAAACAAAGCTAATTTTGACACAATGAGTTTAGATGATTTGTACAACAACCTGAAAGTGTATGAATCTGAAGTGAAAGGGTCATCTAGTTCATCCTCTGGTGCACAAAACCTAGCTTTTGAATCCTCCAACAACAAAAGTTCTGGCAACACTCAGGAAACTCACTTTACTACTGCTTATGGAGTTTCTACTGCTAGCACTAATGTTTCTACTGCTGGTTTAACAAACAGTGATAACATTAGTGATGCTGCTATTTGTGCTTACTTGGCTGATCTTACTACCAGTACTCCAGTTATGAATCAGGATTTGGAACAAATTGATCCTGATGATCTTGAAGAAATTGATTTGAAGTGGCAAATGGCTATGCTGACAATGAGGGCCAGAAGGTTTTTGAAGAAGACAGGAAGGGAGCTCAAATTTAAAGGACAAAACAACATAGGATTTGATAAGTCCAAGATTGAGTGCTACAACTGTCAAAGAAAAGGTCACTTTGCAAAGGAATGTAGGGCACCTAAGAAGAATGGAGAAAGTTCAAGGAAGGTTGCTACTGAAGATACCAAGACTACTATAGCTTTGGTGTCTTGTGATGGTCTAGGAGATTATGATTGGAGTGATCAGGCTGAGGAAGGACCAAACTTTGCTTTTATGGCAGAAGAAGGACCCAAAGGACACAACTTTGCTCTTATGGCTTATTCATCATCTGGTTCTGATTCAGAGGTATCTAATGATTCTAGTTGTTCATTTAAATCTTGTTTAGATACTGTTGAAGAGCTTAAATCTAGGAATGAGAATCTAAGATTAGAAGTTGAGAAGCTAAAACTAGATAACTTAGGTTATAAAGTTGGCATAAAAAATGTAGAGCAAAGACTTGAATTCCTTAAACATAATGAGATTGAGTATGTTGATAGGATTCATATACTAGAAGGTAAGCTTTTTATTAAAAACAGTGAGATAAACATACTTAATAAAAGGCTAGAAGAGGCTGAACAAGAAAAAGATGCAGCTTTGGCTGAAAAAGAAAAACATGTAGTTAGAGTTGAAAAACAGCAATTTGCATCTGATCTTGTGCATAAGTCTATTGAGAGTCAGTTAATGAGGAGAGGTAGTGGAATAAGATATAATGATGTAGCTCCTCCAGTTAAAAGTGTTTTTGCACCCCCAGGAAAAGAATTGTCTTTTATAAGTGAACTTGATAGGAAACCTGTAGGTGAATCTAGTCAAGCTAATAAAGAAACACCTAAGGTAGAAAAGATGTTTTCTGATGCTCCAATTATTGAAGATTGGATGTCAGATAGTGATGAGGAACAGGTTGAGTCACCACCAAAGGTTAGAAAGGAAGAATTTCCTAAAACAGTTGAATCAAAGGCTAAACAAGTTAAGTTTGTGAAACCTGTGTTTGGTGACAAGATCTCTAGGAAAATAGTTGAATATAATGATGAACCTAGAGAGCAACCTAGAAAGTTTAATAACAGGCCTAGAGGTAATCAAAGAAACTGGAACAACCTAATTTCTCAAAAGTTGTGTAGTGATTTTTAGTTAGTTAAAAAGGCTTCTTATCATTGTGGTAGTTTTGAGCACCTACAAGAAAAATGTTTCTACTACCAAAAACCAGTTTGGAACCAAAACAGAAGGGTGAACCACAAAAACTTTTCTAAAAAGACTCGCCCTCATGCTAACAAAAACATGGTTCTAAGGGCAGTATTGATGAGATCTGGTGCAACTAGTTCAATTACTACTGCTCCACCACCAAGGCCTTTTCAAAATAATACAGCTGTTTCTACTGCTAAGGCAAAAGCATTTTCTACTGCTGAGCCAAAAGTGATAACAAACACAGTTTTGGGCAACCATTTTTATGCTGTAAAGGCCTCAGCTTGTTGGGTCTGGAAACCAAAAATAAAAGTTTTAGATCATGTTTCGAGGAACAGCAATGCATCAATGGATTTAAAGAGATTTGACTATGTTGATGCACAAGGCAGATCCAAGTCAGTAATGGCTTGGGTCCCCAAGAGAAACTGATTCTCTTACTTTATGTGCAGGGCAATCTACAAGAGGAATTGAAGGACAAATGCATATTTGACAGTGGATGCTCTGGACACATGACAGGATACATGTCCAACCTTGAAGATTTTGAAGCTATTGATGGTGGATATGTTGCCTTTGGAAATGATCCTAAAGGAGGTAAAATCATTGGTAAAGGTACAATAAGAACAGGAAAATTGGATTTTGAAAAAATTTACTTTGTAAAAGGGCTTAAGTTCAACCTCTTTAGTGTCTCACAAATGTGTGACAAAAAGAACTTTGTTCTTTTTACTGACACTAAATGTCTTGTCTTATCTCCTGATTTTAAGTTGCCTGATGATAAATTTGTGCTACTTAGAGTCCCTAGAACAGATAACATATACAGTGTTGACATAAAGAACATAGTTCCCAAAAGAGCTTTAACTTGCCTATTTGCAAAGGCCACAAATAATGAATCCAAACTTTGGCATAGAAGACTTGGCCATTTAAATTTCAAAACTATTAATAAATTGGTTAAGGGAAACCTTGTAAGAGGTTTACCTTCAAAAGTTTTTGAAAATCCTGAAACCTGTGTTGCTTGTCAAATGGGAAAACAACAAAGAGCTTCTTGTAAGTCCAAAGCTGTGAACACTTTTCTGAGACTTTATATATGTTGCATATGGATTTGTTTGGGCCAACATATGTGAAAAGCTTGAACAAGAAGATGTACTGCCTAGTTGTCACAGATGACTATAGTAGATTCACTTGGATTTTCTTTTTAGCAACTAAGGATGAAACTTCTAGCATTATTAAGGCTTTTATAACAAGAGTTGAAAACCTAGTAAATCATAAAGTTAAGGTGATAAGATGTGACAATTGAACTGAGTTTAAGAATAGTGTTATGAACCAGGTTTGTGTAGAAAAAGGTATTTTAAGACAGTTTAGTGTAGCTAGAACTCCTCAACAAAATGGTGTTGCTGAGAGGAGGAATAGGACACTCATTGAGGCTGCAAGGACTATGTTGTCTGAATCAAAATTACCTATTACTTTTTGGGCTGAAGCAGTCAACACTGCTTGTTTTGTGCAAAATAGGAGTAAAGTAGTTAAGCCTCATAACAAGACCCCTTATGAGCTGTTACATGGTAGAAAACCTATGATAGATTTCTTAAAACCAATTAGGTGTCCTGTTACTATCTTGAATACCATTGATCACCAAGGCAAGTTTGATGAGAAGACTGATGAAGGATTCTTTGTTGGATACTCTACCAATAGTAAAGCTTTTAGGGTATTCAATAAAAGAACTAGGCATGTGGAAGAAAACTTGCATGTTAGGTTTAGTGAAACCATAACTAATGTTGCAGGAAGTGGACCTGACTAGCTATTTGATATTGATTCACTAACCAAAAGAATGAATTATGAGCTAGTGATTGCAGGTACAACTAATAAGTCTGCAGGTACAAAAGGTTATTCTAATGCAGGTACACAAGCTAAGGTGAATGAATCTGCAAAGGAGTTTATTTTGATTGAAAAATAGAAGCTTGATCCTACTTTTACAGCCAAAGAGAAAGAGAGAAAGAGTTCACAAGAAGATGATGTTGTTCATGAAGTACCAAAAGGAGATACAAAAGGTGGGGATAAACCTTATGATACTAGAAAAGTGGTTAATAAAGGACCACAAATTGTTGATGCAGTGCAGAATAATAAATCAGCAAATGTTGAAGACAAAGGAAATAACACTAGCAGCAGTAACTATGATTCTGTTGCTAAGCCAAAAGTTACTACTACTAAGCCTTTTGTTTCTACTGCTGCACCAAAATTTCCTACTGTTGACAAAGATGGAAGATATGTTGCTGATGATGACTATCCTGATGATTCTAATATGCCTAGTTTGATTAATATCTATGAAGATACTGATGATGAAGCTTTGGATGTACTTGGTGCAGAGGCTGACTTAACCAATATGGAAGATGAGGTACCAGTCAGTCCTACTCCAACCACCAGAGTTCACAAAAATCATATAAAAGAGCAGATCATAGGAGATGTTCAATCTGCTGTTCAAACAAGAAGTAAATCAACAGGATTGAGATATTTTTTTTATCAAGGTTTATTTGCTCAATCTCTTCATCAAAGAAACAACCACAAAGACCTTCAGAATTGCATGTTTGCTTGTTTTCTGTCACAAGTGGAACCCAAGAATGCTTATAAAGCATTACAAGATTCAAGTTAGGTGGAAGCTATGCAAGAAGAGTTGTTGCAGTTTAAGCTTCAAGAAGTTTGGACCTTGGTTGATTTGCTTAATGGGAAAAAGGCAATTGGTACAAAGTGGGTTTTTAGATGCAAAAGGGATGAAAGAGGCATTGTGATCAGGAACAAAGCAAGATTAGTGGCTCAAGGATACACTCAAGAAGAAGGTATTGATTATGATGAAGTGTGTGCACCTGTTGCAAGGATAGAAGCTATCAGATTATTCTTGGCTTATGCTTCATATAAGAACTTCACAGTGTATCAAATGGATGTAAAGAGTGCTTTCTTATATGGGAAAATTGATGAAGAAGTTTATGTCTCACAACCACCTGGTTTTGAAGATACTGATTATCCTGATAGAGTTTACAAGGTGGAGAAAGCATTGTATGGTTTGCATCAAGCTCCTAGAGCTTGGTATGACACCTTATCAAAGTACTTGTTGAACAATGGCTTCAGTAGAGGAAGAATTGACAAGACTTTGTTTATCAAAAGAGACAAAAAGGATATCTTATTGGTTCAAGTGTATGTAGATGATATCATTTTTGGGTCAACCAACAAGGTGTTATGTGATGATTTTGAGAAGCTAATGCATAACAGGTTTTGAATGAGTTCTATGGGTGAACTCACATTCTTTTTAGGGCTTCAAGTCAAACAAAAGGATGATGGCATATTTAACAGTCAAGATAAGTATGTGACTGATATCTTGAAGAAGTTTGGATTTTCTGATGTGAAGCCTGCTAAAACAACCATAGAGTCCAACAAGCCTCTAGTCAAAGATGAAGATGGTGAAGAAGTTGATGTCCATTTATACAGATCAATGATTGGTTCATTGATGTATCTTACAGCTTCCAGGCCAGATATTATGTTTATTGTGTGTGCATGTGCCAGATTTCAAGTTTCCCCTAAAGTGTCACACTTGAATGCTGTAAAGAGAATTTTTAGGTACTTAAGGAGTCAACCTAAGTTGGGCCTTTGGTATCCAAAAGATTCACCTTTTGATCTGGTGGCATACTCAGATAGTGATTATGCTAGAGCATGTTTAGATAGGAAATCAACAACTGGAGGATGTCAATATCTTGGACATAGGTTGATTTCATGGCAATGCAAGAAACAAACCATGGTGGCAAATTCTACAACTGAAGCTGAGTATGTAGCTGCTTCAAGTTGCTGTGGTCAAGTGCTTTGGATACAGAATCAATTACTGGACTATGGGTATAATTTTATGCACACCAAAATTTATATTGATAATAACAGTACAATGTGTATTATTAGAAATCCTGTTTTTCATTCTAAAACAAAACATATTGAGATAAGACATCATTTTATAAGAGATTGTTTTGAGAAGAAGTTAATTCAAATTGTTAAAATCCATACTGACAATAATTTTGCAGATTTGCTCACAAAATGTTTTGATGTGGGTAGATTTCAATTCTTAATTGCTAGTATTGGAATGATAAATCTTTGAAAATTCTTATCTCTTTGTGTTCTTGTACTGTTTTGTAAGGATTTGTACTGTTATTAGTCAATACGTTTTTTCTGCTGCTTGCTATGATATGTGTTGCTAGTTATATTTAGTTCTGCTGCTTGTTGCTTATACAACTGCTAAGTATAACTGTGAATTTTGATTATTGTGGCATATTATTTCTTGTGTTTTTGTGGTTTTGGACTAATCTTTTGTAGGAAAAGTCAAAGGGGAATGCTTGTTTGAAGAGAAAAAGGTGTTTGGAAAGTTCAGGAGATATTCTACTGCTAGTTACAAAGATTCTGCTACTAGGCAAAACTTTCTAACAGCAGGGATTCTACTGCCCGTTTTGTAAGTGCTGGGATGGTTATGTAACTTCTTATCATTAGGGTTTAAAAACCTAATTCGATCTCATAATCGGTTTTGTGCGCTCATAAATCACCCAAATTCAAACCCTAACACAATTTTTAACATCTGATTTTAAAACCCCCAAATCAAAACCTAATTCGCAATGTCGACAAGAATATTTTCTGAAAGTCACAATCAAGTCACTTTTCTTCAAAAGCCTAATGAATCTGATGGATTTGCTGAGGTAATTGATTTTCTTAATGCTACTCACATTAGGTATGCATTAACAGCAAAACCTACTATATTTGTTTCCCACATTGATCAGTTTTGGTCTACTGTCAAGACCATAACTACAAATGGGGAAGAACAGTTAAAGGCTAAGGTAGATGGCCACAAGATACTTATTTCTGAATCATCTGTGAGAGAAGCTCTTCACTTTGCAGATGATGAGGAAATAGTATGTCTTGAAAATTCTATCATTTTTGAAGAACTTAAAAACATGGGGTATGAGAAGAAAGTTGAAGGTTTAAAATTTTATAAAGGTCTTCTCTGTCCTCAATGGAAGTTTTTAATTCATACCATCCTACATTGTTTAAGTCCTAAAACTTCAGGTTGGAATGAATTCAGTACAACTCAGGCTTCTGCTATGATTTGTCTGGCTAAAGGACAACCTTTTAATTTTTCAAATATGATAATGGATGGTTTGAAAAAGAATGTAAAAGGAAATTATTACATTTATCCAAGGTTTCTGCAACTTATTATGAACAAACAACTTTCAAATCCAAAGGTTCATAAAAGAGAATTTGTTTGCCCTGAACTTCAAAAGAAACTATTTTCATACTTGAAAAAGAATGGCAAAGATTTTTCTGGGACAGTGGCATCACTATTTCCATATATGTTGTCATTGGCTCAACATCAGGGTGAAGGTGCAGAAATCACAACTGCAACCCATTACATACCCACAGTTTTGGAACCATCATCTTCACAACCAGAAAAGACCCAAACCCCTAGGGATTCACAAAATGAGAACACTGAGCTACCTCAGGCTAGTGTTAGGATGGTTGTAGCAGATGAGGCTGTCACAGGTGTGGTGAGTGACATGTTGGAAGGGGTTGCCACTACTGCTGCTAGCTTAGAAGCAGAGCAGGTCAGTGGTAACATTAATAAGACCCCAACCAAGGCAACATCTAATGCTGAAGGTTCACTTGAACTAGAAGCAGGTGATGGTAACCCCAGCCAAATGGCTAATTTGGGGGGCTCAGATGATCAAACTAGGTTTGATACTGAGTTTACACCCATTGATTCACCTCTCAGGGAAGGTAACACATCCCGAAGTTATGAGGGTAGAACTGAAACTCATGAATTGATGGACCAACATGTACAAAATGACAATTCCAGTGATCTACCTCTCGGGCTAGGTAACACAAGCCGAAGTGGTGAGGATAGTATGGAACTAATAAAAGCATTGATGGCAAGGTGTACCAAGCTTGAAGAACAGGTTCTTCGCCTACAACAACTCACAGCTACTCAGGGTGATGAAATCAAAGGTTTGAAGCTGAGGGTTAAACATTTGGAAGGTCAAAGGTCAAGAACTACTCACTTTAAGAGATTGAAGAAGGTGGGTACAGCACAGAGAATAAGCTCCTCTGAGGATGATAGTTTGGGGGAGGATGCTCCCAAACAGGGGAGGAATGAGACCAAGGATTCAGGGGAGGCTGAGGCTACTAATGTTGAAAGTGCTGCTGCAAAAAATTTGGATATGGATATGAATGTGGATAATATTGATAGTGTTGATGAATTTGTGGTTGCAGACAAAGAAGGAAATGAGGGTGTGCTTGAAGAAGTGAACCAAGAGCAGATTATGGAAAAATTGAAAACTTTAGATGCTGATAATCTTGTAAAAGCTTCTGAGGTAATGGTGGATTCAATCAAAAGCTTGGGAGATTCTACTGCTAAAGATAAAGTTGGTTCCGCTGTTGGTGATAGTGAAGAAGTAGTTGAGGTTGATACTACTGCTCGTGTTAATCAGACTACTGTTGAGGTACCACATTCTGCTGCTAGTGCAAAAAGTTCTGACGCTGAACCAAAGAAAGTTTCTACTGCTAAGCTACTTGATGATGATGTTAGTATGGCTGAAGCAATAGTTTTCTTGAAGACATCACAATCAAAAGAAGTAGTACAAACACAACCACCACCACAACTTCCAAAAGCACCTGCCATAGGTGTTGTGATCAGAGAACCCTCTCTCCCATCCAAGAATATTACTCAAACACATCAATATTCAGGAAAAGGTAAAGGGATAATGATTGAAGAGCCTGAACCTGAACCTGAACCTGAACCTGAACCTGACATACCTTTTGAGTTCTGGCCCAAAGAGAAGCAAATTGCATTTAATGAAGAGGCTGCAAGAAAGTTGGTTGTTGAGCTTGAACCAGAGAATCAAGAGTTCTTGGAACAACAAAAGAAACATGCTGAAGATGAGGCCAAAATAAAAGCCTTATTGGATGCTTGGGATGAGGAAAGAATCAAAGGTGATGCTGATATTAAGTTGTTAAAGCTTGTCAAAGAGGAAATAGCAGATACATAAAATGAAGAAGGAAGAACTCAATGGTTAAAGAAGTTCAGAGAAGAAAGAAAGAAATGGTATCTTGCTGAAAGAAGAAAAAGGAAATTGCTCAAAGAACCAACTGTGAAACAAAGAAGGAAATATTATGAGCATTACCTGAGAAACATGTAGGATTACAAACTTGTTCAGTTGAAACCATAATCTGATGAGGAAATCACCAAGATGTATGAAAAAGCAAAAAGAGAAATTGATCAGTTTGTGCCTATGGGAACAGAGGATCAGGTGAAGGTGGCTAAGACAGTGGTGGAGACTGAGACTGTGAAAGAGAAGGTGGAAGAGAAGGTTGTGCAAGAAAAGAAAGAAACTTCAAGCTCAGGTGTTAAAAAGAGCTGGAGTTAAACAAAAGAGTATTGGAAGAAAGAAAAGAAAAGATGATAGATCCAAAGCAGTGGAGCAGAGTTCTGAGTCAGAGCATGAGAATGAAGAAAAAGTTGATGATGAGGAGGAATCTGAAGATGATATAGAAAAAATGATGGCTCTTACAGTTCTTTCTAAATATCAAGAACCTGAGGTCATTAATGCAGTCCCTCTAGTAGCCAAACATCCAATCATCTCATATACTTCTGGAATCAGGGATGGAAGTGAAGCCTATTGGGAGTTTAAAAGGACCAATGGTTTGTATTATAGGTTTATTAGGTTTTCACAAATGCTGTATTGGATGGATAGAGATGATGTGGTTACCCTCTGGAGGTTATACAAAGAAAAATATGGTGATACAAGACCAGAGGAGGTATATGAAAGGGTAATCTATTACTATTTAAAGATAATGTTTGAACCACATGATGGAGATATAGAGTGGATGAAGTTAAAAAACAACACAGTTCAAAGATGGTATTTATATCAGTCTTGTGGTGTTCATGCTTTAAGTGCTCATGGATTGGTTATCTACATGTTGGTGGAAAAAGATTATCCTGCATTGAACTTCAATAAAGAAATTATTCATCATATGATGAAGCCTGGAATGTTGGAGATGCAGAAAGATTTCAGGTTTCAAAATCAAGCTTATCAACTTTTAAAGAAGTATAAAAAAAATTCTCAACCCAAATAAAAAGGAGTAAATGTGTTTGGAAGCATCCTCCTGGTGAAGGTTAAAGCTTAAAAGAAACTTGATAATTTTGGAAGAAAATATCAAGTTTAGGGGAGGATTGTTGGGTTTAGAGATGTTGCTGCTCTGAATGATACAACTGCTTATGGTGCATAAAGGAAAATACTCTAAGTGTCATACTACTGCTAGTGTATTCTATACTACTGCTAGTGTTGGAGATTCTACTGCTGCAAGAATACTACTGCCGGAGTAAAAGATACTGCTGTTAGAGTAATTCATACTACTGCTGAAGAGATAAACTATGTATAGTATGTTTTAGATAAGTTTAGAATAGATTCTAAAAGATTTATCTTGTGTAGAAAGTTAGTGTAAACCGACTAGGACTCCCTAGTCTATAAAAGGAGGTTCTAGGGCTAGAGTTTAGTATGTATCATTGTTAGAGTCGATTCACTTCAAGGTTGTAAACCTTAATACTTTTGAGTATTCGTATATTTAATATATTGAAGTGTTTGTTGAGAATTTTACTGTTTCATTCATTGTTCTTCTTAAGATTAAACATAATATTCCGTGTTGTGTTTAATAGTTTACAAGCCAAGACAGTTTCTATACTTGTTGTTTTAGATTCACATCTAAGATAACTAACTAGATCAATTGCTCAACTGGGATCAACATATGTTGTCGAGCACCTCATGATTCCATCACCACTGTGTGACCCGTGTTAACCTGCCCATATCGATATCGCTGACTGTAACTCAGAATGATACTTTAGATATTGCTGATTATATCAGGCTGGTCCCGCTCTTTCCTGTGGTTGTACAATGATTATAGAGCCCTCTGAACTCACACCATTACCCTATTTGAAAAACTTTAGATTGGAGTGAGAGTCCTTCTACCGATAGGATCAATACCGAACCAGGCCGAAGAGTGTAGTTTCTAAGAGAGAAACACCCTCAATACCAGTAATGCAGTCTGGTTCTTTCATGGCTGCTTCCGCTTATGTTCCTCAAAGTGTAAATTCCGCACTCTATTCCTTTGTTATAATTTTGTATTTGGAGGGTGTTTGGTATTGCATATTTTTTCTGCGCATCTACTTATTTATAAGCTGGTAAGCAACTTGAAGTGTTTGGATAAAAGAAATTGCATCGGCTTATATGAGATGAAATTAAAATTTCTTTTTACCTTCATTTTTAACCTAAACCCCTTGATTAATATGGATTTGAATGACAATTTTTAACCTGATCATCTCTTTTCGAGTATGCCTGCATTTTTTAAAGCATAAGCAAATAAAAACACCAGTTTCTAATGTGCTTATCTTTAAGCTTCTAATATGTTTCTACTTTTGTGCAAAAAAAGAAAAAAGGAAACCGACCCAAACCCTCTCTTACATTCAGTCTCCTACTCATTTAAGTAATTATAACTTCAATTTGTAATGCATACAAATTACTTGGAATTTTCACAGCGAACACGCAAGGAGCAAACACATTGATCCTCACATGCTGCCATCGGCTTGAAAAAGGCTCCAGGAGAATCACCAAGAAGCCCAAAATGGTTTGTATAACTTTGTGGTTACATTTCGGTTTGTTTATTTCTGGGATGCTATAATTAATGTTATCGTTATCATTGTCATGATATCAAAGTTGGTTGACCCAAGTATTTGTGTATTGTCATTTCTGAAGCCAAAAAGCAATGTACAATACAAGTTATGGATCTTCACGAGATACCAATGGACAATACTAGCTCACGTTTTTATGATTTAGTACAAAGTTCATGAAAAACTTTAAGATTCAGAATCATGAAGAAGAAAAAAGCATTCTTGGAATTTTTGAAGTACAAGCTTACGATGTTACATGGATTGTGGCTTTAGCATTGAGTGAAAGGAACATGAGTGGGCAAAAGCTTAAGATTCAGCGGTGAAGTTAAACACATTGACCGAAACGAGCTCTGTCATGTATGTTTCAAATTATTAATATTATATGTTGGTAAGTTTGTTCAACGAGTGCATTTGGAGATGTTAGATAACCATCATTCATTGGCTCATTGGCTTTTTTATTTATTAAATCATTTACTATGAATTGACCTATTTAAGTTGTATATATAAATATATTTTGCAGCACTCTTATTGATGGATTAATATCTTTATTAGGATGTATGTGTCCTCTTATCACACCTTGCAGATTTAATTTCTAAATCTAAGGCAAAAGTAGATGCTTCACCGCTATTGGGGTATGTTCCATCCAAATATGTCTGTGTATTCATATTAGCAATGACTTGATAATTAGTATTGAAAATTTTCATTTGGTTGATGTTTTAACTTTTTTTTTGACATATTCCTGTTAAGAGCGTGTTGATTGCTCATGATGGCGATGTCAACTTTCACACAACAATTTTCTTTGATCCAGCACAAGAGGTGCAATACAAGGAAGCTGAAAGATTGAACAATTTTATGGTCAATTAGCAGTGGAGTGTACATGTACTGGTGAACATGGTGTAGGTACGGCGAAACTCAAGGTAAGCATTAGTCTCCAATTAGTGCATTTGGAGCTGTTAGATAACCATCATTCATTTGCTATTTGAACAAACAGGTTTATTTCAGTAGGAAACATTAAGGGGCTGTTTGGTTTTGCTTTTTGTAACGGGCTATTGCGACATAAAGTTTATTAGGTAACATTTGTTTCACACCATCACTAGCCAGTTACAAACTAAATAGAGTTCCCTGTTATATATTAACTAAAAAAAATGTCAGCAAGTGTTTATAAGCTCTAAACTATGTCAAGTATGCAATCGACCAAAATGTATCATACATTAGGTTAGTTCTAACAGTAGTATCAATGTGAATGACCTTTTCAGGGAAAGTTAATTACAATATTTAATCTTTTTACTCATTGAAAGCTTAAAAAAATTGAAATTTGGGTTATGTCTACTCAATGTAAAGGCGTGAAAAAAAGATTGAATATTGCCATCTCAAGAACTTGAAGATTGAATATTTCCTTCATATATCCCTACAAGAACATTAGTGCTTATCTGTGATTGAAATAAGTTATTACGACTAAGCAATTTGAAGTTGCTTATTAATACAGTTTTGGTACTTAAAGTAAGTTGTATTAAAATAAGTTGTTTGAAGTTGCTTATTCCAAACTATTTGTTTTAAAAGACTTTGAGCTAATAAGCAGTTCTGGTAGGCATTCCCAAACACCCCCATATGGTTTGACTACTGTAGCTATTGTGAATTTTATTTGATTTTCATGTGGACTTGATAATTGTCATTATTAGTAATAAACAATTGAAGCGAATAATGCGACTGTTGTTTGCTTTCTCATGTCCCGTATAATAATTTTCTTAAAAATTACCCTGTTTGTTATCTGGAATTAAATGCACACTTGTTGGTTTTTGGGTAGAACATGAACCTTGGTCTTTGGATGCTAAACTAGAAAGTTTGAAGGGTAAGATTTCATAGTTGAATATATTATATATGGAAATTCTCCTCAAATGTTGGGTACTACCATTCTTATAATTTTCCTCTCTTTCATTTGTTGTATCAGTAGGTTTATAGGCCTGCCCTATGCTGATTGCTTCTTTAAATGAAGTTAAGGCTAATAACGCAACTTGAATGGGACCTTTAAAATTGTAGTGCAAGAAAATGATTTAACACAAAGTCGTTAGGGATCCAGTGCATTATTTGAGTTATATGAAATAAATCGTTTCTTCCAGTTTAAGTATAAAAAAAGCCTAAATAATGGTGTCGTAGGTGGTGTTTGGGTAGCTCTCCTATATAAAAGATGGAAAGCAAGTGGGGGAAGGGTAGGTTTACGCATGATCATCTGCTATAAAAAAAACTATGTATCATTACAGTGAGTCTCACTTTGTTATATTGCTTCTCAATGGTTCTCCTCACATACATTTGTTCTACTCCTTTATGAGTTATCAGTTACATTGTTTAATTTTTGGCTCCTTTGGCATCTGGTGGAGAGGTTTAAATGATTTTTTATAGTATTTGTATACAGTCAAATAGTTAGTATAGAAGTAGCTCCAACAATAAAAAAATAGATTCATTAATGTAGGCATCATATAATTGGTTGTTTGTGGTTGCTCAGTTTAGTGCTTATCAAAATTATTATAAGTAGGAATTATTAACTATGTAGTTGTTTAGAATTTGGGTCAACTATTATTACTGAATGATGGATCATTTCAGGCAGGGTTGACATGAGGAAGTGGGGATTCATACACAAAGCATATGTTATCAATATCAAGAAACAAGGATTCACGTGTTGTGATTTTTAGCACAAAATATTGTTGCTAAATCAAAGAATAGACCAAGGAATTCAAAAAATGCAGCAGTTAAGAATTTGTGATGGTTGGTTTTTGTAGGTAGTCGTTTCAAAATGAAACTGGAATATATGTGAAAGAATGCAGTCATATTATGTTATTCCTTATTTGTCCCTGACTAAAAATATAATGTGTTCCTCCACTTATATTATGATTTTCGTCAGCGAGTAGAATCCACATTACCGACCATCATACATTCTTCACTGCAACCTTTTTTCAAATACCTTTGCCACGTCGTTAAATTAGCAGTAATATGTGGTGGTCCACTTGTGCATATAGACGAAGTTTGAGATAACTATTACTCAAGTGTAGCATCTGGTGCACAAGCTATAGTGGTGCCTTTATGCACCCATCTTTTATTAGCAACATATGATAAATACAGGTAGGAGTAGAATTTTCTGAGATGGTCCTTCAAGTCCTTGGCAGTCTTCATGCCTTATGTAATGTTTGATCCAATTTATGAACTTTCACAAATAAGCACAGTGGTAGTGTTGCGGCACTTATCTCAACACTATATAATAGTTATTTGTTTTTTTGCCTTAAGTATGAAGTTTAATTTCAACAGGAGTAAGATATGATGTGCTTTGTTCATGTGATTAATTGATTCAATATGAGTAAGATATGATGGGCTTTGTTCATGATGATATAATATCCCTAATACGGTGAATAAAAATGATGTGTGGATGTGAGATTCAAAAGTAGCTATTCTGATTTTAAGATCGACATTAAACAACAAATTATTTAAGCTACAGCATAGGAGTTTGTTTTATTATGCTTGGAATATAAAATATTAAACACTTAACTTCGTACATAAACATAATCAACAACGGATATTATGAAAGTAGCCAGCCCATCAGGCGGGGTAGACAACTAAGTAATATTTTGACCAAAAAGTAGCGGCTTATAAAAGATAAGGTATAGACTAAAACTCTAAATTAAAGCATCATTTTGACCTTTTAAGCATGTTATTAGTTGTGCATTATTTTTTAATATACTGTAAATTATAGATTTTAAAATAACTCTAACATGAACCATTGGCGAAAGTTATACGAAAGTTATGCCAGTTTTGATGAACAATTCTACATTGTTGTTTCGAACTTTTGCATCACGTATATCAGACACAGGTGGCAATTATCAACCCATAAAGTTTATGGCTAATAGGGGAACATGTGCGATTGGCTTTTACGGGTTAGAGGATGACAAGGAATACATCGAAGGCATAATTGAAGCAAGTGCGTGGGGAACTGGGGATTACCTTCGTAATCATTTTGTTATGTTAATACTATCAGATAGTATGTCAAGACCCGAGGTCGTTTGGGTGAAGTCGTAGCGTCTTTTAGCAGAAGAGGTTTTTACATTTGGAAAGGCAAAAAAGAAATCATCCAGGTATCATACCATTTTATTTTTTAAAGCATAAATAGTAATAAACATTTATACAGAAATTTCAATTGTAGTTTCATGTTTGAAAGTCATTCAACTAAAATTCACTCCTTTTGTGCAGAACTACAACTAATGGATAAACAAAGTTACAATATATGTTTAACATATATTGAGGACAAGTTACTCAGCAATTCGAAAAGCCTCAAAGATATTGTCAATATGCCGTATCCGGATTTAGAGTTCACAATGGATGGATACAATAGGTTGATTTACGATGAACTTGATTATAATTTTCCAGAATTGATACTCCAACATCAAGCACTATATGGAAGTTTGAAAAATGAGCAGAAAGGAATATATGTTACTATAATAGATGCTTGCGATAATGACAAAGGAGGTATGTTTTTTGTATATGGTTACGGAGGTACAGGGAAGACTTTCCTGTACAAGACATTGAAAAATGCGTTAAGGTCCAAGAGTCAAATAGTTCTAAACGTAGCATCAAGTGGTATAGCTGCGCTTTTGCTTGATGGTGGTAGAACAGCCCATTCTCGGTTTGCAATCCCTATAAATGTTGTTGAGGATTCAATGTCTACTATCAGGGTTGATGGTGATCTTGATAAATTGATTCGCAAGACAAAGTTAATTATATGGGACGAAACACCAATGGTTAACAGACTTTGTTTTGAAGCTTTTGACAGAACTTTACGAGAATGTACATTTGACTTTTTATTTTATGCAATTTTTTTGAAATCAGTTTAGTATTACATTTCTATTTTTATTACTAATGATATCAAAAACCTTATATAAATCTTAACTATATAAAAGTCAAATAATAATGTAAATTTAGTAGGTGTGTTTCTTACTGATTTTCTAATTTGACTAACTTTCAACCCGTATTCATCCTTGCTAATTAACCAAATAAATTTATTCATTTTCTTTCTCATTAGAAACTCATATGGGATTTGTACTCACGAACTATTATTAGCAAAAAAAATCATTAGCAGTTTGTTATTGTTTACTTAATCTAATGACAAATTCAAAATGACTTTATCAAAATATATTGTGTTTGTTGTGTTGTTGTTTGTAGTTTATAATTAATATAAACACAATATATTTCAGAACTTTATATAGTAATGTTAAATTGTCTTTTTAACAGGTACTTATACGGCAGTTTCTGATAAGGTGTTTGGTGGTAAAGTCGTTGTCTTTGGTGGCGATTTTCGAAAAATACTCCCGATTATTCCAAACGGTAGCAGGCAAGATGTCATACATGATTCCTTAAATAAGTCTTATCTGTGGAATCATTTCACTGTTCTTAAACTTACCGAGAATATGAGGCTTCGTGTTGGTTGCAACCCGGGAGATGCATAATAAATTAAGGATTTTGCTGAATGGATTTTGAGTATTGGTGATGGGACAATAGGTGGCACTAAAGACGTTACTGCTGAGGTTGAATTCCCAGAAGAAATGCTAATACCTGATTTTGATGATCATGTACAAGCTATGATACAAGAAACTTACGATAATTGGGAGCAAAATCTTTGGGATCCATCTTATTTCCAAGATCAAGCCATTCTTACACCAACACATGAGCAAGTTGACAAAGTTAATGACCCAATGATTTCCCAACTTAGTGGCAGAGAGAAAGCATATTATAGTTCGGATACAGTCTCAGATTTAGATGTGGATTTTAATCATACCAAGGATATGTACACTACAGATTTTTTGAATACAATCAAAATGTCTAGACTTCCACATCATAAATTAGTTTTGAAGATTGGCACTCCGGTTATGTGTTTGCGGAACATTGATCAATGAGGTGGACTGTGTAATGGAACCAGGTTGCAAGTATTGAGAATGGGAATCAATAACATTGAGGCAAAGATTATAGCAGGTGGTAAAGTGGGTGAGGTTCGCTCTATACCTATAATGATTATAAGCCCATCCGACAAGAAGATGCCTTTTCAACTTAATAGGAGACAATTCTCTATTTCCGTTTGTTTTGCCATGACTATAAACAAAAGTTAAGGCCAAACATTGTCTAAGGTTGGGCTAGATTTGGAAAGGTCTGTTTTTTCCCATGGAAAACTTTATGTAGCCGTCTCAAAGAGTAAAAAGCAAGAGAGGTCTAAAAGTGTTGTGTTGTGACAAAGACGACGGAAACTACATAAACTCTACAACTAACGTTGAATATAGAGAAGTTCTTCATAGATTATAAACTATATGTAATTCGGTTATTTTGAACGTTATGTTTTGTTTAACGTTATTATTTTCTTGATAATGACATGTTTATTTTATTCATTTTCGTCTCATGGATGTGACTACACGTCCATACTTATTTTACTATTATTTTATCATATAATCAAATTTTAAAGCTAGCCGCCCCATCGGGGTGGGCCTTGGATCTAGTATATATATATATATATATATATATATATATATATATATATATATATATATATATAATATATATATAGGGAAGGGATTCGATGTGAAGAATAATTAAAATGAAAAGGGTGAAAAATAATTATAGCCACACATTTCAAATTAGGAGGGAACTTTTGAAGGAAGATACACCCACTTTTGTAGGTGCATCTGAAATATGTAGTTGTGGTTACTTCTTATTCTTCTCATTTAATCCTAACTCTCTCTCTCTCTCTCTCTCTCTCTCTCTCTCTATATATATATATATATATATATATATATATATATATATATATATATATATATATATATATATATATATATATATAACAGGATGCGTATGACGTCATCAATGCCATGTAATACCCAGTAATCATGGGCTAATTCCACGTCATAATGCCACGTAAGCACCCTTTGTTCATAAATTTGTGTTTTAATTAAAATTCGGAATTAAAAAATGACCATAGTGAGATTCGAACTTGCATGTTTAGGTTACAATGCAAATGTCCCAACCAATGGAGCTAAGCCATTGATTGTGATCAACAACCCAAAACAAAGTAAATATATGGCTAAATATTTAGCAAACTAAATCCAATATTATCAATATCCAGTCCATTATTATACGAAATATTTTGTTTCCCAAAACCCTAATATCACTCATTCATCTCATTATCACACACACGATATTCTTTTTTCTTCTCTGATTTCATGTGCAGGTTGTTATCCAGGCGCCTGATGTGGAAGCAATGAAGTTATCAAATCTTTGGTTATAGAGGTCAGTTACATTCTTATTTATTTTATAAACATTTTTTTATATGCTTTGCAGGTTATTCATAATAACATTTTCTCAAAACCCTAATAAAAATTCATCAACCAACCATGGCGGCTGAGGTATATATGATGTCTTCTTTGTTTTGGTTTTTTTTTTCTTTCTATTATTATTCATGTACAAATTATCACGATTCTGTAGAAGTATGATCTTTTATTGAATCGTTGTTGCTTATTTTTATGTGCTCATATGATCTTTTATTATTTGTTTTACCTCTTGGTCATTGAAGTATTCTTGTATTTAATTTTTGTTTGCTGACTTGTTGATTCTTTTTTTTATTCACTCCCAGCCAGATCTTAGTAAAGTGGAGCATTTTATTCAGGCTGTGGGATCATATGAACGTAAAATTTTCCAGAAAAGAGACCGCCTTCATCGGGTTTACATGAGTTTCCGTTTATAACTACTGTAAGAATATATATTTGAAATGCTAAATTATATTAACGTGCTATTTTTTTATTTTGTGTACAGAGACAAGCTCTTGCTATTTTTTTATTTTGTGTGCAGAGACAAGCTCCTGATATGATTTGTTTTTATGAAATCACTATTGTTCATTGCGAAGGTATTAATATTTTTCTTTTTATTTGATGTTAAATAATTGTTTTAGTAGCAAAATTTAGCAGTAGAAATCAGGTAAATTTATGGCATTCGAATGTTACTGATGTTACTGTTTTCTTTCTATACGAGTAGATTTAGTTTTCGTTTGATTTGTTGCAGTATAAAAAATATGTGATTTTAGGTTTCATTTGAATGTTATTAGAGATTAATCGCTCATGTGCCGGTAAGCGTTCTAATAGTCGACATAAATGATGATGTTTCCAGGACCTTTCTTGAGCTCTTGGGTCTTGGTTTGGAGGATGATGTTCGTGTTCATAATTTGTAAGCTTTTTTATTAAAAGCATAATTAGTATGTGGTTAAAAGATAATCTTTACTTTTGCAAACAATTCTGACATTAAACCGAATTATGATATATGCTTTTGCAACTTTACATCAGTTTTCGTAGATACTCAGAAGTGAAAGGGAATGTGAACTAAGGGAGTAAGTTGCGGAAAAGGGTAGGTCGGCAGAGGTGATGCCGGCCTTGGCAATGGTTGCTTATGGAATCGGAGAGCTGAGATATTCATGGTCTAAGTTTGGAAGTTTTTTTTTTTCATTTATATATATTGGCTGCAAAAAAATTTGTATCGTTTACCACATTACAAGAAAACTGCATAAAAAATCGTCTTGAGGTGTATGCGACCAATTCTTAATTGGTGCCTACTTTTTAATTATCCATATTAATCATAAATTTATATCAAAGATGATTGAAGCTGAAAATTTGTAATTGTACTAACTTAAAGTTTGTATGCATCGACGTATAGGATCAAGTCTCCTGATGAAGTCATGCAAGTTGTTAGCTAAAGGAATGGCCCATATTAATTTGTAAGTATCATATGATCGTGAATTTGATTGGATTTGTATTATGTGTGTTAAAAGGCTGCGACTTGGTGTATTAGTTCAGAGCTGAAGAGGGTAATGAGAATGACGCTGTGACAAATCCCGGACATAAAATTCCAGTGGAGATTAAGCAACTTTAGTAAGTGTTTATTGCATTTTTGTTTTGATTAATTTGGTTTACTTTGTTCAATATGGTTATTTGACATGTTGAGTCGGTTAAGATGTTGAATGGGTTTGAGGTTGTGGCAAGAAGTGAGCAGGGATATATATGTTTGACGAACCTTTAAGTTATCTTGATGTGAAACAAAGGCTTAAAGTTGCCCAATTTATCCAATCCCTGCTTAGACCTAACAGGTTATACTCCCATTCTCATTTGGTTTATGAATTTTGATGTTAATATCTACAATACTAACAGAATAATCCGTGACACTTCAATTCAAGTAATGTTAATGTATTATTAACTAAAACAAATCACCATCATGCAACCAGAGATTGTAGCTCTCGCAGACATAAAGCCTACTGATATTCGTAAAGCAATTGAAGTCAAAGTTTACCACAAATGGACTGCCAAGACAATACCAGAGCTGAATCCGACCATGTACTGCTGCATATTATTGGACAAAAGGGTAAGTTACAAATTTCCCACCCATATAATTCTACAACAAAAGCGCCAGCAAATGCGCCTCAATTTATTGATATTAGTTGCATTTCTATAACTGTAGGGGCACGCAATACAGGCCAACATTGAGCTCATCGATGTCCAGAAATATAATTCACTTCAACTTGATTCAGCATACTTGATCAGAGGTTTTGGATGTCAAAAAACAGAAAGATGGCAGCAGACACTCAGCAACAAAATTATGTTACTCTTTGGTAAATATACACAAATAACTGCCAATGGCTTCCCAGAGCATTACTTCGAATTCGCGGCATACAATGAACAGGGTAAAATAGCTGATGACAAAGACTCAGGTTTAACAGGTATGCCACCCATATTCAGAGTCCTAAACACCCAAACATATGACCCCTAAATAATTAAATCTATTTGCAAATTACATAGGAAACGTTCGCACGATTTACGAGAAAAGAACAACCGGAGATACTACCACCAATATAGTGACGCGCAGAAACATCGAACTCCAAAACCTAAAGTTGCTAAACTCTATTTCCTATTCATTACTACAAGAATGTCAAAATAAGCTACACATTACTTTCTATTTTGCAGCGGAAACAGCGTTACATTAACTCTGTGGAATGACATGGCCATAAACTTTCAACAAGACCTGGAAATGGCAGTAGAACAACCCATTGTCGTGGCTGTCAATTTATGCTACACCAAAAGATACGCATGTACACAAACATCAGACTAAAAACGCATACCTCATTTACTTCATGTGTATTGTCTTCCTAAATGTGCCTCAAACTACAGGAGGAATACAGCTCTCTGCTACTCCCGCCACACATTACTACATAAACCCTAACCTCCCAAAAACAAAACAGATACACAACGTGTAAGCACTACTATTATCCTTAAAAATAATAGTATGTAGACTACACTCATATGATAACAAATTTTTACCGCGTTTCACAGGTACAATGAACTTCTAGGACCAATGTCGCCGCTACAAGTCAAGCCATATCGCCGTCCAAACTTAGATGAAGACAAATACAAGAACCGTGTGTCCCTGAAAACGTTATCGGAAATCAACCCAGAAGGCCAGATGGTAAAACTAACACGTATAAAAATAGTAGTCTCAAAGTTACACCACCGCTAATTATTATGAACTATTGTTAGGACACACGATTCACTGAAGAAGCTGTTCTGCTGCAAGTTGACGCCACAAACGGATGGTATTACAACAAATGCCGCACGTGCGGGAAAAAACTATCAGAGGGTTACCCACACGGCCAGTGCCAGGAATATGGCACACGACCAGAGCCTAACTACAGGTATCCAAAAACACATACATACACAATAAAAAAAATCACACGTCACTTCCCACACACTTATTCTACACAGATACTTAACACTAACATATGCCACATCTGCACTTACTGTTTCAGGGTGATCCTTGAAGATGATTCGGAAACCAGTGCAAAGGAAACTGTTGGCGCACAAGGATTATGAAGTCGACCTTGATTGTCTCCTTGGGAAGACTCAGGTTGGTCACTTTTTTAACGAATAAGGATATTTATATGAACGAGTAATCTGTGTGTTCGGTTACTTGCTAGAATTGCTTCATAGAACATGTTTCTTAATGTTTTTTTATCTTTGTTTCTATTACATGCAGTTAGGTCATGTCCCGCGGTCCTAAAAAACTTGATAAGGCAATGATGATTATTCTTTGCCCATCGGGCGGGCTTCGACATCTAACTGCAATGATGATTATTCATCATAAGTGATTTAAATCTTTTTACATGTTTCAAGTTTTTTTTTTTACTACGAAAATGGTATTACCCATCTTTGTTAAAACTGAATGTTCAATGTTATAATTCATAACGAGTAACGTGGTTTTCGTCCCCGTATGTTTGTTAAGTTTATATACATTGTAAAATTTTTAAGGGAACACGCTACAGAAACTGATAACCATAAGCTCATAAACCCACTAAAGAAGCATTTACAAGCAGGTCGGGTTAATTGGATTTTGAGCTTGGAAAATCTTACCCGATACTCGACCCTAATAAGCTTGTATCTCTGGTATAGGTGTATTCAGGTTCAGATATTGCGGGTCGATTAGTCGGGTTATGCAGGCTGTATGCTGAGGTTCCACTTGCTGCTGTCAGTTCAGTATCCAACAAGAGGTCTTCTGCTCATCCTTGCCTATTTCCATCCAAATTAAATGCTTAATTGCGATGGTTGAATTGACAAATTTATCGATTTTAAATAGCATTAGTTATCATGTTTATATTATTATGAGTAAAATGGAAATATGTAAATGGCAGTGGTTAATGTGATCTTTTCCTGACCAATTTATAGGTTTTTGTTGCTCTCCAAGGGGCATTGGCGAACATGGACATGAAATGTATTACCACACTTCTGCTTCACCACTGTCAATGGAAACTTTACAGGAATAGGTTCAATATAACTATAAGTTTATGAGTGACATATAACAAATTTAATTAGTTTGTATCAATGACATTTTAGTCTGTGATCAAGCAAAAATACAGACAAGATGCAACTAACGTTGGTGACGAAGGTGGCTTTGCTCCTACATTCAGGTTAAACACGTGTTCAAGTTTGCATGTGTTATTTTTTTCTACTTTTTGAAGTGTTTCTAAAATGAACTTGTGTTTGTGAACTTCAGGAAAACAAGGAAGGTCTTGAATTGCTCAAGACAGCAATTGCTAAAGCTGGATACACCGACAAGGTAATTGTTAGAAGTCTAACCTCTGCCACACTCATATAGAAAGATGGCACGCTTGCTTTGTTGTTTTCTACATGACTTGCAAGTTACGACTTGCTTTGAGTTTAGTGGTATTTTTGCAGGTTCAATTTTTGCGTGATTACATTATTTTATTTTACCGAAAAGGTAAATAGGTTTTTATTAACCCGTGCCCCCTTTACATCGATAGAATCAACACAGGGAAGTTGAAGCATGTCATTCTTAGTACGGGTCAAAATGGGTGGGGCGGTGTATAAGCACACGAACAAGTCCAACGCCCCTCTCGATTATTTATTCTTGAATATGTTTATAAACTTTATATTCGTTGGTTCTGTCACAGATCAAAGGTGATGGGGACGTCAGCTTAAGGTCTGCGTAATAGTTCAAAGGAATAAGGTGAGCATAAACGGTTTAATCAAGTTATCCATGGTGCCTAACTTATAATATATTCTATTATGTTGTCTAACTGAAGTTATAAATGTTGCAGTAACGGGTCAAAGTCAGACGCTTCAATGAAATGTGTGCCGGTTGTCAAGGTTCTGGAATGAAGGTGTCAATCATACATCGTGGCTCTTTTATGATTTAGCAAATGCAACATTCATGTAAATAAGTTTGTAAACACAAAGGTTGTCAAGCTTTATATTTTCTCTGATATTCGATAAACGTATATTTTTTTTCGTTCTTAATCCACAACTCGATGTCAGCAACAATAAATGTTGAACGTTTTACTAAAGTCGAAATATTAAATTGGCATGAAGAATGTCACCACCATATCTTTCAGCTTTAGTAGAATTCCAATCGTTCATGTCTCTGAGTATAAATGTTATTTCATATAAGAAATATTAGCCATGTATCATTCCAACCCTAACTGATGAGGTTTCGAAGAACAGTTGTGCACATTTTATGTGTGAGATTATAGGTTTTTTTTAAGTTGAATTACTGAAATTTGTTTTCCGTTTCATATTAGATAGTCTGCAATAAGGTGTCAAAAAAGGTTGTGCACATTTTATGTGTGAGATTATGGGCTTTTTTAAGTTGAATTACCGAAATTTGTTTTTCAAATGTAATTTCATATGAGATAGTCTATAGTAGGGGTGTCAAAAAACGATCAACTCGAACCCGAACTGAACCCGATCCCGATTAAACCTATTCGGGTTGGGTTACTCGGGTCAATAACTTTATTCGGGTCATTCAGGTCAACCCGAGTAACCCGAATACTAAATAGGGTCGGGTATCAGGTTGAAAATGTTTGGCTAACTAGGGTTCGGGTCAACCCGACTGACCCGAATAAGGGTTTTTTATTTTTCTAATATATTTTTATTTATTATATATTTAAAGTAGTATAAATAGGCAATTTTATTATCATTTTACTCATAATCGGGTTGACCCGAACCCAGATGGACCCGACCCGAGTGGACCTGACCCGGATTGACAAGAACTCGACTAACCCAAATTCAAATACTGTCGGGTTTGGGTATATTATTTTTAGCCTTGACCTAAATGTGACCCGCCCCAAATTGACCCGAACACGACCAACCCGACTCGATTAATACCCCTAATCTACAGTCCAATGTTGGCCATTAAAGAAGGTGAATGTTGAGGTGGTTGTGGTATTTGATGATAGTGAATAGCTAGGATATTTGAAGAAATGGAGTATTTAGAATTATATTTAGTGACGGGTTACCTGACTAGATAGTTTAAATTGAGAAAAAGCCATTAAGTTACCTGACTATCGGGTAATAAAAATCGTTAAGGTACACACCATATGGACTTAGATACTTTAAATTGGGAATAAGGGTGGTGGATGGCTTAAATTAAAATTAAACATAAGTTGGAGTACCTTTTATGTGATTTGTCCAAGAAAAAATGTGCTAATATTTAATCCAATTTGATCATCTCAAAAGTTGTTGAATAAGACTAACCGGAGTGGTGCTCAACTCACCGTTAGATGAGTGAGTCACTCACGCCCCACCCAAAACAGAAGTCCAAACTCACGGACAAATTTGTAAAGTTTGGTGAGTTACTCATCAATGTTTGTGGCCGACAATTGTAGGCCCATGTAAAAGTAAATGTTTTTTTAATTTGTTTTGTGAGTGTATTTGAGATATTTAGTGTGGTATATTTGTATAAAGTACGTATTTTAATGAAAGGTGAAAGAGAATGACCAAAACGGATGTATAATGAGTGAGAGTGAGTGGAAGTGAGAGAATAAAGAAAACTGAGGTTGCCCAAAAATTGCGGTGATCGGCTCACCCACCACCCTCAGAAGTATTGGATAAATGTAACACAAATCATATGTGAAACAATTTAAATTATTGTTAGATTTTTGTGATCGACCAACTATAAGATTTTTGGGTGAGTTTATCCACAGCTTCTCATAGGGAGGGTATCCAATCATTAAATGTATCGCTGATTTATATAATGTGCATCACGAGTTGTACGGTTTGACCAAACTCTTTCTGATGTGACAACATAGAGAGGGCATGTGTGAACTTTATTTATAGAACATGGCCCATGATATCCACGCCCTCCCTATTATTTTATCCACGCCCTCTCTATGGACTTAGGTGTACTTTATTGTTTTTTTTTTCTTCTTTTGTCCTTTTTTGTCGGCTGTTTTTTTTTTTTTTTTTTTTTTTTTTTTTTTTTATGTAATGTATTATGTCTAATTTAGTTCACGTAATGTATAACGTTAAACGTTACCACATTAGCACGTTAAACGTTACCACATTAAACGACTATAACAACAAATGTTATCATTCAATTAAACAACAACGTTAACACATTATTTAAAAACAACATCATCTACGACATATGAAGATTATTCATTTCATTCAAAAGATCATGGAGCCTTGCACCCGACTGACAAGCGTGATCCTCAGGATTCCTTGCCAATTCTAACTCCATCTCCAACGTCTTTATTCTTGTCTTCAACAGCTTGATCTCATTATCTTTAGCAACGCAGTTTGAGCACTGCGTTGAAGATGAGGCTTGATTAAAGTACGTGTTTTCAAAATCATCTTTCCACATGAAGTATCGACACCCATAGTCTTTTGTACCTGGCTGTTACATGTTAAGAAAATTATAAGAAATGTATTTTTAACAGACAAATTATTTACATAACTGAGCAAAACGTATGATTATTTACCACTGAAAGAGGACATGCATAATACAGTCGCCCACGGCTACCTTCTTTCCTGGATTTCCGTTCTATAATGAATCCTCTATCACATTGACACCAGAAAGGATTTCTTCGTTCCACCTGGCCAAAGAATTTGCATAATAATTTACAACATCACTCAATAATGTTATTATTAATTTTAATAAATTTTCAATCATTTACGATATAATAAAAACAGTTATTTACAACATAAATCAGTAATCATTCACAATGTTTTGTCTGTATAATTATTTACAACATAAATCAATAATTATTTACAATGTTTTGTCGGTATAATTATTTACAACATAAATCAGTAATCATTTACAATGGTTTGTATGTATAATTATTTACTGCATTAGTCGATGTTCATATAAAGTTTCCCATGCGGCTGCAACTGGCTGTCTGAAATACCTCCATTGTGGGTGGTTACGCGGAAGTGGAGAATTTGGGTCTAGCGTCGGTACAATGAAGTGAGCATAGTCCAAATCCCCCATACGGGCAATCACAAGAGGGTCGGTTCGTGGTAATCCGTTTGGCCCGGAAAAAAGCGGAAAACATGTGTTCGAACCATGCTCGGATATAAATGCAACAGGTCGGTGGATCGTTGAAGCGAGAACCAGCCCCGTGTTTGGCATCAACATCCAGCGACCTCTAGGTGCACCTCCATCGAACCAGTTTATTGTATGGCGAAGATGGTCATAGTCAATTTGCCCCCACATACGTAGGTAAGTTTGAATATTTGGATAACTGTCTAACTCTCGCAGTAACATACGTCTCACATCGGCCCACCTATTTTCGTTTTGAGCAAGAATTTGGGCAATGCACCGAAACCCACAATTTCCATCACCATCCACATTATGTATACTTATTACGTATGGACGGAAAAGCTGTGGAATATGCTCAATTAAAGCATTGCTCACATTATCTCCAACATATGATCTGTGGCGTAGACTATCACCCGTGTAAGAACTATGTCTTGGAGGTTCTCTCCGCAAGTTCGGGACTTTTGTAGATCTTGAATTTGTACTTCTGCGGTGATCTACGATTGGTACTTCATTCAAGTCCGGGACTTCATTCAAGTCCGGGACTTGTGTAGCCTTGCCCTTTTTGTCCTTTGCGCTCGGACGTCCACGGTTATTTTTCTGAATGGGAGGTTCACGTGTGCCAACAGATTCAGGCTGAAATATCCCTTTAAACTTCGATTTCATATTTCGCTTGACAAACGACGATGCTTTGCTAAAAATATTCTTGAATTGTTGGTAGTCATTGTCAAGCGAAATATCATCATCATCATCATCATCAGGTTCGCTGGAAGAGCCATCTTCTTCAGGCGGTGGCCTATTGATAACAGGCCACGGAACAGATAGGGTTCTCCAAAAAATAGGAATTTCATCCAGTGGAATGGGGCGTCCTGAATTCATTAAAAGTGACTTATATAAATTACTGATAATAATGGGGAAAACAACTTGATAGTTATAAATTTAATATACTTACCATGATATGCATAGATTTGCATGATGTGAAAGCATGGTAGTCCATAAACTGAATGCAACTTATGTTGACAGGCATCTGGGGTGATCGACAGTTGGAGTTCTTTGTGCATGAGATTCAAAGCATGTTTGGAAACTTTATACAACAATTCTCTAAATAGTAGTATATCACAATGATTTGGTTTCTCGTTGATGCTTCTATTAAAACTCTCTTTTATCGCATTTTCTTGCGAAATGAGAATCTTATCGACCGACCTCAACAACCTGTCTAATTTGGATTGTGTGCCGTCCAAATATAATTTCAACAACGCGTGGTGAGCCTCAACTCTGCACGTTGTTGTCTGGCCGTAGGAGCGATAATGGTCGGTAATATACGAGACAAACATGGGTGAGTATTGTCGTAGCCAGTTGTTATACAGATACGCAAGAATATCTGAAAAAAACAATGAATTAATAAAAGGTCATTCGGGTGCTTTTTTATTAAAATAATAAAAACCAATGAATTAATAATTAAGTACCCGCATGTTTGACCAATCGCTGTTGTAGGCGTTCATAATGATGCTCGTACAATTCGAATGTCGGAGCTTTTACCATCAAATCCCATCTGCGTTTAATGGGCTCATAGTCATCTTCACTGCATCTATTTTTGCAATACTTAACCAGATTTTGCTCTATATGCCATCGACATAGTAAGTGGTGAGCGTTAGGAAATTCTGCTCTGCATACCCCAATCAACGCTAAATCTCTGTCAGTGACGATAACACGTGGGTAATGTATTTCGTCTATGACATCCTTCACACGTTGCAATACCCATCGAAAATTATGCCCTTGTTCACTGTTTAAAAAGCTATACGCAAATGAAAATGTTTTATTTGTTGAAGTTAATCCAACAATTTCCAACAACGGCAATTTAAACATCGTGGTATTGTACGTGGCGTCCATCAGCATGATTTCAGGGAATGTACACCATAGAGCATACGACGTGGGGTGCACAAAAAATAGCTCCTGAAGCTCGTCATGCTCATTTACCCTCGGGTACCATGTATACCCTGATTCTATCAAATGCTCGTAAAGGACTTGAATTGGAGTTCTACCACCTTCTCTGGCTCTCCGGATCTTACTTTGTGCGTTATATATTGTTCTAACGCTAGACACGTTATCCGGATTACGACCCTGTATTGTTGAAAGTATATTACGTGGTTTCATGCTATAATCTGTCAATTGTTTGACCAAACCCAACTCATCATCCTTTAATCGCATTGCAAATGGCAAACCATGCAACGACTCTAGCAAATCATGATTATGCGTATCATCCTTCACCCTCAAAACCCAATAATTTGTTGTTTCGTGATATTTTGCCACCAATT
Organism: Artemisia tridentata subsp. tridentata; assembly: GCA_021014915.2. NCBI lineage: Eukaryota > Viridiplantae > Streptophyta > Magnoliopsida > Asterales > Asteraceae > Artemisia > Artemisia tridentata. Next base: position 148,257,258 of record CP139503.1, on the reverse strand, counting down.
TGAATGGACAATTTGTTTTAGAGGTACTGGTTTTCCGTTTTCCAGCACCTTCAGGTTTATAATTCCCACTCTTTGAACACCTGTAATTTATTTCGTACAAATAACCCTTTTCTGATTTGGTTCTGCCTTTAACAATGACAAAACCTTGCCCACGAGCTATATTTTGCACCCAAGCCGTTAGTTGCTCGTCGGAACCGAACGTCTGAAAATACATCACAAATTTTATAACATTTATAACTTATAATTACTACTATTTTTATAACACTTTTTTATAACATTTTTTTTCACAACATTCACAACTTTTATAACTTTTATAACATTTTTTTATAACATTTTTTTTCAACATTTACAAACTTTTATAACTTTTTTATAACTTTTTAACATTTACATTTTTACATTTTTTTATAACTTTTTTAACATTTAACATTTACACTTTTTAATACAACAATTAAAAAAAAGGATAAATACGAAAAAACGCGTTTTCCACCGGGGTATAAAAGATTTTTCTCTCTCTCTTTTCTCACACATGTGTGTGTGAAACGCGTTTATCTCTCTCTCTTTTCTCTCTCTTTATTAGATCTAAAAAAGTTTTAGATCTGTTTTTGTTGTGATGTTTTTGTTGTGATGGATTCTGTGGTGGGTGATATTCTGTTTCTGATTATGTGATATGTGATTCTTCGTGATGGTTTCTTGTTAGATCTGTCAATTGTTTGGGTTTCTATAAAAATTAGGGTTTCTAAAAAAATTTGGGGTTTTCTTTGAATCGTTTGATTTATTACGATTAAACATACTTAATTGTAAGATACGTGCTCTAATTGAGCAGATCTATAAGTTTTTTTTGGAAACGCCTAATTTTTAAAAATTAGGGTTTGGGTTGGGTGGTTCTGTGGTGGGTGATTATGTGATTCTGTGGTGGGTGATTATGTGATATGTGATTCTTCGTGATGGTTTCTTGTTAGATCTGTGATTTTTAGGGTTTCTAAAAAATTAGGGTTTCTAAAAAAATTTGGGGTTTTCTTAAAATCGTTTGATTTATTACGATTAAACATACTTAATTGTAAGATACGTGCTCTAATTGAGCAGATCTATAAGTTTTTTTTGGAAACGCCTAATTTTTAAAAATTAGGGTTTGGGTTGGGTGGTTCTGTGGTGGGTGATTATGTGATTCGTTGGTGGGTGATTATGTGATATGTGATTCTTCGTGATGGTTTCTTGTTAGATCTGTGATTTTTAGGGTTTCTAAAAAATTAGGGTTTCTAAAAAAATTTGGGGTTTTCTTAAAATCGTTTGATTTATTACGATTAAACATACTTAATTGTAAGATACGTGCTCTAATTGAGCAGATCTATAAGTTTTTTTTGAAACGCCTAATTTGTTAAAAATTAGGGTTTGGGTTGGTGGATCTGTGGTGGGTGATTATGTGATATGTGATACTTTGTGATGGTTTCTTGATAGTTCTGTGATATGTGATATGTTGTGATGTTGGTGTTTCTGTGGTGGGTGATTATGTGATGGATAACCATTTAGGTGGGGCGTGGATATCACAGGCCTTATTTATTATCTTATTTGGTGGGTGATTATGTGATATGTGATATGTTGTGATGTTGTGGGTGGTTCTGTAGTGATTATGTGGGTAGGTTAACACCTTGATCTGCCACTTTGAGTGGTATGAATACCTGCTCTAGCCTACCCCATTCCCCACAGGCTTGTGATGAAACTGTTTTTATTTTAAAAAACTTGATTTTGGCAATGGCAATGATGATTTTATAAAAAAAAACTTGATTTTGGCATGGCATTTCCGAATGGACGGCAAAACAAAAAAATGATTTTGCAACCTTTGATGTTGCAGCCAAATATGAAAGCAGTTTTGTTATAAATCTGAGCCTTTACCTGATTTGTGTAAAATTGTGAATTCGACATTTGTTGATGGTGGATTATGGTTGGTTGACTCTTGTTGGTGGTTCTGTGGTTGTTGATATGGTTGTAGTGTTTGCCCGTGATATCCACGCCCTCCCTACTATTTTAACCAAGCCCTCCCTATGGACTTAGGGTGTACTTCTTGATGGTGGATTATGGTTGGTGGTTCTGTTGTGGGTGAATATTTGATGGTGGATTATGGTTGGTGGTTCTGTGTTGGGTGATTATTTGATGGTGGATTATGGTTGGTGGTTCTGTGGTGGGTGATTATGTGATGGTGGATTATGGTTGGTGGTTCTGTGGTGGTTCTGTGGTGGTTGATTATGTGTTGGTGGATTCTAGTTGGTGGTTCTGTGGTTGTTGTTGATATGGTTGTAGTGTTTGTGGTTCTGTGGTTGTTTTTGATATGGTTGATATGGTTGTAGTGTTTGTTGTGAGCTTTGCTTGTGATTGAGCTTTGTTTATAATCGAGCAAAGCTGCAGTTTGGGAATCTTACTGTTGGGCTTGTTTGTTTTTTACGGGCATGCAGTTTGGGAATCTTACTGTTTTGCGACATGCTTGTATCAATTTGTGATTGTGGATTGTGTTAACAATCTGTGATATCTGCTTTTGTGGATTGTGGAATCTGCTTTTGTGGATCTGTGATATCCAGGCCCCCCCCTATTTGGATATAACCCTTGTGTGCAATTGTGTGGAATCTGCACTTGGACAATGGTTTTAACTTTGTGTTTCACTTTTAGTTATAAGGCGATGACGAAAACCGAATGGCATGGCAAAGTGATATTTTTATCACTTTGCAACCTTCAAAACCGAATGGCATGGCAAAGTGATATTTTATCACTTTGCAACCTTCGAATCCGAGCCTTACTAAAAATCTACATTTTTTTCTATTACGTTTTCAAATCTGAGCCTATAAGGCGATGACGAAATCTGCACTTTGTGTTGTGTGGAATCTGCACTTTTAACTTTGTGTTTCACTTTTGTGTTTGTGTGGAATCTGCACTTGGACAATGGTACTTAATTTGTGTTTCACTTTTGTGTAATCTGCACTTGCACTTGGACAATGGAATCTGCACTTGGACAATGGACAAAAAAATACAAAGACATAAAAAAAAAAAAAAAAAAAAAAAAAAAAAAAAAAAAAGCATAGGACAAAAACAGGAAAAAAAAAAAACAAAAAAACTGACAAAACTGCAAAAGCCCTCCCTAGTTTTGTACCTTCCCTTCTAGGGAGGGTGCGGTAAAGTTAATGCTGAAAAGTATTACATACAAATCGTACACTCCCCTCTCTCTCTACTCACGAGCTATAAAACCGTAGCTTTTCTCGGCCGCCGCCTCTTTCGCCGCCACCATCGAGGTATGTTCTTCTTTCTAAAAGGGCTTTTCTTTTATGAGTTTAATTTTTTGTTCGATTGGTGATTTTGGTGTTTTGAATTAATGGTAGAATTTTAGGAAGCAAAGTAGCGGAACTACGATTCAGGTTTGAAAGGGGGTATAAGCTTTATACAATTTTTGAGTTTTTAGCTTTTTGGTGATTTTCGTGTATTGAGTTAATTGATGTTTTGTTTTGCTGATTTAGGGGTTAGGTACGATTATGAGATGCGGTTTACGAGGCCGAGAGGCGTAGGAGATTGGTAAATTGCCTTTAAGAAAAAATTTAGGATGTGTTTTATTTGTTGGTTGGTTTATATGGTTTGCTATATATACTGTTTGCTACTTTGTGGAACAGGTGGAGTGAGAGGTTTGAAAGAAAAGATTGGTTTTCGTAGTCGGGATCGTCTTGCAGCTGCGAAAGAAGCTTTAACTGAGAATGTGAGTTCGTCACCGATTGCATATGGTAGAAGCGAGTTACAAAATGTTTCTTCGGAGAGTTCGAAGTCGAAAGAGAATGTTAGAGTTACTATTCACTTACAGCCGTTCAGGTGAATTAGTAATTTGTCATAAATTAGAATGTTAGGGAAATTGCTTGATTTAATTTGATTAGAATGTGTCTGTGTTTATTCCGAGTGAGATAAGGCAAGGGGAGGAGATTACGTGATTCTAATGTTGCTATATTTTATATGTAATGGTTATCGAGATTATAGTAATGTTCCCAATTCAAGATAGGAAATATAGACCCGGAATAGACAATCTACTTGTGCTCCTAATTGGAGGAATCCCTATTGCCATGCCCACCGTTCTTTCTGTAACAATGGCCATTGGATCTCATCGTTTAGCTCAGCAGGTTTGTTCCTTCATAGATATTTTCCAATATATCACCTTTCTTTGAAACCTTTGACATATGTTTGCATATACTGTAGGGAGCCATTACAAAAAGAATGATCGGATAGAAATAAGTAATACATTGATAATTCATAACTAGTAAGTTCATGATGTATAAACAACATGGTCTTTGTGACATTCAGACATTTCTCAGCTCTCTACTAATGGCTAACTATGTTTGCACAGGTGGTGCCAATGATGACAATGGTGGAGTCTATGGCTAACTATGGTCTTTGTGCATGTTATTTCCATGATGACAATGGTGGAGTCTCAACATATGAAAGAGCCAATACTTGAGGAAGTAATCTACTACCCTTGAAAGCATCGGCTGAAGCAATAGACTCGAGCTCAGCCATTGACAGTTTAACAGATAAAGCTCCTATGTTCTCCTCAAAGTTCTCAAACCTTGAGGTGCCTGGGATGGGACTAATGTCTTCCCCCTGGTGTAGAACCCATGCCAATGCCAGCTGAGACGGGGTGCATCCTTTCTTTTGTGCAATTTCTTGAATTCGATTGAACAAGATTGTGTTGTGTTCAAGATTGTCCTCTTGTAATCTTGGATTGTACTACAGTAGTAAAATTCAGAATCAAAACAAATAATAAGCCTTAGGATATCATTAGAATCAAACTTGGTTCAAGTGAATTGACTTTTGGCCAATGTAAGTGACTCTTTACACATTAACATAATAACATTCATTTTTATAAATATGACAAAACGAGCACCATACTCGCATTATTTTGTTGATAATTGCTCATTATCGTAAGTGGTATATTTTTCTTCAAATTTAGTAGAGCATGTTCGTAATAGAGTCTAACTTGGGTTTATAATTAAAACTACGTCGGCTAACGATACTTGAGACGGTTAGAACCTTTATATAACGTATGAATACACAAACCTTTCTATTATCTTCAATTGACATGCCTTGGACCAACTTGGCACCCGAAGCAAGGAACCCACATCCCAGAGGACTGTATGGAACAATCCCAATACCTAGTTCTCTGAAAAACATCAGTTGAAAAATGAATCAAAATATGTAATATCGGTAAAGAGACATCAATAACAGCATACTAACATGCAGCAGTCCTATATAATTACATGCCTAAAACGAGCAACCATTAGTTTTATAGACACCAAAGTTTTGTGCAACCTCACACATGGCTTACCTGCAAGTTGGAATGACGTCTGCTTCGTGGTCTCTAGTGCATAGAGACCACTCCAACTGTACAGCCGTAATTGGATGAACGGTGTGTGCTCTTCTAATCGTTGCAGGGGTTGCCTCAGAAAGACCTATATATTTGATTTTACCTTCCTCCACCAATTTCTTAAGTTCTTGCATCTACAATCAAAGAAAGTCTTTACTTTTTAGTCAAATTTTTTCAACAATGGTGGAACACTTGGTTTACAAACAGATATTCCGCCTCAATAGCTAAAATTACAGATTTTTTCTTTATAAGCAAATTAAGAGAAACATGGGATCTGGATTTACTAACTGTGATCTCAATAGGAACACGAGAGTCAACACGATGAACATAATAAAGATCAATATAGTCAACATCAAGACGTTTCAAAGTAGCTTCACAACAAGCCCTCACGTACTCCGGATCATTACATATTTCAATCTCAGGAATCACCGATTTGATCCCAACTTTCGTAGCCAATTGCACACTTCCTCTTTCCAGTCCTTTTAACGCCTAAATCAGAAACCAATTACATAAACTCAACGTCCACTTATAAATTCAGGAATGGAACAAGAAGACAAAGTCACCGGGTGCATTTATGAGAAATCAAACAAGACTACATGCACAACTTTTTAGGACCGGGTGAATTTATAAAAAAAATAGAGGTTTTTTAATAAAATTAACACTACGAGACAAAAATTCCCGTCCCTGCTTATAATTCAACAACTAAAAACAAAACTATAATAAATAAACGACCTTGCCAATGAGGATTTCGTTGAGGTGAGGGCCATAGTAGTTGGCCGTATCAAGATGAGTGACACCAGATTTGACTGCATGATGGATGAGCTTGATCATGTCTTGTTCGGGTTTTCCAGGTCCATAGTCACTACGGGTCATGCTCATGCAACCTAACCCGAGAGCTGATACTTCCATACCTTGTGATCCTAGCTTAACTCTTCTTACTGCACTTGCCATTTTGTGTGTGTGTGTTGGTAAGTTAAACTTGAAGAACACAAGTTATTTATTACAGTAAAGTAAACAGGGAGAACTGGAGAAGGTTGTGATAGCCTGCAGATGCCACATTTTTTAATGGAGTAAATATCAAAAATCGTCCCTGTGGTTTACCGGGTCATTTGGAAATGGTCCATGTGGTTTAAAAAACCCGGATTTGGTCCCTGTGGTTTACGACCCATACGGATTTGGTCCCTATCCGTCAGTTGACCGTTAACTTAAAGGGTATATTGGTCTTTTCATGTAACTTTTCATTTTCCTTTATGTTTAAACATCACCCTGGTTGACCATTTCATCCATCATCTTCCTATGTATACCGATCTATCCTCATTTGAAAAAACCCTCCATTTAACAAACTTTCCAGCGCCACCAAGCCACCACAGCGCCACCAACCACCATTCACTCTCTCTAATTCACTCTCTCTCTCTCACACAAACGCCACCACAACGCCACCAACCACCATCCATACCCATAACGCCACCACCTCTAGCAGCCATCCAAATTTGTGTTAAGATCATTCATATCACAAATCACTCCATATATGATTATTTATGCAAATTTGTGTTAAGATCATTCATATCACAAATTGCTACTTCATGTTCTGCTAAATTGCTTATTTATGCAATTATGTGTTAAGATCTTGTTCTTTTTAGTCTCTTGGTATATGGAGTGATTTGTGGTATGTGCAATACAAATTGTTTTGTAAATGAAGATTAATAGATCTATTGTATTTGATCTTATGCTAATCACATGTTTTGATGTTTGATCATCTTATGCTAATCTCATGTTTTGATGTTTTGATGTTTGTATTTGATCTTATGCTAATCTCATGTTTTGATGTTTTGATGTTTGTATTTGATCTTATGCTAATCTCATGTTTTGATGTTTGATCATCTTGAGATTTCAAAATCTAGGTTTAAATAGGTCTGTACCAGTTAAAAAATCTCAAGACAGTCCAGTTAGGGGTTTTTGGATTAAGCTTATTTAGGGGTCAAAACATCTACGTTACTGTTCAAATGCAAATGGTGAGGAAACTGAATGTGTGAAGTCAAAGGCTCTTGACGAACTTTGTGAAGAAAGGGTTGAAGGTATAGGAATGGAATCAAAGAAGTTGGTTAATATGGTTTGTTCGTGGTGGGTGGACAAACGAAAAGCGAATACGGCTCGTCCATGGTGGCGGGACAAACAAAGAAAGAATATTGGCAAAGTGAGCCTGAGTTGGCACTTGGGTTTCAGGTTTGTCACTCGTTAGGAGGGGGACTGGATCGGGAATGGGTACTCTTTTGATTGATTGATTGATTGGTTTTGTTTGGATGTTTTTGGAACAGTTGGAGATTTGAACCACTTGATATCAGCTACTATGTCTGGTGTAACTTGATGTCTTCGATTCTTCATGGTGAGATTTGCTCCACTGACATCACTAAGGAAGTAGACGAGCAGATGACCAAAGGGGTTATCATTGGAGGTGATGAACTAATCATGTTTCCCAGATTATCATTGGAGGTGATGACCAAAGGGTTTATCACAGTTTTGCTACTGGAGGTGATGACCAAAACTCGTCCTACTTTGTTGAATGGATTCCAAACAATGTGAAGTCAACTGTCTCAGCTTATGGCTAATGCATCTACACCAAGCTTTCATGAACTTTATGCTTCGGGTCCAAATGGTTTTGCCCTAATTGAAATAAAAACATATAAATGCTGTGTTTACATTGCCAGTAAGACCAAATATTTGTCACATCAATCCTTGCAATACCTTATGCTTTCCCAAGAATCAAAGCATTGCTATATCGAGAAACTTTTGAAGATGAAGTCACTCATCTTCGTAAGACCTTTTCCATGCTTCAGGTACAATCTAATTTTCTTTTGTTTCAAAGCCTGGTGCACCACTAGTTAGTAGTTTCCATGACTAGAACATACATATTTTGTATTTATGAACCTTTAAGATAACCAACTAATCCTTGCTTAGCATCACAACTTATAATTAACTCTATCATTTCTCGTTCTTCGCAAATTTAAAATATTTAATAAAAAGATCCGCGAATGCTTAGTCAAAATGGTTAAGGAGACAAGCTAGGGCTCAACACGCCCGGTCAAGTCAAAATTTTACTCCTACTCTAACCAACGGAAAATCAACAATGTGTCAAAACACTTATGATATTTTTGCAAAATTTTTTAAATTTTCTCATTTTTTTGGACTTTTGGTGGAAAAAAAACAGGGTTGCGAGGGTATACGACACAATACAAGGTAAAATCAAATCGAAAGATCACCCCCCCAGACTAAAACGAAACATTGTCCTCAATATTTTAAAGGTAAGGGTTATTCTACGCAAATCTAAGGCCATTTATGAATTATGCCTAATAGATAACGTTAGTCGAAAAGATTAAAGGATACCAGATTTCCTGAGACTTGAGTGATAGACAAAACCATGAGCACGAGAGTCTTTCGATATCGGGCAAAACCTGCACAAGACAACAAACACAAAACACAAGAAATGGAATAGTCCTCCTCATGTTACACTTATTAGCACACAAAAAGAAAATAAAAGGATAAGCATGGGTTGCCACCTACGAAGCGCTTGTTTATGACTAAGTCGTTAGCTTGACTTGCCCCGAATTCATTGGTCCATGTGGAAGAGAAAATCTCCATCGGACTTTCATTCAAAATATTTGGATAAACATTGAAGTTCTTGAAAGTTCCACTCCGATGAGATACATCCGGCTCAAAAGGATGATGAATGGAGATGCCGGGGTCAAAATATTTGTCTTCACTCCCAAACGAGTGAAGGAAAAGACAAGTTACCTTATAGGTGAAGAAAGGTAGAAAGATCCCGATAACAATTATGATATAATCGTCATCATTGTCAGATTTTTCATTTAAGTTTTTAAAATCATGATCTAGATGTATCTCAGGAGGGAGGTTTGGGATAGTGTCTTTAATAAGCAAATGCTCACCATAGATCACGTCTCCATCCGAGTCCTTAGTGTAATCATACTCCGGCGGAGATATGATGTGAGAGAGTTCATCTGCTAACTCCCCCAGACTAGAGGCACAATTAGTTGACTGATCATGACTTATCAAAACTTTCAATTCTCTCAGATCTGATTCAAAATTGAAGTTTTTATCTTCATCCCCAGGTGGGATGGGATCAATGTGAGTGAGTTCATCAGTGAACTCCTCGAGAAGATAATCACTTTTATGAAGTACGTCTTCGAGCTTAGGCTCTGGAAGGATACGCGGAGGTGGGACATGTGCTGTACTTTGTATGCTAAAAGTTTGCACCTCGTCCATTATTGTCTCCATATCTGACTCATCACATTCACTATCGGATATATCCTCATACTCACTTGGGATTGGAAAAAGGTTCTCAACACTAGACTTTATGAATTCGTCCGATTCCTTTTCAGGAATAGTGCTAAGATGCTCATCCCCCATAATAAGAGAGTCCTCGGAGTCCATAGTTGGTAAAATGGATGTGGTTGCAATGGACTGAGGGAGTTGAAAAATGGTATTATTCATAAGAATAACACTCTCCGCGTCATCCTCATCTTCGTCATCGAGCATGGCAGCCTTATTAAACAAGAAACGCTTTTGTGCTGCTTGTTCTATGGCAAGTAAATCTTCCATTGATTTACCATGATGATCTTCTTGGGTATGTTTAACAGTTAAATTTTTAAGCTCATTCCTCACATCTTGAAGTTTTTGGAATACATCTTTGAAAGATTCTTGAAGAGATAGCTGAGGCTGAGTTTGAATCGTTTGATACTGTGGAGGTTGGTCATGATAAGAATAATCATAATTGTTACAAGGGTCATGCTCATAGACAAGCGTGTTCCCTGTTTGACAATCAAAACCTTGGTGTGGACCTCCACAAATTTCACAATAATATGTTTCTATCTCATGGTGTGGGGGTTGGTTAAAGAAATTGGTTGTTTCATTGTAGGAATTTTGGTCATAGACAAACCCGTTTTCAGAATTTACAATGCTACAACCGGGGCAATTTTCACCATTTGGAGGTCCCCCACACCATTCACAACCATAGTTGTAAGATGAAGACATAAAAAGAATTAAACGGATAAGAGGGATGAGAAGATTATTTTTGGGTTTTTATAATTTAAAAACATTTTGACAAACATAAAGGGAAAAAGGAAAAAGGAAAAAATAAATTTTGAAAAGAAAATCTTTTTGGGTTTTTTATAAGAAAATATTTATGATAGAAAACGATAACTTCTTGGAAGAAGGGTCTTCAAAACACGCATCGACAAACGAGATTTAAAAATTCGCTTCAAGCCTTCCCCGGGAGCGGCGCCAAAAATTAATTCGCGAAAATCAATTCATAAATATGTCCAAGGAATACAAGGCAAGTTGTAATCCCGGGTCGTTATCCCCAACGAAGGTTGAATGGAACTTTCGGTTCGAGTCGTGATACGTGTTTGAATAGTGAAAATAAAGAGATTTTAGATTTTTAACACTAAAATAATAAAAAGATGCGCGTACTAAATAATAATTAAACTAATAACAATTAATTCTACAATAGTAAACATAATCTTAAACTAGATATTTAAACTAAAAAATGATAAAAAAGAATGAGATTAAGACCCGGTGATTTATACAAGAGAATAGCCACCCGATCTTATAAACTAAATAAATGATTAAAGTTGTAAACTTTATTAACTTTAATTTTACTAATTTGTTAATAAAGTTGAAACCACCGATTTCCAAACAAACTTATATAAAACTACTCGTACATAATAAAATCTATGCTAATAACAACGATAATAATCATTACGTTAAAAAAAATGACAATAAATAAACAATAATATATAAAGCTAAATTACTATGACTAGTATTAAAACTGGAATAGATCGGACCAGTATTAAAACTAGAGTAATTACTAAACAAAAGAAAACTAAAAATAAATAGACAAACTAAATTTTAAGTGCTTTCAAACTTAAGAAATGTCAAGGCTTATTTGAAAAATAAGCCGAGCTTAATAAGCTCATGCATCTCTTTTTGTGTTTGAATTGAGCTAGAGGGTAAAGAAAAGAAGTAATAAGCGAAAAAGTTAAGCTAGAAGGAGATAAATTACTACTACTACAAATAGGGCCGTTCAAAGCGCTCGCCGCTCGCCGATCGCTCGCCGATCGTTCGAAAATTGCTCGGAAATTGCTCGCTCGATCCGTCGCTCGATTGTAAACGAGCCGCTCCGCTCGGTTCGGTTTGTAAATGAGCCAAGCATGAGCAAAGGTATGCTCGGCTCGGATCGGCTCGAATCAGCTCGAATATTTTTATTATATATATAAATATATTATATATGTATGTATTTATATAAATATAAATTTATCTTATATATATATGTATTTATATATTTATGTATGTATTTATGGATTAACATTTTGTATTAGCCCAAATAAGAGTTAGCCCCATTTTCTAGATGTGACAAAATTCTATTTTCTAGATGTATGTTCCTTAATAATATTTTTCTTATTATCTTTTCACGATATAAATTTTGAGACGGCTTCAGTTTTATTCGAGTTGGGTTTGTTCGTGTAGAGGCTTAAAAAAGCATACTCAAATCCGACCTTAGCAAGTTTTCGAGTTAATCTCATACGGGTCTATTCAAGCCTTGTCCATCTAAGTTATGAACTTATGACCAATTAAATATGAGTAAATGTAATAAAGTGAATGTGAATCGTAATAAGCAGATAATGAAGTACTACTTTGATAACATAATACTCCGTAGTTCAGATGTGAATATATTTATGTTTCAAATGTGAATTTGTGTTGCAAATATCTGAGACATGTTATTATAAGCTAACAAAGATAAGACATGAAAATGTTATTAAACCGAGCGAGTTCGAGCCGAGCCGAGCTGCTCGGTTTTAAACCAAGCGAGCTCGAGCATTGGTTTTCTGCTCGTTTCATTAAATACGAACCGAGCCGAGCTGCTCGGTTTCAATTCGAGCCGAGTTCGAGCAGACCCTCGCTCGGTTTGGCTCGGCTCGTGAACACCCCTAACTACAAATAAATAAAAAAAACTACTAAAAACATAGAAAAATAAAAGTGTGTGTGCAAATGAAAATAAATGAAGGCTAAAATTATTGCTACTCGAATAACATAAAGTACTCTGTGTGCGTTAAAATAAAATGTGAAGAGAAAATTAAAAGATACTTGAATACATAAAGAACTGAACTGAGTAAAATAAATGTTAAAGACTGTTACTGAACTGAAGAGAAAAAATAATTAAAGCTATAAAAAAAAAACTGTTAACTAAAAAAACTACTAACTGCAACTACTAAAAAACTACTTCAAAACTATCGGGTCATCTCCTCTTATTTATAGCACTTTGAGGCGGTTGATCTTTTCTCAAGCCATGCCACGTGGCTGCTTTTGATTGGCTCCATGTTGAGTTGCTTGTGAGAGTGGACGATTGGCAGCTTACATCACGTGCTATGTTGATTTAATTTAGGAGAGTGTAGATCACACACCTCACTAATGCATTGTTCCCAATTTGTTGATGAATAAAAGATCACATGCATGCCTTTCTTCTTTTCATTCTCAATTCTTCACGTGGCTATCATGCCAAAAAAAAAACCAAAACCAATTTCAAATAACAATTCATGGGACCCACTTAGATTCCTTAGGAATTAGTTTAACTTTGATGTAATTTGCCAATTTACACCCCTCTTCTTCACTTCTAGTCCTTGTCTTTTAAACTTCATATGAATTAAACGCTTTTGGTCCCTCATCATTCTTTATATTTAATTCATTGTTCCTTGAAATAAATAATCTTTAAACTTCTCTTCTTTTGCCTCGATGCTCCAAATAAAATTAACGATAGACTCGCAATTCCGTGCTCTTTCCAATCTCGTGCTCGGTTTTTGTCTATTTTTTCTTTCTTTTTGTCTATTTTTCTCATATCCGTACCTGCACATATACAAACACCAAAAACACAATATATTTGGCATATTTGGTTAGCTTTTGGCCTATTTGGTATGTTTTATCGGGTAAAAGATATGTGTAATTTAACACATATTATGTATCAGGAGGCATGCAAAGAACTGAGATCAAGTCGGCTATTCTTAAAACTACTAGAAGCAGTATTGAAAACAGGTAACATGATGAATGTGGGTACCATAAGGAATGGATGGAAAGACCACGTTGCTTCACTTTGTAGTTCAAGAAATTGTACGGTCAAAAGGAGTCAGAGTGTCCAAAAGTATTATTGGATAGATCAACCAAAAAAGCAAGCGTGGAAGCATTGAAGATAGAGAAGAAGACTATAGAAACATGGGGTTGGAACTTGTTGCTGGCTTGAGTAATGAATTATGTAATGTGAAGAAAACAGCCACCATTGATTTTGAAGTCATTGCAAGCTTGGTTTCCAATCTATCACAAGGCATGAGTAGACTGTGAAGATTGGTCGATAAAGATTTATTGATGGAAGAAAAAAGTTGTAGCTTTTTGGAATCCATAAGGTGATGCTATCTGATGATGTTGTTTTGTTTTTGGTTTCTTTTTTGTCTAAGGTCAGTAATGTTTATGAAATTATCTGATAATGTTGTTTTTGGTTTCTTTTTTATCAATGGAACTTTAATCGATCTTCCATCATGAACTGATGATGTTGTTTTGTTTTTTGGTTTCTTTTTGAACTCTTTTAAAGCTTTTGTATGTATAGATGAGGGTATATTCGTCATTTCAGTCATCCACAAACGGTCAACTGACGGATGACCCAGTCAAGGGACCAAATCCGTATGGGTTGTAAACCACGGGGACCAAATCCGGGTTTTTTAAACCACATGGACCATTTCCAAATGACCCGGTAAACTACAAGGACGATTTTTGATATTTACTCTTTTTAATGTGTGGCCGGTAAAATATAATGAAATAGTATATAACTGGTTATAATACCAGTGCACACTCACGAGATTTAAAAATAAAAAAAAAAAAATTGTTATATAATATTGATTAATTGTATACATTAATTAGTTTTGAATTTGAGGTAGACTATTAGGGTGCGTTTAGTTGGAAAAAAAATTATCTTGTTTTCTATTTCTAGTTTTGTAAAAAATTGGAAGGGAAATTTATCTCCATAAAACATTTGAAAATATAGAAAACGCGTTTAGTTGATGTTTCTATTTTGAAGAAGGGGGAAGGGGGGGGGGGGGGAGAGTTGGGGGTTACAAAGGAAAATAACTAAAATTTGTTTTGTAATTTTCCTTGTTAAGCTGGGAAATAAGGGATTTTGTGTTTTATAAAATATTTTGTTGGAAAACGCTTATTTGAACGCGATATCTGTTTTACTTGTTTTTCACAAAATATTTTGTGGAAAACAAGGGTGTTTTCCCTTAACTAAACGCATCATACTACTTCCGTCTCAAAATAAATGTTCAGTTTGACTTTTCAGAGTCAAAGTCTTAACTATTTTTGTGGGTGTTATATAAATTTGATGCAAAATATATGAATAGATTGGGTTTTAAGTGTATTTTTTAATGGTATAATTTTTCATTAAGTATTATATAACAGAAAGAAAAAAAATTTAAGGTCAAAGTTGAATCAGTTTGACTGTGAAAAGTCAAACTGAACACTTATTTTAGGATGAAGGGAGTACTTAAAGTAGTGTTTTAAATGATAAATGTAAAATAGTTTTTTTAGGATGGTTTGGTCTAACATTTGGTGTTGTTTTTGTGTTTTTCACAAACATATTCCTTTTTTGGCAACCATGGTTTCAGACTAATTCACGGAGTGTAAACCCACCACCACACACATATTCAAACCAGGTAATCATCACATGTCAAAAGATTGATAAACGGAAGTGTGCATTTCACATGTAGTTGAACGGAGGTGATACATACTTTATGTGCTACTAGCCGAGTACCCGCGCTTAGCGGCAGCGGTGTTTGATATCGATCAAATTTGACGGCGATTAATATTTTTCAACAAATTGATTTATAGTGTTAGGGAATCATTTTATGATAGCATTGTTTTTCTGAGAACTGCTTTTGGATTGCATGGTACATTGTTTTTCTTAAAGCGACGTTTAAGTTGCAATAGATTTAAACTATAAATGTTATATTCGAGCGTTGAATTTAATAGCCGAGTATCACGCCTAGTGGCAACGGTGTATACTTTTTAACAAACTCTTTTGTGTATGCGCCAGTGTGTGCCATTTCATGTTTCTAGACAAACCAGTGGTTCTTCTTTCAGCGACAGTGGAACAAATAATGTAAGTTTTGATTATAAAAGGAAAAAATAGTTATAATTATATCCTTATCCTTAATTACAAACATAACATTTTTTTTAAGACCGCCATAATATAAATAATATGGTAGACTTTTTCTTTAACCGTTGTTTCATTTTTGAAGTCATTTAACCAAGTGTAATGGTCGGTGGTCCAACATGGTCCACCATCATTTTGGACGTGTCCCACTCTTTAACTTTGTTATGTCTGACGTGTCTTGGGAAGAAGAAAAAAAAAAGAAAAAAAAAAAAGAAAAAAAAAAAACTAGATCGCAAATCTGACCGAGTTGTCCGTTCTTGTTGTGTGTGTTTATTTAAGTGTTAAGTGACACAAATCTCAGCTCTTCATACTTTTTTTTTACAATAAAACATGTTTTTAACCTTTTAATTGATGTACAACTTTCGGCGAAGCCCGGTTTGCGTCAATCTCATTTTGTTTCAACATGTATTTTTAGTCTAAATATGCCCATATTTGATTAAATGTTTTTTTAGTGAACAACCATTTACAAACGTTTTTTTAGTGAACAACCATTTTTAAGACGCGGATCCAAATATATAGTTATTGTGTCATTGGATGGTAAAATCTTATAATTATATACTCTCTCCGTCCCAAAATTATTATCACCCGACAAAAAACACATTTTTTTAGAAAAATGTCACTATAACTACTTTCTCTCTCTTACTTTTTTGCCAAATACGTAACAAGTTTACCCTTAACCAATTAATTAACACTTTTTTAAAGTTTGCAATATTAATTTCAACCAAGGGTAATATAGTAAACTTTATCAAACACCACTATCTATTCACTTTTTATTTTGGGTATGTGACAATAATTTTGAGACGTCTGAAAAAAAAATAAGTGACAATAAAATAAAATTAAGACGGAGAGAGTAATACTCTTTGAGGTCTAGCATCTTTCATGGTCTTGTCATTTTTAATATGATACAGTACTTAATTTACTTTTAAGTACCCGTCTTGTCATATGTCATAGTCTTGTCAATCTCATTTTCTATTTCCACTCCGTTGAAATTTAATCATTTACAACTGATTATCATTTTTTTAAGACAAGTTATACAAGTCCCCCCTAATTTTGTTATCCAAGCCCCCCATGTTTTTTTGATTTTTTTTATTTTTTTTGATTTTTTTTTTTATTTTTATAATTTTATTTATATAAAAAAACTATAAACCTGAAAGTACGGAACAGAAAATATAAAGTTTAATATGTTAAACGCTAAAAACTGTCAGAAATACGGAACAGAAACTGACAGAAAACTGTGTTATACTGCAAAGTCAAAAGGATATTCCTTTTGTCCCTATGATGTGACATCATAGGGGGGCTTGTATAGTATAACCCTTTTTTTAACACATTTTTTACATTACGGTCCGAGTCCCTATACAATGTCACGTGATATCGCATAGAAGATAAACATCATCCAATCTTTTAAAACTTGTATGAATTGTTTAGCTTAAATTTTCCAACAAATATTTTCAAGTTTGTTTGAAATTTTATAAATGCAAATTCCAATAAAGTGTGTACTTTGACCAAGTGCAATTTTCAAACAGAATTGGTGTCTTCTCTTACACAATAAAATATATTTTCTAAAGGTAACTTTAACAACCGTACAAAGCTTCAATTTAAAAATCACTCACACAGAAGAAAAACTAAAAGATTAAAGGTGTGTTTGTTTCATTAAGATGTTTTAGGTCTGAATTTGACTATCACATCCTATCAGTAAGAGATTGCTAGAAAGTCTAAATCTGAACGAAATAATATTGTTTTTTTTTTTATAATTGTCCGAATGATTTTAAGTGCTTGTTTCTGCAATTTATTTAAGTAACTTATGTAGATATGAAACAAAACTTGTTATCATAAATATAACATAATTAATAAACCATCAAATATATTATATTAATACGAGTCTTCAATCTCTTATCGAGTAAGAGGCAGTAAGACAAGTCCCCTACCTCTTACTGAGTAAGATGTTATATGTCTAACTGGGTCTGACTAAAAAAAAAAAAAAAAAAAAAAAACAAAACATCTGACCACCTCTTACTGGTAAGAGTAAAAGGGCTAGTAAGATTTTTTTTTTTTTTTTTTTTTTTTTTTTTTTTTTTTTTAAACAAACACACTCTTAGACGACAAATAGCAAAAATAAAAAAGAACAGTGATAATGAAAGATCAAGAGGCACCTAGGACTTGTACCATAGTTTTGTACTTGAGAAAGCATTATATATATAGAGTAATTAATTATAACGCCACTGATATACAAATTTTTTACACTTCATATAATCAAATAAATTTTTTACACTTCGTAAAGATATTGTTGCGGCATGTTTGGGAATCTTGGACGTGGAACCTGAATTTCCTTGGAGTTCTTGGGCCCCATTTAAGCATAAGTTGTTGCTTTGGAGAGCTTTGAAGGGCAGGGTGGCATCGAAGGAAGGCCTCTTTAGTCGCGGAGTTCTTCTAGATGGTACGGTTTGTGATCGCTGCAACTATTGTTCGGAGGATGTGGATCATATTTTTGCGAGATGCATTTTTACTAGATGCATTTGGTGGAACATCCTGGTCTGGATGCGGATTCCTTGGCCCTCGGATGAGTTTTCATTTTTCGATTTTATTACGAAGATTTTGGAGAGCCCGGGGAGTAATAGATGGAAGAAGATCGTGTTCATGGTAGTTGTTGCTACGATATGGCGTATATGGGATGCCCGCAACAAAATGGTTTTCGAAGGTAAATTTGTCCCGGTGAGAGCTACTGTCGATTTGATCAAAGAAGATGGGTTCCTTTGGATTATGCATAGAGTTGGATCGGCCAATATTTCGTGGGAAAACTGGAAGAATTTTGATGTTTTGGACTTATTGTAAGCTTGGTGTTTTCTTTCCTGTTTTGTAATTTGGGGTAGTGTTTCCGTCGGTTGTATGTTTTTCCTCCAGCTTCTTGCTGGGCATATATATATATATATATATATATATATATATATATATATATATATAGGGGGACTTTCATTTCAGAACCATCTTATCTGCGAGAACTGACAGAACCACCAAAAACATACATGCACGCCTTTTAAAATAAAATAAAAATACACGCAAATTATCAATAATCGTAAGTATCCACCTATGTTCTTCAATATCATCATGAATTCATCTTCTTTTTTCACAAAAACCTTACACACGGCCGCAATATTCTCGTTGCACGCCTTATAAAAACATACATGCACACCTTCAAAGAAAAATTTTGTATTTCCAATTTCTTATCAAATTCTTTAGAACAACCATGTTTTTTTTAAAACATATGTGTTGTTTTTTAGAACATATGTGCAAAAATACAATTATTGAAGGCGTGCATGTATGTTTTTGGTGGTTCTGTCAGTTCTCGCAGATAAGATGGTTCTGAAATGAAAGTCCCACTATATATATATATATATATATATATATATATATATATATATATATATATATATATATATATATATATATATATATATATAATATATATATATATATATATATATATATATATATATATATAATATGTAGGGGTGAGTTAAAATAAAAAGAGGTTTTTGCATAAAAAGGATAAGAAGAAATATTGACCATTGATTTGTAATTAACGGACCAGATCAAACAACCTTAACATTAATACTAATTAAAATCGAAAAGGGCAAAATTGTCAATTCAGCAAAAGACACCATCTCATCAACATCAAATTCCTCAGATCTGGCATAACATAAATTTCATTCTCTCTCTAACTTTACTTTCTCTTTCTAAAAAGAACAATTAAACTCTGATTTCACCAATAATCGTTAAAAAATACATCAAAACTTCTTAAATTCGATATGATTTGATTGACAAAAACGGTGTTAAACGGCAATGGAAATATTACAGGTAATGGTTTTTTTAACCTATAATTGCTTTGTTGATCTAACACCTATTAAAATGTTCATCAGATTTAATTGTAAATGTTTTGTGCATAAAAATGGCTAAATGTGCATCACTGGTCGTGGATAGTTTGTAAAAAATGTTATATGTTTGGGTAACTAAGTTATGCGATTTTATACTGCCGTGTGAATTAAAAATGGGCGAAATGTGCGACAATTATAGTTGGAAATTAGTAAAACTGGGATACGTTTGGATAACAATGATTTTTGTGAAATGACAATCGTTTGTGCATTAAAAAATTGGCTAAGTGTTCTATAATTTTCGATGGAAGATAGTAAAATTAAGATCGTTTGGTTAATCATGATTTATGTGAAATAACATTGGTTTGTGCATTAGAAATTTGGCTAAATATGTGATATAATTCATCGGTAGTTAGTAAAAGTGTGATATGTTGGATACTCGTGAGTTGTGTGAAATAAAATTGTTTTGTGCACTAGAAAATGGGCTAAATGTGCATCTATGTTCGTAGGTAGTTAGTAAAAGTGAGATATATTTTGGTACTCGTGACTTGTGTAGAATAGCACTATTTTGTGCACTATAAAAAGGTTTAAATGTGCATCAATTTTTGTAAAAAGTTATTAAATGCGATACTGGATGGATAATTCATGAGTTGTGTGAATAACACTGTTCTTTGCACTAAAAAATGGCCTAAGTGTGCATTAATTTTTGTAGGAAGTTAGTAAAGGTGCGATACGGTTGGATAACTAGTGAGTGTGTGAAATAACAATATTTTGTGCACTAAAAAATGTTCTAAGTGTGCATTAATTTTTGTAGGAAGATAGTAAAAGTGCAAAACGGTTGGATAATTTGTGAGTTGTGTGAAATAACACTGTTTTGTGCATCTGAATGGCTAAATGTGCCTTAGTTTTCATAAGAAGTTAGCAAAAGACATATCCTTAGACAATCAACACACCTTTGTATGAAATATCAATGTCTTGTGCATCAGAATGGCTAAATGTGCCTTAGTTTTCATAAGAACTTAGTAAAACACATATACTTATAAAATCGACATGCATTTGTATGAAATAACACTGTTTTGTGCATCTGAATGGCTAAATGTGCCTTAGTTTTCATAAAAAGTTAGTAAAAGACATATCCTTAGACAATCAACACGCCTTTGTATGAAATATTACTGTTTTGTGCATCAGAATGGGTAAATGTGCCTTAGTTTTCATAAGAAGTTAGTAAAAGACATATCCTTAGACAATCAACACGCCTTTGTATGAAATATTACTGTTTTGTGCATCAGAATGGGTAAATGTCCCTTAGTTGTCATAAGAAGTTAGTAAAAGACATATCCTTAGATAATCAACACGCCTTTATATGAAATATTACTGTTTTGTGCATCAGAATGGGTAAATGTCCCTTAGTTGTCATAAGAAGTTAGTAAAAGACATATCCTTAGATAATCAACACGCCTTTATATGAAATATTACTGTTTTGTGCATCAAAATGGCTAAATGTGCCTTAGTTTTCATAAAAAGTTAGCAAAAGACATATCCTTAGACAATCAACACACCTTTGTATGAAATATCAATGTCTTGTGCATCAGAATGGCTAAATGTGCCTTAGTTTTCATAAGAACTTAGTAAAACACATATACTTATAAAATCGACATGCATTTGTATGAAATAACACTGTTTTGTGCATCTGAATGGCTAAATGTGCCTTAGTTTTCATAAAAAGTTAGTAAAAGACATATCCTTAGACAATCAACACGCCTTTGTATGAAATATTACTGTTTTGTGCATCAGAATGGGTAAATGTGCCTTAGTTTTCATAAGAAGTTAGTAAAAGACATATCCTTAGACAATCAACATGCCTTTGTATGAAATATTACTGTTTTGTGCATTTGAATGGCTAAATGTGCCTTAGTTTTCATAAAAAGTTAGTAAAAGATATATCCTTAGACAATCAACACGCCTTTGTATGAAATATTACTGTTTTGTGCATCAGAATGGGTAAATGTGCCTTAGTTTTCATAAGAAGTTAGTAAAAGACATATCCTTAGACAATCAACATGCCTTTGTATGAAATATTACTGTTTTGTGTTTTGTGCATCAGAATGTGTAAATGTCCCTTAGTTGTCATAAGAAGTTAGTAAAAGACATATTCTTAGATAATCAACACGCCTTTATATGAAATATTACTGTTTTGTGCATCAGAATGGCTAAATGTGCCTTAGTTTTCATAAGAAGTTAGTAAAAGACATATCTTTAGACAATCAACACGCCTTTATTACTGTTTTGTGCATCAAAATGGGTAAATGTCCCTTAGTTGTCATAAGAAGTTAGTAAAAGACATATCCTTAGATAATCAACACGCCTTTATATGAAATATTATTGTTTTATGCATCAGAATGGCTAAATGTGCCTTAGTTTTCATAAGATGTTAATAAAACACATATCCTTAGATAATCGACACGCCTTTGTATGAAATTGCACTTCCTTGTGCATCAGAGTGGATAAATGTGCATTAGTTTTCACAAGAAGTTAGTAAAACACATATCCTTGGATAATCAATACGCATTCATATAATTTGACCCATTAGATATAGAGTGTAACCCAAATCGACCCATTCTCAAGTAACTGGGTCGAAATGGACACCTTTTGCCCTTTTATTATCTTATTGATAAGATCAATAACTAGTTTCAACTTTAGACCAGTGATTATTTTTACTCTATTTTTTGTTTCTAAAACATTGCAGAAATCTTTACCAAACTCAATTATTGGTTTGCTTCTTTAGGGGTGAGTCACTGTGTAAAAGTTCTTATTCGGGATCATGGATGCTTTGTAAAGTCTGGATGACCTGGTGTGCGGAGACATTTTTTTTCAAATTCAGGGGTCATGCTCTTGGCGTATCATGCACCTTATCCGTGAAACAAGTTTTGGTTGTCCATCAAGTTTCCTAAGCTAAAACGGCTGGATTTGGCAAAGGAGCCCCTTCTTCTTTTCGAATCGAGATATGCATGCTATAGAAGCCGTTGCTGTTAGGATACAACGATTGTTAATCAATGTGAAGAGTTTTTTTTACTAGACATTATGTTTAGCTTCAGGAGGCTAGATATTTTTGGGATTTTGACAAGAGTTATAATTTTTTGAAAATTTTGAAGTAAAGCATTTGTATATATTTGTTGCCACTAAGTTGACAATGGGCATGACTCGGTGTCATCATTTTATTATATTTTTAGGTGTACGTTATACATTAAACTATAGAAAAATGTGTTTCCAGTCGAATGATTGTGACTCGTGTCACAAGATCTTCATTTTTATTTAAGAAAGTGTACATTATACATTAGAAAATATGTTTCTAGTCGAAGGATTGAGTTTGTTTGGCCAACAAGAAAGATCAGTTTACATAGACGAACTAAATACTTTACAGCAAAAGTAGGTCTCATTCCGTTTTTTCCTTATTTGAAAAAGATGAGTCAATGGAACTTTGATTGGAATAGGTCATTTGCATTGATACCACTGGGATTAAGATTATACACTGTAACAGAATGCAATATCTACAAAAATTCGACTTTCGTAATTGATACGTCTACTTAACAAAATTGTCATTAGCATTTTAAACAAAACTAACAACTACATGGCCTAAATTATGGCTTCTATGTCTCGTGTTTCAGAATATCCAGCCGCACGATACTGACCAAAAATAGACCATGGTTTAGCCTCTTTTCATCTCTCATATGTAGGCCTCGAATCGTTATGGCTATCAGAAGCATATGACGCCTAACGGCTGCCAGTATCCGCAGGGGTTACATTCTGAGCATCTGATGTGAACCTTTAATTATGCTGAGAGAAGTCGACATGTGCATTAGGAGTTGTTTGATGGCTTTGTAAATTGTGAACATTTGAAGTTTGCATACCTGTTCATTAAAGACTTGAAACCACAATCCATCAGTAAGGATAAAGAGACATGTCATATCTTGTTACAGTAAGAATTTCTTAGGAGGGAATATAAAATTATATTAGTTTAGTTATTAGAATCAGAAAGTAATAATACCTTATCATCATCACAGTTCACATGACCAAGCTTCACCTTCCCTTGCAAGTTCTTTGCAGCCTTCTTCCACTCGGGAGCAAACTTCTTGCAGTGCCCACACCTTAATAACAAACACATAAGAAAAATTAACGATAGATGTTGGAAAGAATTTTGTATTACATAAATATATTTTGATGCAAATATAAACTACCAAAATGTAGCATCCATTTCAATACTCAATCAATACATAAAACTGAAGAGATAAAAGCGAGTAAGTTCTATCTTTCTAAATTTCATAAACCCATATTATCAATCATCTTTCTAAATTTCATATCAGAGTCACCAAAAGGGTACCTTAATAAGAGGTATGTTTTTTGCTTGTTGTAAGTCTATATCAGTAGTAAAGTTAGTCATTGAATGCCCCTAAGTTTCAATGTGTTAGGAAAATCGCCCTTGTATCTACGACAAACAATCAATGCCCTTTCAGAACATAGGCCTGGAACTGTCAAATGATAAATCTATGAAAGAAATAGAAACACAGTTAACTACTTGAGCTACACCGTAACATCAGATTAGTATATAAGATACATAAAAAGACGTACTTCAAGATCATTCAGACCATTTAGACCATCAATTGCAATGTTGGTAAACCACTTATGCATTGGGGGGTCAATTGAATCTGATCAAACACATATTCAACAAAGATTATCACCGACTTATCCTAACTCCAAAGAATGCAACTCAACTGGTAGTGACAAAATGCCAGCTTTAATGCACTAATAACACTATTTTGCGCATCAAATTACATTATAACATAAATTTGTGTATGAAATGCACAAATAACACTATTTTGTGCATCAAATTACATTATAACATAAATTTGTGTATGAAATGCACAAATAACACTATTTTGTGCATCAGATCTGACTACAAATACAATTTTTTGCATCAAGTACACTAATAATGCTAATAAATTACACTAATAACAATAATTTATACATCAATTTACACTAATAGCAAGTTACACTAACTGTAATAATTATTACAGCAAATTACACTAAAAACACTCATTTACATATCAAATTACAATAATAGCACAAATTTATTATCAAAAACACTAAATTACAACAAAAAAAGTATTATCTCATGTCGAACCGAAATCGATTTTAACGCAAAAAAATACATACCTTTATTATCACTAATATTAATCACTATCATTCTGCACAAATTCGAAATTGAGCTTACAAACCCTAATTGATTGAATAATGGGGAACGGATTGTGATTATATTGATTGTGTGTTTGTGTGTGTGTGAGAAGATAGATCATGGAAGAAGCCGGTTTTATTATACTGGGTTAGTTAGAATTTTTATTAAATAGGTTAGTTGGGATTAAAATTAAATGAAAAATTACTTTTATACCCTTAATACTTTGTTAGGATTATAGTTAATCTTATCCATTGATTTTAAATCAATGGTCAAAAATCTTTCTTATTCTTTTTACCAAAAATCCTCTTTTTATTTGATCTCACCCCTATATATATATATAGTTTTTGGCCGTTCAAAAACGTTCTCAAATAAATTATCTTTTGTAGGCAATTTTTTTTATTTTTTATTTTATTTTTTTCATATCTTCATCTGCCCAAAACAAATAAAACTTTTGAAACCAGTTTTGCAAGATTAACATCGCTAAACCAAAAAAATTGAACAACTCGCCAAGCAACCACGGTGTTTAAAACCAACAAACCCTACAACCGACTAGCTCACCATGTTTTTGAAAACCACGAAACATCAAAACCAACTACTCCATACCAAAGAGGATCAAACCTAGCAACTTGAAAACCAATTTCTTTCTGTCTCAACACCAAAAGGGTCTGTATCTAAAAAAACCCCAAAAAGGTTAACACATGAAATACAACTTTAAACAAATAATCTCGCCGAAACTCTTTAAATTCTCAAAGCCAACAGATGGGAACAAACAGTCCCGGAAAGATTTAGCAAACAAAGAAAAGATTAAGAAAGAAAACCAACAACTTAAAAATACCTTTAATGGTTCTCGGTATTAGCAACATCATAATAAACTCAAACTTAAAAACATCATAGAAAGAACCACCAAACCTGTAAGATCATGTTACATTCGGTCAGATCTAAGAAAAGAGCCACACCAAAAATAGAAACCGGTCAGATTTGGTAAAAAAAAACCATATAAAACCAATCTCAAAACACAACTGTAACCACCAAACATGCCGATTACTACCAATCAAACTAAAACCACCCAAAGTCACCGAAACCATGAATAGATGGTGGCAGCACGGAGTGTCGGAGCGAGGCAGATATCGGCGGTGGAGAGTTATGGTTGTGTTTTATTTTAGAGAGAGAGAGAGAATGCATTTGTGGTGTGCTAGTTTTATGTGTGTTTTATTTTAGTATGTGTTTGTGTGTATTGTGTGTATGCTTATATATGTGCTAGCTTTTGGTGTCTGAATCTTAATATTTTTGTTTGGAGAGAGGTTTGTTTTTAGGCTTTGAATATGCATGCTTTATAAGGGAGTATAGATTGGCAAAATGGATGGGTTGTAATGTGTGAGAAGAGTAATTAAAAATAAGAGAATTTAATCAATAAACATAATTAAGACCATTCAACCCTTGTAGACTACTCGTAAAGTTATTGGCTAATTTGTTTCTAGTCCATATAGTACAACCAGTTCTATTTTTGTCATGTGTTTGAAACGCCACACAGCTATTTTGAAATATCAAACTTCAAATAAAATATAAGCATTATGGTTGTAACTTGTAAGTGATGATACTGGTATATACTATATACAATTGAAATGAGTCAAACAGAATCAAACTCAGGGCCAAAGTGTAATTTTGTGGCAAAAAAATCATAAATGGGATAAAATGAACTTTATAAAACAAAGCTAAAGCTAACCATACAACAAATGGATTTTGTATACATAAATTATTGTCCAAATCATAATCCAATAAACTAATGGTTTATGGCAAAAAGATAAAATCTAGTTAAATGAATAAAAGGGATACATGTGTTTTGAACTTCAACGAGGTTGGCGACGGTCGGCCGCAATACGGCCGGCGGGGTTTTTTTATGTTTGTATTCGGTTTAATAAAATTTGGATTCTGATTGTCGGTAATGTCACATTGTTTTTATCGGTTAACGTAGTTTTCTTTTAGTGTCTTGTTTTTTTTATCGGTTACATTAAAAAAATATTTTATGGTAGTTGTGTATTATGTGTAGTTATGTGTCGGGTGAACCATATTTGCTTTTCGATAGATATGTTCTTTCGGTTATTAGCATATTTAATGTTTTTTGCAAGTATTTTTAATAGGAAAGGTATAATTGGGTTGAATTTCTTTGTAAATGGGCTTAAGGTTTATTTATTGTTGTTGGGGTTTGAGAGGTTTCTTTTTTTATTTGTTTTTTTTTTTTTTCCTTTGGTTAGATACTTTTAGGATAAAGGGGATAGAAATGTTAGGGCACGTGCATTGTTTCCCATACCAACTGATCCATCTATATCCAACGGAAAAACGTACTGTGAAACGGCATGGCCCCTAAGTTTGCAAAGTGTTTGAAGATCGCACATCAAATTGGTGACCGCCGAATTAATAGCGTTCTTCACGCTATTTTTTTGCGAGAGGAGAAGGCGTACAGGGATGATGAAAAGAATTATAATGAAAGGATTGAAGAACTACAGGTTAGGATTGAGCACAGGCATGTGATCATTCTAGAATTGAAGAAGTTTATGAGTGATAGTGTTCTGGATGAGTGTTTGGCTGATTTGAAGGATTCGGAGCATGATGATTTTGCGAAAATGGGGCAGTTGATTCAGATGAGGCAGACTGTTGCTTTACGTGCTGGTGAGAAATCTATGATTATCAAGAAACTCAAGAAAGTGAAATAATTAAGGAAGCTTAAATAACTTTATTAATCCAGGGGTTTTTTGTAACCTTTTGTCTGATGATGGTTAAGAGATTTTTTTGGTAGATTGTGGGGCAGAATGGTTATGGTCAGTTTAAATGGTATTAGGGTAGTGTTAGTGTAGGTGCTGGTGAAAACTGACAATCATGAAGAATGTTGGAAACATGTTTGTCTTTCGTATGTTTCTACCTTTTGAAATTTAGTAGTTATTTGGGGAAGTTTATGAGATTAAGATGATAGGTAGTTTAAATGCTAGATGTAGTGATAAGTGCTACGTTGTTTAGATGTTGGATGTATCGATATTTGACAATGGGTCGAATGTATATGTTGTCTGTACCAGTATTAATGAAAAATGTTAGTTGGTTGTCTTATTGGATTGAATAGTATGTTTGTTCATAAGTTTATTTCATTTGTAGATTAGAATAGCGTCTGCAGAAAATAATAAGGTGAATAGCCATTGAACGCGAAAGTTTTATTTACACGACTGATGTCACATGTTGTACAAAATAGAAATGCAAACATCCGTTCGACAGAAAAGTTTTGCCTACAAGACTACCAGTAGTAGTAATAAGTTTTACGTAACTAATTGTTTTAAGGCTGCATTTTAGTAGTTTGCAGCTAATTACATTATTACACATACATGGCTTTGTATGCCATTGTCAAAGTCTGAGCAGTTTTTTTCCGATCTGGTTTTGTATTTATACGCTGGTCTTTGGTGTAACTATTCTTCTTTTTTTGACTTCCTTTTGTACTATCATTCTTGGCTTCTGGGAAGAGAGGTTTACACAGTGTTTTTTTTGCGAGGTTCATATTTAGGTTTTGGTGGGTCTGGTAAGGTGATCTGTTCTTCTGGGGGTGGGGTGGATATCTCTTTGGTTTATATTGATGCAACTGGTTTGGTTGGTGTAGTCACATTCGCTGAAGAAGTTGGTAGATTTTTTATGTCTGTGTTACCCGCCGGACTCTTAGGCTTTGCTGGTGCCTCAATTGACTGTCCTTTAACGTCTTCTGAAGTAAGAGTACATGATTCGGAGAGTTGGGAAGATTCTGGTAAATTTTCAGCAACGGCGCTTGTCCCTGGTGTGAGTAACGGCGTGTCTTTCCAAGCTGTGTCTAGAATAAAGAGCTGTTTTTCTTTTGTACTTTATTTTGCAAAGTGTAGTTGAAATATCCTTGTTTCTCCTTCTAAAGCAAGCAGGTCTGGTGTATGGGTCTTTGTTTTCCAGCTTTTGAAGGACGTCGTTGCAATCTTCCACTAAACAGTTTGCTTCGTCGCTAAAACACGTTAGCTGTATCTTTCCAGTGCTATCAGAGAGTATTACTCTAAAGCAGTAACTGCAAAAAAAATATGGATACAATGTTTGTTAGGATAGATAGAATTTGTGCATAATTATGCCATTCTATTGATGTTTTGTTTACTTGTAGTTGGGGTTTGTTTCAGTCGTTGATTCGTTGCAATGTGGATGTGAAAATCGTTCAGAGACTTTGGACTTACAGGTATGGCATTTGTTAAAAAACCATGGTCTCTGCGTCTCGATGTTATTAATGGTAGCAATGACAGTAAATCGTACATTCTGCATAGTTAAAACTGTAGTTAGGTATGAAATGTTTATGTTATCGCATGTATGTTCCATTTGTTAAATACCTGTTGGTTTTCTGGATTCTCTTTCAAAAGATCGATAAGAGTAACACAGTTCCTTTTTTTTTCTTGCTCTACATCTGTGCAGCGCTGGTGCTGCACATTTAGAATGACTGGTGGTTCTATGAACTGGTCGTACCTGTAATGTTATTGTATGTTATTTTAGATACCTGTTTACTTTTCTATGTGCTAATATACCAGTTGATTGTTTGCTTACACATCGAGAATTTCAGTTGTTTCGGGTGTCTCTGGATTAAAATAGTAGTGCGTTGCAGGTGTACTTGAAAGCTGGAGGCCTGTGACATTTGCCGCGAAGGTTAGTATACGAAGTTGTAAAGTTTTTACCATAAGTATGAGGGTAAAAACTTACGACCGTAGTTTTTGACCAAACATGAGCTGACTGCTATGAAAACCGGTTTCTGAATATTTTCGTATGCTGTCATATCGAAAGTCTGTGCGCTGTCATTCCACAAAGTAAAGCGTACAGTGTGCCCGCTGTTGGAAATGATAGTTTGTTAGACTGGGATAGTATAAATAGTTAAATTTTATGAATAAAGTATGCTGCATACTCTAGATTTTGGATGCCGATATCTCTCCAAACGATAACTTCTTTTGTTGCTTTAACTGACTGTTGCAGACCGGTCACATATTGAACACAACCAATATAATCTGTAAATAAGAATACGAAAATTATACATTTTTTTTGGCTTGTTTTATATCTACGTGTGCGACGTACCTGTTAGCAGCCCCTCTTTTACATCTATTCTGGAATAGAGATATCTGTATTGCTTGAAGTTGAAATAATGGTCAGGGAATCCTGCATCTGGTGCTTCTTGAACATCTGTATAAGCTCCAAAAACTAATGATAGCGAGTGTGGTAATATCTGCATCCATGTTCTAGCATCTTGAAAACCGAAACCAGTTATCCTGTAACTTTTGTTGATCTGTAGGCTCGAATCAAATTTGTTTTTTCACGGAGATTGATATTTGCTTGTATAGCTCAGCCCTGCGGGGATGGAGAGTGGGAAAAACTTGTGTATATAGAAATGGAGATCTAGTAAATTTTTGTAACTGTTTTAATAAACTATCGGTGTATGCATTCAATTTACCTGACGCTTGAATTACATGCATTTAATTTATGTATGCATTTAATTTACCTGACGATTGATTAACATACAGCAAAAGAGAACTGGCTTTGCATTTCTGTCTGTAACTATGCATTTGCGGTAGACTTTTACATATATAGCTTTGTCTGTGTCTGATGGCTTTAGGTTCGCAAGGCTGATATCCTCCATTTGTGGTATGATTTATTTACCTGTACATTTTGTTAGCGGTACAATGCTAGAGCTCTGTTCCATTTGGCTGTATAAAAGGAGTCACATGTATATTTTAGGTAACCAAATAGACAGTGTAATACAATAAATATTGGCAGAACCCCTAACCATCTTACCTATGATAAATAATCGAGGACAAAAAAAAAGTGCATGAAATATGTCAGGAATATTATGGAAGCCAAAATATGCTATGCTTAGATTTTATAATGCAGTTAAAGCAATAGTAACTGTAACATAAGCAGAGGTGTTAATTGTAATTGTAAAACAGGCATGTAATTGTAAGACATAAGAAATTATGCAGGTTGCAAGCAGGCGATGTCACTCATTCTAAGAAACGGCAAGGAATTCTCTGAGAGAAGCAATGTTGTATGGCATTAGGTTTTCTATAAGTGTGTATAGACATATCTAAATAATAAATATAACTATAAATGACCTTCATCAGTTTATGCACTTTCTTGTTTTAGTTGACGAACATATTATATATCTGTTGTGCTTATCTTAGCTGTTATGTTATGTTAGGTTCATCACTTAGTGCTTATCTTAGCTATGATTTCAATTTATGGTCTTTTTGTTTTAGTTGATGAACATATTAACTATATGTTGTTTTTATGAATTTTATTTGTGTTTTATTTTTGCTATTATGTTTTTTGGTTTATCAGTTATTGTCCTGTGTTATGTGTTTTTTGTTCATCAGTTATTGTCCTGTGTTATGTGTTTTTGGTTCATCAGTTATTGTGCTGTGTTATTTTCTTTGGTTCATTAATTATTGTCCTGTGATGACGATGAAACCTTGTTACAATAACAATTGTTCTTGATTTATTCCGCTGTATATTGTTATCATTGTTATTGTTATTTCTAGATGAGGTCTAAACAACATCGAGTTCTAAACGATTCTACAGGTGGTATCAGAGCTTAGGGAGCTCATGATCTAGGGATTCACAAGGTTTTAAGTTGATGGAAGTAGCTTTGGAGAATGTATTGTCGATGGGTTTTTAGGGTTTTTCAAGCAAATCGGTTTTTTAGGGCTTTGAATGTTAAAACCGATTACTGATGGGATACGTGCTGAGCAAATGTGGTTATTCCTTTATTCTTTAAACCCTAATACTCTAGTGGGTTAATTGGAATTTTCTGCTGTTGCTGCTGCTTCTTGGTTTGAAGGTACGGATTTAGCAACATGTTAGTGACACTAAAAAGTGTCACTAAAAAGCATCGTCTGGATACTTAACAGTCGTTTTGTTTAAAGATCTGGTGCTACTGTTCATTATTTATACTGGTGTTTTTGATGAATGTCGATCCAAGATGGTTACTGGAACAAGGAGTAGAGATACGCATAAAAGCAGACTGTGATTACTGGTTTTACGTTTTGTGGGAGCAGACCTACTCATGGAAGTAACTCTACTGCTTTGGATACTGAGGTTACTGCTTTGGTTTATATCTCCACTCATAAACGTTACTGCTGCTTGTCGATTAATAATACTGATACGTTATTGCTGCTCGTTGAAGTTTATCAGTTAGTATTGCTTGTTGGAAACTTAGTACTGCTACTAAATTGTTAGTACTGGTGGTTAAATTTTTAGTACTGCTTGTTACGAGTTAGTACTACTGTGTTTATTTTGTGCTACTGTTCAAAGATAGTATTGCTGAGATGAATGATTATTAAAGTTAGTACTGCTCTTGGATTATAATGCTGCTTGAAGAGAACTTAATGCTGTTAGTTGAAGCTGTTTATTAGTACTGCCCGTTATATCATTAATACTGCTCGTTTGATTAGTACTGCTACTTGAAGTGTTAATATTGCTACTCCTTACTTGTTAGTACTGCTAGTATGTTTTTAGTACTGTTCTTTGAAAAATTTAATGCTGATCATGTGGTACAACTTGGAAGGATAGATGGTGATCAGTACGACTAAGGGTTAAAGGTCAAGTTGTGATGGAAAAGTGTAAGTTGCTTGGTTAATAATGCTCGAAGATACTTATTACTACTTCATTTAATACTATTGCTCGTTGGTTTTGCAAGTGAATGCTGTTGAAACTTAGTACTGTTAGCGTGGTCTGAATTATGCAACTAAGGTTTCAAAGTTTCTTCTTAAAGAGTGGAGTAGTATATGTTTTATGGTTTGAGTACATGTGTGGGCGTTGAAAGAAGAATGTTCAAGCATGATATATGTAAGTGATTTGAGAGTTATCGGAAAGCACACACACAAGAATGGTTTTGGTTTTGAAGTTAATGGTTGGTTATGACCTTGTGTTACGGATGGTCAAGTTTGTTTAAATTAGTTATCATGTTCATGTTAAAGGGAAGATTTCTACTTTCTACATGGTTTCTGCTGCTCAACCAAAGAACTATTCTTCATTGTTACTACTGATTGGTTTCAAATACTATTGTAGTCATTTTTAGTAAGCTATTTGGTGCTCGTTTATGGATGGTACTACATGGTATTTGTTGCTGTGTTGGTTAGTTATTCGAAAAGTTCTTATGGTTACTTCAAATAGTTAACACTTGGATTTCAGGGGAAGTATATTATTGGGTGTTTAATCATTTACATGCACCATTTGAGGAGAAGGTTTTTACTACTGCTAATCGTTATTACTACTACTGGTTTAAGTTTCTTTTGTATTGAGTTCATTTTTAGTAAGCATTTTAGTGTTCTTCATGGAGGGTAATTCGAGACATTGGAAGGTTGGATTGGAAGTGTGATATTGGTTAGTGGTTGTCAAGATCAAAGTTGCATCTACTTAGTGTCTCCTAGTGGATAATGACGAAAAGGGGAAGAAGTACATTGAAGTTTTGCAACTTGAAGATCCTTGGTGGTACAACATGTTATTTAAGTTCACGAGTTGAGCTTAAGGGGAAGACTGTTTCATTAATAGAAGATCCAGAAGAATGTTTTGTAATTATCAGCTAGGGGAAGATTGTTGGGTTTTATATTAAGTTGATAAGTACAAAACAATACTAAGAAGAATGAAGCAATTACGAAACTACAAGGGCTTAAATAATAATGAATAAAGTTAGTAGTTTTTGTAAACCCTAGATGTCTCTATTATATAAAGAGACACAGGGTATAGGTTTTAGGTGTGTCAAGATGTGAACACCAGGAAAGTGTGTGTGTCCTAGGCGTGTAGGTTATGAAAAATGCCTAGATGTTTTTGTGTTCAGCCTCAAGGATCTTTGATCCCTGTTATTGTTGAGTAACCGTTCTACACTTGATAGAATTGGAGTTGTTAGTTGTGTTTGTAATTGTTATAGATGATGACGATGAAACCTTGTTACAATAACATTTGTTCTTGATTTATTCCGCTGCATATTGTTATCATTGTTATTGTTATTCCTAGATGAGGTATAAACAACCTCGAGTTCTAAACGATTCAGACCACTACCACTGCTAAACTAACTTTGTTCCGCTGAAGACTGTTGATAAAGATTGGCACTGCCAGAATTCTCTCCTTTCACTAAAGCAATGGATCTCGAAACTACTCTGACCACTACCACTGCTAAACTGCCTATTCTAAAACAGGGTGACTATGAGATGTGGAGGCTCAGAATTGAGCAATACTTTCAAGTGCAGGATTATGCTCTTTAGGACACCATAGACAATGGCAACTCATTCAAACCTACAATCAAACCATCAACAAGGGAAGGTGGTTCCCTAACTGTATCAGGTCCTGTTACTCCAGAAGAGAAGCTTCAGAAAAAGAATGATGTAAAAGCTAGAAGTATGTTGCTTATGGCTCTCCCCAATGAGCAACTATTGACTTTTAGCAAGCACAAGGATGCAAAGACCTTGTTTGAGGCTATAACAACAAGGTTTTGAGGCAATGAAGCAACTAAGAAGACACATAAGACTCTTCATAAACAGATGTATGAGAATTTTAGTACCTTAAGCACCGAGTCTCTTGATTTTATCTTCAATAAGCTTCAAAAGACTGTAAGCCAACTGGCTGTTTTGGGTGTAGAGATTTCTCAAGAAGATCGCAATTTAAAATTCTTAAGAAGTCTGTCTGCTGAGTGGAACACTCATGTAGTAGTCTGGAGAAACAAGACTGATCTAGACACTATGAGTTTTGATGATCTCTACAACAACTTCAAGATTGTAGAACAAGAGGTGAAAAGGCCTGCAGGATCAAGCTCAAGCTCTCAGAATATGGCTTTTGTGTCATCTCTAAGCACACACCACTAGAAAAACAGCTATTCTTGACGCGCAATGCGCGTCATAAAGGGGTCAGATGACGCGCAAATGCCCGTCAAGGATGGACCAGTCATAAAGCTTCATGACTCGCATATGTGCGTCATCCCTCTATGACGCGCACTTATGACCCACGTTTTATGACACCTTTTTGCGTGTCATAACCTAATTTTTTTAAAAAAAATTAATTTTTTTCAGTTCCTAATTTTCTATTAAATGACAATTAAAAAACTGATAATACAAAATTAAAAACACAAATATCAAAATAACGCATTTCATATATTAAAAACCTGATAATACAAAATTAAAAACACAAATAACAAATTTAATGAAATGTACAGATGCAATATTCGTTTAAACAAACCCATGCCATTTGAAGTACATTTAACAGGATATTTTCCTTGTTGCTGCTAGAACTAAAAATCAACCTAACTTTGCCTATGTTAAAAACCCGCTTATACTCAAGAGGGGGTCCTGAAAGATGATAATAAACTGGAAATCAACAACAGTCGTTGACATAAACCTAAATAAAAGCCATCATTTTAAACACCTCTCTAAAAAAACCTGATCTATTTCTAGAGGCTTGTGTTTCGTTGGACGTTGATGCACGTTCAGTAAAAGCACGACCCTCATACGAAGGAGAATTGGCAGCTGCAGATGACATAAAATAAAGTATTCAGTATATATTAACAGCCAAAATATGAGCCTGCATTAAATTTTTTTTTTGTGGATAAGAAAGAAAGATGCTGACTTGTCACAGATGGTCTGGTAATAGGAGAGAAAGGATCCGCCGCTGCAGTTGAACGGCGTCTATTTATCCGAGACGAACGTCGATGAATTCCATGTTGGTGAGTCGCTAAAGAAACGGGTGCTGCATACGAAAAAAAAAGTAACATGAAAGGAACATTCAACAATAGCAAAGAAACGTGTGTTAAAGTGAAGCAACAGAAAACAAAAGAGATGGTCACCTGTCCTTGCCGTCATGGTTTCAGAACTTACATGAACCCGTTGACCATTCGCAGATGAGAACACTGCGCAAACAATAGAATATTTATCAACATGGACGATTGGATATAAATACAAATAAAACAAAATGTAAATACACACACACCACCTTCAAAAGACTGCGAAACAGTGTTTGACTCGAAGTCCAATATGACCGGTCCTGGAATTGGCCTCACCATATCTAATAAAACGGTTATCAAACATGTCATGAGCCAACATCTGTCCCGTTTTAAAATCAAATGCAATACTAAATTCGATTCTTCAACCTGCAAACAAAACAAAGCAAGAAGATTATTAAAAAAACTTCAATCAAACAAACAAAACATAGCAAGAACAAAACTAAGCAAAACAAAACATATTAAAAGTATATCTTACCCTTCAACCTGCAACAAAACACTTGAAGGGGAAGGGCGTGTGAGGTGTTACCATTTCACGGCGACAGCGGAAGACCACAGTCGTGAGCCTCAGAACAGAACCTAGACAACAGAAATGAAATTAGACCCTTCAAATGTTGGAATTTCAGCAATCTATTTAGTGCATTATACTTAGACCCTTCATACAGTGGCTTGTCGAACCTAGACAACAGAACCAACCGCACCCTCTTGGCGAACCTAGACAACAGAACCTAGACAACAGCACCCTCTATGTTGTGCTGCTTTGGCGAACCTAGACAACAGAACCAACCGCACCCTCTTGGGTGGTTTTCTGTTTACCGAGCACAAAACAAAACCAAATACAAACACTCTTGTGGTTGTGTCTCACCTGATCCGCACGTAAACAAACATGCCCTTGTGGTCGCTCTCTTTTGAATCCGAGAGCAAAAACATACCCATAAGGGTCTAAATCCAATTCTGATTTCCATATCAAACAATATCAACCTCAAATAAATTATGAGCTATTCAAATGAGCAAAAGTGAAAAGAAGAACAAGGAATAAAAATAAGCCAAACACCCCTTTCGGTTTGGCTGTCACGAACCGAGAACCCAAGCCAACAAACCCCTTAGGTTGTTTTTGGTTTACCGAGAACAAATAAACATCCTTTCGGGCTGTTTTTTAGCTGAGTCTAAACAAATAAATACCCCCTATTTTATTCTCTAATTCGAATCTAAACAAACCAACACCACACGACTTGATTAACAAAAACGGTTTTAATAAATCATTAATCCACGAAAACACATAAAACAATTATGTAATCGGTTTATACAAAAGAAAGTGACAAAGATAAATTAAAAGTGTCATCATACCAAGGACACGAGAGAGATGATGGAGATGGTGGCGCGGCTCGATGGTGGTTCTCGAACCAAACGAGAGCCAAAGATCATGATTTAAAACCCCAAATGACACCACAACCTTGGATCTTCAACAAAAATGGATGATGGTGGCAGCTCATTTCCGAGTCAACTCTCGCATACATAGCATATTTCCTACCTTCTTTCTTCGATCTACACGAGTGGTGATGATACAAGGTGATGAGCAAGATTTTTAGTGGCGCGTTGTGGTGCTAGAGTGACGGTGAGGTGGTGTTTGAGCGCGTGAGTCACGTCAAATGGAAGGGGAGATGGTGGTGAGTGTTTTGGTGGTGGTGGTGTGCTTGTTCGGGTGGCGGTGATGGTGTCTTGGGTGGTGGCAGTTGGCGGCGCAGAGAAGAGAGAAAGAGAGTATGGGAGTTTTTAGGGTTAAGTGATAATGAAGAAGATAAGATGATAGGTAGGGTTTTATTAGTTGTAGGGACTTGAGAGCGGGAAGTGTTTTGGCCAAAAAAAAAACAATCAGATGGTATTTGTTCTTTGCGCGTCATCTAGCAGACTAAATTTACTCGTTATGACTCTTATTTTATGACTTTGTTCTTTGCGCGTCATCTTGTAGCATGGGTCATAAAAAGCGGGTCAAGGATAGCCCTTTTTCTAGTAGTGACAAGTAGTATTGAGGAGGTTAATACTGCTTTTGAAGTTAGTACTGCTAACCCTAAAGTTAGTACTGCTAGTTCACAAACTAGTATTGCTACTTTAAGTGATGATACTGTCTATGCATTCTTGGCCAGTCAAGCTAATAGGTCTCAGCTTGTTCGTGAAGACTTAATACAAATTCATGAAGATGACTTGGAGGAGATGGATTTGAAGTGGCAATTAGCTTATCTGAGCATGAGGGCTAAGAGATTTTTATAGAAGACAGGAAAGAAGATCACTATCAATGGAAGTGATACTGCTGGTTATGACAAGTCAAAAGTGAAGTGTTACAACTGTCATAAGTTGGGACACTTTGCTAGGGAATGCAGAGGGCCAAGGAACCAGGACAACAGGGGTAGGAATCAAGATAGCAGAGGTTCTAGGAATCAAGAAAGCACTAGGAAGGCTATGAGTGAGGAAGAGACTTCTTCAAAAGCTATGGTGGCAATAGATGGACTTGGATTTGACTGGAGCTTTATGGCTGAAGAGGTAGCTCCTACCAACATGGCACTGATGGCTTTCTCAGATTCTGAGGTATATACAGATAATGCTTGTTCAAAATCTTGTGTAGCTTTACAAGCTATGAATCTCTTAAAAAGCATTATGATGACTTAAGAATAGAGCTTAACCAATCTGAATTTTATTTAGCAAATCATAAGAGAGGTTTAGCTGTTGTAGAAGAACAACTTGTTTTCTACAAAAAGAATGAAACTGTATTCACTGAGGATATTGCTGTTTTGAAAAGAGACATTATGTTTAAAGACTTAGAAATTAATGAGCTTAAAAGTGAGTTAGAAAATATTAAGAAGTAAAAAGACAGCATTAAAGTAAATATAGAGAGATATGCAGGGCCATCTAAAAGTATAGATAGGATTGTTCAGTGTCAGCTTATTGATAAATTTAAGACAGGTATAGGATATAAGGCTGTTGCACCTCCACATACAGGTTTATTTCCACCTCCAAAACTTGATTTGTCAAATACTAGTGTAGAGGAGCTCAAAAAGCCTGAGACTGAATGTAAAAGTGATAGTTAAGAGAGTTTTAAAGAGGTTAGTGAATCATTTGATACCCCATTAGTTGAGAAATTGGTGTCAGATGATAAGGTAGAGAAGCAAACCGTCTTTCCTGCTGAATCTGTTAAACCTAAACAACAAGAGAAAACAGCTAGGAAAACAGTTAAGTATGCAGAGATGTACAGGTCACATGGTCCTAGGGGAAATCAGAGGAATTGGAATAATCAGAAGTCCCAACAACTAGGAAGTGAATTCATTATGTACAATAAAGCATGTTTTGTGTGTTGTAGTTTTGACCACTTGCAGGCTTACTGCAATTACTATAAAGGTGATAGGATGGTATATGGGAATACAAGGGCATCTGAGAACACTTTTAAGAGGGTGAATCACAATTATTCTTCTAAACAAACTCACCCTAGTGTTTACAGAAACATGGTTTCAAGAGCTGTTTTAATGAAGTCTAGCCTTAAACCACTTAATACTGCTAGACCTATTAATTCTAATCACCCCAAATCAACAGTTTTTGGTGCTAGACCAATGTCATGTTATTCTAAATCAGCACAATAAACTGTTATTGAGAGGATCAATCAACCCTTTACTACTTGTGAGGATTGATTAATAATACACTTAGGATGTTAGTCCTTTTAACGTGTATATGATACTTTGAGTGAATATGATTAAGTATGTGGAATCTACTTAACCACACTTAGAAGAATATTTGTTTGAGGATAATGGAACAGTGGTGGTTGTTGAATTTGATAATGAACACAGAAAGTATAACACCAAACGATTCAATATTATTGAGAATAATACGAGTGATCTTCACTATCACTAGGGTTACAAAACCTTGAATCTCTATTACAAAGAAAACTATTTCTGTTATGTTCAACACACTCTGCCACTATTCACTCTTTTCTTAGACTAGTTCGATTAGCTACTCTATTAATGTCTAACTCTCTATTTTTATATTATCTAAGCACATGCACACTTGAGTATTTGTCTACTTGCTAGTTTGTGTGTGTCAGTAGCAAAGATACAACTTGTTCTCTGTATTCTACTTGTTGACTGATCACTTATCAAAGATACTATCTACAATATATATTTGACTTGTATACACCAAATATCTTTTTCAAACTTATCCAGTCAGCAGTAGTATACGCAACACTTATCTATTCAGCAGTAGTATGAGTCACTCCAACAGCAGTACCTGATACACTAGAAGTAGTATTCTTGCGGCAGTAGAATCTCCAATACTAGCAGTAGTATGACACTTAGAGTATTTTCCTTCTTTGCATCAGCAGTAACTTTGGTTGTACTTAGCAATACTAACCTTGTGAACATTTAATTCCCAACACTATTCTTTAAAATATTTAATTCCGAACAATCCTCCCCTAAACTTGTGATTTATCCTAAATCATCAAGTTTCTTTTAAATTAAATAAGGATTGTGAAGATCTTCCAAACACTACATAATCAGAATCATGATCTGAGCTTTCCTCTGTTATGCAAGATTAAGTATCTTTCTCAGGCTCCATTTATTGCCTAAAAGATGGTGCAATTTCCTTGGATAGAGGAATTATAAGAGGCAATGGTGCTGTGTATCTTGGATGCTTGTAGTCAAGTCATCTCTTAGTAAGCCATGCAAGTGATGAACAAACGTAGTGAACTAAAATTGAAACTGAAAGAGTCATCTCTTAGCAAGCCTTTGCCTCCCCTGATCTCCATTTAAATATCAATAGTCGAAGAAGAGAGATGTAAGAGCTTATTCCCAGCATCTATCAACTGAAATTGGAGCTTGTTCTT
Organism: Artemisia tridentata subsp. tridentata; assembly: GCA_021014915.2. Taxonomy (NCBI): domain Eukaryota; kingdom Viridiplantae; phylum Streptophyta; class Magnoliopsida; order Asterales; family Asteraceae; genus Artemisia; species Artemisia tridentata. The sequence goes on along the minus strand of CP139503.1, from coordinate 148,216,862 downwards.
TTTATTCACTGAATAATAAGACATGTTGGCTTCTCCAAAAGACATAGGGGTGATGATTCTGAAGGCGAAGATTCCATTGTAGGAGGAGATACAACAACTGCTGCTGAGCCAGGAGTGGGAAAAGACAAGAGCATACAAGATGATGATGCTTTTACTAGACTCATGCACTTCTTGAAAATTTTGGGTAATTCTTCTCCCCAACACTTTCTTCCCTGATTGTGAGCATACATTTCCACAATCTATCATCCTTCCCTTACATTTGGTTAATCTTCCTCCCCTGTTTGGAAGATCTCTCACCATCATCTGAACTTGACTCCTATAAAAATTTTGAGTTCATCTTTCAATTTGGATACCTTATCATACAATGTTGTACATAAAGCCATCAACTCCTTAAATTTCACATGCTGCCCTCATCACTTCCAGGTGTGTGAACTCCTGTGAGAGGTGAATCATGGGGCATTACCTCATAATCCATCATTAGATGGGTTTCTGAGCCACTTTGAATCCAAAAAGGTTTTAAGAAACTTTTGACTTTATCAGTATGAACTTGATTTTCATGAAAATCATACTGCTTACAACCATTTTGAAGGGATTAAGTGTGATAACAGACACTTAATCAAGATTTCGGTTTAAATTAACCTCTGGTTGTGTGAGAACCAATGTATTCGGTTATAAATAACTGCCTGTGTATAGATAAACCCATTCAAAGGGCTTTCTTAACAGGGTTTCCAGCTCGTGGCAGTTGTTGCCTCTAACACAAGTGTTAGATTCACATTTGCTCGCTGTTCTTTCTATCAGATGTCCTTAGACTAACTGATTATACTAATTAAAGTATAAAATGATAGAAAGTGAGTTGAGTCAGTTAGTATCTGATCAACTAAGCCATTAATTCAAAATGAAATACCAAAATAAGTTTCAAAAGAGAAGTTTTAAAGAATTCATTAACTTAGGTTTAAACCTTTATGAATGAGTTCCCAAATTCTGACTATCATTAACCAATTATGTCACCAACTTGAATTATCAGCTTTTGCTTGTTCACATTTTGCACTTGAAACTTCCTTTGTGCTCAGTTTTCCATACCTGAAATTGTTAGTCCAAAACCAAGAAAACAAAATGCAAAGCATTTGTCTTATAGCAGTATTATCATATGACTAACAGTATGAACAAAACAATCTAAATTTGTACTAGCAGTACATACTTTTCAATAACAGTACTAATTGACAATGCTAGCAGTACAAATCCAATTTATGTACAAAATCACATAGTTTTGAAATCATTTAAGGATTAAGCATCCCAATACTTGCTACCAAGTATTGAAATCTACCTACATCAAAAGCTTTTGTGAGAAGATCTGCAAAGTAGTTTTGATTAGAATTAATTTTAACAACTTGAATCAACTTTTTCTCATTGCAGTCTCTAATAAAATGATGTCTAATTTCTATGTGTTTTGTTTTTAAGTGTTGCACTGGATTTTTAATTATACAAATTGTGCTACTATTATCAATATATATGACAGTGTTCATGAAATTGTACCCATAGTCAAGAAGTTGATTTTGAAGCCAAAGTACTTGACCACAGCAACTAGCAGCAGCTACATACTCAGCTTCAGTTGTTGAAGTAGCCATAATTGTTTGCTTCTTACACTGCCATGAAATGAGTCTACATCCAAGGAATTGTTTGCTTCTTGCACCTGCATAATCACTGTCTGAATATGCTACCAAGTCAAAGGGTGATTCCCTAGAATACCATAATCCCAACCTAGGTTGACCCTAAAGATATATAAAGATCCTCTTGACTGCTGTTAAATGAGAAACCTTAGGAGTTACTTGAAATCTTGCACAAGCACAAACAGAGAACATGATATCAGGTCTTGATGATGTGAGATACATCAAGGAGCCTATCATAGATCTGTATGTGTGTACATCCACATTTTCTCCATCTACATCTTTAAGAAGAGGCTTCTCAGAATCCATTGGCGTGCTTGCCACTTTTGAATCAGCAAACTGAAATTTCCTTAGAATCTCTGCAAAATATTTATCTTGGCTGATAAAATGCCTTCATTTGATTGCTTGACTTGCAGACCCAAAAAGAAAGTAAGTTTCCCCATGGAACTCATCTGAAACTTATCATGCATAAGTTTCTCAAACTATAAACACATCTCCTTCCTTGTAGATCCAAAGATGATATCATCCACATACACCTGAACTAGCAAAAGATCCTTCTTGTGCTTCTTGATGAATAATGTCTGATCAATCTTGCCTCTTTGGAATCCATTTTTAATTAAGTAGGAAGCCAGTGTTTCATACCATGCTCTTGGTGCCTGATGAAGGCCATAAAGAGCCTTGACTACCTTGTACACCTTATCTGGATGTTCTGGATCAATAAAACCTGGAGGTTGTGAGACATAAACCTCCTCTTCAATAGTACCATATAAGAAGGCACTCTTGACATCCATTTGATAAACTGTGAAGCCCATAAATGAAGCATAAGCCAAAAATAGTCTAATAGCTTCAATTCTTGCTACTGGAGCAAAAACTTCTTCATAGTCTATCCCTTCCTCTTGTGTGTACCCTTGGGCTACAAGTCTAGCCTTATTTCTTATCACTATGCCCCTTTCATCCCTTTTGTTCCTGAAAACCCATTTAGTACCAATTACCCTTACACCTTTGGGTAAATCAACTAGCACCCAAACCTTCTGAATTTTAAATTGGAGAAGCTCCTCTTGCATAGCTTCTACCCAGCTTGAATTATCTAAGGCTTTGAGAACATTCTTTGGTTCTGCTTGTGAGAGGAAACCTACGAATAAGTAAGAGTTTGCATACTCATGCTGCTTTGATGCATAAAGAGCATCAAGAAGCCCTTGTTGGTCTGAAGGCATAAGTTGCTTCCTAGTCTTCACACTAGATTGTACATCACCAATCACATTGTCCAGGGAGTGGACTTTGTGTATCCTTATGTATGGTGTAGAACGAACTTGATAATGAGGTGGGAGATTGTTGAAATCCACTTCATCTTCTGAGAATTCTTCTTCATTCGAGTTTGATGAGCCAGTAGTAGGATCAATTGGCTCAGCAGTAGAAACTTGTGGCTCAGCAGTAGAAACTTGTGGCTCAGCAGTAGAAACATTTAGCCTAGTAGTAAAAACATTTGGGCTACTAGTACTATCTTCAATAGAACTGTTAGCTTGATTCTCTTGTTCCTCAGTTCCATCTTCCTTGTTTTCACCTTCAATCCCTTTTTTAGCTTCATCAGAAGAAGGTTCATCATTTATTGAAGTTGAATCCACACCCTTCCATATTGGCATTATCACATAATCTTGATCTTTCTTTTTTCCTAACCCTGCCTCATTTGTTGCATCATCAGCCTCTAAACCTGAATAATCATTAGTTTCTGCAAAAAAAGGCACATAATTCATTGATTGGGTTAGTGTCTCAAGATCAAATAGCCATTTGGGACCTTCACCTGCTACATTGGATTTGTTTTCTAGAAATTCCACATGCAGGTTTTCCTCAACTCTCCTAGTTCTTGAATTGTATACTCTAAATGCTTTGCTATTGAGAGAATATCCAACCAAGAATTCTTCATCAGCTTTACCATTAAATTTTCCTAGATGGTCTAAGGTATTCAGAATTGTCACATGACACCCAAAAGGTCTAAAAAATCCTATTGCAGGATTTCTGCCTCTAAAAAGCTCATAGGATGTCTTATTGTGAGACTTAACAACCAAAACCCTGTTCTGGACATAGTAAGCAGTATTAACTGCTTAAGCACAAAAAGTGATAGGCAACTTAGAGTCAGCTAACATGGTTTGAGTAGCTTCTATGAGTGTCCTATTTCTCTTCTCAGCTACTCCATTCTGCTGAGGAGTTCTAGTAACACTAAATTCTCTTCTAACACCCTTTTCTTTGTAGAAATCATCCATAACTCTATTCTTAAATTCTGTCCCATTATCACATCTAATGACTTTTACTTTCCTGTCTACTAAGTTTTCTATCTCTGTATTGAATGTATTAAGAATGCTAGATGTCTCATCCTTAGAGCCTAAAAAGAAAACCTATGTAAACCTGCTATAGTCATCAGTAACAACTAGACAAAATCTTTTATGCTTAATACTACTTACAGAAGTAGGTCCAAATAAGTCCATATGAAGAATAAACAATGATTTATCAATAGAATTAAAAAGCTTGGGCTTACAAGTGGCTTTATGTTGTTTTCCTTTGAGACAAGCAACGCATGTTCGGTCATTTTCAAATCTTTTCTGAGGCAAGCCTCTTACCAAACCATCTTTGACAATTTTATTTATGGTTTTGAAATTAAAGTGACCAAGCCTCCTATGCCATTTTATAGATTCATCCAATGTGGCCTTTGCAACAAGACAAGTAAGAGCCTCTTTAGGAACAATCTTTTTCATATCAACACCGTACATGTTGCCCTTTCTTGGAATTTTGAGCAATACTTGACTTTCGTCAGGTAGCTTAAAATCAGAAGAAATCACAAGACATTCAGTGTCAATAAAAAGAACCTTGTTCTTTTTGTCACACATTTGTGAGATACTAAATAGGTTATACTTAAGCTCTTGCACATAGTACACATCTTTAAAATCCAATTTACTGATTTTAAGAGTACCTTTACCAGTAATTCTTCCTCCCATTGCCCCTCTAAAGGTAACATATCCTCCATCCATTGATTGAAAGTCTGAAAGATAAGACATGTTGCCTGTCATGTATCTGGAATACCCACTATCTGAATATCCTTGATCTTCATCATCTGTTTGTGAATGACCCTGCACATAAATAAGAAAATTAGATTTCTTGGGGAACCCAAGCCATTACTGACTTGAGTTTGCCTCATGCATCAATGTAATTAAATATTTTGAGAACATTTGATGCACCATTGGATTTAATAGGTCTCAAAATCCAACATGCTGAGGCCTTAACACCATTGGCCCTCTTTTTCCTAGCAGTTGAACCCTTTGGTTTCCAAATTTGTTTTTGTACCACTGCTTTAGAATGAAAAGGTCTTTTAGCAGTTGTTTGTGCATGTTTGTAAGTCGATTTTATACTTTGTACTGCTGGTTTTGGGTAAACAGAATTAAATGGTCTGGCAGTAGTAACTGCTTGTCTAGCAGTAGAAACTTGTTTTGGGCCAAACTTTAATAAACTTGCTCTGGGTGGCATTCTAACAAAATTAGAGTAAGATTTAGGCCTTTCTAGATTCACCCTATGGTTTGAATACCTAGTTACCCTTTGATTGCAGAATGCTGCAAGATGGTCAAAATTTCCACAAATGAAACAAGCTTTATTATAGAAGACAAATTCATCACCTAGTTGGTGAGACTTGAGGTCATTCCAATTCCTTTGGTTACCTCTGGACTTGTTTGTGGATCTATATTGTTCACAATATCTTACCGGTTGCCTAACATGTTTAACATTTGTTTTAGGCCTAACAGTATTATTCTTGACCATTTTAGGAACACTTGTTCCTGCTACCTTAACAACATCAGGTTTATCAACAACCTGATCTTCCTCATCATCATCAAATTTCCAGTCCTCAATTATTAGAACATCTGATTTTCTACCAGAGGACACCTTGTCCTCAGGGGGTGAAGTATCACTTCTACTTTCAGGTTTATCAACAACTACAGTTTCTTTTGGCTGAACACCATACTCTAACTTTGGTAGTTGAAATTCAGACAAGCCTGTGTGCTCTAGGTCTATCCCTGGGGGTGCAGGAATTCCTCTGTAAGGAGGTGGAACAACATTATATCCTAACCCAGACTTGGCCTTGTTGATTATTTGACATTCAATTAAGTTGGTTACACCCTTAGAGGCATATTCTAATGTTTCTACACTTAATTGAATGTTTTCTTTAGCCTTCTTAATCCTATCTAACTCAGCTTTCAAATTATTAATTTCAACATTTTGAATTAGTATTTCCCTGTTAAGAAGGATTTTGGCATCAGTAAAAGTACCTCCACAGCCTTGGTCTTGCTTCCAAAACCTTTGCTCTTGCCATCCTGCTGCCTAGGTCTTCTACATTCCCTTGAGAAGTGCCCCATCATGTGGCAGTTGTAGCATTCTATCTTTGATTTGTCAAAACCAGCAGTATCATTGCTGCTGATAGTGATTTTCTTCCCTGTTCTTTGATAGAATTTCTTAGCCCTCATGCTAAGAAGAGAAATTTGCCATTTTAGGTCCATCTCCTCCAAATCATCATCATTGATTTCCTAGAGGTCTTCATGAGTAAGCATAGGCCCATCATTCTGGCTTGTTAGGAAGGCACAACAAGTTTTCTCATCCATAATACCAATAGTACTGCTTGATGAACTAGCAGCACTAACTCCCACATCAATCTTTACATCTTCAACTGGATTTGAGTTACTAGGAGATGACACAAATGCCATGTTCCCAGTGCTTGAACTAGATGCTCCAGTCTTCTTCACATCTTGTTCCACAATCTTGAAGTTGCTATACAGATCCATTAGGTTCATGGTGTCAATGTCTGGCTTGTTCTTCCAAACAACAACATGCATAGCCCACTCTTCAGGTAAGCTTATCAGAAATTTGGAGTTTAGATCTTCTTGAGGTATATCCACCCCAAGAATAGCAAGTTGGCTCACAATCTTCTGAAGCCTGTTAAACATGTGGTCTAATGATTCATTGCTTGTTGAAGAGAAGTTTTTAAAGTTCTGCTTAAGAAGAGTCTTCTGGGTCTTCTTGGTGGCTTCATTCCCACCATACCTAGCAACAATGGCCTCAAATAATGACTTAGCATCTTTGAACTTGCTGAAATTTAAAAGTTGATCATTTGGAATGGTCATCATCAGCATACTTCTGGCCTTGAGGTCATTCTTCTTCTTTATCCTCTCTTCTCCAGTCAGTGGATTGATCAGCACAGTTGTCTCATCCTTACCCTCAACTGTTGATGTAGTGGTTGTAGGCTTGTAAGTGTTTCCTTCTTCAATAATTTCCCAAAGTGTATAGTCTTGCACTTGGAAATACTGCTCTATCCCTAGCCTCCACATATCAAACTCATTCTGCTTGAGCAGTGGCAACTTTGCAGCAACATTCGTTTGAATAGACTCCATGTCCATTTCTTCTTCTAAATCAAAAGTATCAACCTGGGCTCTGATACCACTTGAGAGGATCAATCAGCCCTTTACCACTTGTGAGGATTGATTAATAATACACTTAGGATGTTAGTCCTTTTAACGTGTATATGATACTTTGAGTGAATATGATTAAGTATGCGGAATCTACTTAACCACACTTAGAAGAATATTTGTTTGAGGATAATGGAACAGTGGTGGTTGTTAAATTTGATAATGAACACAGAAAGTATAACACCAAACGATTAAATATTATTGAGAATAATACGAATGATCTTCACTATCACTAGGGTTACAAAACCTTGAATCTCTATTACAAAGAAAACTATTTCTGTTATGTTCAACACACTCTGTCACTATTCAACTCTTTTCTTAGACTAGTTCGGTTAGCTACTCTATTAATGTCTAACTCTCTATTTTTATATTAACTAAGCACATGCACACTTGAGTATTTGTGTACTTGCTAGTTTGTGTGTGTCAGTAGCAAAGATACAACTTGTTCTGTGTATTCTACTTGTTGACTGATCACTTATCAAAGATATTATCTACTGTATATATTTGACTTTTATACACAAAATATCTTTTTTCATACTTATCCAGTCAGCAGTAGTATACCCGATACTTATCCATTCAGCAGTAGTATGAGTCACTCCAACAGCATTATCTGATACACTAGCAGTAGTATTCTTGTGGCAGTAGAATCTCCAATACTAGCAGTAGTATGGAATACACTAGCAGCAGTATGACACTTAGAGTATTTTCCTTCTTTGCATCAGCAGTACCTTTGGTTGTACTTAGCAGTACTAACCTTGTGAACATTTAATTCCCAACACTAATCTTCAGAACATTTAATTCCCAACAGTTATTAGGTCCTTTTATATGAAAACAACATTAACAAACAAAAGGTTTAGCCAAACAGTTCATACTGCTAGACCAAGAGTGAATATTGCTAGGCCAGTAGTTAGTACTGCTAGCTCAAATTCAGTAGTGGTAAGTGTTGTCAGGGCAAATGGGGCTAACGCTGTTGTTAAGGCCTCAGCATGTTGGATTTGGAGACTTACCAAACTTGATAGTGCATCAATCTAAATGAAGAAACATAACTATATTGATGCACGAGGCAGATCCAAGTCAGTAATGGCTTGGGTCCCCAAAGAAATCTAATTTCCTTATTTTTATGTGCATGATCATTCAAAACAAGAAGATCAGGGATATGTTGATAGTGGATGTTCCAGGAACATGACTGGGAACATGTCTTATCTCTCAGATTTCAAGGAATTTGATGGAGGATATGTTGCATTTGGGGGAGGAGCTAGAGGAGGTAGAATTACAGGGAAATGTACAATAAAGACTGGTAAGCTTGATTTTGAGGATGTATACTTTGTTCAGGAACTGAAGTTTAACCTTTTTAGTATCTCACAGATGTGTGACAAAAAGAACAGTGTTCTTTTTACTGACAATGACTGTCTTATTCTTTCTCCCAACTTTAAGTTATCTGATGAGAGTCAGGTACTACTTAAAGTTCATAGAAAGAACAACATGTACAATGTTGATATGACGAAAATTGTTCCTAAAGAGAGTTTAACTTGTCTTGTTGCAAAGGCCACACTTGATGAATCAATGCTTTGGCATAGGAAGCTGGTTCATGTAAACTTTAAAAACATTAATAAACTTGTTAAGGATAACCTTGTAAGAGGTTTACCTTTAAAACATTTTGAAAATGACCAAACTTGTGTTGCCTGTTTAAAAGGGAAGCAACACAAAGCCACTTGTAAGTCCAAGATTCATAACTCTAATACTAAGCCATTATACATGTTACATATGGACTTGTTTGGTCCAACATCTGTAAGTAGCTTAATGCATAAGAAATATTGTCTTGTTGTTACTGATGATTATAGCAGGTTTGCTTGGGTTTCCTTTTTGGGAACTAAGGATGAGACCAATGGAATCCTTAAGAGCTTTATCACTGAGATAGAAAATCTAGTTGATAAGAAAGTAAAAATAATCAGATGTGACAATGGAACAAAATTTAAAAATAGAGTTATGAATGAGTTTTGTGATCAGAAAGGTATTAGGAGAGAATTTAATGTAGCTAGAACTCCTCAGCAGAATGGTGTTGCTGAAAGGAGGAATTGGACACTGATTGAGGCAGCTAGAACTATGTTAGCAGACTCCAAGTTACCTACAACATTTTGGGCTGAAGCAGTTAATACTGCTTGCTATGTTCAGAACACGGTATTAGTAGTCAAACCTCACAACAAGACACCTTATGAACTCTTTAGAGGTAGAACACCTACTTTAAGTTTCATGAGACCATTTGGATGTCATGTTTCAATTTTGAATACTTTAGATCATTTGGGCAAGTTTGATGGAAATTCTAATGATGGATTCTTTGTTGGTTATTCTATAAATATTAAGGCATTTAGGGTATACAACATTAAAACTAGAAAAGTTGAAGAAAACTTGCATGTGGAATTTTTGGAGAATAAGCCTAGTGTTGCAGGAGAAGGTCCTAAGTGGTTGTTTGATATTGATGTGCTAACAGAGTCAATGAATTATGTACCAGTTATTGCAGGTACAAACTCTAATAATTTTGCAGGTACCAAACATAGTTTTGATGCAGGTCAATCTAGCATGTAGACAGATTTGGACAAGACTACTTTATGATGCCACTTTGGAAAAATGGTTCACTGTTTGATTTATCTTCAAAGGATGCTGGCAATGATGAACCACAACCTTCAAAACTGTTAGTACTGCTAAGTTAAAACTGTTAGTCAAAATTGATACTGTTATATAGAAAATGCTCTGCATTGTGTTTTCTTGATTTTGGACTAACATTTGTAGGTTAAGCAACCAGTATAATTGGTATTCATGCTGTGTGAGAAGCTAAAGTGGTGGACTGTTTGTAATGCTGTTGTTCCATGATGGAGAATTTGATTCATGATAGAAGGGATTTGGGAATCACTTGACGAGGGTTTTACACCTGAGTTGTGAGGTTCTTTAACATCTTTCTCTTGAAATAAACTTATGCCTATCAAGTGGTATTATTGAACATGAATTGATGGTCATAGTTAGTCAGATAGTAACTGAGCTAACTCACTCTTTACCATTCTATCATTTGATAGTGTGTTAGTCTAAGGACATCTGGTATTGAGAACAATGAGCGAAAGTGAATCTAATACATTTTTGTTAGAGGTAACACCTGCCACGAGCTGGAAACCCTGTCAAGAAAGCTCTTTTAATAAGTTTATTTGATCCCAAGCAGTATTTATACTAAAAATATTGGTTCTTACACAACCAGAGGTTAAATGCAACTGAAATGGATTAAGTGTCTTCCTTTACACTTAATTCCTTCCAAATGTATGGGTGCAGTATTGTTTTGAAAGAAAATTTAAGTTAATACCGCTGAAAAAGTTTTTCCAAAAAGTTTGTACTACTAGGCAAAAGTTTGTACTGCTAGAGTAAAACTTAGTACTACTGGGTAACCGTTAGTGCTGTTTGGCATAACCGTTTTTTAATTATATCCGTTGAGAGATTTTCGCTAACTTCCCTTGCATATAGGTTTCCTAAATTGGATAAATTCTGTATCTTACTTTATGTTATACAACTCATTCAAGATAAGGAAACAAATTCATAAGTCGGTCAAATTGAAACCCTAAGCATTCTTTATAAAATCTCAATTGCTTTGTCAAACGCTCATACTTCCTTAATCAAACATTACCCAACACTCTAATAAACTTTTTTTGCTCATTATGTTTAATTTGGAATTTTGCGACAAGCAAAACATGGTTGCATTCTTGGAGAAAACAGAGGGAAGTGACGGCTTTCATCGGATAGTAGATTTCATTAATTCTAGCCACATCAGGTTTGCTCTTACAATAAATTCTACTATCTCTGTCTCTCAAATCAAACAGTTTTGGCAGACTGCTACTGCTAATACACTTGATAATGGAGACAAAGAGTTAATTGCAATAGTGGATGGCAAAGCCATAACTATTACTGAGTCATCTGTTAGGAGACATCTCAAACTAACATATGATGATGGTATTAGTTCCTTGCCAAACACTGAAATTTTTGAAACTCTATCCATGATGGGGTATGTGTCCAATTCTGATAAACTAACTTTTCAAAAAGGACACTTTGCCCCTCAATGGAGATTTTTCATACATACAATCTTACACTATTTGAGTTCTAAGAAAACCTCTTGGGAGCAATTCAGTAGCAATATTGCAAATGCTCTCATTTGTTTAGCCACAAATAGGACTTTTAATTTTTCAAAAATGATTTTTGATGGTATGGTTAAAAATGTGGATACACTGGTACATTTCGTCACACCAAAAATGTGTGACGATATACATATAGTCACACACGTTTTTTTTGGTGTGTGTCACCAAAGGTCGCGCCACCGTAGGTGGCATATAGTGACGTTGTTTAGTTTGTGGCCGTTTTCATTGAAAAAGAGTGACCAAAACCCGAATATGTGTGACAAATTAGGCACAAGTTTGTTGGATTAATCATTATCAGTGACCGTAAACACTTTACAGTCACACAAATGTTTTTTTAGAGCAACTATTGTTCGTCCTATGGCCACATAAATATATAATATATGTGACATTTGAGATGATTTATTCAAGTAAATGTGTATTTTATGTGACTATTTCCCGTCCTGTGGCCACATGAATATATAATAAATGTGACGTTTGTGATGATTTAGTCACACAACGTGTGTTATTTTTTTGGAGTTAGTCACATACAATTTAAAAAACAGTGGCCAAAAGTGTTAATAAGTGTGACCATATGCTGTTTAAAGTGAATAAATGTGTATTTTGTGTGACTATTGTTCAGCCAATGGCCACTTGAATTTTATGTTTGTGTGGCCTTTTGTAATATTTAGTCACATAAAGCATGTTTGTTTTGGGTATTTAGTCACATACAATTAAGCAAAAAGTGGCCAAAAGTGTTAATAAGTGTGACCATATGCTGTTTAAAGTGAAAAAATGTGTATTTTGTGTGACTATTGATCATCCAATGGCCACTTGAATTTTATGTTTGTGTGGCCTTTTGTAATATTTAGTCACACAAAGCATGTTTGTTTTGGGTATTTAGTCACATACAATTAAGCATAAAGTGGCCAAAAGTGTTAATAAGTGTGACCATATGCTGTTTAAAGTGAAGAAATGTGTATTTTGCGTGACTATTCTTCATCCAATGGTCACATGAATTTTTAGTTTGTGTGGCATTTTGTAATATTTAGTCACACATCGAATTAAACAAAGAGTGACCAATAATGTTTATAAGCGTGACCATATTATGTGAGTGCATCTTTTAGTTACAGGGTTACTACTGCTAGTACTAAGTTAGTACTGTTGGATCAGAGTTGCTACTGCTAGTACTAAGTTAGTCCTGCTGAAGCAGAGTTACTACTGCTAGTACTATGCTAGTGCTGCTAGAATGCGTATATATATATATATATATATATATATATTATAACAGAATTAAAAAAAAAAAGAAATTTCAAATTTAATAAAACTCGAATGTATATAACTGAACGAAATATACAATTGTAATGTCGTACATAATCAAATTCTCAAGTACCATAATTTAAAGACTTTAGACTCTTCGCCATCCTAGCTTGCTTTATGGCTTCAATAGAGACATATTTTTTGCGCTTCGATGGTACTGTTGGTCCACAATTGTTGTCACTAATCTTTTGCATCGTATTTGTTGGTGTAACCTGTAGTAAACAAAAGACGCTTGTATCAAACATTGAATTAAATGTGAAGAATTATATATATGTAGGTTGAAAAAACACATGTATGTACCTCCTCTTCAAGAATAACTTAATCCTTTGGCCATGCAAAGAAACCACCTACGCCCTCCTTAACTGTTTTTAACCCATTATTTCCTACGTCCGATATGCATGCTGCATCCACTAACGATGAATCAATTGACTCTCTGTAGCAATCATTTGGGAGTGCTTGGTTATGCAGCATTTGTTTTCCATGGGACTTGTATACGGTACCCAAAGCAACAATATTTGATTTCTTTACGTGCCACAGTTTGCACTTAAATGGCTAAAAAAAAAGAATTTTTGCATGTATATATCAGAAATTATTTAAACAAAAGAATAACAAGAAACATGTTGAAATACATACTGTTGCCAGTGCTTGTGTTGGAGACACATTTTGTTGCGATTGGGAATCTGGAGACCCGTTTTGTCGTGACTTAGGCGTTTTCATAGGTCCGAAAGTTTTAACAGGTTCCTATATGTATACATAAAACACGTTACATTATTTAAACAAAAGAATAACAAGAAACGTGTTGAAATACATACTATTGGTAGTCCTTGTCTTGGAGACACATTTTCTTGGGATTGGGAATCTGTAGACCCGTTTCGTCGTGACTTGGGCGTTTTCTTAGGTCTGACAGTTTTAGCATGTTCCTATACGTATATATAAAACACGGTACATCAGTCATGTATGTAAAATTCAAAAATAAAAGGGGGATATTTTATTACTTACCATTGTTTCCATTACCTTTTTCGAAGTTACAAGGCCATTAGACTTCTCCTGAATTCTCGCATCTTCAGCACGTACAACATCACTTGATCGAGTTCCGTCCACCTCATTAGCACTGCTATCTATATTATCAATGGCCGTTGGAGTCACCTGCAATATAAATTAAGAAATACATTGACTCATCAGTTTATGTTCAATGCCTGCTATCATTAGCATCAGTGGTGTTAGCATTAGAAAATGAAATTGTTAACAACATAAAAATGGCTTACATCTGAGGCTATTGGCAATTGAGATGACAAATTTAACTGCACCCCTTGTTTACTCAACTGTGTCATCAGTTGAGTAAGTATGCCCTTTGTTTCTGTCATCTCATTGGACAATTTCTTGACCAATACATCTTTTTCGGTCATCTCAGTGGACAATTTCTTAACCAATAAATCTTTTTCTTGACGCTCGCGTCTCTCATTATCAAGTTGAGTTTGAAGTAACTCAATTCTTTCATCGGTTTCTTGTCTGCTTCGAGGAAGACCAAAATACCTCTTGTATGTAACTCCACTTCCCACTCCTCTTGCATAACCTCCCTTTTTCTTACCAAACACAACTATCATGGCATCAGTGCCATTATCAAGACTCATGGTTCCTTCCTTGATCTAGTCATCAGCTTCTTTCTGCACAAAAAATATAGGAGATGTTGGGATTAAAAGTCTTATTGATGCTGTTAGAGTAACTGCTGCTCATATTTGTGTCAATGCTGCTCAGCTGGAGTTAGTGCTGCTCATGAACTTCAATGAAAAATATGCCAAGTGTTTACTACTGCTAGTACACAGTTACTGCTGGTATACAAGTTACTACTGCTAGTACACAATTAATGCTGCTGGTATATAAGCATAATAATAGAATTTGCAGTCAAACTTACAAGTTTATCTCCCACTGATCTAATCTCATCATCTGGATATTCGCCGTCTTTGTTTACCCTCCCTTTCAACCACATTATACCACGTGGGGGTTCTTAATCTGTTTTAATCTCTTTATTTTTGATCTAATAAACATCAAATGCATACACATGTAAAGTTAAACCAAGATAAACGAAAATATGAGGATGCATACACATGTACAGTTAAACCAAGATAATCGAAAATATGAGGGTATTAAATGTAAATGTGCAAATTGTGCAATGTAAATATATTCGTTTCTCAAACTGATCATCTCTCAATTTGTAAAACAAACATTATGTAATCTTACCATTTTCTCTTTCACATAAACATATCCACCTCGTCCTATTTTATGCTGATAAATATTTTTGGAACGCGCCATTTTAGCTTTATTAGATTTCTCCTAAAAATGTAAAATCATAAGGCGTTTAGATGCGGTAATGCTGCAAACTAGAAATTATGAAATGACATATAGACTTAAATAAGGATGACTAATTAAAACCTTGTATGCATTGGTGGTCGTGTAGTTTACGAACTCGACCCAGTCTTCTGATTTCACAAATGCACTATACTTGGCTGGGACTTCATTCATTTTCGAAGGTGTATTTAGGTTGGGCTAAATGTATTTTTCTCTGAGCTTCATTATGAAATTCCTTAGCAGTTGACCAAGACGAGTCATTACCAATTTTCTGAATGTCACGTCAACATCAAAATATCGCTGCAAAGATTAACACAATGTTGTTAATTAGTTGCACACAATGTAACTGCATAGATAAACTTATGTAGTACTGGGTTAAAAAATAGTATATATGTACCGTGATTTCAGCCCATAGTTTATCTCTTGATTCTTGATTCACCTTCTTCCAGGAAAGAATCTTCAAACCTATGTGCTCACGAACCAGATCTCCTAAGAAACTCGAAAATAGTGCTCTGTGTAACCCTGATACCCTATTCAATGCATCGAAGGATACCTTGAGTTTATTCCACCAGGGTTGCCATATTGCATGCGAAACTTAAATAGCCAGGTTATGCCCTTTTTAGCTAGTATCCGATCTGATTGGTTGGTTCCAGGCGCATCTAGATCTTCATCATCAGAATACTTTTCGGATTCATATTCTAAGTTGTTATCATCATGTTCATTATCAGCAGGAAGCAAAAGATGATTATCAAAAATGGTTGAATTTCCATGACTCTTGAGCAACAATAGGTAAAAGAAAATGATTCTGGATTGGAGAGTAATGGTGATAGAAGATTTGATTTTTGTGTTTTCTTTGCAGTTTTTTTTAAGGAGAGAAAAGAGGGTATATGAAGAATATGAATCGTTATTCTTGGTAACTGCTTGTAATTAGGTGATTTAAAAATTTTGGATCAAAATTTTGGCTCCAAGTTCTAATTTAAAATTAACAATTGAATTATTCAAATTTTTTGCCTTTGAACCTATTTATTAAATCATAAACTTGAATAAATCAAAATTTTAGCTTCAAATGTTATATATTATTATCTTAATCGCAAATGTACCATCTAACTGTGCAACCATCACATCAAGAACACAAATTGCTACCATTTAACGAACCAAAATACTATCATTGCAGTTATAAAATAGATACAGTTAAACTACTAATTACCAGTTATTGTACCATTAATAATTACATTTATCTAAATTAAATGTCAGAACTACTACTACCATATTAAAGTACCAAATACCATTTACAAAACACAAAAGCTGTTAATGGATATCCTAAACCCCTAAACCATCTTCCTCTTGCCTTTCCCATGGCTGATAGAAGGTGCTACAAGACAATATCCTGAGTAAATTTCTTTTTGTGTGCCTTTTCAACTGGTATTTGAACTTGCATAGGGAGAGCTAGGATATGAGCTTGAGATGGGAGTTCCTCTGGAGGTTCCACTTCCCAAGTATCAGTACTTGCATCAGAATGTTGCTCTGGATAATACCAAGCAAGGAGGCCAGGAAGGATGTTGAGAGCACCATTATTTGATTCTGAACTGCTTGAATCAGAATAAATTGGTATGACATCTAAAAATAACAACTGTTAGATCAGTTTTATTGATTCAATTGTTAAACTATATCACAATCAGTAAAAAAACCTTTTGATGGTTTACCATTGCAGAAGAATCCATTGTGTTCTCATATTTGGTCCTCTTTTGTGGTATCCCAAACAATGAAGCAATGTTGCACAAACTAGGCTGCATTTCAAGTCTCATTGGTGGCCAACTAGGTTGCAATTGAAGTCTCAATTGGACCTTTCAGTGTACTAAAAAACATTGGACCTCTCAGGGTACTCACAAACAGTTCAAAATCCTGTATTTATAGTCTTAATGGACATCTCAGTTTACTCTAATAGGCTGCATTTGGACCTCGCATTGGTGGCCAAGCACAAACAAGTCTGCTAGGTACTCTCATTACTGGCCAATCACAAATTAGGCACATTTCAATGCTCTTATTGATTTAGACTTCTTAGTGTACTCACAAACAAGCAACAAAAAATACTCAAACACAAAACACTTAATTAGACATAGCATAACAACCATTATGTATACGAAAATCAGAGTATGGAAAAAAAAAAAAAAAAAAAAAAAAAAAAAAAAAAAAAAAAACAGAGCATACATTAGACATAGCATAACAACCATTATGTATAAGAAAATCAAAGTATGAAAAAAAAAAAAAAAAAAAAAAAAAAAAAAAACAGAGCATACATTAGACATAGCATAACAACCATTATAAAATACAAAACAACCCCATTTTACATTAGAATAGGTAACAACCCCAAACATTACCATTTATAGACCAAAAGCCTGTTACTAATTATTGTACAATGAATCATCAACTGATATCTGAAAACATTAAAAAACATACCTTTGTTGTTATTTGGATTCATTGTTTGCGTGTTTGTGTTTGCCAGAAGAATGTGCGTTTTGATTAGGATTTATTGATTATTGTGTATGTTTACAAATGATCCGGTAAAGGGATTAATTTCCGGTTGACTATTGAAGTTGTGGTTTGGTTTAACTATAACTGATGTGGCAAGAGTTGTAAAAGAAAAGAAAAAAAAGGCTAATGGCGCTGACGTGGCGGTGAAAACCAGCTATAGCCGGTAACTAGGGATGGCAACGGTTCGGGTTCGGGGTCGGGCCGGGTTTTAGTGTACCCGTACCCGAACCCGTTTATAATATACCCGTACCCGCCCCATATCCCACCGGATACCCGATTAATATTATTCATCGGTTTTTCGGGTTTCCCCGCGGGTATCGGTTATCCGTAATTGAATATTATATGGACAAAATTGGCGGTATTAAGATTAAGTCACACTAAAATCCACCGACAAAACAAAAGAAAATACTCTAATATATTCAAATTAAGTAAAAGTTAAAGAAAATGAATATCGTATCAAACGAATTAACGCAACGTATCGCAACACAACGTACACGACACGATATTCACTAAAAAAATCAAATGCGCAAGAGTTTTCAAAATTTAATCATTCTCATTTCCAAAAATAATCTCGTTTTAGCCTTTTAAAAGGGTTTGGTATCATCATTCGTGTAACGGTAGAGAACACGGACTCACGAGTACTCACTCCAAAAAAATGAATAACCGAATAGTTGAGAAGAGTATTGACGATAACTCGAGTCGAGACGAGATGACGAAAATAAGTCAAAGAGATAACTAACAACAAACATATCAAATAAGATGAGTCGATTGGTAATCGTCGGTATTTTCTCATAATCCCATTTATTAGTACAAGGTATACTTGTTTTATGATTTAAAACAAGTTTGGACTTACGACAAAATTAATCTTTGGAAATAACAAAATTTCGCCATGACTCTTTCATTTATCGAACGTTTCCAAGTCAAAAGACTTTATTGAAAATCAATTTTCCGAGTAATTTATAATATAACGAGTATTTATATAAACCCTAAACCCTGAATGCTAAACCAATCCGTAACTCAAACAATAACCAACGAATAGTCCAATAAATCCAAATATGTTAGTCTACGGGTAGCATGTCTTGAATAGTCCAATAGCCCATCGTGTGTTCCGTTTTTATCCCAAATGTCTCACAAGGTTTTCAAAATCGGGATCCTACTTAGGATCGATTTCGTCTTTGCAAGATCGAGATCGTAAGATCGGATCGGGATCTTAAGATCCTACTATAATGTCATTTTGTTAATAGTTTTTGTAATATTATAAAAATCTATAAATTAATATATATCATAAACACAAATTATGTAAATATTTCATAGAAATGTTGTCTTAAATTATGATTATGAAAATTTTAAGAATATTAACATGTTGTTTTTTTTTAATTCTACAAAATACATTCCATTAATTTTTAGTTTTTTTAGTTTGTGGTTCAAGAAAAGTAAGATCGGATCGTATTAGATCTTAAGATCCCATGGTAAAGATCGGGATCCTATAAGATCTTAAGCTTTTAAAGATCCTTTGTAAGATCCAGACTGTTTTTGCTTTGCAGTATCGTAAAATCGTAAGATCCTAAGATCAGGATCGAGATCCTGACAACCATGGTCTCACGTACACTTCTAATTTCCTTACTTCGTTATTAACCAAATTTAATAACAAATATCTTTACAGCTTTTAATTTAACAATTGTTTTTATTTCTTTCTTTTATTTTGTCCAAGTCGAGTCAATATCAAGTCGCAACAAATGAGTTACTATTTCCTTTCGAGTCACGGTCAAACATTTATTCCCTCGGGTCAATAATAATGAACCCGATCCCAAATCATTCCAAACATTCCCTCGGTTTCATTTTGTCGAGTCAAACCATAATCAACAAGTCAATTAGTCTCACAATTCCAAATCAACTACACTAGTCAATCCAACACCAAACACAAACCAAATCGGACCAATATTATCCATCAGTTTACTTTTGGCGCCTTTGCATGGTCCATTTTCCCGCCTAAAGTATTGGGAACCGTTCATCTACCTCTCCAGCCTATTTATACCTATCGATTGGAAAACGTTTAGACTTATGAATAAGAAACAACTCCTTTGATTTTTTTCATTAGATATTATATTTCAAATTTCAATGGCTTCATCCTCTTCAACTCCTGTTTCAAAGAAAACCAAATGCCCAAGGGATGCTTCTCCTCCTCCAATCCCTGAAAAATATAAAATTTTTGACATATCCCAAGATATTTGGGACAAATGTAATTCTGACAAATATGGAACTGAAAAAACATTGGTAGATCTTTACAACAAGCGTATAAAGAGGCTGGAAGAATAGAACAAGGAAGATTTAAAGATCATATTGGATCATCAGAAGAAAGTAGATGATCGGAACAAAGAAATAGAAGATACAAGAGAGAAAATAGTTGGTGTTTACAAAAGTATTCAAGATAGTTTATATATTTCTTAATGTATTTTTTGTATCATTATCTTATTTTGACTCTGTTAATGTATATTCATACAAGTTTATGATATTTGAATGCAGTCATTAGTATTAGTTTATGACATCTGTGTTTCCCTTGATATTAAAGGGCTGTTTGGTTTCTTGAATAATAGCAGTCTTTTTAAAAAATCTACTCTTTAATACTTAGAAGACTATTAACACTGAAACAGTAAACTGTGTTGTAATACAAGAACAACAATATGGTTTTAAAAGAAAATTGAGTTCATACTGTTGAGAAAAAGTTTTTGCACAAAGTTTGTACTGCCAGGCAGAAAATTGTACTGCTAGCATAAAACTTTGTACTGCTGGGTATCCGTTAGTACTGTTTGGGAGTGCAGGGTACGTTTGTGTCACTTTTTACTTAAAGGTATAAATCCCCAAAGGCGGCACACAATCATATTCACGCACACATTACTCTCTCTCTTCCACGGCTTAATCGAATTTTAATCGTCATATTGCAAAACCCCCAAATCAAATCATAATGTCGAACCTAACTTTTACCGAACCTCATAATAATGTTGCCTTTTTAGAAAAATCCAATGAGTCTGTAGATTTTACTGAGATCATTGATTTCCTTAATGCAAGCTATATTAAGTTTGCATTAACAGTAAAACCTACTATATATACTTCTAACATTATCCAGTTTTGGTCATCTGCTAAAGTCAAAACTATTAATGGGGAAGTACAAATCCATGCCCTTGTAGATGGGCAGAGGATTCTCATTACAGAGGTGTCTATTCGAAGAGATCTTCTCCTAGATGATGCTAACGAAGTATAGAATCTTCCAAATACTACAATCTTTGAAAAAATTCACTGATGGGCTATGAGAGAAAATCAAATGCTTTAAAGTTTTATAAAGGTAATTTTTCTCATCAGTGGAAATTCTTAATCCATACTGTCTTAGTGTGTCTAAGTCCAAAGACCACTGCGTGGAATGAATTTAGCAGTAATTTAGCTTCTGCTATAATTTGTTTGGCTGAAAATACTCAAAGATTTAATTTTTCAAAATTAATTTTTGATAGTATGGTTAAGAACTTGGATAGTTCTTCGGGTAAATATTTTCTATATCCAAGGTTTTTGCAACAATTTTTGGACAACCAATTTGAATATAAGAAAAGTCACAAAAGAGTTTATTCCACTCCTTGCCTTACCAAAAAGGTTTTTGCTAATATGAGGAGGGATGGAAAAGATTTTTCAGGGACAGTGACACCTTTGTTTCCAACAATGGTGGCACTAGCCCAAACCCAAATTGGTGAAGGTTCAGAATCCCAGCTGGTACCCATCACGCACCCACACTTTTGGCTACATCATCTCAACAACAACAAAAGACCTATAAACGTAGGACTCACACCAAGAACACTGAGCTACCTCAGGCTAGTGGTTCTATACCAACTGTTGCAGATGAGGCTGTTACTGGTGGGGAGAGTGACATGTTGGCAAGGGCTACTACTACTGTGTCTAGCTTAGAAGCAGCACAGGACAGTGGTAACATCATTAAGACCTGAACCAAGACAACTTCTAATGAGTCAGGTCCTCATGGAACTGATTTAAGTGAAGGACCCAGTCACCTGGAAACAATGGGGGGTTTAGATGTTCTTCATAGGGGTGAGACTGAACTTAACTTTTCCAATGATCCACCTATCGGGCTAGGTAACACAAGCCGAAGTGGTGAGGATAGTATGCAACTTTTAAATGAATTGAAGGATACATGTACCAAGTTGTCTGCACAAATTCTTGATCTGCAAACACTAACTCCTTCTCAAGATGGAGTAATCAAAGCTCAAGGTGAGGAGATAAAGGCTTTGAAAAGAAGAGTTAGATATTTGGAAGGAGACAAAGGATCAAGAATTCCCAAACACAAGGTTAAATCTTCTGAAGCTTCAAAGGATGCTCCCAAACAGGGGGGGGGAATGAAGGCAAAGTTTCAAGGGAGGTTAAAGAGGGTGAAAGTGTTGGTGCAGATAGTGAACCTATGGGTTTTGTAACAACTGATAACCAAAGGAATCAAGTGGTGATTGATAGCTATTTGGCCAAGGGTACTACTGCTGATAGTGCTGCTGATCAGGGTATTAGTGTTGCTAGTGGTCCAGTTATTGCTGCTAGTGAGCCAGTTACAGCTGGTAGTACAAAAGCTAGTACTGCTACACCAGAGGATACAATTTTTGTTAGTGTACTTGCTGAGCTGAAGACATCAAAACTAGTAACTAAAGGTGTTGTGATACAAGAGCCATCATCAAAGCTAAAAGCTAAACAATCAACTCCACAGGTACAAGGCAAAGGTAAAGGGATTCTTATTGAAGAGCCTGTGGAGAAACCATTATCGAAAGAAGAGAAATTACAACTTGATGCTGAAGTTGCTAAGAAATTAGCACAAGAGTATTAAGCAGAAAATCAGAGAATTTTAGAACAAAAGAGAATACAAGAAGAAAAAGATGCTAAAAATGCAGAGTTAATGGCTGCATGGGATGAGGAAAGGGCTCAGGTTGATGCTGATTGTAAGCTTGCTAAGAAACTACATCAAGAAGAGCAAGATCAGTACTCAATAGATGAAAGAGCCAGGATGCTGAAAGAACTTATTGATGCAAGAAAGAAGTTCTATGCAGCCCAAAGATATGCAGCTAAGAAGAACAAGCCACCCACTCCAACACAAAGAAGAGCTTTCACGTGCAAGTATTTGAAGAATATGGACAATTGAAAACTAAAGGATTTGAAATTGTTGAATGATAAAAGAATTGAAGAATTATATGCAATTGCAAAGAGAAACACTGAAAGCTTCTTGAATGATGAGGTGGTGAAGGGCAGTGAAGAAAAAAAAAGAAGAGAAAACAGGTTCAAAAAGAGCAGGTGAACAATTGGAAAGAAAAAGCAGTCAAAAGAAGAAGAGTGAGCACAAAGCAGAGAAAAAGCAGAGCACATACCAAGAGAAAACTGAGCAAGCGGATGCTGATATAGAACAAATGCAAGCTCACACTGAACTTATAGTTGTATCTGTTGGAGAGCCTGAAGGAGAAACCATGGATGCAGAACCTTTAAATGCTAAACAACGCATTGTTGCTTTTAAGTCTGGATTTCATGGGAAAACAATTTATTATGTTATTAAGAGGCATGATGGTTCATCTCAAAGGTTTGAAAGCTTTCATCAGATGGTTCATAATTTTGACAGAGAAGATATGGTGGCTCTATGGAAGTTACTCAAAGAAAGATTTGGTTATAAAACACTAGAACAAATCTATGATAGAGTCATCTGGAATTACTTGAAGGTAGTGTTTGAACCAAGTCATGAGGATGAATGTTGGAGAAAGCTAAGGCACAACACAGTTACAGGATGGAAACTTTTTCAAGGATGTTGAGTACATGCTTTAACTGTAAATGAGTTGGTGATCTACATGCTTGTAGAAAAGGATTACCATTTAAAAATTTTCAAAGACATTCTACATCAGATGTTGTTTGGGAAGAAAAGACTTGATGTGTCGCGTTCGTGTACAAGTTTTAAATTTATAAAGGTCGAATTACTGAATCTAGAAATAACACATACGAGCAAGTGAACTCGTCCGTTTTAGCAAGATTATGATAGTAAGTCAGGATCGTTCGCAGGGATTTATGAGTGAATAGGATTGTAAGCTATTAAAAGTAAATCTCTTAAACAAGCAATGATGAAAATATAATACTTCAAATGATTAAAAATACACTTGATTAGACTAGTTTACTACTCTTGATAAACATGATTGTGATAATTTTTGATAACATGTTGGTTATGATAATTAGTTTGGTGAACTAATCTATTGTTCTTACAAGTTAAACCTTCGTCAAGATTTTGGTTCATAAAAACAAGCATTAAGTTTAACCAATCAATTCAAGGTTCATAAGTTTGAATTAACAAACTTAAACACAAAAATAGTCTTTTGTTTTATCAAATATGCTTAGGAAATGGTCAATATAAAAGGTTGCCGATCATAGACGATGAGACTAAAGAACACAACTTTATCAACTAAATAAATAATATAGACTAAACAACCAACTAATATAATAACAATACTTAAAAGAAAGATGAGACTAGAATCTGTTATGCGTATAAGATCTAATATACGAATAAGAGATGGGACCAGATGTTGTTATAAATAATATGAATATAATAAGGATAGAAATAAAGAAGATTTAGATGAGAGGCGGCACAATAGAATGGATAGAATGGGAAACGTGTAATATTAGATTAAGAAAGACAATATAAGAAAGAGATACAACCCACACACACTCCCACCTATACCCTCTCTATTGCCCACTAACTTATGAGGTGGGAGTGTAGTATTTATAGTGAGATAGAGTGATGCCCTAGTGGGCTTTCTTGGGCTTGTTTGGGCTTTATGTTCATGGATTGGACTTGAGCTTTTTCTTATAATACATGGACTAATATAGCTAGAAAATTAACTAGATAACTTGGTCCAATCCATGTGCCATTGACTATCCTATTACATAATACTCGACACAACACAAAGTTGTATATTTGGGAATGACCATCAATTTATTTTTAATGATAACAATCTCCCCCTAAGGGATGGTCATTCAAATGATGCTCCCAGTGATTTGTTCTTTTGTCTTCGATGTCTTGAACTTTGTGTGTTGTTGTAGAATAGTCTTGCTTCTTCGTTACTTCATGCTATGTGATCTTCAAAGAATCGTCTTTGTGGTTGTTCTTGCCTTGATCAACATCTTCTTCTGTTTATGCGTCGTGTTCCCTAACAAACTCATACATCTCGGACTTTATACTTATGCTAACAATCTCCCCTTATACTTTCATCATTTGACATATGAACTTGTTCTTGACATCTTGATTAGCATTTTGACTTTGTCGTTACACTCTGTCTTTAACTTGATCCTTTTGTCTTGAACTTTTACACTTGAGCTTTGTAGAGGATGATCGTCATAAGTATGAGTATGCTGAGGTGAAGATGTTTGATGTATCTGATGATGGTTGATGGATGTTTATAGGTAGCTGCATAAAACTGTTAGTAATAATCATCCAGCACTTACAGGTTTAGACTTCAAGATTGTCAACAACACATTGTGAAGACTTTCTCTAATCTTAACCCAGGCCGTTCTGAACCGGATACCCCCGAGAGGGCTTACACGGACACACCGAAGTGCACCCACGATTCAGTGAGTCGCTGGAGATCACCCCACGACTGTAGACCGTTTGAAGCACGTAACCATCATTGATATAAATGGCAAGATCCTTAGATCTCATTAAGACTCATGTACACCTTGTGTCCTTTTTGGTGAACACAAGGGTATTCATATGGAAGTGTTCCTAAGAGATTTTTGATGAATCTCATGGCTCTAGACTCGATAATGTGCGTTTTGGTTTTTAGTAGTCGGAGGCATGGAGCAGAGTGCCACCTTTTCAATATCAACACATCTCGGAATGAGAGGCCGATAGATTATGCAGTGTTCTCCGTGAGAAATGAAACAAATATCTTTTAAGAGATATCTGAGTGGCTAGGAGGGGTGGTGCAGCGCGTCAATGGGTCCATGACGTCTTGTCTTCAATATCAGTATCACCTTAGTGAACATCGATAGCAGATGTATTGACCCGGTTTCTACCCTAAGTTTTCATGGAGGGCTATTTCTTTTCACCCTTTCATTAAAATTTTCTTTTTAATTCTTCAACCCCTTCTTTCCCTTTCTCATTTACTCCTTTTTTCAATCTTACCTAAGGACTTCTAATTCTAATCTATTGGAATTGTCCTTGGGTAGATCCCTCCGGCTCTGGCGGATCATTGGACATAACCTAACCATAATCACCTTATTACTCTATGATTATCCTAGGTTTGTTGATCACTTGCCATAAAACCTTTTGTGAAAATCTCTCAAAATGTTTATGAATAAACACATTTAGTTAACACTTCGAGAGTTTTGCATTTTAGAAATACTCCCCCTTCACATGTGCTCATGCATTTTTAAGACAAAATTGCACATGTTGGGTAGAGTTCGCACATTTGAATTGATCGATTTTCAATGAACATGACCTTTGCGAGACACGGTTACATCACTAGTTAGACTAGCTTGAAATTATTACCCGTCCCGGTCATATTCAATGATCATCTCTCGAATTGGTACATTCTACTCAGACAAGTCCTTTACGAGATACGTTTACATCACTGGATAACCAGCTTGAAATTATTACCCGTCTCGGACAAGTCTTTTCGATTATTAACATTTAGTTTTCGTCAATTCGAGGGTTAATGCTGAGTCTTTTTGTAGAGCTCTTTTGAGATTCAATCCACGATCTTTAAACTTTTGATCACATTTTAATCACGTCTTCTCCCCCTCAAAAATAGCATGTAGTGATATTTTTGATATCAACTTGATTAAATGAGAGCTTTTTGGAGAGATAGACGGATCATTTTAGCATGATTTGGAGTATTTTTCATTTTATACTCCCCCTTTTAAATAAAGCATGTTTTATCGGGCTTTGGAGGGAGTTATCTTGAGCACTTTATGAAAGATTTTGAAAAATCTAATTGAAAAATATTGAAGGAAATGTGCTCAAGATAGAGAAGATTTTGAAAATATTTGAAGATATGATAGGAGAATTATCTTCATTTATTTTTAGGATAAGTGTTTGAAAAAGATATTGGTTTTGTACAACAATTTCCTTTATTTGAAGTTCGTGTTATAAGCTGAAATACTTACAAGCCATTGAGATTTTTAGGATAAGTGCTCGAAAAAATATTTAAAACCTTTGTTTTGATTAAGCACTTTCCTTTCTTTGAAGCGCGGGTCCTGAACTGATGTGTCCAGAAGCCATAATGAAGAAATTTTTGAGAAACGACATGTTTTGAAAAGATTTAAATGAACTCTCACTCAAGCATCTGTACATGCCCGTATCATTGTTGAATGACATTTCTAGGTATGTACAGAATATTGATTATACAAGAGACATGTCGAGAGAAGAATATTTTTGATTTTTGTCATTTTATATTGTTTTTGAATTTTTGAAAATTTTATATTTTTGTATTTTGCTTTTGTTGGTTTTTCAAATTTTGTATTTTGTTTTTGTTTTTAAAAAAGGAATGAAAAATCAAAAATAGAAGATTGAGAGAATAATTTTGAAGAATTTACAGAATTGGAACCCTCTGAAGAACTGGGTTCAGAGATAGTTGAATCACTTGCAACACAAGACGAAGAGTTTTCACAAATAATAGTGTTAGATGTACATGAATCATCACTCTCAAGGTGTTCACTATCAATGGTTGTAGTGGTTTCTACTTCCTTATCCGGACGATTTTCACGGTTAATTGTCATGGTGCAACTATCAAGAATCTTCCCTGTGGGTATCCATCTAAGACCAACTGTTTTAAAAATTTTTCCCGTGGGAATCCACCTAAGACAAGATCTAGGAGTTGTTTTCTTTTCAGATGCAGCGAAAGTCTCATTTTGAGAAAAACTACGTCCTGTAGAGATCCACCTATTAGGTTTCTTAGCCTCTTGCTTCTTATCAACGGGTTTGTTTCTATTTGGTGTCTTAGTGGATTTTGCTTTAGCACGTAAACTTTCTTTCTTGAGATACTGTTTAACACATGCATCATGATTAGTTGAAAAGACACATTTTTGACATGTAGGACAGACAAATTCAACATTTTTGTTTAAAACAGCAACCTTAACTTTGTCACTACAGTCATTTGGAAATTGTTTCTTGATCGAAGAGGAATTTGTGTTGCATTCTATGTGCATAACATTTTCTTTTTCGCAACTACTCTTAGATGCAAGCCAATTCCTAGTCTTTTGTTGGGTGTTCCAAGGTAGAGGTTTACTACTACTAGCAGTGCCATGTAATGTTGTAGAATTCATCACCATAGGTTCTGTACCTAAAATTCCGTCTTTTCGAATCTGTGCCCTTTTCCTAGCTTTTTCTAGGTAGTGATTGTGGACCATGTCATTTGAATCAACAGATTCTTTAACAATATTAGTGGTCACATTCGGTGAGCTAATCCTAGGGGCATACACATTTGTCTTGTTGTCCTTTGAGTTTGTTGTAGCATTCCTAGACTCTTTTGGATTATGTTTTTCCCTTTTGTCTATTGCCCTATATGTTTGAGATGTAGAGGCAGACACAGTAGTAGGACTACTCATATAAGGGCCTGGAGCTATGAACCGTTCGTAGTATATATAAATATAATATCGAATACCCGTGATACTTGGGGATCAACAAGCCAACCTTTTAGGAAAAAGGCCAACGTGCAAAACCCGTGAATACGGTGTGAAATACCGGGCAAGTGATCACCCTGGTCGAGTCCCAACGAGGTGTGAATGGAGGATATCGTTTTAGGTTCAGAATTAAAGTGCTTGATGAATGGAATGAGATTTTTGAGTTTTTTTTACTTCTAATTAAGATGAGAAAAACAAATTCACAAAGAAAAATTAAGATTAAAACAATTTAAACTAAAAACGTGAATCGGGAATTCTAAAAACGAGCCTAAAAGTAAAATCTTTTAAAAACTAATCGTACAAGTTCAAATTAATTTTTCCTACGTTCTAAATGATAAAAGAAAATTTTGAAAAAAAGAATTATATTTTTTTGGCTTTTATATTTTTTATTATGAATTAAAAACAGAATTTAAAAGAAAAATTTATAAAAAAAATACTAAAACTATTCTAAAAATTCTGAAACTTTTTCTGAAATATCTTTATGGGAAAACAGTCCTAGGAAAAATACCAAAGAGGTCCCAACTTATTTAAATAAGCTGGGAATAAGCTAATAAACTCGGATAAGCTAAAAGGGAAACATGGCTTAAGAATAAACTTGTGCAAATGTTAACTGAAAAAGACCCAAGGGCGGATGGTTTGTGTGTTTTGTGTTGTGTGGTGAGTTAAGGGACCAGGGTTCGAATCCCATGGTACCTTTTTTCAAAAATTATTTTTTTGTGAAAAATTTTAAAAACAAACTTTTTTATAAGCTAAAAAGTAGCAACTTTTGTTAAGTCAACTTTTTTATCAACCACAGTTAAGCTCAGAAATAAGCTCAACTGATTGATCAGTTAAGAAAAAGAAAAGGGAATAAGCTAGGCAATTATCTATGGATTGTTGAGCTATTAATAAGCTAAAGGGGAACTATAATAAGCTATATTAAGTAAAGTATCATCAGCAGACTCAGAATAACCAAAATTAAAAAGCACATAAGCACTTAGAATCTAAAAGAAAAAAAACCACTAAGGGACTGATTTGCAGCCCAAATGGCCTACTGAGGTCATTTTTGAACTTCAAAATAAGCTACAAGGATAATAAGCCAGCTTCTAGAACTCAAGAATTTTGT
The DNA here is from genome assembly GCA_021014915.2 of Artemisia tridentata subsp. tridentata. Taxonomy (NCBI): domain Eukaryota; kingdom Viridiplantae; phylum Streptophyta; class Magnoliopsida; order Asterales; family Asteraceae; genus Artemisia; species Artemisia tridentata. The sequence goes on along the minus strand of CP139503.1, from coordinate 148,187,566 downwards.
AGTTCACTTATCTAACAACTTGTAAAACAAAAGATCAGACAAATTGGGCTTAAATTCAGCTTATAAATAAGCTGAGTAAAGGAAGATGGGACTGATGCAGGTTTCACACTGAATTGATCCTAAATCTATCTAAAGCCTAATGAATTTGAACCATTATCTAAAAACCAACTTAACATGTTAATTAGGACATGAAAACACCAAAAACAAGGCTGCAAAAGCTTATGGCTATGAAAAGCTTATATCAACAGTGAAAAAGCTCACTTCAAGCTTAACCTACTCAACTCTACCAAAACCTTCAAAACAGCACAAAACTCACTACAAACAGCTTATCTTAGCTAAATTAAGCAGGATTAAAACTACCAAGAGTGCAAATGAACAGGGATCAACCATTTTGACCCATTTTGGGGCTGACCCAAACACTCCCATAAAAGGGTATGTTTGAAGTTTTCAAATGGAACAGAACAAATTAAGCTAAGATTTGAATGAAAGATCAATAACTAAGTATAATTAGCATTAAAAAGTAACTTAGAATGGAAATTAAGCACTATAATAAGCAGTTTCCATTTTAAGCTATTTTTGGCATTTTTTAAGGTTTATTAAGGAAAACTAAACTCAGCCAATACAACCTATTTATCTAGCATAAATTAACATGACATAGAACAAATAAGCATAGAAAATGAGAATAAGCACTAAATTAAGTAGAAGAACAGTATCCGTTGACTATGTTTGACTAGACAGGAAAAACTTGAACTTTAATTAAAAATCAAATTACAATACTGGAAGAGAAAGATAAGATAACAATAAGCTAAAAAATACAAGTACCATAAAAATTAAGCTAAAATAAAACCTGCCTTAAAGGCTTACAAGTGACATCTATTTATACTAACAATAAACTAAGGGTCTTCACTCTTTTGTGCTAGTTCTGTGAGATAAGTCAGTATTGGAAACTCATTTGTGCTTCTTGGGATTAAATCCCAGCCCTTGGATTGAGGTGCGATGATCTCAGCCCTTCAATTGGTTTTGGCACCCATTTGAAGTGGTGGATAGCCAGCGTGGAGGGGGGAAGGGTACAAGAAGGTGGCTTAGCAGTATTTGGGAAAGGGAGAAAGTATTGGGGAATGTAGGGGGGAGACCAAATTATCTGGAGAAGGTACAGCTATGGGGTGCGGGTTTTGGCGGGAGTTTGAGGAAAGGGAAGGAGTTGACCATTTGTTGGACTGGACATTAGCTAACAAAAGAGCCGGGTTTGGGGTTTTTTTTTTTTTTTTTTTTTTTTTTTTTTTTTTTTTTTTTTTTTTTTTTTTAATCATTTGGGCTTGGGTTATGTTTAGTGATGGGCTGGTAAGGTTTTAAGGGTTGGGTTGTTTGGTTTAAGTGGATTTAGGATTAGGGATGGAATGTTATTAAACTTTGAGGACCAAAGTTGCCAAAGCTGAAAATCCAGGGACCAAGGCTGCCAAAATTGAATATTAATTCCAAGGACCAATTTTGTCATTTTGGTATTTTTGGGGGTTGACTTGACTTTGACTTTGACTTCTGTCTTCACTTGCACAATTTTTGTCGAGTCGAACCAAAAATGCCCGTTTTTGCTCCGTTTTCAATCCTTTGTACCTGAAACACATAAAAACACAAACCAAGGATATCTGCAATATATTTTGGGTGTTTTTGGTCATTTTTGTGTCTTTTATGGGTGTAAAATAGTGAGTATTTACACACTCATCAATCCCCCACACTAAACTATTGCTAGTCCCTAGCAATCCGATCATATAAAGTAATGAAAGGATCAAAAGAAAATACCAAGTATACCCCGTTTTGACTTTTTATTTGATGCGAGAAATTTAAACTTAAAACAAAAATAGATAACATGCTTGATTTTCAAAAATGTTATCATGGAACGGGATTCACACAAAATGGGTGTCTCCAGGGAATTGAAATCGTCATCCTCGTTTTAATACTCCCAACTAAGCTTAAACTCAATGTACAAATGCTTTTGTAAAATGCTAACACTACTTATACTAATAATCTATGTAAGTCGAAACTTAACTTTTCACTCACACAATTTATTCAAGTTAGGTGAATGTGCTTGATTTTCAAAATTTTGAATACAAAAATCGACGTTTTTATAAACTTTTGACTAATACTAGTTGAAAGATAGATTTAAAATTCACAACAAGCAACTTTCAAAACTTTATTCAACACATCAAAACTTATTGCATTTTGCAATATCATTCCATTTTATTCTATTTTTTTTCTTTTCATTTTTTTTTAACTTGTGCAACATAAACTAACGGAGTTTCATGGGATCCAAGACCTTACACCTTCCCGGAATAAAGGATCCAAGGGCCGTTACAACGGAGAGTTCCAAGACTCTAAACATTTTTGAAATGAGGATCCAAGGGTGTTAGACCAAGACCTCACACATTCCTGAATTAGAGGTCCAAGGGCCGGTGCAAGAGGGTAGCCAAGACCTAAACGCCTTCCGGAAATAAGGATCCAAGGGCCGATCTTGAACCGTAGTTTTTTAGCACATACATTTATTACTTAACATTTGCAACTATGACATATGCTTGTTCCGAAGTTTAAATAAATCTTTGAACTAGTATTTTTCAAAATCGTATGAAAAAATGATTTTGTGTGTTCAAATGTTTGAAAATAAGCACTTATTAAGTCAGATTAGTTATCTCCTGGGAGGAAAAGCCATAGATTACTTATATAAGCTCTAAAGAAAACCAACTATTCTACGCTTAACATTTTCATTTGCACATATCGTAAAACCTTAGCCTAATTGTTAAGGAAGCAGCCAGATCAATACTCTGGCAGAGTCGGGATTCCCTTTGTTCTAACCTAATCAAGACTAAACACTTCTTTTTTTTTTATATTGCAATTTCTTATCTAAAAACGAAAAAATTTTAAAATTTTGGCCAAAACGGGGGTACTAGGGCACTAGAAGGTACAAATGTGACAAAAATCACGAGAATTCCCCCCCACACTTAGAATTAAATATTGCCCTCAATATTCAAAGTACCGGCTATTATGCCGACACTTAGAACGTAAAAAGGTAATACTAATAGCCAAGTGTGGAACATAAATCTCTCTTTTTCACAAACATGATTAAAAAGATATCCCTAGATAAACGTTAGCAAAAAGATCGGATATTGGGCGGCTGGACTGAAAACAGGCGCATCAATCATCACGATCTAAGGGAAACCTGCAAACAAGAGCAAACAACACACAGAAGTAAAGCACAGTGGGGGAATTCCCACACACTTAGTTGTTAGAAAGAAGAAAGAAGGCAGAAACATGGGCGTTTACCAATGCAATGCTAATATTTTTGTTAACCGAGTCACTAGCTTGACTCGACCCCGAATTCATTGGTTCATGGGGCAGCAAGTGGAAGAGAAAATCTCCATCGGACTTTCATTCAAGATGTTTGGATAATCATTGAATTTCTTGAAAGTTCCACACCGATGAGATACATCCGGCTTAAAAGATCGATAACTGGAAATGCCGGGGTCAAAAATGGTGTCCTCACTCCCGTAGGAGAAAAGAGAAAGAGAAATCACACCATATGTGAAGGATGATAGAAAGGTGTGCATCACAATGAGAATCCATTCTTCATCTGTAAAAGGAGAATCACCATTTGCTTGAACTTGCAGCTTAACCTTGAAGCTTGTATGGTTATTTTCAACAAAAACTCCGGGAGGGAGGGTTGGGGTTATGTCATCAGCATGTAAATTCTTCAAATCAAGAATACCTCCCCCCAGGTCAAGATCAAGATCAAGATCAAAGCGAAACGAATCATACTTGGGAAGAGAGGTATAAGCATGAGAAGTGGTACTGCCACGACTCGTCTCTTCAGTATGATTGATGTCAAAGCAAAACAACTCATAAGTCGAAAGAGAAAGATTGGGATGAGAAGTGGGATTGCCACGACTCTCCTCGACCGTATCAAGGATAAAATTCTCAAAGTCGGGTAAGGAATCCTTGAGCTCGAGCTCCGGAGGATTTGATGGAGCGGGATTGCCACTCGGAGAATTATCCGAGAAAAAGTCATTATCCTCGACGGGGATAGGAAATGAGGTTGGATTTTCACAAACTGATTCGATCTTAGAAATGAGCACATTGATATTCAATAATTTATCATGAAGTAAATCGTCTTTGATTTTCAGAACATCAGTGTCTCTTTCTTGATTGTCAGGTTTAAAATCCTTGACCTCTTCTAAGCTGACGAGCTCAGAATGGGGAGGTGATGCCTCAACATAATCGATGTCGTCACAAGAATAAGAGTCGTCATCACACGAAGTACCATCATTGTCACAATCGGACAAAATCTCAAAATCATATGAAATGTCAAGATGAGGAGAATTATCATCGAAAGGCATATCACACATATTATCAGAAATACCCTCGGAGTCACTTGGGATTGGGACAAGGTTCTCAACACTAGAAGAATCCGTTTCCGGAATAGTGCTAAGATGCTCATCGCCCATACTTAGAGAGTCAACGGGCTCTTCAGTTGGTAAGACGGGTGTAATTGCAGCTGACGAATTCTTATAAAATTCACAGATTTGAATAGTATCCTTGTCATCGTCATCGATAAGAAATCGGGAACGCCTTTTAGCTGCTTGTTCTTCGGCCAATAATTCTTCCCTAGATTTTTCTTTCTGAGAGGAAGTAAAAGGGGAAACACTCACTCTGGAAGCAAACGGTTTGCTTCGTGTAGTGTGAACCGTGGACATGTTCTCGATAATAGTTAAAATATCTTTCGGAGTTCGATGCAAGATATTGCCACCGGCGGCTGCATTAAGCGAATCTTGATCGGTTTGCGTCAAAGCATTATAAAACATATCAATTTGTTGCAATTCCGAAAAACCATGAGGTGGGCACTTATAAAGAAGATCTTTGAATCGATCCCATGCCTCACCAAAATTTTCATCAAAAAGTTGTTGAAAATTTGTAATATCGTTCTTAATATTTGCAATCTTAGAATAAGGAAAGAAATGATTCACGAATTTAGAAACGAGATCTTCCCAAGTCGAAATCGAACGAGGGGGTTCTTTATCGAGCCAAATCCGGGCTGCCCCTTCGAGAGAAAACGGGAATAAAATCAACTTAATCGCGCAATGAGGAACATCCTTATATTTGACAGTCAAAGTCAACTTATTAAACCATCGGATGTGAGCGTAGGGATCGTCCCTCTCGAAACCATGAAATTGATTTGACATAATAAGTTGAATTAAACCGGTTTTTATCTCGAAGTTCTCGGAAAGAATTACCGGTAAAATGATAGCATCTTCGTAACCCTCGGTGGGTACTTGAAGTAATTCCGACATCGTACACGTGTCCGCCATAAGAATTAAAGATTACAGAGGGATAAAAAGATAGAATTAAACAGTTTAAGAGGATAAAGAAGATTATTTTTGAAAATCATTAAAAGAAAATATTTTTGGTTTTTTTTTTTTTTTTTTTTTTTTTTTTTTTTTTTTTTTTTTTTTTAAGAAAAAAATGGAAAACAAATCAATTAAAACAAGACCGAGGCAAAAAAAAAAACAAGGAACTTAAACCTTAAATCAAACAAGCGTACGGTAGCTCTCTGAAAGAAAAACGCACAGAGTGGCGGAGGAGCAAAGGTGGGCAATAAATGCCACTTAAGAACCCGCTCCTTTCGGTCTGCAATTTAATGTCAAGACCTCCTAGAACCTCCGTTATAGTTTGTTAATCAATCAAAGGTGAGCCGAATTCGCAAGCGACACAAAGGCAAGTTTTATATCTTTGGTTTGGGAACTTATTATTATAACACTCAAGTTGAGACTGTTATATTGATGATGTATTTTATCTTTTATTTACACAATAAAAAACGGAAAATGTTTTTGGGTTTTTATACACACTTTAGGAAAAGTGTTTTGATTTTTCTGATATATATATATACAAAGAAAAAGAAAAATATTTTTTGTATTTTATGGGGTTTATGAAAAATGGGAACTTCACGAGGAAGGATCTTCAAGTCACTAATCGTTTAAACCTTTAACAATATTGTCGCAACACAACCTCCCCGGCAGCGGCGCCAAAATTTGATCCGTTCGTAGTATATATAAATATAATATCGGATACCCGTGATACTTGCGGATCAACAAGCCAACCTTTTAGGAAAAAGGCCAACGTGCAAAACCCGTGAATACAGTGTGAGATACCGGGCAAGTGATCACCCGGGTCGTGTCCCAACGAGGTGTGAATGGAGGATATCGTTTTTGGTTCGGAATTAAAGTGCTTGATGATTGGGATGAGATTTTTGAGTTTTTTTACTTCTAATTAAGATGAGAAAAACAAATTCACAAAGAAAAATTAAGATTAAAACAATTTAAACTAAAAACGTGAATCGGGAATTCTAAAAACGAGCCTAAAAGTAAAATCTTTTAAAAACTAATCCTACAAGTTCAAATTAATTTTTCCTACGTTCTAAATGATAAAAGAAAATTTTGAAAAAAAGAATTATATTTTTTTGGCTTTTATATTTTTTATTATGAATTAAAAACAGAATTTAAAAGAAAAATTTATAAAAAATACTAAAACTATTCTAAAAATTCTGAAACTTTTTCTGAAATATCTTTATGGGAAAACAGTCCTAGGAAAAATACCAAAGAGGTCCCAACTTATTTAAATAAGCTGGGAATAAGCTAATAAACTCGGATAAGCTAAAAGGGAAACATGGCTTAAGAATAAACTTGTGCAAATGTTAACTGAAAAAGACCCAAGGGCGGATGGTTTGTGTGTTTTGTGTTGTGTGGTGAGTTAAGGGACCAGGGTTCGAATCCCATGGTACCTTTTTGCAAAAATTATTTTTTTGTGAAAATTTTTAAAAACAAACTTTTTTATAAGCTAAAAAGTAGCAACTTTTGTTAAGTCAACTTTTTTATCAACCACAGTTAAGCTCAGAAATAAGCTCAACTGATTGATCAGTTAAGAAAAAGAAAAGGGAATAAGCTAGGCAATTATCTATGGACTGTTGAGCTATTAATAAGCTAAAAGGGAACTATAATAAGCTATATTAAGCAAAGTATCATCAGCAGACTCATAATAAGCCAAAATTAAAAAGCACATAAGCACTTAGAATCTAAAAGGAAAAAAAAAAACACTAAGGGACTGATTTGCAGCCCAAATGGCCTACTGAGGTCATTTTTGAACTTCAAAATAAGCTACAAGGATAATAAGCCAGCTGCTAGAACTCAAGAATTTTGAAGTTCACTTATCTAACAACTTGTAAAACAAAAGATCAGACAAATTGGGCTTAAATTCTGCTTATAAATAAGCTAAGTAAAGGAAGATGGGACTGATGCAGGTTTCACACTGAATTGATCCTAAATCTATCTAAAGCCTAATGAATTTGAACCATTATCTAAAAACCAACTTAACATGTTAATTAGGACATGAAAACACCAAAAACAAGGGCTGCAAAAGATTATGGCTATGAAAAGCTTATATCAACAGTGAAAAAGCTCACTTCAAGCTTAACCTACTCAACTCTACCAAAACCTTCAAAACAACACAAAACTCACTACAAACAGCTTATCTTAGCTAAATTAAGCAGGATTAAAACTACCAAGAGTGCAAATGAACAGGGATCAACCATTTTGACCCATTTTGGGGCTGACCCAAACACTCCCTTAAAAGGGTCTGTTTGAAGTTTTCAAATGGAACAGAACAAATTAAGCTATGATTTGAATGAAAGATCAACAACTAAGTATAATAAGCATTAAAAAGTAACTTTGAATGGAAATTAAGCACTATAATAAGCAGTTTCTATTTTAAGCTATTTTTGGCATTTTTTAAGGTTTATTAAGGAAAACTAAACTAAGCCAATACAACCTATTTATCTAGCAAAAAATCCAGGGACCAAGGCTGCCAAAATTGAATATTAATTCCAAGGAACAATTGTGTCATTTTGGTATTTTTGGGGGTTGACTTGACTTTGACTTCTGTCTTCACTTGCACAATTGTTGTCGAGTTGATCCAAAAATGCCTGTTTTTGCTCCGTTTTCAATCCTTTGTACCTGAAACACATAAAAACACAAACCAAGGATATCTGGAATATATTTTAGGTGTTTTTGGTCATTTTTGTGTCTTTTATGGGTGTAAAATGATGAGTATTTACACACTCATCAAGCTATCACATTTGATGTTTCGACAACCGCTTTTCCTTTATCAACATATTGAGAAATTGACATGTTTGGTGTTGCAGCCCTAGTTTCCTCACCCTCCCCTTTTTGACTTTCAAGCTGAGACTTCAAAAGATCAATTTTTTCTTGCATGTTTTTGTAAGAACGCTCATACGACAATTTGTCTTACTTGCATTCTTCCTTTTTCCGATCAAGTTGATTAAAATATGTTGCATTTTCTTTTTCAATCTTGGCAAGGGCATTTTCATATTTTTCAACAATTTCAGAAGTCTCAGATCGAAGTCTTTCATCATCCTCTACAGAATATGTTTGATAAATAATGGACATAATTTCAGTCGATAGAGCTACTTCAGAGAGTATGTCATTGTGTCTTTCCAAAACTTTGATGTGTTTAATGTTTTCATTAGCTTCCTTCACCAGGGATTTGTGGTCCTTGACAAAGTCGGCTGTTTCATTCAGAAATCATCTTTCAACATTAAGAGATATCGCATAAATTGCAGAAATTACAGGGTTGATTTCTGCTTCAAACATCTTTTTCTGTTCTGAATGAAAACTTGAAAACCAGTCATTGTAGTTACTTTTTGTTTTGGATGCCACAATCGTTTGAAGCATGTCAATTCTCCTTTTAAGATCATCCAAATATTATCTAGCTTCACTTGTGTGACAAGTGTTCTTAGAGAATATTTGTTCAATGTTAGAAAGATGTTTCGAAACAACTTTGCTTTTTGCGACAGCCACTAGTTTTTTGAAAAACAATGGTGACTCTTTTTGAACAAGATGAACGCCAGAATCTGTATTAAGCTTGTTATAATCAATTGGTCTAATTTCTGGGTTCATTTGACTCATTTTAACACGACTCTCTTCGGAAAGCTCAATCGTTTCATAGGAATCACGAACCTTGGGAGGATCATGGTTATCATTTAGCACACTACCATTATATAACACATTCTGATATTGCTGAGCTTTCTTGAGATAATAAGGGTTTTCACAACCGATAGCCATTTTCTTCATTGTATGTAAAATTGGGTTTGGATCATTAATTAACAAATTGATTGTTTGAGTTGAATGACCCGTTTTTACAAGCAATTCTTCCAACTTTTTAATGCTTTCTTGTTTGTCAATGATTTCATCAAGAAGATCATTTTCTCGTTTTGAAAACTTAGCATTCAATTCTTTCTTCTCTTTTTCAAGATCAGAACAAATTGATTTTTGTTTAGAAAGTTGGGTGGTTAATTCAGAAATTTCCTTGTTTAGGGATTTTATTTGCATGTTCAAGTTAACATCGAGAGTGTCGTATTTGATTTGCAAATGTTTCTCCCTTAACATAGAATCTCTATAACCAGTTTCGAGTTCTGATTGTCGTTTGTTATTAAATTCAAAAGCTTGTTCATTCACCTTATATCTCTCAAGCTCAGCGGTCAATTTCACATTCATGGCATTAACATCGCGATTGATCTGTTTGACCTTTTCAATTTCAATGCGACAATTATTCAGTAATGATTCAAATAAAGCACGGGTTTCCTCATCATTAGCGTCATTTTGTGCAACTTGAACTTCATTAGGATTCATATCTGGAGTTGCCAAATTAATATTGCTACAATTTGGCGTGTCCATATATGTATCATAAGTAGGTTCGAGAGGCATAGAATGTGGCTTTTCATGAGCAAACAGATTAACCTCATTACTTGTATTTGGTACCGCATGGAGTGGTTCTTTGTCATAAGTAGGAGGAATGTCAAAATCACTGCATGATGTTGATTCTTGCTGATTTGCCATAAGGTTGGAGATTCCAGTGACTTATGTTGAGTTGTCATTAACTCTTGTTGTAACCATGAAGTCGTATTCCTCAGCAGTCAACGGTATTCCCGATTCTTCCTTTTTGGCTAGCATCAACATGTACTGGAGCTTTTCTAGCTTCGTCATTACATTGACATTTCTAGCTCTACCTATATCACTCCTGTGGTTTGCAGATGAAGTCATGAAACAATAATCCTCATTTTGATAGACCCCATTCTGACACAAACTGATCTATTTGGTTTCCCGTATACTGCCCTGCATATTGCATTTGATTCCCCATCTGTATACCCATAGCATTTCCTTGCTGATTCCCGATTACCTCAACCATTTGTCCTTCTTGACCCGTATATAACTGCGTATTGCCAGTGTACGGTGAATTCCATTGGTTGTTGTTACGTTGTATGAAGTTTAATGCCTTGGTGAGTAATGCAAAAGCATGTGCCAGATCAGTTGCAAAATTGTCTTGATGAGTTGCCATTGATGGTGTTGTATGATAAAGTTGGTACAGGATCGTTGCAAAGAAATAGGTGTTGTGGTTGTTGGAGGTTAAGCTTTGATATGTTGTGAAGCCTTGGTCTGATGTTGAAGATCGTTGAAGTTACAATTTAGATAAACAAAACAAATTAAATAATGTTACTAAATTTGACTAGACTATAATTTAGACAAAATCAAAAAGTTCACAAATTCGACAAAAGTTATGTAAATTATAATTTAGATAAAATGACAATTTCTATAGAAATTTCAATTTAACCAAAATTTATATAAATTAGGGCAAAATTTCAATTTAGATAGAATTTATCTAATTTATATAAATTTGTAATTTATATAATAAATCTAACTATCTTATACAAGATATTAGATATCCGATTGTCGAAGTATTTTGCACACTTATACAAGCGAGAAAATACCGAGTCCGTGATCCTTGAAGTTGTAGAAATTAAAAGTTTAAATCAAATTTATAAAAATTATTTAAGTTGAAAAGTTTAAATGAATTGCGAGGGACTGAATCTGCCAAATCTGAAAGTTCACAAATCTGCGGAAATTGAGAGGGACCAAATCTGTCAAACAGCGAAAGTTCACAAATCTACCTCAATTTTGATAAAGGACCAAAGTTGCCAATTAGCGATAGTTGAAACAATTTCGATAAGGGACCAGAATTGCCAACAGCCGGAAGTAGTTACAATTGCGATAGATTTGAGTAGTGCAATTTCGATAAAGTGCAGTTTACAATTGCGATAAGATTGCTTTTCACAATTGCGATAAGTGGACTTCGTCACAATTTCGATAAGACTTACTTGGCTCAATTGCGATAAACCCTTAATTATCGCAAACCTTATACAAGGTCTGGATTTTTTCACAAGTCGAAGATCTTATTTTTATTACTTTTCTTATACAAGAAATATAATAAAAACCAATGCGCAACTTTGAAGATTCGAACCCTTAGTCTTTATGAAGCACTTTTGTCGAGAAACTTTCTTCAAACCCACGTTAATCACACAAAAAGCTAATGACTTTTTTCACTAGTCTTCACAAAACAACCAAAAAGCTATAACCTTTTTGTCTTAAACACATTGAAACACAAAAAGCTCACAACTTTTTATCTAAAACTTCACGATCCGACAAAAACCTACTACTTTTTTGTTTTATCACGCGTAAAAATCAAAATGCTTGAAACTTTTTTCCTTAAAAACGCTCGATAAGCTTAAAAGCTACAAACTTTATCTCTTAAACTCACGTAAAACAGAAAAAACACGACTAAAGATGCAACTTTTAAGCTAAAATGATAAGAAGCAACGACACAACTAAGACCTAAATCCTTGTTTGGGGATATGATACCACTTGATGAGACTAAAGAACACAACTTTATCAACTAAATAAATAATATAGACTAAACAACCAACTAATATAATAACAATACTTAAAAGAAAGATGAGACTAGAATCTGTTATGCGTATAGAATGGATAGAATGGGAACCGTGTAATATTAGATTAAGAAAGACAAGATAAGAAAGAGATACAACCCACACACACTCCCACCTATACCCTCTCTATTGCCCACTAACTTATGAGGTGGGAGTGTAGTATTTATAGTGAGATAGAGTGATGCCCTAGTGGGCTTTCTTGGGCTTGTTTAGGCTTTATGTTCATGGATTGGACTTGAGCTTTTTCTTATAATACATGGACTAATATAGCTAGACAATTAACTAGATAACTTGGTCCAATCCATGTGCCCTTGACTATCCTATTACATAATACTCGACACAACACAAAGTCATATATTTGGGAATGACCATCACTTTATTTTTAATGCTAACAATAGACAAAAGGTCACAATTGATTGCAAACAACTAATCTTTCGACCCTTAAAGTTGTTTTCAATCAATCCAATTTGATAGACAAAAGCATTCTTATTACAACCACAATTAAGTTTCTTTGTTAAACCAAGAATAATGGGTGATAACAATCATTCATAGACAAATGATTATAGCTAGTTGGATAACAATAAATCTTTCGACCCTTAGCATTATTAACAACTAGTCAAACTTGATTAACAAATGTCACGATGAAACTTAACCACAATTGGATCTTAGAATTAACTTGAAATTGAATTAAAACATGTTATCACAATCATACGCAAATCATTTAGTCATAAACATCATCTAAGCAAGTGCACAAAGGCACTAGCCACTCATAGCAAACATGAACATAAACTCAGAATTTTGAACATTAGAAATCATGATTAAAAGTCTTACAATGATTGAAATGAGATTACAAATGATAAGGTAATGATACCCAAAGTATTGGTGTTGACTTCTTGAGGTTTTGACTTCCAAATGTTGACTTCTTGACCCTCTAAAGTGTAACAACCGTGATTTTAGCAGGTTAGTTTGACTAATAGTCTCAATCTATTTAACTTTTATGTGATGTGTAATATGTGCTTACGTGTGGTATATGTGCGGTTTATGGGTAATAAGTACGTGTGTTAGCACCTAAATCCCTTGATATGAGATTTTTATCATGTTGAGTAGTGTGAGTTTTGGGAGAAGTTCATTTTGATCGCCTTAGTAGTGTAGAAATGACTTGTGTAGTTTTGGTGTTTTGGTGGTGTTGCGTAACAAGTCTTCGTTCAAATATTTGAGCGTTAGTAAGTTACGTGGAGGTTATTTTTATGGAGTATATTAATGTTAAGTGTGAAAATTCTATTTTTGGAAACTTTATTTTGAAAATGATATTTTTTTCGGGATTGACGTAAAAACGAAGGTTTATCGCGTAAGGTGTTAATTTAAGTATAGGGTTTTTATAAAATATAAAGAATAAAAGGTTTTAAGTGTAATAATTAAATTTAATAAAAAAAAATATATATGTATTAAAAATCAGCTAGGAAAAAAAAGGAAAAAAAGGAAACAAAATCTTATTCTAATTACAAATCTTGGAGGAAAAGTTATCTAGAATAATCCTTAGACCATTATAAATACAAAACCAAAACCCCCATTCCTCCATAATCATAAATTTCGACCAACCTAAGGAAAAAGAAGAGAAGAGATTTTTTTAGGGTTTTCATTCTTCAAGAATTAAGGTAAATTTATAATACTTATGTTTAATTAATTTTTATAATTCATGTAGCAATAATATGATGGATTAGGGTTTATATTTAGATCTGTAAATTAATGAGATTAATCATGTTGGGATCATTAATTAGTAATATTATGGTGATTGGTGAAAAGATTAGGGTTTAAAACATGTTAATTAATGAGTTAGGGTTTTGACAGATTTATAAGGCTGTAAAGATTTGAATGCATTTAATAGATGGTGATGAGTTAAATCATGAATTTTATGTCTAAATTATAGTTCAATGAAAGAGCTTTCCAAAAAGTCCGACCACGATCAATTTTGAGGTCGGGAAGGCAGTCAAACGAATTTTATGAGTTAAGGTGTCAAAACTGTTAAACAGGGACAGAATTAGGGTAAAAGTATTGAGGTCAATGGTGACTTTTAAAGTGTAATTAGGGTTAGGCCTTCTTTGGGAATTGAGTTCTATATTATATTTGACTTCCACGCGAAAATTAGGCGATAATAAGTTGTGCGAGTAGGTCTACGGGGTCAAAACTTTTTGATGTCCGATCATATCCGAATCTGTAAAGTTGTCATGTTTGATTTTTCATTGAGTACTTGTATATGTTTTTGGGGCATGGCCTTCTGGAAGAAGCTTGTATGCTTATGAAGGATCATGGTGAATTTTTGGTGTGAGTTGTGAAGCTTTATTCGCTGTGATTTTATGTGGGTGAAAGTACCTTAGAAATCTGCGTTTCTGAAAGTTTTAATTAAGGGATTTAGTGAGTGTAAAGTATTGGGTGATGATTAGTATGGAGTCTAGGTAATCCATAGTGGGTTATATGAACCTTATACATCCATCATATATATATGTTACATGGACTATAGCTTTTGGCTTGGTCGCGTGTAATGTGATATTATTGTGTTGTATAGATTTGTGAGTTGCTTGTTTGGAAGCTGCGGAGTTGAGGTGAGTTCATAGTCCCATATTTTTACTTTGTTTTAAACTTGGGGTGGAGATGATGCTTGTTAACATTGTTTTGAGTTACTGTGATTATGTGTTGTTAAAATGCATGGACTTGTAATGGTTATTATATGTATACTGCATGTTATTGTGGTGTTTAATTGTGGTGATTATTTGAGTGGGAAAGTCCTAGTGGCTCTACTCATTATAATTATCTTGGATCGGTGGGCACGTTCCGTCCCAATAGTGGTGGTATTTGGATCGGTGGGCACGTTCCGTCCCAGTTTATTGGATCGGTGGGCACGTTCCGTCCCATAAGCTATGATTGCATGTTAGTTGTATAATAACTATATTGTTGCTGTCCTGCTATGTTTTATAATCACAGTGAACTAATGATCAAGGTGTTTTGTGTGTCTTAAACCTATGAATCTCACCAACATTATGTTGACGTTTTTAAGCATCATTTTCAGGTGAGCATTCTAAGGCTAAGATAGAAGGGCGCGATTAGAAGAGACCTAGTTTGCATTGAGGATGGCTTATCTTTGAATTTAGTTTGATTAAGTGAACTTTGTTTGTGATACTCGAATGTTTTTCATTATTACTTTATGTTTTAATGAAGATACCTTGGAGTTTGTTTTTGGTTGTTTTATTTTGGGGTATCGTTACGACACTTTGTGTCTGTACTTTGCTCTATTTATTTGCATATAGTAAATCTCTATATAGACGTCATGTGTTGTGATGATATCCATGATGTTGCACTCGCGTTTCCGCCATCAGCGAGGTGTGACAGATTGGTATCAGAGCCTTGGTTATAGAGAAGTAGGTGGTTGAACCTAGACTATAACCTAGGAGTCCCTCATATAGTTGCATTTAGGGTCTATGTGTGAGTATGGTATTTTATGTGTCTATTTTTCTTGAGTTTATGAGTAGTTTCGTCGAGTTTCGGACGCCGATTGGACCCTCATACTTAGTATTGTATACGTCGACCTCCCTCGCGTAAGAAGTTTCGTTGGGCTATCATTTTGCTACCGGTTGTAAGGGAAGTGGCAGGATGAAGCGGACTAACCGCAGAATCCGAGTTCCCGCTAGCATAAATCTATGTTAGGACAAGGATGGGATGTATATGGAAAACATTGATGGAGAAGAAGTGGAGAGGTTTGCAACCACGGTGACAGTTGGAGATGGAGCCGATACCAAGTACTCTAGGAAGTGTCCTCACTTCTCATATGAAGGAAAGGTGGTTCTGTCTAAACCTCGTGAGTTGTATGTACTTGTGGATCATGCGGAGTTTGAAGAGAGAAACAGGAATGGGTGGTTGAGCAAAAATGAAGGGGAGTTGGGATGGAATGATGTGGTATCGGATCGGGAGTCCGCAGCAGGTAGTAAGTTTAACCGATCTGAGTGGGGATGCAAGTGCAAGAGTAGAGTTTGAGCCATTGTGCGACGTCTTTTGTTTTGTGTCATGTTTTGGAATTCTTATATTGTCTTTTGCCGTCGGGAGCCATGTTGGAGCACGATTACTCCTGAATATTGGATCAGTTTTATCTATATGATTTTGACTATAGAGTTAAGTGGTCATTGGAATTGTTCCATGATCATTGGAATTGTTCCATGTGAGATGATTGTTTGCATGAAGTGTGGTCATAGGAGGAAGTACACTTGTGAAAGGGAGCATAGATAATTATGGTGGCCAACATAATTATACATGCTTCACAACACAAGTGGACTTGCAAGTATGATAACATGGATTGTGTTGTATATTAGGTGCTATGTGGTATATATGCGTTATCATTGAGATGTGTGGTTTTGGAAGCAAGTATGCGTGTGGAATAGGCCTTATAACTATGGTCGCGAACATAATTATAAGGGTATCAAACACGTAGATTTGTGACCATGATTACATTGATTGATGTTTGTTGTTATATGTTGTGGTAGATGTTATGTGGTATCATGTTGATGATGGTTGTATGGTTAGAGATGTATTCTCTTAACCGTTTGGGGAAATCGTTGTATGTGGGAGTGTGTGGGTGGTAAGATTCCATTCTACCTATCATATGAGGATACCTCATTTATCTGTTGGTACCAATGGTGAGATATTTAAGTTGGTTCGTTTGCTAGACTATTGAATGATGAGTCTGGTGAACTTTGACCGAGTATTGTGATTGAAATAGCTAGTGGTAAGGAGGTAGAGGTTGACAAGGTTATTCGTGGGTGTACTATAGTATTAGAGGGCATTCCATTCATGATTGATTTAATACCTTTTGGGCATGAGAGTTTTGATGTGGTGATAGGGATGAGCTGGTTGTCTAAGCATAGGGCCGAGGTCATATGCCACGAAAAGGTAGTTTGTATACCTTTGGAGAGTGGTGGTGTCCTTTGGATACAAGGAGAGTGCTTAGGGAAGGACTTGAAAACCCTTAAGACTGCGAAGGCTAAAGAACGTAAGATAGAAGAGATTCCTGTGGTATGTGAGTTTCCTGGCGTTTTTCCTGAGGACTTGTCCGGATTGCCTCCAATCCGTCAAGTTGAGTTCCGTATTGAGTTGATTCCTGGAGCGGCACCTGTGGCGAAACCCTATATCGTTTAGCACCCTCTGAGATGCAGGAGTGTCTGCGCAGTTGCAAGAACTTCAGGATAAGGGGTTTATCCGACCTAGTCACTTTCCGTTGGGAGCACCTGTGTTATTTGTTAAGAAGAAGGATGGTTCGTTCCGGATGTGTATTGACTATCGAGAGTTGAACAAGTTAACTGTTAAGAATCGGTATTCTCTTCCTAGGATCGATTATCCCCTTGACCAGCTGCAAGGTTCTCGATTCTTTTTGAAGATAGATCTACGTTATGGTTATCATCAGTTAAGAGTGCATGAGGAGGATATTCCGAAGACTGCTTTTAGGACGCGTTATGGACACTTTGAGTTCACGGTTATGCCATTTGGGCTGACAAATGCACCTGCGGTATTCATGGATTTAATGAATCGCGTTTGCAAGCCTTACTTGGATAAATTCGTGATTGTGTTCATAGATGACATTCTAATTTACTCTAAGTCGAAGGAGGAACATGGAGAACATTTGAAGTTGATCCTTGGAGTGCTGGAGAAGGAGAAATTGTACGCCAAGTTCTTAAAATGCGAGTTTTGGCTTGAGGAGGTACATTTTCTTGGACATGTAGTGAATAGTGAAGGAATTCATGTAGATCCTAGTAAGATAGAAGCGGTCAAGAATTGGAAGTCTCCTACGACGTCGTCCGAAATACGCTCATTCTTAGGATTGGCAGGATATTATCGAAGATTTATAGCGAATTTTTCGAAGATTGCTAAACCCCTTACTTTATTGACTCAGAAGAACAAGAAGTATGTTTAGGGAGAAGAGCAGGAGGTGGCTTTTCAGTCACTAAAGGATAGTTTGTGTAATGCACCTATTCAGACGTTACCTGATGGGCCGGATGATTTCGTTGAGTATTGTGATGCGTCGAATCAAGGATTTGGGTGTGTATTAATGCAAAGGGGTAAGGTGATAGCTTATGCATCCCGACAACTCAAGATTCATGAGAAGAATTATACCACTCATGATGTGAAGCTTGGTGCGGTAGTATTTGCTCTTAAGAATTGGAGACATTATCTGTATGGCACAAAGAGTGTTGTTTATACAAATCATAAGAGTCTTCAACATATTTTCAGTCAGAAGGAGCTGAATATGCGACAAAGAAGGTGGATTGAGTTATTTAGTGATTACGACTGCGAGATTCGCTATCATCCTGGAAAGGCGAATGTGGTAGCTGATGCTTTAATTAGAAAGGAGCGGATTAAGCCTAAGCGTGTGCGAGCGATGTGTATGAAACTACAGTCGGGAATTAAGGGTAAGATATTGGCAGCACAAGAGGAAGCTCTTAATGATGAGAATGCGACCGCTGAGATGTTGCGTGGATTGGATAAGCAAATGGAGAAAAAGGAGGATGGTGGACTGTATTTCTTAGATAGAATATGGGTTCCATCGGTAGGAGGTGTAAGGGAGTTGATAATGGATGAGGCTCATAAGTCGAGATACTCGATTCATCCGGGATCGGACAAGATGTATTATGATCTTAGAGATGCTTACTGGTGGCCGGGAATGAAGAGGGAAATAGCTGAATATGTTAGCCAATGCTTGACTTGTTTGAAAGTTAAGGCTGAGCTTCAGAAACCCTCCGGATTGTTACAACAGTTGCCGATTCCTGAGTGGAAATGGGAGAGAATAACAATGGATTTTATTACTAAGTTGTCTCGAACAAATAGTGGACATGACACGATATGGGTCATAGTGGACAGACTGACGAAGTCTGCACATTTTCTGGCCATTCTTGAGGATTATAAGATGGAAAAGCTGGCGAGAATTTATATTAATGAGATTGTGGCGAGACATGGTGTGCCTGTGTCGATTATCTCTGATCGCGATAGTAGGTTTACCTTGCGATTCTGGCAATCGTTGCAAAAGGCGTTGGATACGCGTTTGGATATGAGCACTGCTTATCATCCACAAACTGATGGGCAAAGTAAGCGAACGATTCAGACTTTGGAAGATTTACTTAGGGCGTGTGCTATTGATTTTGGAGGAAGCTGGGATACTCATCTGCCTTTGGCGGAGTTTTCCTATAATAACAGCTATCATTCCAGTATTAGATATGCACCATTTGAAATGTTGTATGGAAGGAAGTGTAGATCACCTATTCTATGGGCAGAGGTTGGAACAAGCCAACTAATTGGTCCTGAAATAGTGCAAGAGACTACGGATAAGGTGTTTCGGATTAAGGAAAGACTTAAGGCAGCAAGAGATCGCCAAAAGAGTTATGTGGATAATCGCCGTAAACCTTTGGAGTTTAGTGTTGGTGATTTTGTAATGCTAAAAGTGTCTCCTTGGAAAGGTGTTGTGCGTTTCGGTAAGAAAGGCAAATTAGCACCAAGGTATGTAGGACTGTTTGAAATTACAGAGCGGATTAGACTTGTGGCATATCGGTTGAGATTGCTTGAGGAATTAAGTAGTGTACATGATACGTTCCACGTATCTAATTTGAAGAAATGTTTGGCGGATGCTAGTTTGCATGTGCCATTAGATGAGATTAAGGTAGATAAGACTCTTCACTTTGTTGAGGAACATGTTGAGATTATGGATCGAGAGGTTAAGAGTATGAAGCGTGGTAAGATAGCGTTGGTAAAGGTATGTTGGAATTCCAAACGTGGTCCTGAGTTTACATGGAAACGTGAGGATCAGATGAGATCCAAGTACCCGAAGTTGTTTGCTGAGAAGGTTGATGAGACGAGCTGTTAAATCTCGGGCCGCGATTTCCCTAAGTGGGGGATGATGTAACAACCGTGATTTTAGCAGGTTAGTTTGACTAATAGTCTCAATCTATTTAACTTTTATGTGATGTGTAATATGTGCTTACGTGTGGTATATGTGCGGTTTATGGGTAATAAGTACGTGTGTTAGCACCTAAATCCCTTGATGTGAGATTTTTATCATGTTGAGTTGTGTGAGTTTTGGGAGAATGAATGATCGCCTTAGCGGTGTAGAAATGACTTGTGTAGTTTTGGTGTTTTGGTGGTGTTGCGTAACAAGTCTTCGTTCAAATATTTGAGCGTTAGTAAGTTACGTGGAGGTTATTTTTATGGAGTATATTAATGTTAAGTGTGAAAATTCTATTTTTGGAAACTTTATTTTGAAAATGATATTTTTTTCCGGATTGTCGTAAAAATGAAGGTTTATCGCGTAAGGTGTTAATTTAAGTATAGGGTTTTTATAAAATATAAAGAATACAAGGTTTTAAGTGTAATGATTAAATTTAATAAAAAAAAATAAAAAAAATATATATATGTATTAAAAATCGGCTAGGAAAAAAAAAGGAAAAAAAGGAAACAAAATCTTATTCTAATTACAAATCCTGGAGGAAAAGTTATCTAGAATAATCCTTAGACCATTATAAATACAAAATCAAAACCCCCATTCCTCCCTAATCATAAATTTCGACCAACCTAAGGAAAAAGAAGAGAAGAGATTTTTTTAGGGTTTTCATTCTTCAAGAATTAAGGTAAATTTATAATACTTATGTTTAATTAATTTTTATAATTCATGTAGCAATAATACGATGGATTAGGGTTTATATTTAGATCTGTAAATTAATGAGATTAATCATGTTGGGATCATTAATTAATAATATTATGGTGATTGGTGAAAAGATTAGGGTCTAAAACATGTTAATTAATGAGTTAGGGTTTTGACAGATTTATAAGGCTGTAAAGATTCGAATTCATTTAATAGATGGTGATGAGTTAAATCATGAATTTTATGTCTAAATTATAGATCAATGAAATAGCTTTCCAAAAAGTCCTACCACGATCAATTTTGAGGTCGGGAAGGCAGTCAAACGAATTTTATGAGTTAAGGTGTCAAAACTGTTAAACCGGGACAGAATTAGGGTAAAATTATTGAGGTCAATGATGACTTTTAACGTGTAATTAGGGTGTTAGGACTTCTTTGGGAATTGAGTTCTATATTATATTTGACTTCCACGCGAAAATTAGACGATAATAAGTTGTGCGAGTAGGTCTACGGGGTCAAAAAATTTTGATGTCCGATCAGATCCGAATCTGGAAAGTTGTCATGTTTGATTTTTCATTGAGTACTTGTGTATGTTTTTGGTGCATGGCCTTCTGGGAGAAGCTTGTATGCTTATGAAGGATCATGGTGAATTTTTGGTGTGAGTTGTGAAGCTTTATTCGCTGTGATTTTATGTGGGTAAACGTACCTTAGAAATCTGCGTTTCTAAAAGTTTTAATTAAGGGATTTAGTGAGTGTAAAGTATTGGGTGATGATTAGTATGGAGTCTAGGTAATCCATAGTGGGTTATATGAACCTTAGACATCCATCATATATATGTGTTACATGGACTATAGCTTTTGGCTTGGTCGCGTGTAATGTGATATTATTGTGTTGTATAGATTTGTGAGTTGCTTGTTTGGAAGCTGCGGAGTTGAGGTGAGTTCATAGTCCCATATTTTTACTTTGTTTTAAACTTGGGGTGGAGATGATGCTTGTTAATATTGTTTTGAGTTACTGTGATTATGTGTTGTTAAAATGCATGGACTTGTAATGGTTATTATATGTATACTGCATGTTATTGTGGTGTTTAATTGTGGTGATTATTTGAGTGGGAAAGTCCTAGTGGCTCTACTCATTATAATTATCTTGGATCGGTGGGCACGTTTTGTCCCAATGGTTGTGGTATTTGGATCGGTGGGCACGTTCCGTCCCAGTTTATTGGATCGGTGGGCACGTTCCGTCCCGTAAGCTATGATTGCATGTTAGTTGTATAATAACTATATTGTTGCTGTCCTGCTATGTTTTATAATCACAGTGAACTAATGATCAAGGTGTTTTGTGTGTCTTAAACCTATGAATCTCACCAACATTATGTTGACGTTTTTAAGCATCATTTTCAGGTGAGCATTCTAAGGCTAAGATAGAAGGGCGCGATTAGAAGAGACCTAGTTTGCATTGAGGATGGCTTATCTTTGAATTTAGTTTGATTAAGTGAACTTTGTTTGTGATACTCGAATGTTTTTCATTATTACTTTATATTTTAATGAAGATACCTTGGAGTTTGTTTTTGGTTGTTTTATTTTGGGGTATCTTTACGACACTTTGTGTCTGTACTTTGCTCCATTTATTTGCATATAGTAAATCTCTATATAGACGCCATGTGTTGTGATGATATCAATGATGTTGCACTCGCGTTTCCACCATCGGCGAGGTGTGACAGATTGGTATCAGAGCCTTGGTTATAGAGAAGTAGGTGGTTGAACCTAGACTATAACCTAGGAGTCCCTTATATAGTTGCATTTAGGGTCTATGTGTGAGTATGGTATTTTATGTGTCTATTTTTCTTGAGTTTATGAGTAGTTTCGTCCCGTTTCGGACGCCGATTGGACCCTCATACTTAGTATTGTATACGTCGACCTCCCTCGCGTAAGAAGTTTCGTTGGGCTATCATTTTGCTACCGGTTGTAAGGGAAGTGGCAGGATGAAGCGGACTAACCGCAGAATCCGAGTTCCCGCTAGCATAAATCTATGTTAGGACAAGGATGGGATGTATATGGAAAACATTGATGGAGAAGAAGTGGAGAGGTTTGTAACCACGGTGACAGTTGGAGATGGAGCCGATACCAAGTACTCTAGGAAGTGTCCTCACTTCTCATATGAAGGAAAGGTGGTTCTGTCTAAACCTCGTAAGTTGTATGTACTTGTGGATTATGCGGAGTTGGAAGAGAGAAACAGGAATGGGTGGTTGAGCAAAAATGAAGGGGAGTTGGGATGGAATGACATGGTATCGGATCGGGAGTCCGCAGCAGGTAGTAAGTTTAACCGATCTGAGTGGGGATGCAAGTGCGAGAGTGAAGTTTGAGCCATTGTGCGACGTCTTTTGTTTTGGGTCATGTTTTGGAATTCTTATATTGTCTTTTACCGTCGGGAGCCATGTTGGAGCACGATTACTCCTGAATATTGGATCAGTTTTATCTATGTGATTTTGACTATAGAGTTAAGTGGTCATTGGAATTGTTCCATGATCGTTGGAATTGTTCCATGTGAGATGATTGTTTGCATGAAGTGTGGTCATAGGAGGAAGTACACTTGTGAAAGGGAGCATAGATAATTATGGTGGCCAACATAATTATACATGCTTCACAACACAAGTGGACTTGCAAGTATGATAACATGGATTGTGTTGTATATTAGGTGCTATGTGGTATATATGCGTTATCATTGAGATGTGTGGTTTTGGAAGCAAGTATGCGTGTGGAATAGGCCTTATAACTATGGTCGCGAACATAATTATAAGGGTATCAAACACGTAGATTTGTGATCATGATTACATTGATTGATGTTTGTTGTTATATGTTGTGGTAGATGTTATGTGATATCATGTTTATGATGGTTATATGGTTAGAGATGTATTCTCTTAACCGTTTGGGGAAATCGTTGTATGTGGGAGTGTGTGGGTGGTAAGATTCCATTCTACCTATCATATGAGGATACCTCATTTATCTGTTGGTACCAATGGTGTGATATTTAAGTTGGTTCGTTTGCTAGACTATTGAATGATGAGTCTGGTGAACTTAGACCAAGTATTGTGATTGAAATAGCTAGTGGTAAGGAGGTAGAGGTTGACAAGGTTATTCGTGGGTGTACTATAGTATTAGAGGGCATTCCATTCATGATTGATTTTATACCTTTTAGGCATGGGAGTTTTGATGTGGTGATAGGGATGAGCTGGTTGTCGAAGCATAGGGCCGAGGTTATATGCCACGAAAAGGTAGTTCTTATACCTTTGGAGAGTGGTGGTGTCCTTCGGATACAAGGAGAGTGCTTAGGGAAGGACTTGAAAACCCTTAAGACTGCGAAGACTAAAGAAGGTAAGATAGAAGAGATTCCTGTGGTATGTGAGTTTCCTGGCGTTTTTCCTGAGGACTTGTCCGGATTGCCTCCAATCCGTCAAGTTGAGTTCCGTATTGAGTTGATTCCTGGAGCGGCACCTGTGGCGAAACCCTATATCGTTTAGCACCCTCTGAGATGCAGGAGTGTCTGCGCAGTTGCAAGAACTTCAAGATAAGGGGTTTATCCGACCTAGTCACTTTCCGTTGGGAGCACCTGTGTTATTTGTTAAGAAGAAGGATGGTTCATTCCGGATGTGTATTGACTATCGAGAGTTGAACAAGTTAACTGTTAAGAATCGGTATTCTCTTCCTAGGATCGATGATCCCCTTGACCAGCTGCAAGGTTCTCGATTCTTTTCGAAGATAGATCTACGTTATGGTTATCATCAGTTAAGAGTGCATGAGGAGGATATTCCGAAGACTGCTTTTAGGACGCGTTATGGACACTTTGAGTTCACGGTTATGCCATTTGGGCTGACAAATGCACCTGCGGTATTCATGGATTTAATGAATCGCGTTTGCAAGCCTTACTTGGATAAATTCGTGATTGTGTTCATAGACGACATTCTAATTTACTCTAAGTCGAAGGAGGAACATGGAGAACATTTGAAGTTGATCCTTGGAGTGCTGGAGAAGGAGAAATTGTACGCCAAGTTCTCAAAATCCGAGTTTCGGCTTGAGGAGGTACATTTTATTGGACATGTGGTGAATAGTGAAGGAAGTCATGTAGATCCTAGTAAGATAGAAGCGGTCAAGAATTGGAAGGCTCCTACGACGTCGTCCGAAATACGCTCATTCT
Source organism: Artemisia tridentata subsp. tridentata (assembly GCA_021014915.2). NCBI lineage: Eukaryota > Viridiplantae > Streptophyta > Magnoliopsida > Asterales > Asteraceae > Artemisia > Artemisia tridentata. The sequence goes on along the minus strand of CP139503.1, from coordinate 148,162,817 downwards.
TAGGATTGGCAGGATATTATCGAAGATTTATAGCAAATTTTTCAAAGATTGCTAAACCCCTTACTTTATTGACTCAGAAGAACAAGAAGTATGTTTGGGGAGAAGAGCAGGAGGTGGCTTTTTAGTCACTAAAGGATAGTTTGTGTAATGCACCTATTCTGACGTTACCTGATGGGCCGGATGATTTCGTTGTGTATTGTGATGCGTCGAATCAAGGATTTGGGTGTGTATTAATGCAAAGGGGTAAGGTGATAGCTTATGCATCCCGACAACTCAAGATTCATGAGAAGAATTATACCACTCATGATGTGGAGCTTGGTGCGGTAGTATTTGCTCTTATGAATTGGAGACATTATTTGTATGGCACTAAGAGTATTTTTTATACAGATCATAAGAGTCTTCAGCATATTTTTAGTCAGAAGGAGCTGAATATGCGACAAAGAAGGTGGATTGAGTTATTTAGTGATTACGACTGCGAGATTCGCTATCATCCTGGAAAGGCGAATGTGGTAGCTGATGCTTTAATTAGAAAGGAGCGGATTAAGCCTAAGCGTGTGCGAGCGATGTGTATGAAACTATAGTCGGGAATTAAGGGTAAGATATTGGCAGCACAAGAGGAAGCTCTTAATGATGAGAATGCGACCGCTGAGATGTTGCGTGGATTGGATAAGCAAATGGAGAAAAAGGAGGATGGTGGACTGTATTTCTTAGATAGAATATGGGTTCCATCGGTAGGAGGTGTAAGGGAGTTAATAATGGATGAGGCTCATAAGTTGAGATACTCGATTCATCCGGGATCGGACAAGATGTATTATGATCTTAGAGATGCTTACTGGTGGCCGGGAATGAAGAGGGAAATAGCTGAATATGTTAGCCAATGCTTGACTTGTTTGAAAGTTAAGGCTGAGCATCAGAAACCCTCAGGATTGTTACAACAGTTGCCGATTCCTGAGTGGAAATGGGAGAGAATAACAATGGATTTTATTACTAAGTTGCCTCGAACAAATAGTGGACATGACACGATATGGGTCATAGTGGACAGACTGACGAAGTCTGCACATTTTCTGGCCATTCGTGAGGATTATAAGATGGAGAAGCTGGCGAGAATTTATATTAATGAGATTGTGGCGAGACATGGTGTGCCTGTGTCGATTATCTCTGATCGCGATAGTAGGTTTACCTCGCGATTCTGGCAATCGTTGCAAAAGGCGTTGGATACGCGTTTGGATATGAGCACTGCTTATCATCCACAAACTGATGGGCAAAGTAAGCGAACGATTCAGACTTTGGAAGATTTACTTAGGGCGTGTGCTATTGATTTTGGAGGAAGCTGGGATACTCATCTGCCTTTGGCGGAGTTTTCCTATAATAACAGCTATCATTCCAGTATTAGATGTGCACCATTTGAAATGTTGTATGGAAGGAAGTGTAGATCACCTATTCTATGGGCAGAGGTTGGAACAAGCCAACTAATTGGTCCTGAAATAGTGCAAGAGACTACGGATAAGGTGTTTTGGATTAAGGAAAGACTTAAGGCAGCAAGAGATCGCCAAAAGAGTTATGCGGATAATCGCCGTAAACCTTTGGTGTTTTGTGTTGGTGATTTTGTAATGCTAAAAGTGTCTCCTTGGAAAGGTGTTGTGCGTTTCGGTAAGAAAGGCAAATTAGCACCAAGGTATGTAGGACCGTTTGAAATTATAGAGCGGATTGGACTTGTGGCATATCGGTTGAGATTGCTTGAGGAATTAAGTAGTGTACATGATACGTTCCACGTATCTAATTTGAAGAAATGTTTGGCGGATGCTAGTTTTCATGTGCCATTAGATGAGATTAAGGTAGATAAGACTCTTCACTTTGTTGAGGAACCTGTTGAGATTATGGATCGAGAGGTCAAGAGTATGAAGCGTGGTAAGATAGCATTGGTAAAGGTACGTTGGAATTCCAAACGTGGTCCTGAGTTTACTTGGGAACGTGAGGATCAGATGAGATCCAAGTACCCGAAGTTGTTTGCTGAGAAGGTTGATGAGACGAGCTGTTAAATCTCGGGACGCGATTTCCCTAAGTGGGGGATGATGTAACAACCGTGATTTTAGCAGGTTAGTTTGACTAATAGTCTCAATCTATTTAACTTTTATGTGATGTGTAATATGTGCTTATGTGTGGTATATGTGCGGTTTATGGGTAATAAGTACGTGTGTTAGCACCTAAATTCCTTGATGTGAGATTTTTATCATGTTGAGTAGTGTGAGTTTTGGGAGAAGTTCATTTTGATCGCCTTAGCGGTGTAGAAATGACTTGTGTAGTTTTGGTGTTTTGGTGGTGTTGCGTAACAAGTCTTCGTTCAAATATTTGAGCGTTAGTAAGTTACGTGGTGGTTATTTTTATGGAGTATATTAATGTTAAGTGTGAAAATTCTATTTTTGGAAACTTTATATTGAAAATGATATTTTTTTCCGGATTGTCGTAAAAACGAAGGTTTATTGCGTAAGGTGTTAATTTAAGTATAGGGTTTTTATAAAATATAAAGAATACAAGGTTTTAAGTGTAATAATTAAATTTAATAAAATATATATATATATATATATATATATATATATATATATATATATATATATATATATATATATATATATATATATATATGTATTAAAAATCGGCTAGGAAAAAAAAAAGGAAAAAAAGGAAACAAAATCTTATTCTAATTACAAATCTTGGAGGAAAAGTTATCTAGAATAATCCTTAGACCATTATAAATACAAAATCAAAACCCCCATTCCTCCCTAATCATAAATTTCGACCAACCTAAGGAAAAAGAAGACAAGAGATTTTTTTAGGGTTTTCATTCTTCAAGAATTAAGGTAAATTTATAATACTTATGTTTAATTAATTTTTATAATTCATGTAGCAATAATATGATGGATTAGGGTTTATATTTAGATCTATAAATTAATGAGAATAATCATGTTGGGATCATTAATTAATAATATTATGATGATTGGTGAAAAGATTAGGGTTTAAAACATGTTAATTAATGAGTTAGGGTTTTGACAGATTTATAAGGCTGTAAAGATTCGAATGCATTTAATAGATGGTGATGAGTTAAATCATGAATTTTATGTCTAAATTATAGTTCAATGAAATAGCTTTCCAAAAAGTCCAACCACGATCAATTTTGAAGTCGGGAAGGCAGTCAAACGAATTTTATGAGTTAAGGTGTCAAAACTGTTAAACCGGGACAGAATTAGGGTAAAAGTATTGAGGTCAATGATGACTTTTAACGTGGAATTAGGGTTAGGCCTTCTGTGGGAATTTAGTTCTATATTATATTTGACTTCCACGCAAAAATTAGGTGATAATAAGTTGTGCGAGTAGGTCTACGGGGTCAAAACTTTTTGATGTCCGATCAGATCCGAATCTAGAAAGTTGTCATGTTTGATTTTTCATTGAGTACTTTTGTATGTTTTTGGTGCATGGCCTTCTGGGAGAAGCTTTTATGCTTATGAAGGATCACGGCGAATTTTTGGTGTGAGTTGTGAAGCTTTATTCGCTGTGATTTTATGTGGGTGAAAGTACCTTAGAAATTTGCGTTTCTGAAAGTTTTAATTAAGGGATTTAGTGAGTGTAAAGTATTGGGTGATGATTAGTATGGAGTCTAGGTAATCCATAGTGGGTTATATGAACCTTAGACATCCATCATATATATGTGTTACATGGACTATAGCTTTTGGCTTGGTCGCGTGTAATGTGATATTATTGTGTTGTATAGATTTGTGAGTTGCTTGTTTGGAAGCTGCGGAGTTGAGGTGAGTTCATAGTTCCATATTTTTACTTTGTTTTAAACTTGGGGTGGAGATGATGCTTGTTAATATTGTTTTGAGTTACTATGATTATGTGTTGTTAAAATGCATGGACTTGTAATGGTTATTATATGTATACTGCATGTTATTGTGGTGTTTAATTGTGGTGATTATTTGAGTGGGAAAGTCCTAGTGGCTCTACTCATTATAATTATCTTGGATCGGTGGGCACGTTCCGTCCCAATAGTGGTGGTATTTGGATCGGTGGGCACGTTCCATCCCAGTTTATTGGATCGGTGGGCACGTTCCGTCCCATAAGCTATGATTGCATGTTAGTTGTATAATAACTATATTGTTGCTGTCCTGCTATGTTTTATAATCACAGTGAACTAATGATCAAGGTGTTTTGTGTGTCTTAAACCTATGAATCTCACAAACATTATGTTGACGTTTTTAAGCATCATTTTCAGGTGAGCATTCTAAGGCTAAGATAGAAGGGCGCGATTAGAAGAGACCTAGTTTGCATTGAATGGCTTATCTTTGAATTTAGTTTGATTAAGTGAACTTTGTTTGTGATACTCGAATGTTTTTCATTATTACTTTATGTTTTAATGAAGATACCTTGGAGTTTGTTTTTGGTTGTTTTAATTTGGGGTATCGTTACAACACTTTGTGTCTGTACTTTGCTCTATTTATTTGCATATAGTAAATCTCTATATAGACGCCATGTGTTGTGATGATATCCATGATGTTGCACTCGCGTTTTCGCCATCGGCGAGGTGTGACATAAAGCTTCCTAGACTTCTAAGGACGAATTTAGAACTTTTGAGATAGTATTTTGAGAGTGGTTAGTTAATTGGTGAAAATGGGATTGATTGCATATGAATTATGTTGCACAAATGGCTCTATTTATAGTACGCCCAAGGCCTAGGGTCTTAAATGCTCCAACTTGGCTTCCAAGTAGAGTAGAATAGCCTAGAAGATTCCTGGGAAGGGCCTAAAATCGTTGGAATGAAGATACAAGGCTTATTGATGAAGTTTGGGAAAACATACAACTTCCAACCGATCGGTTGGTCTTCAAATGTGGCCTCCATCCGAATCAGTTGCGGGCTGCATCCGATCGGATGGAGTGCTGCTGTAGACTCATTTTTGGACTTTTGGCTTTTGGTTTATTTCTTTCTCATAGCACTTGGTTCTCCATCCAAACTTGATTCTTTCTTTGTCTTGAAACTTGTCAACTTGAATACTTGGACCTTTATTCTCTGAAATGCCTTTTTGGAATGTGGTTCTGGACACGGGAATCTTCGTATAATCATAAATATTTCCTTCTTCCTCATTCTTTCACTTTTTTCTTCCTTTTTCCTGTTTTTGGCTACATATACTTTGCAAGCATACTTTGGTATGATTAAGTAACAAAAGCATATAAATATAACCAAATAACATATAAAAAAGCACGAATAACGCTACTAAAAGCATGAACAATTTGAGCGTTATCAAATTCCCCCACACTTAAACTTTGCTTGCCCTCAAGAAAATCTAGAAGTAAAAACAATTATCCACATGGTATACAAGTATGATTAGAAAAATGTGATGCAAACCTATCAAGTACAAGTACAAGTTAGATTCATCATTTTAAGCTTTTATGGTTGAAGCATCGAGATGTTTGACAATACCCAAATGATTTTCTTGCTTGATTGGTATGTGCTTAAACACATACCTTTTCTTGACCAAAACCGGACTCAAATAGACCAAAAACTAACAAATTATGCCAAATATCTCGTGTTTTTGTGTTTATGATTGTGCAGGGATGGATATCGAAAAAGGACAAGAAAATCGAGCAAAAACCGGGAAACCGAGCACGAGATTTGGAAGAGTGTCAAAAGCCGATGCCGGGAAGCAAAAAGTCAATGTCAACCCTTGAAGAATCATCAAATGAAAAATGAAGCCCTTGAATCAAATTGGAAAAGTTGCAAAATTAGTCCCTGGGATTTCAGAAATTACACCTTTGGTCCTTATACTTTACCTAAACCTTAATTCTAAAATCCTACACTACATATTATCCGGATTTATTACCCAACTCACAAAATTAAACCCACACCAAAAACAGCCCACCTCTTAAACCATAAACCCAAGCCCAAAACCTAAACCCATTTACCCGACCCAACACCCACAAAACCCGGTCAAAGTATAACTCAAAACACACTCAAAAAAATATTAAAAAAAAACACACACACACCCACACGCGCGCCTAATCTTTACCCAGAAATTCACTGTTTACGAACCCTAATTACTGCAACCTTAAAATTACCTCATCCCATTCATAATTACCTCATCATTAAAAGTTCTAGAAGAACCTGACAGCTGCCAGGGACACGTAGGAGTTTTTGATTGAAGGGAACACCTCATATGGTTGATCAAACGGCTGAGATTGAAGCGTATAGAGCAAGGGTTGATCAATGGCTTGGATTGCTTGAAGGAAGACCCTGGAAGGATCTGTTGAGGCCTATAAATAGCCCCATCCTCACTCACGGTGGAAGAGTTAGATAGTTAGTAGATTCTTTAGGTTAGTATGGTGTAGGATTAGATTAGGTGTAGTTATGATCAGCTTATTGTTTAAGGTTTCAGTGTATTTGCTTTCCATTCTTCAAATTGTACTCATTTCAGTTTTAATGTAAGTTTCCTTTTATTCAGTGATTAGTTTTTTTTTATAAAAGCTAAGTTTACTGTTAATCTGCTTATTTCAAGTGCTTCTTTTCCATTATTTTCTGCTTTTCTAGACTTAAAATAGATTAACTAGAAGTTTCCCTTCCATAGCATAGCTTTTTGGTACTTGTTGCAGTGTAATAAGGTCTTTTCAGTCCACTAAAGGTGTGTTTGGTTCTATGGGTCAAAATGGATCAGAATGTGTTATCCATGTTCATGTGTAAACTTCCCAAGTTTGATCTAGATTACCTCAGCCAATATTAGTTGCTTTTAGAAACAATTAAGCTGTTTTAATAAATTTTTAGGTTTAATATTAGTAGAGTAAAATTTAGAAGCTGATTCTGAGCTTATAGGCTTGTTGCTGCTATAAGCTGGTTTGAGGTTTACTTTTTGTGTCTTTGAGTCAAATATAGTCTATTAGCTGTGATTTTTAAGTGTCAAATGGTATTAGTCAATTTTTAGTTTGTGCTTGTGTTACAGTTCCATATTAACCAAAACTAGTGTCTAAATGCTCCTTTATCAGATTCTTTTTATAAGCTCAACCTTTTTTCAAATTTAATGAAATCAGTTTTTAATAAATCTTTAGTTTTCAAATTTTATCTGTTTTTATTTTTTATGGCTTATCTCTTTTGTTTGCTAGCTTAATTTTAAGTCCAAAATTGCCTTTTCAAGCATGTTGTCTGCTGTCATGTTCTGTCCCAAATAGCTTAGTTGACAGCTTATTTTTAAGCATCACTAAAGTTTCTCTTTGCCCCATTTTGATTTTACAAGTAGCCTTAAGTATAAGCTCAATCTGTTTTTGATTTTTAGGTCTTAGACTATAGCTGTGATAGCTTTTTGAATAGCTTAAAAGTACCTTAGTACCTTCTTTTTAGGATTGCTCAGTTTGAGCTTTTGCTTAATTTGATTTATTCAGTGCTTATCTGTTTATGGAATGTGTTTTTTTTGGTTCTTAAAAGTTGTTTTAAGCTTAATTTAGTGTGTTTGTTGGTATTTGAGCTTTTTGGAATGTTTGGTTAAGCTGTAGCTTATTTTTAGCTTATTTCTCATTAGCTTATTCTCTGTTCAGCTTATTTAGTCTTAATCAGTTCCTGAAATTATTTTTCTTAGATTTAGAATTAAATTTTAGATTTACTCAGTTTTTTCCAGATTTTTCCAACTTGTTTTAATATTTTTAATCATTTAAATAGTTTTAATTAGTTTTTAATTCATAAAAAATTATTAAAAAGTCAAAAAAATATTTTTCTTTTTCCCTAAATTTTCTTTTAGTAAATAGAATGTAGGAAAATTATTTTCATGCCCGTAGGATTAGTAGTGCTTCGATTTCACTTTTAATTTTTGCGCGCTTACGTTTATTTTTAGTAAAACACTCGTTTTAGTTTTAATTACGATTTAGCTTAATTGTTCTTTACGTTATTATTTCATATGCTTTATTTCTTTATTTCTAGTGTTGATTTACTTTCCGTAGTGATAAAAACCAAAATCATTCACTTTTATCTCTCATTCACTACACGAATCACGTCCCGGGAACACAAATTCCATTCGATCTTCATCGGGACAACGAACCTGGGGTTTTCACATTATTTACCTTTTGTGATTTCTCCCTTGATCTATAATTGAAAAACCATTGATAAACATTACTAATCACCTCACGAAAAGGAAATGAAATATAATTCACTCAAAACACTCATTTGTATGGTTGGTGGAGTATATTAGAGAAATCAAACTCATTTGCTCAGTCATGATTTAAATATTACCATAGGCTTGTAAAAGAAACAAAACTACACCGATATGGCGTGAGCCCCAAGTATACATATCAAAGAGGTCTTTTATTCGGGTTTAAGGCTTCAAGGGTTATATCAGACTTATGTGAAAATATCTTATGCAAAACATAATAGATCGCTGGCACGGATTCTTGCATTACCAAATAACGGATGGTCACTACGGCATATCTTGGATCGCTGGCGCGCTATTCACATAACGGATGGTCACCAAAATACACACTAGATAGCTAGCGCGCTATCTAATTCCTCAAGAAATCGGATGGTCACTACATGTCAATACACTTGATAATTCCACAAAGTCAAAAGGTAAGGATGAGACATGGGATATGTTTAGAAAGGTTGATGATAAAGAATATACAAAATAGTCAAAGTATACTAACCAAATGTTGCTAGCTATTACGAACCACTATCATGCAATCTTGAGAAAACTCCATACTTTATTGATCCATACATTATTCACTAGCTCATTGGCTATTCTTGTCACCTTATAGTTGCGATGACCTTTTTTTTTTTTTTTTTTTTTTTTTTTTTTTTTGAACATAAATTTTCACTTGTCATCTTATAGTTGCGATGACTTTTCTTTCACTTTACTTTGCTAACTTGGAGTTTGCAACTTTCTTCGAATTTTTTATGATTTCCCATATAACATCCATCTTGTCAAATAGCTAGCAACCAACCAAGACTTGACTAAGGGTAAGGCTAGGTTAAAAAGTTTAAAATCTTTTTGTATTTTTCTGGATTTTACCAAAAGAAAAGATTGGCTCAGAAGGTGTAACTAGGGGTATCTAGCGTTAAAGATAAACGCTAACAATAGGGTTTATATCGGTGGTTAACTAGTTAGTGTAACTAGCTAAATATCAATACGGAAGGCTATTTGGGTTCAATCCTAAGGTTGCCTCTTATCACGCATATACACTTACATCACACACGAAATGTGATCTCACAACGGTCTCGTAATGATTTACAAGCACAAGTTCTAGAATAAATAAAATCACCGGCACACTCATAGCAAAAGAATCAAAGCATAAAAGATGTATGCTAAATTCAGAACGGCTTAATTCCTCACAATTTAGGTGGAAAGGCTATAATATGTGCTAGCTAATGTTATCGATCCCAGAATGGATTGCAATATTAATCGGGACACATCTCAATTTTTCAAAAATTATAGGTTTTACCAGTGGATAGATCCATTTATTCTAATATATTATCCTAAAGATGACAAATAACTAGATCACAAAGGCAAACAAAATTAAAAATTTAGCTCGAAATTTACAATCTATCCTTATTTTCTGATTCAACCCCCACACTTAAGTTAAGCATTGTCCTCAATGTGATAAACGAACTTCAAGGAATGAAAATTGGGAAATGAGAGAGTAAACCTTATTTTTCGTGCTTCTTATGATTCTTTGATCCAAGCGTCCAAGCTTTGTAATCATTACATGCAGTAATCTTTAAAACAAACAAAACAAACACACGAAATATTTCTACGTTTTATTCAAAAGTCAGTGGTACACCCCCACACTTAAGTTCAACTAAGGGATTAGAGAAACTTTGGGATGTAATCACTTTGAAAAATAAATTAAGAAGTAAAAATAGCTAATACACGGGTTGCCTCCCGAGAAGCGCTTGTTTTATTAACGAGTCATCAGCCTGACTCAAACTTCCTTTAGTCTACGTTGGTGCAATTTTTGGTCTCTTCTTTGAAAATTTTGAAACATACACCACGTTTCCTATCACTATTTCTTCTCCAGTTTCATCTATGTCTTCCAACTTCACTCTTTCCCAAGCTTGAGGAAGAACATCATAGATAAATTCAGCATTTTCCTTGTAGTCGGTTGGAAAAGGTGTCAGAAATGTGATAGATTCATATTCTGATTCAGGCGGAATTTCTTTGATAGAAATCTTGTTCATTTGCTCCTTATCATAGTATAATTTAATTCGGTGACCATTGACAATGAAACTTCCACCTTGTTTGTCATATAATTCAACATATCCAGATGGAAGTCCATGTTTCACTATATACGGACCGAACCATTTCGGTTTCAGCTTGGGAGCTTTAAACTTGTATTTCATATTGAAAAGCAGAAGTTTGTCTCCAGCTTTGAATTCTTTCCGAATTCTAAGCTTTCTGTCATGATAAGCTTTGGTTCTGGCTTTGTAAAGCCTTAAGTTTTCGTAAGCTTGGAGTCTAAGTTCATCGAGTTCATGCAATTGCAAAAATCTTTTCTCTCTAGCTATTTTGAGATCAGGGTTACAGTTTCTGAGTGCCCAGTAGGCGTGATGTTCAATTTCGAATGGTAAATGACATGTTTTCCCATACAAAAGTCTGTATGGTGTTGTACCAATTGGAGTTTTGTAAGCCGTACGAAATGCCCACAGAGCATCATCGAGTTTTCTCGACCAAACGGCGGGGTTGTCTTTTACCGTTTTTTCAAGTATCCTCTTTAAGGCTATGTTGGTGTTTTCGACTTAACCACTGGTCTGTGGGTGATAAGCGGTAGAAAAACGATGATGAACTCCATATTGTTTCATAATTTTCTCCATTTGTCTGTTACAGAAATGGGTTCCTCTATCACTTATTAACGCTTTAGGAATTCCATAATGAGCGAAAAGCTTTTTGAGAAAATTAACAACAACTCGTGCATCAATTGTGGGTAGAGCTTCGGCTTCAGCCCATTTTGAAACATAATCAATAGCAACGAGAATGTATTCGTATTTGTGCGATTTAGGAAATGGTCCCATAAAATCGATTCCCCAAATATCGAATATTTCACAGACTTGAATGCTCTTTTGAGGCATTTCATCTCTACGAGAAAGACTACCGGATTTTTGGCAAGCATCGCAGTTTTGAACAAGAGTATGAGCTTCTTTGAAAATTGTTGGCCAATAGAATCCAGCATCAAAAACTTTTTTAGCTGTGGTGGAAGGACCATAGTGTCCCCCAGTCGGGCCATGATGGCATTCATCAAGAATTCTTCTTGTTTCGGAACCAGAAACACATCTTCTGATCATCCCATCGGGACACATCTTGAAAAGATAGGGTTCTTCCCAATAATTGTGTTTTAGTTCTGAAAAGAATTTACTTCGTTGGGCGTGAGTTAATCCTTTTCTGAGAATTCCTCCAACGAGATAATTTGCATAATCTGCAAACCACGGAATTTCGTTTTCATCAACTGTATCAACAGTCATGAGAGTTTCATCAGGGAAATAATCGTCAATCTCATCTTCCTTTAACTCTTCCAAATTTGGATTCTCAAGACGAGACAAATGATCAGCAGCTAGATTTTCTACTCCTTTCTTATCTTTGATTTAGATGTTGAATTCTTGGAGTAGCAAAATCCATCGGATAAGATGCGGTTTTGCATCTTGTTTGGTAAACAGATATTTGAGTGCTGAATGATCAGTAAACACAATGGTTTTTTAAAGCACAAGATAAGATCTGAATTTGTCGAAAGCAAAAACAACGGCTAACAATTCCTTCTCCGTAACCGTGTAATTTTATTGGGCATTGTTGAGTGTTTTGCTAGCGAAGTATATAGGACGGAAATGTTTTCCTTCACGTTGTCCTAATACAGCTCCAACAGCAAAATCGCTTGCATCGCACATGAGCTCGAACGGTAGTGACCAATTAGGTGAAACCATAATGGGTGCACTAGTCAGTTGACTTTTCAATGTTTCGAATGCCTTCATGCAATCTGCATTGAAGTCAAAAACAAAATCTTTTTCAAGATTTTTTGTCATTGGACAAGATATTTTGGAAAAATCCTTAATAAAATGACGGTAGAAACTTCTAACGGCTTTAACGTTTGTTGGAGGTGGTAATTTTGTGATAACATCGATTTTCGCTTTATCTACCTCCATTCCTGCACTGGAAATTTTGTGTCCTAGCACAATTCCTTCAGTCACCATGAAGTGACATTTTTCCCAGTTAAGAACAAGATGTGCAGCTTCGCATCATTCGAGCATTTTATCGAGATTAGAAATACAAGCTTCAAATGAGCTTCCAAAAACTGAAAAGGCATCCATGAAAACTTCCATAGATGTTTCAAGCATGTCTTGGAATATAGCAATCATATACCTTTAAAAATTCGCAGGTGCATTACAAAGACTTAAAGGCATACGCCGGTAAGCGTATGTTCCAATGGGACATGTGAACGTAGTCTTTTCTTAATCGGCAGGATCAATAAGAATTTGGAAATATCCTGAAAAACCATCAAGGAAACAAAAGTACTTGTTCCCTGCTAATCTCTCAAGTATTTGATCCATGAAGGGTAAAGGAAAATGATATTTTCTGGTGGCTTTGTTTAATTTTCTGTAATCAATACATACTCGCCATCCAGTGACAGTTCTAGTAGGAACTAATTCATTCCGTTCGTTAGTCACAACAGTCATTCCTCCTTTTTTCTGAACACAGTGAACTAGACTCACCCAAGGACTATCCTCGATGGGGTAAATGATATCGGCATCAAGAAGTTTGATGATTTCTTTCTTAACAACTTCTTTCATGTTGGGATTGAGTCGACGTTGTCTTTCCACAAAGGGTTTAACACCTTCTTCGAAATTAATTTTGTGTTTACAAAAATCAGGGCTAATTCCTGGAATATCAGAGGTTTTCCACGCAAAAGCTCTTTTATGCCTCTTGAGAACAGAGATGAGACATTCTTTTTCCTTATCATTGAGCAACGAAGATATGACTACTGGAAGAAGTGAATTATCCTCCAAGTAAGCATATTCAAGATGATCGGGGAGTGGTTTCAGCTCAAGATCAGTTGGTGGTTCTTGAAGAGAGGTTTTGATCCTCAATTGATCATTAAAGGTGATTTCCTCAAAATTCTCTTCAACTATTTCTCCTTCTTCGAATTTTACTTCCATAAAATCAGCGAATTCTTTATCAAAGTCTGTTTAACTAATTTTCTCTGAAGTAGTCATGAATGAATCAGAATCGTCAAGTAATGCATCCACTTCCTCATCAGTGACTTCATCGATTACGTCAATGTTAAAACAAGTGTCATCACTGGAATATGGATATTGCATTGCTTTATCGATTAAAAAGGTAATTCTATCTTCTCCGACTCCAAGATTGAGTTCTTTACCTTTTACTTTGATGATCGCATCAGCGGTGTTTAGGAAAGGTCTTCCTAAAATAAGAGGTACTCTACTATCTTCCTCCATTTCTAAGATCACAAAATCCACGGGAAAAACAAATTTACCAACTTGGACAAGCATGTTCTCAGCAATTCCAACAGGATATTGGTAAGAATGATTGGCTAATCGAATACTCATACTTGTAGGTTTTGAAGTATTAATTGAAAGTTTAGAATACAACAAATAGGACATCAAATTGATACTTGCACCAAGATCGGCTAAAGCATCGCATGTGATGTTGTTTCCTAACGTGCATGGAATCAGAAAACTTTCGGGATCTCCGAGTTTTGGTGGAATTTTGTTCTGAACAATGGCTGAGCATTCTTCATTGAGAAAGGTAGCGGATATTTGTTCCAACTTGTTCTTGTTATTCAGAAGTTCCTTTAAAAATTTCCCATAATTGGGCATTCCAGCTAGAACATCAACGAGGGGTACATTGAGTCTAACCTCTTTGATCATTTCAACAAACTTCTTATAACGCTCTTCCATCTTTTCTTTCTTAAGGCGTTGAGGATATGGAATTTTTGGTGTGTACGCCTTGACTGGTGGGATGGGTTTTTCTTTGGTGGGTATATTTGGAATATTTTCCTTCTCAGCTTCTACAGCTTCATCCTCACTCTCATCATGGATGATCGTGGTATTATTCGGATTGGGTGGTGGATCATAAGAGAGACCACTTCTTGTGAATACAGCATTGATATGCTCATTTCTAGTCTGTGGTGGACGATAAGTTTTATCGTTTGATCCAGATGATGTTGGTTTGGGGTTGGATTGGGTATTACTTGGTAACGAACCAGATGGTCGGGAAGAAATTTGATCAGAAAGTCTACCGAATTTGTTTTCAAGATCTTGAATAGATGCTTGATGATTTTTATGACCTTGCTCAACTTTGGTTTTGAGATTGAAAAATTGGTTCTTGACGAACTCATTGGTTGATTTTTGAGCAGTCACGAATTCTCTCATCATTTTTTCAAAATCGGATTCTTCCGATTTTTTATCAGAGGTCTGTGGAGTTTGATTGTCTACTCGTGGTTGAGAATCACGGTTGTTATCCCTTTGTTGGCGATCTTGCCAATTTACAGAATTTCTCCCGTAATAATTTCCACGATAACCGCCTCCACGGTATCCTCCTTGGACATAATTGGCTTCTACTTCTTTAGGTCTACCCATTGGTTGATCGTCACATTCTAATGATGGGTGATTACCTCCACAGTTGTTACAACCGTCTCGCATTTCTTTCATTTCTCCTTTAAGATCTTTGTATTGCGAGTCGATTTTGGAAACTAAGGCTTCCATTTTCTCCATGAGTTTAGAGGTATCGGAGCTTTCGGCAAAAGCAACGGTTTTTCGTAAGGGTTTGGTTTTGGAATCTTTTGACCAATCGAGTTTGAGAAGGACTCGGTCTTCAAGCAATTGATATGCTTGATTAGGGGTCTAGTAGAGAAAAATTCCTCCAGCATCAAGGATTCCTTGAGATGTTTCATCAAGTCCATGGTAGAAGATTTGGATAATGGTTCCTCGTCCTAAACCATGTCCATGACAACTACGAAGCAAATCTTTCATACGAAGCCAGGCTTCGACGAGTGATTCGTTAGGATTTTGTGTGAAAGCACGAATTTCTCCCATGATTCGGTCAAACATGGGAGGTGGAAAGAATCGGCTTACAAAAGCTTGCCTCATCTCCTCCTAAGTATTGATAATTCCTGGGGTTAATTTGTTGTACCACACTTTTGCATCTCCGGCAAGTGATGATGGAAAAAGTTTGAGTTTAATGGCGTCGACATCGGTGTCGCCATATCGGAACATGCCACAAATTTTGATGAATTCGGCAATGTGTTTGTGAGGATCGGCCCTCAAACGGCCATCGAATTGACGGTCTTTGATCATAGAAAGATGGTGACCTTTTACGGTGAAATTGTTACCAAGGTTAACAGGAACAATAGCAGATCTAGGAGTGGGTGCTACGGCTCGATTGGCAGCGCACATGGGTTGATCATCAGCCATGGGAAAAGGTTGATCAGTAAATGGGTTATAAACGAATTTGGCTTCGAAAAGGTTCTCAAATGGTGGGTTTGGTACTCTTGGTACACGATTGGCTAATGGAACAAAGGGTGTTTTTCTTCTTCTTCTCGTTCGAATTAAACTTTCGGGATCGGAAAGAGGTGAAATTGGTTCTACTCCAGTTGAACGAGTGTTCATACAATTCCCAAGAGAATCGAGGCAATGTCTAAACACACGAGCGAAGAATGAAAACAGTTTGGAAAATCAGATTTGGTGATATGATCGGATGGATGGCAAACCGATCGGATGGGAGTCTCAGTGAAACGTGGTTTGGATGAAAACCGATCGGATACAAGGACTTTTGATCGGATGGTTAGCTAGGAAAACTTTTTATTTTGGGAACCGATCGGTTGGATGAGAATCCGATCGGTTGGGAGTCTCGAATTTTTTTATCTTTTATTTTTTTTTGAAAACGAATTTGGAAAGAAATGGACTTCTAAAACTTACAGAAACACAATCAAAATCCCCGGTAGCGGCGCCAAAAACTTGATGTGTCGCGTTCGTGTACAAGTTTTAAATTTATAAAGGTCGAATTACCAAATCTAGAAATAACACATACAAGCAAGTGAACTCGTCCGTTATAGCAAGATTATGATGGTAAGTCGGGATCGTTCGCAGGGATTTGTGAGTGAATCGGATTGTAAGCTACTAAAAGTAGATCTTTTATACAAGCAATGATGAAAATATAATACTTCAAATGATTAAAACTACACTTGCTTAGACTAGTTTACTACTCTTGATAAACATGATTGTGATAACTTTTGATAACATGTTGGTTATGATAATTAGTTTGGTGAACTAATCTATTGTTCTTACAAGTTAAACCTTCGTCAAGATTTTAGTTCATAAAAACAAGCATTAAGTTTAACCAATCAATTCAAGATCAATTCAAGGTTCATAAGTTTGAATTAACAAACTTAAACACAAAAATAGTCTTTTGTTTTATCAAATATGCTTAGGAAATGGTCAATACAAAAGGTAACCGATCATAGACAAAAGGTCACAATTGATTGCAAAAAACTAATCTTTCGACCCTTAAAGTTGTTTTCAATCAATCCAGTTTGATAGACAAAAGCATTCTTATTACAACCACAATTAAGTTTCTTTGTTAAACCATGAATAATGAGTGATAACAATCATTCATAGACAAATGATTATAACTAGTTGGATAACAATAAATCTTTCGACCCTTAGCACTATTAACAACTAGTCAAACTTGATTAACAAATATCACTATGAAACTTAACCACAATTGGATCTTAGAATTAACTTGAAATTGAATTAAAGCATGTTATCACAATCATACGCAAATCATTAAGTCATAAACATCATCTAAGCAAGTGCACAAAGGCACTAGCCACTCATAGCAAACATGAACATAAAATCAGAATTTTGAACATTAGAAATCATGATTAAAAGTCTTACAATGATTGAAATGAGATTACAAATGATACCCAAAGTATTGGTGTTGACTTCTTGAGGTTTTGACTTCCAAATGTTGACTTCTTGACCCTCTAAAGCTTCCTAGACTTCTAAAGACGTATTTAGGACTTTTGAGAGAGTATTTTGAGAGTGGTTAGTTAATTGATGAAAATGGGATTGATTGCATATGAATTGTGTTGCACAAATGGCTCTATTTATATTACTCCCAAGGCCTAGGGTCTTAAATGTTCCAACTTGGCCTCCAAGCAGAGTAGAATAGCCTAGAAGACTCCTGGGAAGGGCCTAGAATCGTTGAAATGAAGATACAAGACTTATTGATGAAGTTTGGGAAAACAGACAACTTCCAACCGATCGGTATTGGCTCCAACCGATCGGTTGGTCTTCAAATGTGGCCTCCATCCGAATCGGTTGCGGGCTGCATCCGATCGGATGGAGTGCTGCTGTAGACTCATTTTTGGACTTTTGGCTTTTGGTTTATTTCTTTCTCATAGCACTTGGTTCTCCATCCAAACTTGATTCTTTCTTTGTCTTGAAACTTGTCAACTTGAATACTTGGACCTTTATTCTCTGAAATGCCTTTTTGGAATGTGGTTCTGGACACGGGAATCTTCGTATGATCATAAATATTTCCTTCTTCCTCATTCTTTCACTTTTTCTTCCTTTTTCCTGTTTTTGGCTACATATACTTTGCAAACATACTTTGGTACGATTAAGTAACAAAAGCATATAAATATAACTAAATAAAATATAAAAAAGGACGAATAACGCTACTAAAAACATGCACAATTTGAGCGTTATCAAGACTCCAGCTTCAGTTTACTTATGAAGAGATGGCTTATAAATTGCTCAAGAAGATGAAAAAGGATCTAGGACCCAAGAATATGTCACAGAATTAATTGTTTGGGATCATCCTCTTAGTGTTTGTTAGAGCTTAAAGAGAAACTTGATGATTTTGGGATAAAATATCAAGTTTAGGGGAGGATTGTTGGGTTTTAGAGCTGTTGCTAGTTGTTTAGTTAAGACTGCTGATGAAATTTGCTCAAAGACATTATTGCTGCTAGTACAAATTGTTACTACTGCTAGTTCAACATTACAACTGCTGAAGAGTTTATACTGCTAGAGTTAGAGTTAAGACTACTAGAATGTATAATTAGTACTGTGTATGAGATAAACATGTATAGTTGAAAAACACAATGTTGAATATCTAGTTTTTTGTTGGCCCTCATTGTTTCAGTTGTTGTTTTTTGTTACAATTTTTTAGTATATGTAGTTTTCATGTATGTGGTTATGCCTTTATATAGTGCAGGCATTTGGTTGAAAAAAAAACAGTGTTTGGTATGAAAGATTCTCAATTGTAGGCATTTTTTTGAAAAAACAGTATTACCTATGAAAGATTCTCAATTACAGGCAATTTGTTGAAAAAAATAGTGGTTGAAAAAGTAGTCAATGTGCAGTCATGCATGTGACTATTACCCACTTGTTTTACTACTGCATTAAACAAGATAGACTATAAAATCCTAGCATTTTAATGGAGAAAATGAAGAGTCATTAATCTGAACTCAATTCAGTGAATATCAAATTAGACTCAAACTAGATAGACTATAAAATCCCATATCTAACCCCTCAAAATTACATAAGTTATCATAAATGTGTGACCATATGTATCGAATTATGACTACACTTAAATAATGTGTGACAAAATATGACTCTATGATTTAGACACCTAAATAAATACTTCATGTGACCATATATAACATCTTGAATTTAGTCACACAAACACTCAATGTGACTAATATCAAGGTTAATGATAACTGAGTTCACATTTTGCTATAAATAATAGTCACATGAATAATTCACAGTGTGACTATTTTGAATGTATTGGTCACATATAATACCCTTATAATGTGGCCATAAACATAATTTAGATACACATTTGTGATATGGTGTGACTATTGTAAAGCCTATAGTCACATGATCGTGCTACAATTAAATGTGACTATACACATTAGGATTTGGCAAGCAAACACACACTAAACTTTAGACACAAATATTAACTTACGTGACCATATGTATCAAATTTTGGTTACACTTAATCATGTATGCCTATGGTTTAGTGTGACCATATATGACATTTGGTCACACTGTTCAAGTGTGTGACATATATTTGTCACTTTTAAATGCATATCGTGACTAATGCTTCAAACTTACTTTTCATTTGTCACACATTTCAAATTCATATGTGGCTAAATATTCAGCAAAAAATAGCAGTCACTTTTAAATAATGTGTGACAAACTTGACTATATGATTTAGCCACATACACAATTACTTCATGTGACCATATATGGATTTTGGTCACACTGTTCAATTGTGTGACATATATTTGTCACATATGTATATATATAGTGTGACTTATGTTTCAAACGTATTTGTATCTGTCACACGTCCCAAATTATAAGTGACTAAATAATCCAAAAATTTTTTACCTGATACCTCTAATCACAAAAATATTCAAATGTGTGACGATGAAATTCCGAAATTGTCAGACAAGTCGGATCAAGTGTGCCTGTTTATTTTATTCTGGTACATTTAGTCACATAAATATGTTACTGTGTGGTCGTTCAAAATACCACATGTGTGACGAAATCCCATATCTGTACTAGTGATAGCAAATACAAGTTTTTAATATATCCAAGGTTTATTCAAATATTTTTGAACAAGAACAAAAATCTACTTTTGTCCCACAAAACTGTTTACAAAACTCCTACCCTTACTCAAAAGCTTTTTAGTAACATGAGAATGATTTCCAAGGGTTATAATGGGATTGAGGTACCACTCTTTGAAACAATGCTTGTTCAGGATCAACAGGTTCAAGGTGAAGGATCAACAATCCTAGTTGAGTCCCATCACACACCCATAAGTGCTCCATTATCATCACAACCACATATCACACAAACCTATAGGAGGAGAATCAAACAGGTTTCTGTGGTCCCTCAGCACAGAACTCCTACTAACCCTAATGTAGCAGATGAGGCTGTCCTAGATAGAATGGTGAGGGCTACGACTACTGTCTCTGGCTTAGAAGCTGGGCAGGCCAGCGGTAACATGGATAAGACCCAACCCATGGAAACTTCTCATGAGTCAAATTCACATGAACATGATTCAGGTGATGGATACCCCAGCCAACAGGATACAATGGGGGACATGCCCCATGATTCACCTCTCCCAAGAGGTAACACACTTGGAAGTGATGAGGGCAGTGTGAAACTTAATGATTTAATGGTCCTTTGTACACAGTTGTCAAGCAGGGTTACAAGCCTGGAGAATGAGCTGAAAGAAACAAAGAAATTATATGGAGCTGCATATACCAAATTAATTCATAAAGTGAAGAAATTAGAGCAGAAGATCAAGTCTAGCAAAGCCAAGAGAAGAGAAAATATTGTAGAGTCCTCAAGTGAAGAAGACAGCTCAGATGATGATTTGGAGGATCCTTCCAAACAGGGGAGGAAAATTGCAGACATTGATCAAGATCCAAACATCACCTTGGTTGAAGAAGATGCTTATATTCAGGGGAGGATTGGTGATATTGATATGGGTGACAAGGATGTTGATACTGCTCCTACAGCTGTTGAAGAAGGTACTGCTGGTGTATCTATTAGTACTGCTGATACATCAGTTAGTACTGCCAGTGCTAAAGACAAGGGAAAGAGCATCATGACAGAGCCTGAGCAACCCAAAAAGGTGAAGAAAAGTGTTCAAGCTCAGATTAGTTTTGATCAAGAAGTTGCTCAGAGGGTTTATGAAGAAGAGCAAGCAAAGTTGGTAGAAGAAGAAAGGATTGCAAAGTTTATGGTAGAACAAATACTTGCAAGTGAAGAAGAAGAAAGACTGGCACAAGAAAAGGCAGATGAGATTCTAGCTAAAAGCATTTATGAACAAGACATGACAACAATTAGTGAACAAAAAAAGAGAGAATGCCCTTCAAGATCTGCTGGAAGTAATTAGAAAGAGTCAAAGTGAAAAGAAGGTTGTTGCAAGAAGAAATAGACCTCCAACTCAAGTAGAAAAGATGAGGTTTATGACTAATTATTTGAAGAATCAAGATGCTTGGACTGCTAGTCAGCTTAAAGGAAAGACATATGAAGAAATTGAAGGTTTGTATTTCAAAGCTTACAAGAAAGTACAACACTTTGTTCCTATTGGAACAGAAGAAGAATGCAGAACTACTAAGAGAGCAGGGATATCTTTAGAATCAGAATCTTCAAAAAAGCAAAAGGTTAGTGGAGATCTACCCTCAACTGAAGAAAAAGAAGAAGAAGAAGGATTGACTGAAGAACAACTTCAACAGATGATGGTTATTGTTCCTGAAGATGGTATGAATGTTGAAGCATTACAAGTCAAGTATCATATTATTGATTGGGAAGTTCAAAAAGATAGGAGAATAAAGAGTTGGAAGATCATCAGAGTTGGCAATCATATTGAGGTATATAAGTTCATGGATGATATGCTAAAGGCTTTTGACAGGGATGACTTGGTGAAGCTATGGAAATTGGTCATAGACAGGTTTAGATCAACAGTACCAACAGACAACAAAGAGAGAATTCTATGGGTGGATTTGAAGAGGATCTTTGAACCAGTAGCAGAAGATAGTATATAGAAATTTCAAACTGGTAATCGAGGTTTCAAATGGACCTTGTACAGCTCTTGTGTAGTTCATCATGTATCTACAAGGGCTGGAACAGACATGTATACTATGGAAAACTAGAAGGGGAGGTTTAATAGTTTTACCGGTTTTTAATTTGTTTCAAAACTTTACTATTGAAAAACTTTGATTCGAATATTTTGTGTAATCAATCAACACCAATATGAACACTATACTATACTATCTAATATAAACAATGAATGTAAAGAGAAGAGATGGAAAGATCAAACCAGGACACAAAGATTTATAATGGTTCGGTCACGAAGCTCTTCTTCGCCCTACTCCACTCCTCGAGTACCACACTCGAGAATTTCAAGCACTATGTCAATAAACCTCCCTTCAGGCGGAGAAAACCGTACAATGTCGCTTATCCTAATTTCCAACACTAAGCTAGATGTCGAGTACTAATCTTAGCTAGTACCAATCTACCACGATCCACACTATCCTTTCTACTTCACACAATAAACACCCTTGACTCAATCTACCCGATCTACCCTTGATCCACTTGATCAATACACTAGCTCACAAGCTACAAGAGATCTCCAAGATCTCAACAAGATCACAATGATCAACTCTCACTTGACTCAATCTACCCTATCACTCTTGATCAACTTGATCAACTCACAAGCCCACAAGCTATAAGAGATATTCAATATCTCTATATGATTACAATGATCTTCTCTCACAATTTCTAAAAAGAAAAATGAACTTGATGTATGCAAGGATACAACAAGTATGTAACAAGTGTTACAAGTGCTCTAACTATAACTACAACACTTTGTATCTTCTTTGATACCTTGTGTTCTTCTCTTGCACTAGAAGAGGAATGAAGGTGATCTCTAGGTTGGATGATTGGATCACTCTTTAAACAAAAGAAAACTAAACTAAATGATCAAGAAGAAAAGATGTGGTGAGAGTATAGAACTCAGAAAATTCTGTGTGAAAAAGGATGCCTAAAAACTGTGAAGAGGGTTGTTATTTATAGGCAGAAAAATTCTAGCCGTTATAAGGACACGGTACCACTAAATCACCCACGGTACCACTAAGTTATCGAAAGATATAAATAACGTTTTTAAAACATTATTTGCATCAACAATCTTCCCCTTTTTGATGATGACAAAACCTAAACTCGTTTTAAGTTAAAATTAATTTTAACAAGTTTTTAATGAGTTTATATCCCATTTCTCCTCCCTTTTTTGTCGAATAAAAAAGGTTGCTAAGGCTCCCCCTTGATGTATACTCCCCCTCGTTTGAAGGACACCAAGGAATCGAGCAATGATTCTTGCTACAAAACAAAGTTAGATGAAAAATATACAATATCTAACTTGTAGCAATTACGAAAAACATCCAACCACAAAAAAGAAAATGGCTAAGTAACCAAACACCAAAAAAAAAAAAAAAAAAAAAAAAAAAAAAAAAAAAAAAAAAAAAAAAAAAAAACACATAACATGCCTATCCATTCATTAAAAGAAATGTCATACATGAGTATGACTACAACATAAAAAGAAAAAAAATCTACAAGAAGCACATAAAAATCTTAAGTGATATGAGGCCCTAAGATTTGCTTCAATGACAAAAGGAATCCTAAGTTTTTATTTTGGAAACTAAACATGAAGATGTTTAGTTGTTTGGGCTATTGGTTGGTGGAGGAGGTGGTATGATGGGTCCTTGTGGTGGTGTGAGGAGGTGTTCAAGGTAGGAGAAATGGGATATAAACTCAAGCTATGTGGCTCTAAAGGATAAAAAATAGGATGACCCATTAGTGGTTCTGGTGATAGAGAGGCGGAAAATGAAGATGTGTTGGACCCAAACTCAAAAGGAGTTGTTGGAGATAGGGTGAAGGTTAGTGCTAATGGTTGAGGAGGACTTGGTGGAGGTAAAGGTGTGGTAGCCCTAATGATGGAAGATGATGATGAGGTAGGCCTAGTTGAAGTGGCTTTTGATGGAGCCAAAGGTGTAGAAATTGATGCGGTTGAATTGGTTGAGGGTAGTGGTGTGTGAATGTCTTCATCATCATCCAAGGTAAGATCAATGAGAGGTATCTCATTGGGTGGTTTTATGTTTAGCCTAGGTTTCTTTGCTTTTTGAAAGGTGATAGCCATGGTAGAAGACATGGTGAGTTTATGATGAGTGTGAAATGGTGAGGAAGATCAATGCATGATAAGGGCTTAAATAGCCAATTCAAAGCATGCAAGGATGGATAGGATGGTGAGTTTAGGGATTTGGAAGTGTTGGAATCAGCACATGTTTGCAGATTCTGAGGAAAACAAGGTCAAAAAGTTGAAGCAAACAGTTAAAAACGTCTTCCCAGGGGACGGTATCACTAAATCACCCACGGTACCACTAAATTTAGTGGTGTCGTAACCTGCAGTTGACATTTTTTCCAGTTCTGCAGGATCTAGGCTGCCTAAATGGGTAATCCTAGGGAAACTATTTGCAGCAAATCCTATTGTCTCAATTCACTAAAGAATAATCACATTTTTTTCCTAACACTAGTCACAACTAGCAACTAATATGATCATGTGATTATCTAAGTTTAGGCTACCATTAAGCATGCAATATTTCAAGTAATATGATCATCTAGTGCATGCAAGAAAAATGTAAAATAAAGAATATGAACTAGATAAAGCTCATAAATATAATCAAGCATAAATCTTCATTAATTAACCAAAGTAACTCATACCAAGTTAGAAATACTAAGTTAATTCAAACTTGTTATTGTTAAATGGCCATAGCCAAGACCCCATTAGTAATAGTTTAATACTACTTGAGTTAGTAATACTAATTAAGTTAGTAATGAATAATCTCTTGACTTCCCTAGCTTCTTGATCTTGTTCCCAATCCCCTTGAGTGCCTTTCCAATAGACTTGAACCCCCCGATCATTTGCCCATGCATGGACACTTGCCGATTATACATAGTCGTTTGCCTTCTCATCGCCGCACTAAGATTGGTTTGGTTGTAAGGAAGATCGGTTGTTGGTGTGAAGGATGACGTGTCAAGATTACGAAAGAAAGTGTCGGGGGAAGGAGTACGAGCACGAGACGTTCCATCTTCGTTCACCTCATCATCATCCTCATCCATAGGTTGAGATGACGATCCATGACCGAAGGAGGAAGATGAGAAAGCAGCATCGGAGGTGGATTTAAGACCACGTTTAGCCCCTTTGTCACTACGTGGCTTAGCACGGCGTTGTGGTCCACCAAGAGGTTACATAACGGGATCGACAAGAAAGTAGTCGCCATTATTAAGATGTGGGTAATTTGCCATAACCCAACGGAAGAGAAGAGTAAGCAACATACCGTATGGCATGAGCTTATCGGACCGAATGTGAATGTTTGCCATTCTTTTTGCCATGTAGTACGCGAGGTTGTATGGCTCCTCGTTACTAAGGCAATAGAGCATATGGGTAAGACTTGCCGGAACATGATCCCGGTTGCCCGCAAGACACAACACGTTTTCACGAAGAAGGAGTTCCCAACTTTTGAGATCGGGGAGAATCTCTTTGAGATAGATGCGATTGGGGTCGAGATGAACTATAGAACCATCATGTTTTTGGTGCGTTTTGGCGATTTGAGGAATTTGGACGTGTTGTTTTATGCTTTGAAGGTTGGGGATTTCAGTAAGATAAGGACCTTCACTTTCAAGGTGATAGTGAAGTGACTCTAACGAATGGTATTCTGTGTAGGCACATTGCCCATAGGAAGGAACACCTAGAATGTCCCCAAGTTCGGTGATGGATAAAATGATATGTTCATTTTGAATCCAAAAATCGAGAAAGACGTTACCCTCAAGATCATTGAAGGTACGAACACGACTGTAGAATTCGAGAATGAAACGAGGACAAATTTGATCATTTATTTTATATAAACAATCAAATTGGATGGTAGGAAAGCATGCTTGGATGCCATTCAAGGGAACAAAGTAAGCATCGACTACACGACCTTCATGTATTTATCGATGTTGGACTCTAAGGAGATAAGCTTTTTGCTCAACGGAAATGTTTGGGTCATCAATAAGAGAAGGGATGTAAGATTTGGTGTCTTGATAATCCATACGAGGCATTGTTACCTACAAAAATATAAATATGTATATGTTAACTTATAGCATTTTGATGATCACATTTCTAGTGTGTGTGTGTGCCTAAATGCAAAGAATGTGGAGATGCGGTAATCTCGACTCTAAAACAAAACTAATGAGATTACCCAAATGCTCCTAACTTCATTTTTGCCCAATCAAATATGTCAAAGAATACACATTAGTTATGTAATTCGATCAATATTTGTGATATCATGTATGCATACAAAAACGTTTTTAGTTTGCATCAACAATGCATGAAAAATATTTCATGATCCTAGTTTCGTGAGATTTTTCAAAAACAATGGAATTGGGGGTGTTTGGCAAAGGCAACAATTTGGCGCCAAAATTCTTAAATTTGAAGAGGTTCAATGTTGATGACCCCTAATTCAATTTCAAGTATCCTAGACATGATTCCACTAAAAATATTTAATCTTAATCTAATATAAATAGTAAAATTCAGAATAGAATATATGTGATAAGTGGGTTTATGCAAATCCTATGATTAGGGAATCATGTATGTTATACATTGTCTAATCCTAGTCCTAATTGCATAAAAATTCAACTAAAAATGAAAAACCCCAATTCGATTTTATGCATAAGAACAAACCCTAGACTCAAATTAGAAAAAAAAATTAAGGTTAATTTACTTACAATTGATGTTGTAGTGATTGAGAATCTTTAATTGCAATGCCTCGATCTTGATTCACAAGATTGTAGTAGGATTTGGGTGTGGTGTTCGGTTTTGACAACAAAAGAGAAGTGGGTATTTTGTTTTGAATGAATGTGCAGAGGGAAAGAGGGAAGAAAACGGGTTTATCAGACACACGGTACCACGGTACCACTAATGTTTAGTGGTGTCGTGCCACTTTAGAGGAGCCGTGCATATCTGAGACCCATTTTTGTTCCATTTTGAATTTTGACAAATTAATCTTACTTAATTAGTAAGACTTTTTGACGCAAGGGAAGAGTTTATACCTAATAAACTCTTTTGACGAAAACGACTGGGCGAGATGACAAGAAATGACTTTAATATTTCTGAGGAAATGCATAAGTAGTCATTGGAGAAATACGAGGGATGACTTTAATATTTCCAGTGAAATATTGAGAAAGTCATGAGATGAGACTGAAGAGATGACTTCAATATTTCCAGTGAAATATTTAAGTAATCATACGAGGAACGTGAAGGATGGCTTAATATTTCTAGTGAAATATTTAAAAGTCGTGAGACGAGACGTAAAGGATGACTTCAATATTTCCAATGAAATATTTAACTAGCCATGAGAGGAATGAAGAGGATGACTCGAAAAGTCATGAGGCGAGATGTAAGAAATGACTTCAATATTTCCAGTGAAATATTCGAGTGGTCATAAGAAGGATGTGAGGGATGGCTTAATATCTCCATTGAAATATTTAGCAAGTCATGAGATGAGACATAAGGGATAACTTTAATATTTCTAGTGAAATATTTAAGTAGTCATAAGGAGGATGTGAGAGATGACTTAAAAAGTCATGAGGCGAAACGTAAGAAATGACTTCTATATTTCTAGTGAAATATTTAGAAAGTCATGAGACGAGATATGAGAGATGACTTCAATATTTCTAGTGAAATATTCAAATAGTCATAAGAGGGATGTGAAGGACGTATTTGAACACATGGGAATTGTGAAATTCACGGAATGTGTTCCATTATTCCTAGATCTAGACGAAGATATTTAGAGGTTTCTCATTTGAGAGGTTTGGTTGGAATATCGACGATGTTGTCCTTTGAGGGAAACTTTTCTGGGAAAATGATTCCTCTTTGGACATTATCGCGACAGAGGAGATGATGTACTTCGATGTGCTTTGTACATGAGCAATCCACGGGGTTCTTGGTCAAGTCAATTTGCACCTCGGTTGTCGCACTTCATAGGAATGTCGTTGAGATGGATGTCGCAGTCGATTAAAGCTTGTTTCATCCATAGTGCTTGTTGTCATGCCTTTCCGACGCTTACGTATTCGGCTTCGGTCGTGGAGATAGCAAGAGTTGTTTGTTTCTTGGAGAACCAAGAAGTTAGACAACAACCCATGAAGGTAAAAACACCACTCTTACTTTTTCAATCCACATTATCTCCCGCATTATCAGAGTTGGTATAGACAATAGTTTCAACACCAATCCCCTTGAGATATTACAATCCCAAGTGTATAGTGCCTTTAATGCATCGAAAGATACGCTTAACCGCTTTAAGGTAGGAGGTTTTGGGATCCTTCTTACAAGCGAGCACAAGGGCAGGCACTAGACATGATATCGGGCCTACTTGTCGTTACGTAAAATAAATTACCTATCATGCCCCTAACCTAGTACTATCCGCGTACTCACCTTCATCGTCTCTTGTGAGATTCATTTCCGCGGACATGGACGTTTATATTGATTAAGATTGTTCTAAGCTAAATATCTTATACATACATACATATATATATATATATATATATATATATATATATATATATATATATAATATATATATATATATTTATATACACTTTAGTATACTTAGACTTAAGAAGATACTATCTTCAAGTAATAATATATGAGGGCTAGGACAGAAACTTAATCCACTCATCATGCTCATCTCAAACTTGTCATGCATGATCTTTGGGCGATCATTGTACATTTTTGGACAAGTTGAGTCAGATATAATTGTCTTCGACAAATATTAGAGCCATGATGGGATGTGAATTTCGTTTCTTTGTGAAAAGCATGTTGTCAACCATTTTTATGGTAAATTCATGTTTATGTAAGAGAGCCTTTAATATGTCTTACTAAGCTTAATAGGCTTGTTCAAGAACATCCAATGCTTTCTTGAGAATATAAACATGATATGGTTTTTATGGATCAACAAATCCTGGAGGTTGTACTACATATACCTCCTTGTTGACAAAACCATTTGGGGATGCACTTTTCACGTCCATTATGCTAGTGCTAACTACGTTAGATTCTTAGAACACTACATACTAGACATGTCTACTAAAAAGGAGGTTTTAAGAAAGTGTACCTTAACCTGAGGTGTTGCCTTTAAAACTAGAAGACTAGACTACCTTAGTGGAAAACTAAGCAAGATGAGACAAAACTTGACTTTGCGTCACATGATTAGTGCAATCACTAATCATACTCCATTCATTGGACTTCAAGCTGATTCACAACCATATCTAGCAAGACAGAAGCTCAAACATTCGATCTCCAATATCTCATGGGTCCAAAGTTGTTAGTGTTAAACATCCTATGCATTTATTGCATTTAGTTGGGATGTTGGAATGGAGGACACATTTCTCATGATAAGTAACTTTGGGGTTGACGGTTATTCCAAGTTACGGGAAAGTTACTTGGATAACTTTGTCTTCTAAAGTTACCTCTCGGTAGAGGAGTTCTTGACCGAGGTTTAGGAACATTTGTTCTACTAGGTGAAGGACTCTTCGATATAATATTAGGTTTTACAAAACCAAGTCCGGGAGTTGACAAGGGTTTGTAAAAACTTTTGACTTCCTTTTTACTAGAAATAGGTAATTCTACATTATTAATAACTATGTGACTCAGTTTAGGACTTAAGTTATTTTTTTAAATTGACCCAGATCTGACTTTAGCACCAGATGGTACCACTAATTTTAGTGGTGCCGTATGTACCTTTAGTGGTACCGTCATCTGCTATTTCAGATTATCCAGGCTTTACGAATTTTACTTGTTTAGTACCACTTGTAGAAGCTTGGTTTGGGTCAAATCCTAAGCCTGCACCAACATGTTCACTAAACCTAATGTTTTCAACCATATCATTAAGTTCCTTTGTTCCTTCTTCAAACTTAATGATTCTTAACGCATTTTCTTTGAGTTTTTCATTTTCTTCTCGAAGACATATGAATGACCTACATCCTACATCTATTTCTTTATTTTTATCAAGTCTTTTAACTTGACCCTTTAGTTCTAAAACTTGCACTCCGACTTCATGCAATTTTAATTTCAGTGTTTTGTTTCTACCTAAGATTTTAGAACTTACTTCGCATAGTTTATTATATTCGTCATATAGTATGTTATCATCTATTAACGAATTATCATCACTATTATAAGAAGAGTCAGAATATACCTCATTTGAAGCTTGAGCCGTTAGATATGTTTCATCATTGGGCTTCTTTTCTTCTTCTTCACCGCTATCACTCCAAGAGCCTCCTATAAAAGCTCTTTGGTTGTTTGTTTTCGGTGGTGTAGGACATTCTCCTATGATATGATTAGAATCCCCGCATCTAAAACATCTCCTATCACTCTTTTCTTTCTTCTCATATCGGTTCTTTTGTGACAGCTTCTTGTCATCACGAGGTTGCCTAACGAACCTACCTCTTCTCCTAAAGAACTTTTTAAAGTCTCTAACGGCTAACACATACTCTTCATCTTCACTATCGGAATCCAAACATTCCTCATCACTAGACTCCTTTTTGGCTTTCAATGCTAGAGATCTAACTCTCTCGCTTTTTCCTTTGACTATATCGGACTCTTTCTTGATTATCATCTCATGAACCTTCAAGTTTCCTATTAGTTCATCAAGTGATAATGTCACCAAGTTCTTTGACTCTTCAATGGCGGTGACCTTTTCTCTCCATTTAGGATGTAGATCTCTAAGAAACTTCCTAACATAGTTCTTGCTAGAAAAACCTTCATCAAGAGCTTTAAGACTAGTAATGATAGTATTAAATCTGGCAAAAGCATTATCAATAGATTCATCTTCCGGAATGGAAAAATTGTCCATATTGTTGCACAAGAAGATCTATCTTGTTCTCATTGACTTGATTATTACCTTGGTGAGTGACTAACAAAGTTTTCCAAATATCTTTTGACCGGATCTAAACACACACTTTGTGTTGGGGATACTTTGAGTATATACTTGATAGCACGCGGAATTTACTACCAAGTATCTAGAAGATGTTTTGTGTTTGGTGATTGATTGAAAAAACAATAAGAACAAATAAGAACACAAACAATATCAACCAAACAATCACTTCAATATATAGCGAACGATTACAATATGAACGTGAAGCTCTTGATAATTTGTATGAAGGGATATCTAAGTAAAACCCTAACTGAGGATCTCTTTTTATAAAGCAAAGAGTCCTATACAAGTAAAACATCTAACCATATCAAAAAACTAAATAAGATATATACCATATCTTTTCTATATTTATCCATGCACGATCTGTCTTTATCATATAAGCAGTACGAACTTCAATGTATCAGCAGTACCAACTACTGATGTATACTTCAATAAATCTTCAACCGTACTAACTTTCAATGAACCGTACCAACTGTTGGTTTAATTCCCAACAATCCTCCCCTAAACTTATGATTTCTATGCAAATCAATAAGTTTATTGAATTAAACTTCTGATTATGTTGATGGGGTAGATTCTTTCAAACACTTATCATTATCTCGAAACACTTGGGAATTTTCTTCACATATCGTACACTTTTTGGTCAACTCTTCAAAAATTACCAAAATTAAATTTATTCTTATAAGGAATTAATTCTAAGTACCAACCCAAAGAATTTACTTCCTTATACCAACCCAGCATTTAATTACTTTAATAACTCCATTGGTTCTATAAAAAGCCTTAAATTCTCATTACTAACCCATCATTCTTCACATCAACCTTCAAATCACAACTATCAAACCCAATGAGTTCATCCAATCCAAACATTGTTGAGATTTCATCAGATTCTTCTTCAGATTCAGAAAGTGATGGATGGAGATCTTACTTTCCACCGAACTACACTAATCTGACTATCAAAAAACAATCTCCAAAAGCTCAAGAAGTATCTTCTGACGATGACCTTTCAATATCCTCTGATGATGATGATCAACAATCACTTCCACTATCAGTTGTATTGACAAGAGAGATAGAGAAAGCTGTGGCAAAAATGAGTAAGGTTCAAGTGCCAGAAAAACATCAAATACCGGAAAAACATCAACCACTTCCACTTCCAAGACCTGAGAAACAAGTTTTGGGACTTCCTAGTTGGAAAGTGTGGAACTCAATCAATAGCAAAGGAGTTCACAAATCCATGCCAGACTTCAAGGACAAAGGCAAAAGGAAGCTTGGGTAGTGATTATGTGTTAGATTGGTTTAGGTTTGTGTGTTGTTGTTTAGGTTTGTGTGTTGGGAGTTGGTTGGTTTTGTTGGTTTTTCTTATGTGAAGCTCTTATGTAATGAATCCATCTTTAATGAATAAACTTTTTATGCACTTCTTTATAATTCATCTCTGACTCTTAATTCGTCCCCTGAATTTCATAAGCATATTTAACAGCAACTAGCACAAACTTTGTTCCTCCCCTGTTTAGAAGAATCTTCACCATCAGATAAACTAGAACATATCACATCCAAGCTCAGCATCCAATATGACAATTTGTACAAGTTACCATCAATTCAGTTGTTTAGTTTCAAACTGCTCTCAACACTTCCAGATGTATTACCTTCTAAGAGAGGTGTATCACAGAGCACAAACTCAGTAGGAACTAAGTTTGAACAATCAGTACAAACTGGTGAAGCCAGCAGTCCAAACTGTTAACTCCAGCAGTACTAACTGTTAGCAAAAAGTTTTCAGAGATAAAATCAAATTTAATTGTAAGTTTAATGTGGATTTGAAAACAGTTTTGTCCACTTATAGTTTTTAGCAAACTATCAGCTATGAACGGATTTGACATGTCTTTACCAATAGCCGTTTGCTATGGACTAGCCAACTCTTCACACTTAGATTTGGTGAGTTGATAACCAACCAGTTTTTGGTAAACTGTCAACCATAAACGGATTTGAGTAGTCTTTACCAGAAACCGTTTGATCTGGACTAGTTGATTCTTATGTTGGTTAGACATGGTGAATCAATTACCATTTGTTGTGTGACAAGCATTCACACTTGACAATCCAAACCACCATACTCTTCAAAGCACAATCCAAAGCAAAAAGCTTTTCTTAACCTGAAATGTTAGTCCAAAACCAAAGAAAACACAATACACAATATTTTCTTTCAACAGTTATCAAAATTGACTAATAGTACCAAAAATTACCAAGCAGTACTAACTATATAAATAGCATAACTAGCAGTACAAAAACCAAAAACATTTAGACATTAATCATTTGAAGGATTAAGCATTCCAATACCTGTTACCAAGTACTGAAATCTGCTTACATCAAAACCTTTTGTTAAGAGATCAGCAAAGTTGTCATCAGTGTGTATTTTAACAACTTGTATTAACTTCTTTTCAGCACAGTCTCTTATAAAATGATGTCTAATTTCAATATGTTTAGTTTTTGAATGTTGAACTGGATTCTTAATGATACACATTGTACTGCTATTGTCTATATGTATAATTGTGTTTAAGAAATTGTACCCATAATCAAGCATCTGGTTTTGAATCCATAGAACTTGAGCACAACAACTTGCAGCTGCCACATATTCTGCTTCAGTAGTAGATATGGCCACCATAGTCTGCTTCTTACACTGCCAAGAGATTAATCTTCGACCTAAGAACTGACAACCACCTGTTGTAGATTTTCTATCCATGCTAGCACCAGCATAATCAGAATCAGAGAATGCCACTAAATCAAATGCAGACTCTTTAGGATACCATAGCCCCAAGTTAGGCTGACCTTTAAGGTATCTGAAGATTCTCTTTACTGCTGTGAGATGAGACATCTTAGGATTTACTTGGAATCTTGCACAGGCACAAACAGCAAACATAATGTCAGGCCTAGATGATGTAAGGTACATCAGAGACCCAATCATAGATCTATACATGCGCACATCCACATCTTCACCACTGTGATCCTTTAATAGCAAATGTGTCTCCTTGTCAACTGGTGTGCTAGAAACCTTGGCATCTGTGAATTGAAATTTCCTCAATATTTCACCAACATATTTATCCTGAGAGATAAATATACCATCTGGCTTTTGCTGTACTTGAAGACCTAGAAAGAAGGTAAGCTCTCCCATAGAACTCATCTGAAATTGGTCTTTCATCAGCTTTTCAAACTCCTTACACATCTGTTTCTTTGTAGAACCAAAAATGATGTCATCTACATAGACTTGTACCAGTAGAATATCACCCTTGTTCTTTTTAATAAAGAGAGTTTGATCAATTTTCCCTCTATGAAACCCATTCTTCAGAAGATATTTAGTAAGTGTTTCATACCAAGCTCTTGGAGCCTGATGCAATCCATATAGAGATTTTACCACCTTATAAACCTTGTCAGGATGCTCTAGGTCTATAAAACCTAGAGGTTGTGAAACATAGACCTCCTCATCAATAGTACCATACAGAAAGGCACTTTTCACATCCATTTGATAGACCATAAACCCCATAAATGAAGCATAAGCAAGAAATAATCTTATTGCTTCAATCCTGGCAACTGGAGCAAAAACTTCCTCATAATCTATACCCTCTTCCTGAGTATAGCCTTGAGCAACCAATCTTGCTTTGTTCTTTATCACAATGCCCCTCTCATCCTTCTTGTTCCTGAATACCCACTTTGTACCAATCACTCTCATTCCCTTTGGTAGATCAACCAGAACCCATACATTCTGAATTTTGAATTGAAGTAGCTCTTCTTGCATAGCTTCAACCCAACTTGATTCTTCTAAAGCTTTTAACACATTCTTGGGTTCAATCTGAGATAGAAAACATACAAACATACACTCATGCTCATCATCATGATGTTTTTCCTCATAAACCACACTAAGAAATCCATGATGATCTGGGTCTTGTATTTGCCTTCTGGTCTTGACTCCAGATTGTACATCTCCTATGATATTGGTAAGTGGATGATTCCTATGTACAATAGTATGGGGAGTAGAAGGAGCTGCATAGCTGGTAGGCATGTTTTGCAGACCATCTCCAAAGAAATCAAACTCATCAACTTGAGAAGCAATATCAACTGGTGAATCAAGATGAGGTTGACTTGGTCCAGCAGCATCACTATTTTGCTCAGCAGTTGGAACTTGTGGCTGAGCAGAACTAACTCCATTTGTACTGCTCGTTGGATTTTCAGCTTCTTTACCATTCTGACCACTTGTTTCAGCAACATCTTTCTCTTTGTCTACACCACTTGATGAAGGAATATCATCTTTCTTTGTAGAAGACTCATTCACTGGACTTTCTTCCATGACTGGTATGAAAATGCAATCATCATCTTCCTCCTCTGAACCTGCATCATGGTTAGTATTTGCACCTGTAACAGGCACATAATTCATGGAATCTGAAAGACTGTCAATATCAAAGATCCAATCTGGACCTACACCTGCAACATTTGGTTTATTCTCCAAAAATTCTATGTGCAGATTTTCTTCTACATGCTTGGTGCTTGTATTGTACACCCTAAAAGCCTTACTGTGCAGAGAATAACCAACAAAGAAACCTTCCTCAGATTTCCCATCAAACTTTCCTAGTTGGTCTTTGGTATTAAGGATAGTAACATGACAACCAAAAGGTCTCATGAAGCTTAAAGCAGGGGTTCTACCTCTAAGAAGCTCATAAGCAGTCTTATTGTGAGGTTGCACAACTAAAACCCTATTCAATACATAACAAGCAGTGCTAACTGCTTCAGCCCAAAATGAAACTGGTAGCTTAGAGTCAGCTAACATTGTCCTAGCAGCCTCTATAAGAGTCCTATTCTTTCTCTCGGGTTCTAGCTACACTAAACTCCCTCTTAATACCTTTTTCTCTGCAAAAATCATCCATCACCCTATTCTTAAATTCAGTCCCATTGTCACATCTGATTATTTTAACTTTCTTATCAACTAGGTTTTCTACTTCAACAATGAAGGTCTTAAGGATTTCACTAGTCTCATCCTTAGTTTTCATAAAGAATACCCAAGAAAACCTACTATAATCATCAGTGACAACAAGGCAGTATCTCTTAAAGTTCAAGCTATTCACAGAGGTAGGACCAAACAAGTCCATATGCAACATATATAAAGCTTGAGAAATAGAGTTCTGGGTTTTTGGCTTACATGAGGCTCTGTGTTGCTTACCTTTAAGACAAGAAACACAGGTTTGGTCATTGAGAAAAGTTTTGTTTGGTAAACCTCTTGCCAACCCATTTTTAGCAATATTGTTAATGGTTTTAAAATTAACATGACCAAGCCTCCTGTGCCACAACATTGATTCTTCCAATGTGGCTTTTGCAACAAGACAAGTAAGTCCAACCTTAGGAACTAGTTTATTCATCTCAACACTGTATGTATTATCCTTTCTAGGGATTTTAAGCAATACTTGACTTTCATCAGGTAGCTTGAAATCAAGAGAAAGTATAAGACAATCAGTATCAGTAAATAACACTTTGTTCTGTTTATCACAAATTTGTGATACACTGAAAAGATTGTACTTAAGTTCTGGTACATAATACACATTTTCAAAATCAAGGTTACCAGTTTTAATTACCCCTTTACCAGTAATCCTTCCTCCAACACCACCACCAAAGACAACTGGTCCTCCATCCAGAGCAATAAAGTCTGAAAGATATGACATGTTGCCTGTCATGTGCCTTGAACATCCACTGTCTGAATATCCTCTATCTTCTTTACCATTTGAAGGATGTTCCTGCACATAAAATAAAGGTGTTAGTTTCTTTTGGGGATCCAAACCATCACTGGTTTGGATCTGCCTTGTGCATCAAGATGAGAAAACTTGTTGGAGGTCTTTGATGCACCATTGGGTTTGGTTGATTGTCTAACCCAATGTGCTGAGGCCTTGACAGCATTGCCCCTTTTTCCCTTAACATTTAAGTGCCTAGCAGTAGAATTTGCTGGTCTAGCAGTTGGAACTGCTGACCTAGCAGTTGGAACTGCTTGTTTAATTTTAGGCACCCACTTCTGATTAGTCTTTGCTGTTTTCTCATAAAAATGCCTTTTAACTGTTTGTGCATGATTTGAAAATTGTTTTGCACTTGAAACAGTTTGCTTGTTATTAAACCACTTATTTTGACTAGCAGTTGAAACTGTTTTGATGCCAGTCTTTAACATAACAGCTCTGGGTGACATCTTATGATTTGCATTAGGGCTTGTCAATCTAGTTGGACTATTTTGAGTTACCCTAGCATTGTTATTCCTGTTCACCCTTGCATTCCCAGAAACCCTCTTTTTCCATGGGTTAGAATCACAATAAGCAGCCATATGATCAAAACTTCCACAAACAAAACATACTTTTCTAATCATAGCAAACTTATCATCCAATTTCTTAGATTTTGAGTGATTCCAGTTCCTATGATTACCCTCAGAACTTGGTGATCTGTTCTTAGTCCTATACATCTCAGCATATCGAACACTTTTCCTAACTGGTTTTATGTTTTCAGTCTTAACCACTTTAGGAGCATGTTTAACTTCTACTTTAACAACATTAGGTTTATCCTTAACTTCTGCATTCTCATCATCAGATTTCCAATCCTCAATAGTTGGTGCATCTGAGTTCCAATCAGAGGACATCTTTTCCTCAGAAAGAGATTTATCACTAGCACTCACAAAAGAATCTTCTGCCTTAAAAAATTTAACAGGATTCTCACTAACCTTAACACCATATCCAGGAAAATCCATATCCTTAAACTCTTCTAAACCTGTATGAGCTAAATTAATTCCTGGTGGAGCAAACATTCCTCTAAAAGGGGGTGCAACTGACTTATAACCTAAACCAGATTTAGCTTTGTTAAGTATTTGACTCTCTACAATCTTCTTAACTCCGTTTGAAGTATATTCAAGAGTATCTACACTTAACTGGATGTTTTCTTTTTCCTTTTTAAGCTTCTCTAGTTCATATACAAGTCCACTCATTTTATTATCTTTTATTTGCAATTCCCTCTTTAAAATACCTATCTCATCAGAGAAGTTTGACTCATTCTGTCTATAAAACACAATTTGTTCTTCCAAAACAACTAATCCTCTTTTATGATTTGTTAGACTAGAATTTACTTGATTAAATTCAACTCCAAGATCATCATACTGTTTCTTAACATTTTCATAATCTTTTAAAGCACAACAAGAGTTTGAGCATTTTTCAAGTATATGTACCTCAGAGTCTGAGAAAGCCATCAAACCCAAGTTAGCTGGTTCCTCTTCTTCCTCCATGAAGCTCCAATCAAATCCAGCTCCATCTACAGCTACCATAGCCTTGGAAGAAGGCTCTTCAACATTAACTATTCTCCTTGTTCCTTGCTTATTCTTAAACCCTTGACCCTGGTTGCTTTGTTGTCTTGGACCTCTACATTCCCTGGCAAAGTGCCCCATCTTGTGACAATTAAAGCATTCCACCTTAGACTTATTATACCCAGCAACATCTCTTCCATTGAAGGTAATTTTATTCCCAGTCCTTTGGTAATACTTCTTAGCCCTGATGCTTATCAAAGCCAACTGCCACTTTAATTCCATAGCTTCCAAATCATCTTCAGCAATTTGAAGAAGATCTTCATTAAAGATCTTAGACCCACCAGACTGTTCTGACACAAATGCATATATGGTCTCTTCAGTCAAGCCAGCAGTACTAGTTTTTACACTAGCAGTGCTAACTGTTGGTTTAGCAGTACCAACTGCTTCTTCATCTTCATGATTCGAACTGTTTGAAGAAGATACAAAAGCCATATTCCCTGAACTGGAACTGGTGCTACTACTCTTCTTGACCTTCTGCTCAACAATCTTAAGATTGTTGTAAAGCTCATTCATTGTCATTTTCTCCAGCTCTGGTTTATTGCTCCAAACCACAACATAAGTGTTCCATTCAGCAGGTAAACTATTTAGAAACTTCATGTTGAGGTCTTCCTAAGGTATCACAATCTTCAACACAGTAAGTTGACTGATAATCTTTTGAAGCCTATTAAAGATATGGTCCAAAGTTTCATTGCTTAATGCAGTGAAGTTCTCATAACTTTGCTTAAGTAGGGTTTTCTGTGCCTTCTTGGTAGCTTCATTGCCACCAAATCTTTCCACCACTGCTTCAAAAAGAGTTTTAGCCGACTCGTAATGGCTAAAGTTCAGCACTTGATCATTAGGAATTGCCATTAGTAACAAATTCCTAGCCTTCTGATCATTCTTCTTTTTGATTCTCTCCTTGTTTGTAACTGGCTCAGTGTTAAGCTTTGTGATCTTGGAACCATCAGCACGTGTTTCTTCAACAGGAATTGGTTTGAAGGAATCACCATTGATAATGATATCCCATAATGCATAGTCTTGCACCATGAAATATTGCTCTATTCTGAGCCGCCATAAATCGTATTCATTCTGTTTCAGCATGGGGAGTTTAGCAAGGATTGAGGTTTGAGGTGTCTCCATGTCCATCTTCTTGGTTGCTAGTGAGTAAATACTTCTGGATCTTCAAAACTCAAAGTATCAGAAACCTGGCTCTGATACCACTTGACCGGATCTAAACACACACTTTGTGTTGGAGATACTTTGAGTATATACTTGATAGCACGCGGCATTTACTACCAAGTATCTAGAAGATGTTTTGTGTTTGGTGATTGATTGAATAAAACAATAAGAACAAATAAGAACACAAACAATATCAACCAAACAATCACTTCAATATATATCGAATGATTACAATATGATCGTGAAGCTCTTGATAATTCGTATGAAGGGATATCTATGTAAAACCCTAACTGAGGATCTCTTTTTATAATGCAAAAAGTCCTATACAAATAAAACATCTAACCATATCACAAAACTAAATAAGATATATACCATATCTTTTCTATATTTATCCATGCACGATCTGTCTTTATCATATAAGTAGTACGAACTTCAATGTATCAGCAGTACCAACTACTGATGTATACTTCAATAAATCTTCAAACGTACTAACTTTCAATGAACCGTACCAACTGTTGGTTTAATTCCCAACATCTTTTGCCGTGTTACATATAAAAATTCTTTCAAATTCCTTTTTCGGCAAAGCATTAAAAATCATCATTTTTGGCTAGTTTTCTTTTAAGTTCATCACTTTGTTTACTATAAGGAACTATTTCATCCCTTTTAGTTTTCAGATTCTTTTGAATAGGTTGACAGTCACCCTCGGTAATAATATTCCAAAGATCAATGTCATTTGATTTCACATACGTTTTGAATCTTGTTTTCCAATATATAAAACAATCGGTTTCAAAAAGTGGTGGTCTTTGCATAGATTGCCCTTCTTGGTATTTGTCAGAATCTATTGATCGATTCAAGTTTTAAAATACAATTTACTTTAAAATCTTGACTGACGTGGCTCTGGTACCAATTGTGGGAAACTAGAAGGGGGAGTTGAATAGTTTTACCAGTTTTTAATTTGTTTCAAAACTTTGATTCGAATCGTTTGTGAAATCAATCAACACCAATATGAACACTATACTATACTATCTAATATAAACAATGAATGTAAAGAGAACAGATGGAAAGATCAAACCGGGACACAGAGATTTATAGTGGTTCGGTTATGAAGCTCTTCTTAGCACCACTCCACTCCCCGAGTACCACACTCGAGAATTTCAAGCACTATGGCAACAAACCTCCCTTCAGGCGGAGAAAACCGTACAACGTCACTTATCCAAATTTTCGACACTAAGCTAGATGTCGAGTACTAATCTTAGCTAGTACCAATATACCACGATCCACATGATCCTTTCTACTTCACACAATCAACACCCTTGACTCAATCTACCCGATCTACCCTTGATCCACTTGATCAATACACAAGCTCACAAGCTACAAGAGATCTCCAAGATCTCAACAAGATCACAATGATCAACTCTCACTTGACTTAATCTACCTTTTCACTCTTGATCAACTTGATCAACTCACAAGCCCACAAGCTATAAGAGATATTCAATATCTATATATGATCACAATGATCTTCTCTCACAATCTCTAAAAAGAAAAATGAACTTGATGTATGCAAGGATACAACAAGTATGTAACAAGTGTTACAAGTACTCTAACTATAACTACAACACTTTGTATCTTCTTTGATACCTTGTGTTCTTCTCTTGCACTAGAAGAGGAATGAAGGTGATCTCTAGGTTGGATGATTGGATCACTCTTTAAACAAAAGAAAACTAAACTAAATGATCAAGAAGAAAAGATGTAGTGAGAATATAGAACTCAGAAAATTCTGTGTGAAAAAGGATGCCTAAAAACTATGAAGAGGGTTGTTATTTATAGGCAGAAAAATTCTAGCCGTTATGAGGAAACGGTACCACTAAATCACCCACGGTACCACTAAATTTAGTGGTACTGTGGTACCGTGCCAGATAAAAATGCTCATCTTTTTGTCTTTAGTGGTGAAAGTTTATTTGGAGAAGTTTGGAGCTGATTTTGCAGGGAAAAATAGCTGTTATAATATTTAAACTTATTTTTACAATAAAAAATTTCTTAATAATTCAAAAATAACTTGTAAAGTGTATTTTTGAAAAAATATTTTTTCATATTAAGAATGTGAAGTTTTAAACACAAATTCACTTCTTTGATCATTTGTCAAGTTTTAAATTTGTTTGTGCATACCTAGAGTGATTTGCGTAGAAAGGGGATCTTTCGACTAAAAACTTGTTTACGTTAATTTTAACGTAAAGGTTTTTCACATTTTGTCATCCTCAAAACGTAAAGTTATCGAAAGATATAAATAACATTTTTAAAACATTATTTGCATCAACATATATGTTAGTAGAGAAAGACTACCCGTTGTCTAGGGGTACTTTCACTTTGATGTTGTTTGAAAAACTAACTGTGGAAAAAGAGTCTGAGATGGCAAAAGAATTACTAAGGAAGATCTTCATGCAAACTGACAAAGAAATGAAGGCTAGAAGAAGATAAAGTGTTTGGAAGAATCCTCTCAAGCTTAAAGTTATAATTCATAGAAACTTGCTAATTTAGAGATAAATCACAAGTTTAGGGGAGGATTGTTGGGAATTATTAGTACTGCCAAGATTACAGTTAGAACTGTTAAAGATTATAAC
Organism: Artemisia tridentata subsp. tridentata; assembly: GCA_021014915.2. Classification (NCBI taxonomy): domain Eukaryota; kingdom Viridiplantae; phylum Streptophyta; class Magnoliopsida; order Asterales; family Asteraceae; genus Artemisia; species Artemisia tridentata. The sequence goes on along the minus strand of CP139503.1, from coordinate 148,121,126 downwards.
TAAAGTACTAACTGAGTTAGTACTGCTAGAGTAAAAGTTAGTACTCCAAGACTAACTTTGTACTGCTGAAGACTATTGATAAAGATTGGTACTGCTAGAGATGAAGACGCGTAATGTGATATGTATAGAAGATATTTAGTGTATATCTTATATGTTTAGAATGATACGAATATTGTATATTTGTAGTTATCTTGTAAAGTACTCCTTGTGCCTATAAAAGGAGGTCCTAGGTTAAGGTGTTAGATGCATCTCTATAATACGTTTTTGTTAAGCTTCAAGGTTGTAAACCCTAGTACTACACAAGAGTACTCGTATTATTGAGCTAATAATATTGAAGCATTTTGATGAATTGTTCTTGTTAATATAACACAGTTTACTGTTTCACTGTTTACTGTTACATTATAAATCTTCTAAGTATTGAAGAGTAGATTCCGCATACTCTTTGATATCATTCAAAGTTTCTAATACAAGCTCAAGTGTTTGGGATCAACACATATCAAATATAATTATTCGAGCAGTGGAGTTATATTCTCTTTAATTTCATAAAATAAATATGCCTACAGAAGGAAGGATTCAGTCCATAAATGGTGTTCTCGTATAACCCATCACAACCCAACAAATCTATGTGATATAAACTTTTAGCTCAATGATCCGGATCGAGCCCAACAGCCCGATGAGATAACCCATTTGAGTTTCAAATGAGGAGACCCGATCCAAACATTCAAGTTATAACCGGTATAACCCTTATTATTCTCATTACATCAAACCCTACACACAAATAGTGATATCTGCCTCCCATCTATCATTTCCTCCCACCAAAACACATCTCCCAAACCGATTCCCATCTCAAATATGTCATCATTTATCATAATCGAAACACAAACGTATCTAGATGTGTTCAGTTTCTTCTTAATCCGAATCAAGAAATCATTTAGAAGGCTTCAAGATCCTTTAGGGTCTCGGGTAGGTTTATGTTTGATGTATTTTTGATTTCATATTCTTTTTGGTCAATGAACGATCCAAAGAAAGAAAGCAACACAATTGTTATTTTTCTTTCTTTCTTCATTTTCTTTTTGGTCAATGAATGATCCAAAGAAAGAAAGTAACACAATTGTTATTTTTCTTTCTTTCTTTTTGGATAATATCAAAGTTAGCGATCAAAGTGTAACACCCCCAAAATATCGCAGTGGAAGATTGTGTCACTGGGGTATTACTTCATTGGTTACAGTACAAGTTACAGAAAATGACTCTAAATGAGGCGTTTTGAAATAAATTATCATTCAATTAAAATATCAGAGTTAACAAGAAGGTCCCACAAGTTTACAATATGTACAACATAAAATTTGTAAAGTTTTTCGAATGATAATAGATGCATCGTCTTCAAAATGTTTTTTCGTGCGCCTTCCCATGCCAGCTAATTCCATTTGAACCTGAGATAAACATGCTAAAAAGTCAACACAAAGGTTGAGTGAATGCATAGAGTTTAATAATAAGGAGTCGATTACAATAAATCATTTATAAAGACGACTAAGCAACAAATGCAGAGTTTGATAAAGTTATTATTGCCCTAAGCTCGTGACCCCGACACTACGTCTTTGTTGTCAATAACATAAATTTGCCCTTCAAACATAGGTAATAGCCACACCTATCATTGGTACGAATACAATACATACGATTGCCTTACAGGCACGTTCCTGCATGGGGATTGTTAATCCCAATAGATCTATTCACGGCATTCGCGCTCACTCGCAAGTGACTAACGGTTCACGATAAAAGAGACTTTCGGCTATGGGAAACTTAGGCAATAATAATAACATGATAGCATACAATTTTCAAAGCATTGTGATCATAAATATTTATAGCATGTATCTCTCCCACGGAGTTTGTAAAACAATTGAAGTAAAACTTGGGCTATGAACTCACCGTAGTGTTCAGTAGAAGACTATAGCACCAGATAGTGTATGGCAAGACCACGATCTTTAATGATAACCTACAAGAGTATAGTGATCGCGTCTTAGTATAGTGTACAATATGAGTGTATATGTAAAGACATTGACTTGATTAAGATGTTGTACATATGTTTTATGTTGTGTAGATGAGTGAAGCATCCTTTAAAGTATGGTTTGGCTAATAGTCTTTTATAAATAACTTCGTATTACCGTTCGGGCTATCAAAATCTAGAGGTCATGTAGTGAACGTATGAGGAGCCAGGACACTTTAATTCGTAAATCCACAACTCGTCGATACGACACCCGAAGAGGCCTCTTATGATAATGAAACTCCCTATTATTGAAGTACTTATCAATTATAAGTAGGACACAAATGTTGTATAAAACATTTGTCGTGTTTCATCAAAGACTATTGGTTGAACTAGTTACTATAATTTCGCGGATCAAGTGTAAGTTGCGACTTTGAGGACATGATATACATATAGTTAATATGTGATATGATCATTTTTATAAGTTTTCGGAGTCAAGAAGAATGAGTCAATTAAGTGATCAAGTCTCAATAACAAGTTTCGGGTTATCAAACCCAAACTAGCCGTGCAGCTAGACTTATAACTTGAAGACGACAACCAAGGCCATAGCCATGGCTATGTCTCAGCTATAAGGCCTTAAGACATGATCCTTGGCTATTTGAAACAATATCCTTGGCTGTGTTTTGGTCTTAAGTGGTAAAAATGCTACAAAGGTTCTTAGGTCATGGCAATCTTTGGGTCAAAACAGGTCTAGTTGACTTTTATATTCTACAGCCTTCGTTTTTCACTTTCAGCTTACTTGCTCATAAGTCTTTGTATAAAACATCATTCTGAGCAACTTTCGTGTTTTACACTTTTAGTGGTTCGGACCAGAAAAGGGTGAAAATCACGTTTTAAAATCAGATCGGTAAGTTTTTTGCAGAAAACTCAGCATGAAATGACCCATATTAAGTGCAGATGGACAGCACTCTGCAGTCCCGCGGTAAAGGCCATATCTTGAGTTTTACAACACTTTCGGATGCGAGGCTTCTTCCTATGTTTAATTTTATGTCTTAGCTTCATATCATAAAACTACGACGAGTTCCAGAAACGGCCAGAACTATTTCGTTTTGTCCAATGAACTCTGATAGTCAAATTTTGACATATTTTACCTTTTTAGGTATAGTTTATTCATTGGGATGAGTTTTGAGGTGCGCCACCTGGCGAAACGACCACAAGATAGAGCTCTACCGGCTTATCTTATTTCCTTAACCTCAAAGTTTACTGAGATGATCAGTTTAATCATTCTTTGGGGTTGTTCTAATTTCCAGTTTCATAAATCATACCTAGAGCTTGTCCTAGTTTATTTTTGTGTTTCAAACCTTATGTACAACATCAATCAAGTCTTACTACTTATACAACTTGTATAAGATATGAAATATACCAAAAGGAATAAATACATAGAAACTAAACATAATCTTACAAGGATCTTGGATGAAAACTTACAAGAACCACAACACTAATCAACACTTAATCACCTCTACTCTTTAACCTTTGTCTTGAATCTTTTAACCACTTGATTTTGATCTTGTAAAACCCTTGCAATAATCCTTATAACTCAGCCCTTAATCACCTTGTGTAACTCTTAACTAACCATGGAATCACCAAATCTCTACTTGGACTATGTAGCAATCACCTAGGTCTTTATCTTCTTAGTGTAACTTGCTTCTTGATTCAAGCTTGATAATGATGATGATGGATATTGATGGTACGGCACAAAGCGAGGAGAAGAGATATTTGGAGAGAATTTTAAAGATTAATTTTGCATGTCCTAGAGAGAAGATATTGATATTAGTTGATTTGGATGCAAAACTTAGGACATGTGTTGAGTTTATGTGAAGAAAGGGGTTAGCAAAAGCCATGTGACTCTTGTGTCTTCTTGTTACACGCCACCTTAAAGCATGAGGTGGTTAGTGTATAATTTTTGATAAGTTTTGGTTTATAGGGTATAGTTTGGTCCCGGTAATTACTAATGTTTAGCCCTTAAATCTCAAAACTTAAAATCGGGCAACACAAAAATGTAATACTTATAAAAATGTCAAAACTTATCAATATACTCCAACTAAGTATATTAGATGTGCGATAAGTTTAATGGAGAGCGTATACGTTGATAACACCTAATAACGTAGGTTTGAGTACGCGTATTACGTAAAGAGTATAATGTTTACGTAAAAATGATAAAATGAAAATAGTTCATATAAAATATGACTACTGGTGAAATATGGGTATTTTGAACTCATAGACTTGTCCTAGTCTTGTGTCGGTACGCGTTGTGTGTGATTTTCATATTTTGCGAGATATCTGCTCGTTAAATAGACAGAGGTGAACGAAAACGTTCAGAGAGTAATAATTCAAAGAAGAGTGAATTATTTAACTTGGAAAGTTACCGGTTACAATATTTGCTTTTACGTTACGGTAAAAGTCAAATAGTCAAAAGTCAAAAGTCAAAGGGGGTAAAATAGTCATTTTGCCTTATGAAATTTTACGGGTTGTTACAGTCTCCACCGGTTAAGGGAATCATGTCCTCATGATTTAATTTGTGTTATGAGTTGATGATGTGTCTCAAAAGAGGTGGGGGTACTTCTGTCGCATTTGGTCTTCTCGTTCCCAAGTATATTCAAACTTCGGCAAGAATTTCAACGATTTTAACAATAGGAGTGTGACTTTGCATAAGTCGTTTGACCTTACGGTCTATGATTTCGATAGGTTCTTTAGTAAAGTTCAGACATTCATCAATCTGGATCTTTTCCAGAGGAATAGTGAGTGTCTCAACAGTATGACACTTCTTCATATTGCTCACATGAAAGATATTGTATACACTGCTAAGTTCTGGTGGTAGCTCAAGTGTGCAAGCTACCGAACCATTCCTAATCAGGATCTTGAATAGTCCGATGTTGAGCTGTCTAGGAAAAATGTGAGTATTTGTGGTGAATTCTGATCTCACGCTCTCAGGTGAGATCAGGAACTCATTTAAAGTTTTGATAGGTGAGCAAGAGTGCTCCGATTAGTATTAGGACCCAACTGGAGGGCCTAATATTGTAGTGCTAGTTGGAGGCGTCGCATGAGTAAATGTTTTACCAGTGGTTAAAGGCTGCTCTTAGAAATATTTTATGAGTTGTAGGCTCACTAATTTCAAAAGCACAGAAGGAGCGGTTGGTTTAGCTCGTTGGTTTGGGAGGACAGAGTCAGTATTTCTAATCAGTAACTGTGCTGAATACTGAATAGTCAAATATGCCACAAGCACATTTCTGAACAATGTTTTGTCATGGTGGAATGTTGTTGCTTAATCTATTAGTATTGAGAATACTTACAAGATTGCTTGGAATAAGTTGAAGAAGTTATCAATCAAGAAGTATTGCCCTCGAAATGAGGTGCAAGAAATGGAGTTGAAGTTTTCTTGCTGTCAGTGGTGTTGATATCACGACTTATATCCGTCGCTTTTAAAAGTTGGAAATAGTGTACCTAATGATAGTCTCAACCAATGAGATGTTATTGGAAAAGTTCATCTGTGAACTTCCACTCAATATTCAAGGGATTGTAACTTCGTTTGATCTACTCACACTGGATGAAACAATCCCGATATCTTGTAATCCAGTGGATCAAGTTGTGCGAGCTTGGTTTGCTCAAGGACCCAACAATAGCAAAACAGAAGGCAAGAGAATGACAGAGCCTATGATGTCATTGCCTCAACTGAAAGAAGAGGTTATGTCAAGAATAAACCATTATGTCATCGATGCAAGTTGCATCATATTGGTTTTTTCACTATTAGGTACAGAAGTTGCTAGAAAGTAGGCCATATGACCAAAGATTATGAGGGTAAGAATCCCGTTAATGGTGGTAATGCTTAACCAGTGATAACTTACCTTCGATGTGAGGATATTTCAAGAGGCACTGTTCCCAGAGCATGGGCCAACAAGTGAGAGGAGCTCATAGGAGAGCTTATACGTAGGTGTCCACACACTTAAGTAAAGTAGGCATGTTACGTACCCAAGTAAGTAAATGGAATATCGTACTCAGTCTGTTAGTTAGAGATTGAACCAAGTTAAGATTGTAACAAGTTTGTAAACTCAATAAATTGCTCATGATTGTAAGAATTTGTAATGGAAAAAGTGATAACTTAAGAATGAACTCAGGCAGTTCAAATGAGATCTTAAGATTTTTGCTGAGTGGTAGAATACTGGTGATTCTCAAGTTCGAGTTTATACTCATGTCTCATCGGATACAAATAAGCCCACTTATTTATAATTCATTATTTACATAGAGAGGCGTCCCAAACAATGTAAATAAATAAATATAAACTTATGGTTCAGCGATTCACAATTTCTTTATTTAAATAAAAAGGCGTCCCAATCCATTTAAATAAGGATATTATAAATCATCTTACTTAAGAATTCCCGACAAAACACTCATACTTAACTGATGAGTTACAAAACGGTGTATTATGAGACGTCATAAGTGTTCCGAGAGTACAGAATGAATGTTCACACTCATCCTCGAAGACGAGGAGTGAAATAATCAAAGAAGATCGACATGGCGTTCAAAAGAGTTGGTAAGTTCATAGTTATGAAGAAGTTTTCTCACAATATTAGAGAAATACAAGAGAGATCATTATACAACTCACAATGTCGGAAAAATAAATAAGACTATTGTGTGTCTCTCGATGTCTGAGATATATAAATAAGAAAGTTGTGTATCTCACAATGTCTGAGATATATGAATGGTAATTATATCAATTACAGTGTCTCGAGTAATTTCGTAGATCATCATAAAATATGTATGATCGGGGAAATCTGGTTATGCCATAATGCCTTAGAATAGGCATACGCAGTCATATTGTCAATCGTTCATATAAATAGTCTGTATATAAACAATACGGTATTGTGTTAAGGAGTAAGCATGGCACACGGAATGTTGAAGACGATAATGAGTAACGCGATTCTAAATGTAAAGAGTAGTTATAGTTTAGGTTTAAATGCAACCTGGTTCTCTATAACTGTAGCTCTGATACCAATCTGTAACACCCCCAAAATATCGCAGCGGAAGATTGTGTCACTGGGGTATTACTTCATTGGTTACAATACTAGTTACAGAAAACGACTCTAAATGAGACGTTTTGAAATAAATTATCATTCGATTAAAATATCAGAGTTAACAAGAAGGTCCCACAAGTTTACAATATGTACAACATAAAAGTTGTAAAGTTTTTCGAATGATAATATATGCATTGTCTTCAAAATGTTTTGCCGTGCGCCTTCCCATACCAGCTAATTCCTTTTGAACCTGAGATAAACATGCTAAAAAGTCAACACAAAGGTTGAGTGAATCCATAGAGTTTAATAATAAGCAGTCGATCACAATAAATCATTTATAAAGACGACTAAGCAACAAATGCAGAGTCTGATAAAGTTACTATTGCCCTAAGCTTGTGACCCCGACGCTACGTCTTTCCTGTCAATAACATAAATTTGCCCTTTAAACATAGGTAATAGCCACACCTATCATTGGTACGAATACAATACATACGACTGCCTTACAGGCACGTTCCTGCATGGGGATTGTTAATCCCAATAGATTTATTCACGGTATTCGCGCTCACTCGCAAGTGACTAACGGTTCACGATAAAAGGGACTTTCGGCTATAGGAAACTTAGGCAATAATAATAACATGATAGAATACAATTTTCAAAGCATTGTGATCATAAATATTTATAGCATGTATCTCCCCCACGGAGTTTGTAAAACAATTAAAGTAAACCTTAGGGCAATAAACTCACCGTAGTGTTCAGTAGAAGACTATAGCAACAGATAGTGTATGGCAAGACCACGATCTTTAATGATAACCTACAAGAGTATAGTGATCGTGTCTTAGTATAGTGTACAATATTAGTGTATATGTAAAGACATTGACTTGATTAAGATGTTGTACATATGTTTTATGTTGTGTAGATGAGTGAAGCATCCTTTAAAGTATGGTTTGTCTAATAGTCTTTTATAAATAATTTCGTATTACCATTCGGGCTATCAAAATCTAAAGGTCATGTAGTGAACGTATGAGGAGCCAGGACACTATAATTCGTAAATCCACAACTCGTCGATACGACACCCGAAGAGGCATCTTATGATAATGAAACTCCCTATTATTACAGTACTTATCATTTATAAGTAAAAAGTATTTGACGACACAAATGTTGTATAAAACATTTGTCGTGTTTCATCAAAGACTATTGGTTGAACTTGTTACTATAATTTCGCGGATCAAGTGTAAGTTGCGACTTTGAGGACATGATATACATATAGTTAATATGTGATATGATCATTTTTATAAGTTGTCGGAGTCAAGAAGAATGAGTCAATTAAGTGATCAAGTCTCAATAACAAGTTTCGGGTTATCAAACCCAAACTAGTCGTGCGGCTAGACTTATAACTTGAAGACGACAACCAAGGCCATAGCCATGGCTATGTCTCGGCTATAAGGCCTTAAGACATGATCCTTGGCTGTTTGAAACAATATCCTTGGCTGTGTTTTGGTCTTAAGTGGTCAAAATGCTACAAAGGTTCTTAGGTCATGGCAAAGAGGTCAAAACAGGTCCAGTTGACTTTTATAGTCTACATCCTTCGTTTTGCACTTTCAGCTTACTTGCACCCGAGTTTTTGTATAAAACATCATTTTGAGCAACTTCCGTGTTTTACACTTTCAGTGGTTTGGACCAGAAAAAGGTGGAAATCGCGTTTTAAAATCAGATCAGTAAGCTTTTTGCAGAAAACTCGGCATGAAATGACCCATATTAAGTGCAGATGGACAGCACTCTGCAGTCGCGCGGCAAAGGTCATATCTTGAGTTCTATACCACTTTAGGACGCAAGGCTTCTTCCCACGTTTAATTTTATGTCTTAGCTTCTTATCATAAAACTATGACGAGTTCCAAAAATGGCCAGAACTGTCCCATTTTGTCAAATGAACTCTGCTAGTCAAATTTTGACATGTTTTACCTTTTTAGCTCTAGTTTATTCATCGGGATGAGTTATGAGGTGCGCCACCCGACGAAACGACCACAAGACAGAGCTCTACTGGCTTATCTTATTTCCTTAACCTCAAAGTTTACTGAGATGATCAGTTTAATCATTCTTTGGAGTTGTTCTAATTTCCAGTTTCATAAATCATACCTAGAGCTTGTCCTAGTTTATTTTTGTGTTTCAAACCTCATGTACAACATCAATCAAGTCTTAATACTTATACAACTTGTATAAGATTTGAAATATACCAAAAGTAATAAATACATAGAAACTAAACATAATCTTACAAGGATCTTGGATGAAAACTTACAAGAACCACAACACTATCACACTTAATCACCTCTACACTTTAACCTTTGTCTTGAATCTTCTAACCACTTGATTTTGATCTTGTAAAACCCTTGCAATAATCCTTCTAACTCAGCCCTTAATCACCTTGTGTAACTCTTAACTAACCATGGAATCACCAAATCTCTACTTGGACTATGTAGCAATCACCTAGGTCTTCATCTTCTTAGTGTAACTTGCTTCTTGATTCAAGCTTGATAATGATGATGATGGATATTGATGGTACGGCACAAAGAGAGGAGAAGAGATATTTAGAGAGAATTTTAAAGATTAATTTTGCATGTCCTAGAGAGAAGATATTGATATTAGTTGATATGGATGCAAAACTTAGGACATGTGTTGAGTTTATGTGAAGAAAGGGGTTAGCAAAAGCCATGTGGCTCTTGTGTCTTCTTGTTACACGCCGCCTCAAAGCATGAGGTGGTTAGTGTATAATTTTTGATAAGTTTTGGTTTATAGGGTATAGTTTGGTCCCGGTAATTACTAATGTTTAGCCCTTAAATCTCAAAACTTAAAATGAGGCAACACAAAAATGTAATACTTATAAAAATGTCAAAACTAATCAATATACTCCAACTAAGTATATTAGATGTGCGATAAGTTAAATGGAGAGCGTATACATTGATAACACCTAATAACGTAGGTTTGAGTACGCGTATTAAGTAAAGAGTATAATGTTTATGTAAAAATGATAAAATGACAATAGTTCATATAAAATATGACTACTGGTGAAATATGGGTATTTTGAACACATAGACTTATCCTAGTCGTGTGTCGGTACGCGTTGTGTGTGATTTTCACATTTTGCGAGATATCTTCTCGATAAATAGATAGAGGTGAACTAAAACGTTCAAAGAGTAATAATTCAAAGAAGAGTTAATTATTTAACTTGAAAAGTTACCGGTTACAGTATTTTTTTTTACGTTACGGCAAAAGTCAAATAGTCAAAAGTTAAAAGTCAAAGGGGGTAAAATAGTCATTTTGCCTGATGTAATTTTACGTGTTATTACACAATGATGATTAGCATTAGAACTAAAAAATATATTTTAAAAGATTAGCAACAAAGTTTGAAGAAATATGAGATCGTGTATAATTTTTCATTTTGTGTGTTGTTGTGATTCGGAGATGGTGAAGAGTTTAGGATAGATTGGAGTTGTTGGTTGTTGTAAGAATAGGATAGAATTGGATTTGATGTTTGTTGTTGTTTTTGGAATATGATTTTGGCCCAGCTGTGTTATAATCAGTTATGGTGGTGAAGATGGTAATAGTTTTTTATTTATAATCATCAAAAATCCAATTAAAAAGTCACATTTAAAGACTTGTTAGTTTAATTATTTGTAAGCAACTGAAAATATCAGAATTTACACCCCTTTCATATTCATCTTCATGGTTTTCTAGCTTTAATACTTCGACAATTAAATTTAAATAATACACGGATTTATGAGTTGTGTAACTCCAGGATTGTTTGTATTCTTTGGAGTTGACATTAAATTGAGAGATTGTGTGAAGCTTTAGCATGTTTGTACCGTACTTTTTGTTTTGCACATGAACACTTGCACATTAAATTTGTGTACTGAATCTTTATATATAGTAGATTGTTAAAACTATATTTTTTTCTATAATCCAAGATTACCCCTATCATTGTGTAATTTCATATATTAAATATATATGTTTTGTATGTTTAATGTCTGACGCCTAAGTACTACGTTTATGACTTCTTCATGTACCCAAAAGTTACCAATTCCAACTCTTTTCATCTCGAATATCATTTCAAAGACAAACGAAGAGTGGCATGTAATGCGATCTCATTGAGCACCCAATATTCGATATACATGACGTTCCTATATGACATACAAGTCGGTGCATTGTGATAGAATATGTGATCGAATAGCGATGTATTACCATTTCATTATCCTTGTTTATAGTTACTTGAAAATATGTGTTCCGTGTTAACCCTGCCTAAAGTATGTTCCAAGAAAACTCATCTCAAATGTTAAACCGCGAGTTCCTAAAAAACTCATTTCAAATTTTAAACCGTGAGTTCCTTCAGAAAGTTTTTAAAGCGAAGTCTTGGTCACTACAATAGATTAGAAACGGTAATATGTTATGGTTGTTGATGAAGAACACCTACAAGCTCGAGATTCTCTCAATCCAGATCAAAAATTAGCGTAGGATATCATCATGAGGCATGTGGACGATGATTGTCCTTGCGTGTTTTTTATTGATGGTCCAGGCGGAACTGGAAAAACTTTTTTGTACAAAGCTTTGTTGGCCCAAGTTCGTAAACGTGGTCTTATTGCACTTGCCACGGCTTCTTTTGGTGCCGTGACAAATAACATGGTAGGAGGGAGAACAGCTCACTCGCGATTCAAGATTCCCATCATTTTGAATAATAAATCTGTATGCAACATTAGAAAACAAAGTGGCCTTGCACATTTACTTTGTCTCTCAAAAGTAATCATTTGGGATGAAGCATCAATGGCTAAAAGGAAAGCTGTGGAGGCGGTAGATCGAACAATGCAAGACATTACAGGAGTTAGGCTTCCATTTCGGGGAAAAATTATGGTTTTGGGTGGTGACTTTAGACAAGTGTTGCCGGTTGTAAGAAAAGGAACCCGGGCTTAAATTGTAGACTCATGTTTACGGATGTCACCTCTTTGCCCAAGAATAATAAAGATGTAGTTAACTATCAACATGAGAGCACGTACGGATCCTTGGTTTTCAGACTTTCTGTTAAGAGTCGATGACGGTGTTGAAAAAGCTATTGATGGAAGTTATATACGTATACCTGATGACATGGTCATTCCGTATATTGACAACGGTAACTCTAAAGATGCTTTGATAGATGCCGTATTTGACTCCTTGGAAACCAATGCACATTCTTCTGACTACATTATTTCTAGAGCGATCTTATCAACTAAAAATGAAATTGTTGACGAGATTAATGATCAGTTGACTAAAAGATTTCAATGGGATGCGAAAATTTATTATAGTTTTGATGAAGCAGAAGATGATAAGAACAACTTCTATCCGATGGAAGTCTGAAACTCGCTCAATGTCAGTGGCTTGCCTCCACATTATTTTCGATTGAAGAATGGATGCCCAATAATTCTCTTACAAAATCTTGATCCATCAAATGGATTATGTAATGGCACAAGACTAATATGCAAAGGTTTTGAAACGAACGTCATCGATGCTGAAATAACAGTTGGCCAACATGCAGGAAAACGTATGTTTTTGTCAAGAATTCCTCTATGTCCATCGGAAGAGGACTTGTTCCCATTTAAACTGAAGAGAAAATAGTTTCCTGTTAGACTAAGCTTTGCGATGGCAATCAATAAAGCTCAAGGCTAAACAATTCCAAATGTGGGTGTTTATTTACCCGAATCTGCATTCTCTCATGGCTAACTTTACGTTGCATTGTCTAGGGGGATATCACGTAGAAATACAAAGGTATTAGTGAAGCCAGACAAAAAATTCAACCAAGATGGAGTTTACACCTCGAATGTGGTGTATCAGGAAGTTTTACGTGATTAATCATGATCATTATGAATTTGTTAGAAAATTTTTGGTGTGTTGTTGAACAGTTGACAATATGGATATGGTACACTTTGAAAGTTTATGAGGGTTGATGAATGTTATTATAACCTTTTGGTGGATGAATGTTTATTAAATACAACGCTCAATATATTATTATTATAGTTGTAACTGACTACTGTAACTTAAATCAACGCTATCAAAAAATAATGCAACCATGCCATTAGAGAAACATTGCAACTTAAAATGATATTATCGAAAAATGATTCCCTTAAGCTACATAACAATCTGTTGAAAAAATGATTCGACATCGAAATTTGGTCGAATCTAGAAACCGATTCCGCAAGACGCGGGTACTCGGCTATTAAATACAACACGCAAATATATTATTATAATTTCAATTGACTATTGCAACTTAAAACGACGCTATTAGAAAAATAATGCAACTATGCCATTAGAGAAGCATTACAACATAAAATGATATTACCGGAAAATGATTCCCTTATGCTACAAAACAATCTGTTGAAAAAATGATTCACCCACGAAATTTGGTCGAATCAAGAAACCGATGCCGCTAGGCGCGTGTACTCGTCTAGTCTATCATAATCAAAACACAACCGTATCTAGATGTGTTCAGTTTTTTCTCAATCCGAATCAAGAAATCATTTAGAAGGCTTCAAAATCCTTGAGGGTCTCGGGTAGGTTTATGTTTGATGTATTTTTGTTTTCGTTTTCTTTTTGGTCAATGAACGATCCAAAGAAAGAAAGTAACACAATTGATATTTTTCTTTCTTTCTCTTCGGATAATATCAAAGTTAGCGATCAATGATGATTAGCCTTCGAACTAAAAAAAAATATTTTAAAAGATTGGCAACAAAGTTTGAAGAAATATGAGATCGTGTATAATTTTTCATTATGTGTGTTGTTATGATTCGGAGATGGTGAAGAGTTTAGGATAGATTGGAGTTGTTGGTTGTTGTGAAAATAGGATAGAATTGGATTTGATGTTTGTTTTTGGTTTTGGAATATGATTTTCGCCCGGCTGTGTTATAATCAGTTATGGTGGTGAAGATGGTAATAGTTTGTTATTTATAATCATCAAAAATCCAATTGAAAAGTCACATTTAATGACTTGTTATAGACTTGTTTGTTTAATTATTTATTTGTAAGCAAATGAAAAGATAAGAATTTACACCCCTTTCATATTCATCTTCATGGTTTTCTAGCTTTAATACCACGAGAATTAACTTTAAGTAATACACGGATTTATGAGTTGTGTAACTCCAGGATTGTTTGCATTCTTTGGAGTTGACATTAAATTGAAAGATTGTGTGAAGCTTTAGCATGTTTGTACTGTACTTTTTGATTTGCACATGAACACTTGCACATTAAATTAGTGTACTGAATCTTAATATATAGTAGATTCTTAAAACTATAATTTTTTTCTATAATCCAAGATTACCCCTATCATTGTGTAACTTCATATATTAAATATATACGTTTTGTCAATTTAATGTCTGACTCCTAAGTACTACTACATTTATAACTTCTTCATGTACCCAGAAGTTACTGAATCCAACTCTTGTCATCTCGAATATCATTTCGAAGACAAACTCAGAGTGCCATGTAATGCGATCTCATTAAGAACCCAGTATTCGATATACATGACATACGCATATGACATACAAGTCGGTGCATTGTGATTTTATATATGATCGAATAACGCTGTATTACGATTTCATTATCCTTGTTTATAGTTACTTGAAAATATGTGTTCCGTGTTAACCCAACCCAAAGTCTGTTCCAAGAAAACTCATCTCAAATGTTAAACCGCGAGTTCCTAAAAAACTCATTTCAAATTTTAAACCGTGAGTTCCTTCAGAAAGTTTTTAAAGCGAAGTCTTGGTCACTACAATAGATTAGAAGTGGTAATACGTTATGGTTGTTGATGAAGAACACCTACAAGCTCGAGATTCTCTCAATCCAGATCAAAAATCAGCGTACGATATCATCATGAGGCACGTGGACGATGATTGTCCTGGCGTGTTTTTTATTGATGGTCCAGGCGGAACTGGAAAAACTTTTTTGTACAAAGCTTTGTTGGCCCAAGTTCGTAAACGTGGTCTTATTGCACTTGCCACGGCTTCTTTTGGTGCCATGACAAATAGCATGGTAGGAGGGAGAACAGCTCACTCACGATTCAAGATTCCCATCATTTTGAATAATAAATCTGTATGCAACATTAGAAAACAAAGTGGCCTTGCACATTTACTTTGTCTCTCAAAAGTAATCATTTGGGATGAAGCATCAATGGCTAAAA
Source organism: Artemisia tridentata subsp. tridentata (assembly GCA_021014915.2). Classification (NCBI taxonomy): domain Eukaryota; kingdom Viridiplantae; phylum Streptophyta; class Magnoliopsida; order Asterales; family Asteraceae; genus Artemisia; species Artemisia tridentata. The sequence goes on along the minus strand of CP139503.1, from coordinate 148,105,891 downwards.
GGAAAGCTATGGAGGCGGGAGATCGAACAATGCAAGACATTACAGGAGTTAGGCTTCCATTTGGGGGGAAAATTATGGTTTTGGGTGGTGACTTTAGACAAGTGTTGCCGGTTGTAAGAAAAGGAACCCGGGCGCAAATTGTAGACTCATGTTTACGGATGTCACCTCTTTGCCCAAGAATAATAAAGATGTAGTTAAATATCAACATGAGAGCACGTATGGATCCTTGGTTTTTAGACTTTCTATTAAGAGTCGGTGACGGTGTTGAAAAAGCTATTGATGGAAGTTATATACGTATACCTGATCCGTAAATTGACAATGGCAATTCTATGGGTGGATTTGAAGATGATGTTTGAACAAGTTGCAGAAGATAGTATATGGAAATTTCAAACAGGTAATCAATGATTCAAATGGACCTTGTACAGCTCTTGTGCAATTCATCATGTATCTACAAGGGCTGGAACAGACATGTATATGTTAGTAGAGAAAGACTACCCGTTGTCTAGGGGTACTCTCACTTTGATGTTGTCTAAAAAACTAACTGTGGAAGAAGAGTCTGAGATGGCAAAAGAATTACTAAGGAAGATCTTCATGCAGACTGACAAAGAAATGAAGGCTGGAAGAAGATAAAGTGTTTGGAAGAATCCTCTCAAGCTTAAAGGTATAATTCTTAGAAACTTGCTGATTTGGAGATAAATCACAAGTTTAGGGGAGGATTGTTGGGAATTATTAGTACTGCCAAGATCATAGTTAGAACTGCTAAAGATTATAACTAACAGTACTAATTGAGTTAGTACTGCTAGAGTAAAAGTTAGTACTGCTAGACTAACTTTGTACTGCTGAAGACTGTTGATAAAGATTGGTACTGCCAGCGATGAAGACGCGTAATGTGATATGTATAGAAGATATTTAGTGTATATCTTATATGTTTAGAATGATGCGAATATTGTATATTTGTAGTTATCTTGTAAAGGACTCCTTGTGCCTATAAAAGGAGGTCCTAGGTTAAGGTGTTAGATGCATCTCTAGAATACGTTTTTGTTAAGCTTCAAGGTTGTAAACCCTAGTACTACACAAGAGTACTCGTATTATTGAGCTAATAATATTGAATCATTTTTGTGAATTGTTCTTGTTAATATAACACAGTTTACTGTTTCATTGTTTACTGTTACATTATAATTCTTCTAAGTATTGAAGAGTAGATTCCGCATACTCTTTGATATCATTCAAAGTTTCTAATACAAGCTCAAGTGTTTAGGATCAACACATATCAAATATAATTATTCGAGCAGTGGAGTTACATTTTCTTTAATTTCATATAACAAATCTGTTTACAGAAGGAAGGATTCAGTCCATAAATGGTATTCTCGTATAACCCATCACAACCCAACAAATCTATGTGATATAAACTTTTAGCTCAATGATCCTGATCCAGCCCAACAACCCAATGAGATAACCCGTTTGAGTTTCAAATGAGGAGTCCCGATCCACACATTCAAGTTATAACCGGTATAACCCTTATTATTCTCATATCATCAAACCCTACACACAAATAGTGATATTTGCCTCCCATCTATCATTTCCTCCCACCAAAACACATCTCCCAAACCGATTCCCATCTCAAATATGTCATCATATATCATAATCGAAACACAACCGTATCTAGATGTGTTCAGTTTCTTTTCAATCCGAATCAAGAAATCATTTAGAAGGCTTCAAGATCCTTGAGGGTCTCTGGTAGGTTTATGTTTGATGTATTTTTGTTTTCATTTTCTTCTTGGTCAATGAACGATCAAAAAAAGAAAGTAACACAACTGAATTTACACCCCTTTCATATTCATCTTTATGGTTTTCTAGCTTTAATACCTTGACAATTAAATTTAAGTAATACACGGATTTATGAGTTGTGTAACTCCAGGATTATTTGCATTCTTTGGAGTTGACATTAAATTGAGAGATTGTGTGAAGCTTTAGCATGTTTGTATCGTACTTTTTGTTTTTCACATGAACACTTGCACATTAAATTAGTGTACTGAATCTTTATATATAGTAGATTGTTAAAACTATAATTTTTTTCTATAATCCAAGATTACCCCTATCATTGTGTAATTTCATATATTAAATATATATGTTTTGTCTATTTAGTGTCTGAGCCTAAGTACCTCTAGGTTTATAACTTCTTCGTCTACCCAAAAGTTACCAAATCTAACTCTTTTCATCTCGAATATCATTTCGAAGATAAACGAAGAGTGCCATGTAATGCGATCTCATTAAGAACCCAATATTCGATATACATGACGTACGCATATGACATACAAGTTGGTGCGTTGTGACAGAATATGTGATCGAATAGCGATGTATTACGATTTCATTATCCTTGTTTATAGTTACTTGAAAGTATGTGTTCCGTATTAACCCAACCCAATGTCTGTTCCTAGAAAACTTATCTCAAATGTTAAACCGCGAGTTCCTAAAAAACTCATTTCAAATTTTAAACCGTGAGTTCCTTCAGAAATTTTTTAAAGCGAAGTCTTGGTCACTACAATAGATTAGAAACGGTAATACGTTATGGTTAATCTATAGATTTCGACGCACTAATAAAAAGCAAGTTGTGTTTTAGTCAAACATGATTCAACTAGTGAAAACAAGACGTGACTGTGGGAATAAAGAGTAAATGTGAACTACATGTTCATAATACTTATGTGTTGCTTTACATCTTCATGGTTACTTTCTATACATATCCAGTCTGCTTCTTCCATTTTCCCATGATAAATGTATGTCGTGTAACAATTTTTCTATGATCGATTTATGTCGTTTTTAACAATTAAGGTTGTACAAACTATGTAAATTGTAATGGGTATGTACTGAATTGAATTGAACTTTACAACAATCACTTTAGAAAAAAAATACAATATAATATTCAAGAATCATAGACTTTGGCTACTTTTGTGTCGTGCTTTAGTGACTTTGTTGTTATCATCTGTTTCACTTGTTCGGCTTCATTGACTTGTGTCAAAGTTGCTATAAAATATGAAGTTCTGATGTTGTGCTTCATTGTTGTGTTTTACTGCTTTTTCTCATTCGTAGCCAAATAAGAGACAAAAGGCAATGTCATTATCCTAAGCATGAAACTTTCTTCATATTTTCCTTGTCCTTATTTTTTTAGAAAAAAGTCACCGAGCCGTAAGATGCAGAAGAAAAGTAGCAAAGTCTCCATCAAATATTGTGTTACTCTATTGTGTAAGAAATAATACATGTTTGACATTAGCCCCACAATTTCTATTAAAAAAGCACTACTATATTTTAGGCCCATAGCCCTCTAAGGGATTCCAACGCCTGCTTAGGGTTTCCAAATTTATTGTACGTGTTTGACATTTTTCATCAAATAAGTTTGAGAACACAGGAATGGAGTTTACTTGTGAATCTTTTGGCAGTAAATATGATCAACCAATATACTCCTCCATTTTGAGGTCTAGAAGAATATATAACTACATGAATGTGATCAGTAGCAAAAGGGAGTCTCATATCACATTTCTACAAATTGGTTCAATGGAAGTAATTCCATTCATAACCGAACAACATCCGGTTGCGAGGATAGCTCAAAGCACTGTTCTTGAAACCTAATGTTGTCCATGAACTATCTCATTGAACTTCGAATATTAGAACAAAAAGTTCCTCATAACGTCTATAGATGACCTGTTTTCAATTGATGGATCCACGAAGTAGGTAGGAGTAGAAGTACCAAAGTTTTTTAAGTTGTGATAGAACTTATGCACGCCATCATCAATTAAGTTCTTGGATCGTTTTGAGCCTTAGGGTTCAACAATAACAATGAATAAATATGCAGCGGAATAAAACAAAACAATTGTTATTGACACAAAGTTTTCACCAAAACATCACTTCAATTATATTAATAACGTGTTATCTAATCTATAACAAGGATCAATGAATTGATCTTGAAGTGAAACAAACTAGTTCTAGGCATTTACATCTTACGCCCTAGAACACACACACACACACCTTTGATAATCTACATTGTGGAAGACATATGTAAAAACCTACACGTCTATGATCTCTTTATAAAGGGAGAGATCAAGACTTACATAAGAAGATAAGTATAAAACAAATAAATCTTTTAAATATTAAACAATATCTTCTGATATCTTCCATCTTTGTAGATTTCCTCTTTGTCATAAATAGTCCCTCTTGTTTCATTCTTGGTCGTTTTGTCTCATCAAATTAATAAACCCAACAATCTTCCCCTATTTGATGATGACAAAACAAACACCGTCTTGTACGAACTTCCCTAGACGAAGTAGCAGAAGTTGAGATGTAATCATCTCCCTGAATGAAACAAACTGTCTTCCCCTTAAACCATGCCATGCCACCACAATATTTCTTCCCCTTTTTGTTATCAACAAATAGAGAACGAATAAACAGTAAAAACTTCCCCTCGAGTGATGCATGTACATAAAATGATTCTTCAAATCTGTAGGCTTTATATATTGTTGAAGAAAAATAATCATCACCAATTTGATGTTGAAGTAGAAGAAACCAACCTTGTATCCTATGCCTTGTACTAAATACGACTTCGAACATATACCCAATAGTATAGGGAGACCGCAATCTCTTGACAATAATCACTGAGCACTACAATGTAACTCCTTCAAGTGTTTTGTCAATTCGTAGTCACTTGAACGAACAAACAAGTTACCTCCTCCTGAAAAGGTATGCTAAGACACAACCTTGAAAAATTCAACCGCATCATCAAAGAAATAATAAATAATCCTCTCCTCCAATAAGAAAATTAACTCGAGCCTTTAAATCATTAACGAACATGAAAACCAAACTCCTTCGTGTGTGTGAACTTCCCCTGTGTGTGTGTAAACCAATAACCATACTTACTTCCCCTCACTGCTCATAAATAATGCAACTATCAATCGTGTAAACCCAGCAATAACGAAACAGCAGAGTGTAAGTCCAACAGCAGAGTCAATATGCGTAGCAGCAGAGTAAATTCACATCGAGCAGCAGAGTCATATAACAAACAGCAGAGTTATATACCAAACAGCAGAGTGAAATAATGCAGCAGCAGAGTAATACAACGAGCAGCGCAATCAAATAACACATCCAAATTAATCCATTAGATACCGAATCACAAATAATAATCCAATGACTGACCCCACTTGATCCATCAACGTCAACAAATAATCAATACGTACAAACTCCAATTGAAATATCACCTCACGTTGACCACAATTTTTTTTAAGGCATGAGTTATAGCAACGGTCCTAGTTGGTTAGATTGAGTTATAGCAACGGTCCTAGTTGGTTAGATTAACCCTCTCTACATGGGAGGGGTGTCCTTTTTTATTATTTTTTTTTTTGGCATTAACCTTATTTTGTCGTGTAGTGAACAGTGTTTTTTTTTTGTTTTTTTTTTTTTGTTTTTTTTTTTTTAAATAGAAAGGATTATGTATGTATTATAATGTATTGTATATGTATAATGTTTTGTATATGTATAATGTTTTGTATAATAGCACGTTAAATATTACCACATTAAATAAATGCAACAACAACTGTTATTATTAAATTAAACGACAACGTTATACATATTATTTAAAAACAACAACATTTACGACATATGAAGTTTATTCATTTCATTTAAAAGATCATGGAGCCTTGCACCCGACTGACAAGCGTGATCCTCAGGATTCCTTGCCAATTCTAACTCCATCTCCAGCGTCTTTATTCTTGTCTTCAACAGCTTGATCTCATTATCTTTAGCAACGCAGTTTGAGCACTGCGTTGAAGATGAGGCTTGATTAAAGTACGTGTTTTCAAAATCATCTTTCCACATGAAGTATCGACACCCATAGTCTTTTGTACCTGGCTGTTACATGTTAAGAAAATTATAAGAAATGTATTTTTAACAGACAAATTATTTACATAACTGAGCAAAACGTATGATTATTTACCACTGAAAGAGGACATGCATAATACAGTCGCCCACGACTACCTTCTTTCCTGGATTTCCGTTCTATAATGAATCCTCTATCACATCGACACCAGAAAGGATTTCTTCGTTCCACCTGGCCAAAGAATTTGCATAATAATTTACAACATCAATCAATAATGTTATTATTAATTTTAATAAATTTTCATTCATTTACGATATAATAAAAACAGTTATTTACAACATAAATCAGTAATCATTCACAATGTTTTGTCTGTATAATTATTTACAACATAAATCAATAATTATTTACAATGTTATGTCGGTATAATTATTTACAACATAAATCAGTAATCATTTACAATGGTTTGTATGTATAATTATTTACTGCATTAGTCGATGTTCATATAAAGTTTCCCATGCGGCTGCAACTGGCTGTCTGAAATACCTCCATTGTGGGTGGTTACGCGGAAGTGGAGAATTTGGGTCTAGCGTTGGTACAATGTAGTGAGCACCCACACGGGCAATCACAATGGGGTCGGTTTCATGTGATATGTTTGGCCTGGTAAAAAGCGGAAAACATGTGTTCCAACCTTGCTCGGATATAAATACAACAGGCCGGTTAATTACTGAAGCGATAACCAGCCCCGTCATTGGCATCGTCATCCAGCGATCGATAGGTGCGGGTCCATTGGACCAGTCTATTGTATGCCAAAGTATGTCAAAGTCATGTTGCAGGAACATACTTATGTACGTTCGCCTATGATAATCTAACTCTTGCAATAACATACCTCTGACACCCCAACCCGATAAGGTTAAAAGGCGTCACGTTATGGAGTCAAATCAGAGCAAAGCATACGTACGACTTACATAATACAAATGGTTTACAACGTTACAAAGGAAAATATACCAAATCTACGAAGTCATACATAAGTGAATACTAAAACTAAGGTAGCGTCTTCAAGCTAATCTCTCATCCCAAAGCAAACCCAAGCTCCTGGCTTCCTACTAAAACCTGCCGCAGGAAAAGAAATGCGGCTGAGCTTAAAAAGCCCAGTGAACAGATATATAATAAACGGAAACAAAATCAAATGGAAACGAACAGACATATCATAATGAATGAGATATAGGAAAAGAGAAATAAGAGTAAGGTTTAGGACAGTAATCCACCACGAGCCCAGAAACTCAAAGTCATAATCTCAAAGTCAACATCTCAAAATCATAGTCTCACCATCAGAGGGGATACCTCTCAGACAACCAGATAATATGAGGGGTGTCCTCATGTATCAAAGGGGTGGAGTAGCTAGCTCCCAGAAATGTGAAAGGCGTGTATTGCACACAAGCACCAGTCACCAGACATATATCATATCAAATCATATTAAATCCACTAAAAAGATCAGATCTAGGATTGCAATCCATACGCCCCCCAAACAGAAATCATAATCACATAATCATAATAGCCGGCAGATAGCAGAACAGGGACGGTGTGAGAAATCACTCCCCCACACAGGAGTCATGCCAGTGGTGCATCACAGACACGGCCAGGTTACCTTCCTGGCTAGGTAACAGAAAGGTGGCTCGGGTATCAAACTAAGAGTCAGGTCTCAATGTCATATCAAAAGGTTCATACACAAGGGAACATAGCAATGGCCTGGGAAATCTCAACTGATTCATAACTCATAATCATAATCAAGGTTCATCTCAAAAGTTCATTTTAAAACTTCCATCAAAAGTCCATTTTAAACAATCCTTTATTCGTGATTTTCATAAAACGATCCTTTAAAGTAATTCTCATAAAAATATTCTTTCAAAACGGTTTTTCATGAAAATTAGTCTTCCAAAATAGCTTTCATAAAAGTTAGTAATATTTATATAAAAATGGTTTTGCCTCATTTATAAACATCCCTTCAAAATAGTTTTTCTCAAAACATTTTCAAGATATAATTAGAAAAGGTTTTCATAGCATAGCTTCAGATCAGAAATCATATCCAATGGGACTCAACTGGGGAGATTCAAGAAAAAGGGAAATCATAGCAATCGAATCAGAAACTAATGAATTCAAAATACGAGAGAGATCATGAGAAACCTTAAAAGAAAGGTCAGAATATCTGTACCTTGTCACGAATGCACATACGAGCAAGAAATAGAAGACACAGAAGCGGATCAAAACCTTCTTCTTCACACCTAGAGGAGTAGAAGAGAATTACAATAGGTTCTCAATTACTTATTTTAACTTGCCCTTCCATTTTAAGTAACTTTCTATTTTTAGTAAGTTTTCATAATTAGAAAGTTTCCCGAAATAGTAATTTAATACTTTAAGGTTATAGTTGACAATTAATAATATTTAAGGGTTAAAATGACAATTATAATAGTTTAGAGTTAATTATGTCAATTTATTAAAGTTTAGGGTCAAAATGTAAATTATCAAATTAAATATTAGAATGTCAAATAAATTTATTTTAAAGTTTATGCTATAATTTTATATTAAGATGATAATCTTTGACCCCGACGTTCATAAATTATTAACGTATTCTTGATATTAATCTTAGACCGCGACGACCAAAATATGCTATTATCACATGCATAAACACACGACTCGCGACTATCCTTCAAAACATTTTGTATTTTTAATCACTTCATTACATATATCATGCAACTAAGCTTATTCGACACACATGAAACAACAATACACATTCGACCCCAAACAAGTCCATATTCACTCGACTCTTTGCTCCTTTCCTTGCCCATTTCACCTCTACTTTAACCACTTGTATAAAATAGTCTTTGACCCTCGAACTTAATTACTATCAGTAGCGTGTATATATATAAGGTGATATGAAGATTTGTAAAACCCAACTCGCCATCATTTACTGTGATCAAATTAGTCCCATGGTCTTTTTCCCATTAGTTTATTAATTAATATATTCATCCTGTCTTACATTGTTAACTGAGTCAACTGAAGTAAGCCTTTTATATATGGTTAAACAGGATCACGCTCAATATTTAAAATCTGTTTCTTTCACTCATAATATATAATATATTTATAATAACACAATTCCAATAAACTAGATTGTTATTATTGTTATATACGTATGCATGCATGGTTCATATGTGAATGTATTATAACATGTGAATATGATTCTAGATCATACCTCCTTGTCGAATGGAAAGAGTTCGAAATTGAAAATGAATACAAGCAGTAGCACTGATTCAACTCGAACACGTATGAACAAGAACCCTATCGAAACTTAAACCCATACGTATACTTATAGATGAACCCATAAACTCAGCCCTATCGCGAACTACAACGCACCAACGAACCAAAATATTTAACCCGGCGCAAAACCGATCGATTCAGCCCAAGCAGATTTTGCACTCGAACAACCAGGTACAACCGCCAACTCGAACCCAGTCACTATCCTTATCCTTCTGATAAGGAAACCAAAACCATAATCTTACGCGAAACTCGGACTGAATTCAAACACGAATCACAAACTGAAACAATCAATTCGAACAGAAACAATGAAGAGAGGAAGTATGGATAGTTACTCGGTTTCGTTTTGAGTGAACATAAAATATTTAAAACGATTATGGGAGGATACTTTTTGACGATTTCCAACAGATTAGATGATGAATCAAAGAATCACCACACGACCACATCAAAGCTTGAATACCCCAAAGTTGATCACCCCCACGCTAGACCTTTTATCGTACTTTGTTTTCTTGAGAATGACGTTCAGCGGATCTAATGATGTTTTAGGGTTTAGCAAGTGTGGGAGGAAGTGGGATACAGTTTGTTATAAATGTGGGATAAGAAGGAATAAGTGCCGAGATCTTTGCTAACAAAATGGAAGACTAACTTTCTTTCTTTTTTTTTCTTTTTTTTTTTTTATATATGTGAGATATTACTTGGTCAAATCTTTTTGATCATATCCCATATGTGTCAAATAAAACGTGTGAAGGAGGAAGTAAATATTCGGTTCCCATAATAAAAAGAAAGCAAACGTGTACAACATATTTATAAAAGAAAAAGGTGTGTTGCATTGCAAAGGCTTAGAATATGTAGGATTATTTTGTTTTTAGTTATATTGTATAGCTTAAGGTTTATAACATATAGTTATATTAATGTCTAAAATTTTGTTCTTAAGCTTAGGTTATAATTAAGTTATCGAATAAAGTGTGATTACTGATTTTAGGTTTTTACAACTCTTCCCCTCTAAAAATAAATTTTCGTCCTCGAAAATGCAAGTGAAACGAAATGGAAAGCTTAACGGACCGCGATCGGAAATGTGAATGACTAGTTTCTCATGATTCTCTCTTGATAATCAAAACAGTTTCGGTTTCTTCAGAAAGGACAGACCATAATTCACAACAGATCATCATGAACAGATTCATCGAATGTTAGACGTATATATAGCAACACATAGGTGTACTCCTTCATAGTAACAGATAGAGTCCATACAGACAGAAAACAGATTATCAGACGGCAGAAAGCTCTACAACAGGTCCTAAGATTCTTATCGGAAGTACAGAGGTCAGCAAACGCGTGTCGAGTATACCAACGTATCAAATCGTATAACGGTGAAGACAGATTTTAGTGCAAAGGCAGAGCGACTCCTAAAGTCTCGATCAGATATCAGAATTTCTAAGGTTTCTAAGGCACTCCTCGAAATATCCTATGATCACAATGAGGGTACGTCATATGACGTAAGTATTATCACGTTAGCTACTCGTCATAATACCAGCATCATATGAGTATACCTTCATGATGGTCATACTTTATCTCAAGTCGTGAGCAAGCATTTCTCAACCACCTAACAGTCCATTCTACACCCTAGGTTTGGTCCAAATCGGTCATCACTAAGAATTCAAAAATCAGGGATACAGATCGAACAAATAACGTAACGGAATTAGTAAGCATCAATGAAATACGTCATCCAAAGTATCAGGTCTCCCACAATACATCAAGGTTCCCATGACAAAACCGTCATCCAACATGCGCAGGAAGAACACTAAACGGAAATACTAATGGAGAATCCGAATCATTCAAGGATCTTATCATCAGGTAACAAAAGCTTAAGTGGTTTAAGAAGAAGTGGACACGCCATCAACAACTTCGTCCTTCACGAAAGCAACTCATCCAACCACAAATGATCATTCCAAAATCGTCCACTCGAATACATGATCTCAAATCTCTTCCAAGTCCGAGTAGTCCGTCTACGCTTGTCCATCTATTCATACGGTGAGAAAGGGTGATAAACTTGAGTTTGGTTCCTCAAGTCTTCGACACTTCTTCTGAACACTTCGGTGTGGTAGCGTGAATCTTTGACGTGATCACCGTGCATTCCTCCATTTGCGAGTCTGCTTCAGCTCTCAATTCATCTTAGTACAACTAAAATGACTAGAGAAACAAGGTTGCGTGTCTTCTACAGGTCTTCTAGCATGATTCAAAATTCACCAACTCAAACTGCTGTGGACTTCCTGGTTTATGTGCTGAAAGCTCATCTTCTACGGTCTGGTCGTCTTGATGCCCAACTGAAATCTCCACGTGCTGCTTGAGGTATAATCGAGTCTCATCTCAGTCTGTCTTCTCCTCACATGCTTCTCTCTTGGTAACGCCTGTCACGAACCTCTTCTGCACATCTTCTACAAGGTTTCTAACTCTGACAATGGTCTTCAGTCTTGGTCCTTTCTGTGGAAACTCTGTCGTCATCGGATACCTGGTGGTGTTGTCTGCTGCAATCTCTGAACGCAAATCAAAACTATTCTTCCAGAACAAAGGGTCGATTCACAAAATACAAACAAACGGTCTACGAGTTCCTCATTCGTCTCTGAGCATAAACACACTGTCATACTATGACAATTGTCCGAATACTTGCGAAAACATGAATCTCCTAGCCAATACAATTGACATCATTCAAAACTCATAGTGGTCACATGGGTACTAAAGCAACTTCAGGAAATCTTCTTAGGGAAAAACTTCATATCACAAATCTTTCTCTTCACAAATCAAATTGTAATGCTTCGCGGAACTTAATCTCAACTAATTAACTTCCTCCTCAGATGTTCTTGTGGTTGCTTCTTCCGTCTTTCAAACTCAAATGAGGTCGTCTGCTACGGAGTTTCAAAAATAGAACAAATCAAATATTGATACGCGGAAATGGAATAATGATTACGGTTACATTCACGATGGTCGGTGTGCCGCCGCACACTTCTCTCTTTCTTCTTCATAAACCAACAGGAGCATTCAAGAGATCACTGAAGTGAACAAACTCATATTCCATCAGTTCCTACAATCTCTTAACTTCTTCAGTATCGTGGTTTCGCCAAATTCAGATTAGTTCAATGCAAACTTTACTTCCCAACGGATCTCAAAAGGTTCATCAGAAACACCAAAAATTCGAACAACAAACTTTCAAATGCCGGAGCTTTCTAAGAGTGGATATTCAGGCGTTAGGAGAAAATTGGAAATCAAAGAGATCGGAGTATGTGCTTCATAGCCACAATAATCTTAACAGATTCAAATGATTGAGAATATCATATCAAAATATGGTGAAGCAGATTGTTAAAGGTCGCATTTCAATTATTGCAGTCCATGATAGCTTTACAAAAACCACCCATCCATAGTCAAGAGACCTCAAGGTCAAATACATCCAAAGGGAAACGAATTCTCAGGGCGAATGTAGTTGTCAAATCATACGGATAGTTCACATATCAAATTTAGGTACATGGTTCATCAAAGTGCGGGATGGGAGAGTATTAGAATATATCAAAGTCAAATATATCAAATTGAAGGTTAGGATAGTGAACAGTTCAAAGGATCGGAATCTTGTTTAGCTTATAGCATAGGAATGGTAGGGTGTGCACCGATAGTAACACGAACATCGTTTAACTGTCTGAGTTGGGATGTAAGGAATATCAGTTATTAGCATCGGCATGCTCAGATAATAATTCCGTACTGGACAAATGTCAACATCAAATCCTTCCAAAGGAAATTGGTTAACATAACAAGTTCATCATGAAAATGAAGGGAGGTAAGACTTCCTCGTCTTCTAAGACAAACGTTCTTATAAGGCATGACTAAGGAAAAGGCAAGATTCAGAGTGATGCGGAAGCAAAACTACTCACATGGACGTCCTAGACTACCCATTCCTCACCGGTTATGACTTATGTTCCTATGGGAAAATCTTACGCAACTTCGCAAAGGTTATCCTACGAGCGCCTACAGTGGAAACTTAGGGGTCCTAACTTACACAGGCCAAGGGTAGATGTACTACAAGTCGCAAACCTGGCTCTGATACCATAATTGTAACACCCCAACCCGATAAGGTTAAAAGGCGTCACGTTATGGAGTCAAATCAGAGCAAAGCATACGTACGACTTACATAATACAAATGGTTTACAACGTTACAAAGGAAAATATACCAAATCTACGAAGTCATACATAAGTGAATACTAAAACTAAGGTAGCGTCTTCAAGCTAATCTCTCATCCCAAAGCAAACCCAAGCTCCTGGCTTCCTACTAAAACCTGCCGCAGGAAAAGAAATGCGGCTGAGCTTAAAAAGCCCAGTGAACAGATATATAATAAACGGAAACAAAATCAAATGGAAACGAACAGACATATCATAATGAATGAGATATAGGAAAAGAGAAATAAGAGTAAGGTTTAGGACAGTAATCCACCACGAGCCCAGAAACTCAAAGTCATAATCTCAAAGTCAACATCTCAAAATCATAGTCTCACCATCAGAGGGGATACCTCTCAGACAACCAGATAATATGAGGGGTGTCCTCATGTATCAAAGGGGTGGAGTAGCTAGCTCCCAGAAATGTGAAAGGCGTGTATTGCACACAAGCACCAGTCACCAGACATATATCATATCAAATCATATTAAATCCACTAAAAAGATCAGATCTAGGATTGCAATCCATACGCCCCCCAAACAGAAATCATAATCACATAATCATAATAGCCGGCAGATAGCAGAACAGGGACGGTGTGAGAAATCACTCCCCCACACAGGAGTCATGCCAGTGGTGCATCACAGACACGGCCAGGTTACCTTCCTGGCTAGGTAACAGAAAGGTGGCTCGGGTATCAAACTAAGAGTCAGGTCTCAATGTCATATCAAAAGGTTCATACACAAGGGAACATAGCAATGGCCTGGGAAATCTCAACTGATTCATAACTCATAATCATAATCAAGGTTCATCTCAAAAGTTCATTTTAAAACTTCCATCAAAAGTCCATTTTAAACAATCCTTTATTCGTGATTTTCATAAAACGATCCTTTAAAGTAATTCTCATAAAAATATTCTTTCAAAACGGTTTTTCATGAAAATTAGTCTTCCAAAATAGCTTTCATAAAAGTTAGTAATATTTATATAAAAATGGTTTTGCCTCATTTATAAACATCCCTTCAAAATAGTTTTTCTCAAAACATTTTCAAGATATAATTAGAAAAGGTTTTCATAGCATAGCTTCAGATCAGAAATCATATCCAATGGGACTCAACTGGGGAGATTCAAGAAAAAGGGAAATCATAGCAATCGAATCAGAAACTAATGAATTCAAAATACGAGAGAGATCATGAGAAACCTTAAAAGAAAGGTCAGAATATCTGTACCTTGTCACGAATGCACATACGAGCAAGAAATAGAAGACACAGAAGCGGATCAAAACCTTCTTCTTCACACCTAGAGGAGTAGAAGAGAATTACAATAGGTTCTCAATTACTTATTTTAACTTGCCCTTCCATTTTAAGTAACTTTCTATTTTTAGTAAGTTTTCATAATTAGAAAGTTTCCCGAAATAGTAATTTAATACTTTAAGGTTATAGTTGACAATTAATAATATTTAAGGGTTAAAATGACAATTATAATAGTTTAGAGTTAATTATGTCAATTTATTAAAGTTTAGGGTCAAAATGTAAATTATCAAATTAAATATTAGAATGTCAAATAAATTTATTTTAAAGTTTATGCTATAATTTTATATTAAGATGATAATCTTTGACCCCGACGTTCATAAATTATTAACGTATTCTTGATATTAATCTTAGACCGCGACGACCAAAATATGCTATTATCACATGCATAAACACACGACTCGCGACTATCCTTCAAAACATTTTGTATTTTTAATCACTTCATTACATATATCATGCAACTAAGCTTATTCGACACACATGAAACAACAATACACATTCGACCCCAAACAAGTCCATATTCACTCGACTCTTTGCTCCTTTCCTTGCCCATTTCACCTCTACTTTAACCACTTGTATAAAATAGTCTTTGACCCTCGAACTTAATTACTATCAGTAGCGTGTATATATATAAGGTGATATGAAGATTTGTAAAACCCAACTCGCCATCATTTACTGTGAACAAATTAGTCCCATGGTCTTTTTCCCATTAGTTTATTAATTAATATATTCATCCTGTCTTACATTGTTAACTGAGTCAACTGAAGTAAGCCTTTTATATATGGTTAAACAGGATCACGCTCAATATTTAAAATCTGTTTCTTTCACTCATAATATATAATATATTTATAATAACACAATTCCAATAAACTAGATTGTTATTATTGTTATATACGTATGCATGCATGGTTCATATGTGAATGTATTATAACATGTGAATATGATTCTAGATCATACCTCCTTGTCGAATGGAAAGAGTTCAAAATTGAAAATGAATACAAGCAGTAGCACTGATTCAACTCGAACACGTATGAACAAGAACCCTATCGAAACTTAAACCCATACGTATACTTATAGATGAACCCATAAACTCAGCCCTATCGCGAACTACAACGCACCAACGAACCAAAATATTTAACCCGGCGCAAAACCGATCGATTCAGCCCAAGCAGATTTTGCACTCGAACAACCAGGTACAACCGCCAACTCGAACCCAGTCACTATCCTTATCCTTCTGATAAGGAAACCAAAACCATAATCTTACGCGAAACTCGGACTGAATTCAAACACGAATCACAAACTGAAACAATCAATTCGAACAGAAACAATGAAGAGAGGAAGTATGGATAGTTACTCGGTTTCGTTTTGAGTGAACATAAAATATTTAAAACGATTATGGGAGGATACTTTTTGACGATTTCCAACAGATTAGATGATGAATCAAAGAATCACCACACGACCACATCAAAGCTTGAATACCCCAAAGTTGATCACCCCCACGCTAGACCTTTTATCGTACTTTGTTTTCTTGAGAATGACGTTCAGCGGATCTAATGATGTTTTAGGGTTTAGCAAGTGTGGGAGGAAGTGGGATACAGTTTGTTATAAATGTGGGATAAGAAGGAATAAGTGCCGAGATCTTTGCTAACAAAATGGAAGACTAACTTTCTTTCTTTTTTTTTATTTTTATTTATGTAAGATATTACTTGGTCAAATCTTTTTGATCATATCCCATATGTGTCAAATAAAACGTGTGAAGGAGGAAGTAAATATTCGGTTCCCATAATAAAAAGAAAGCAAACGTGTACAACATATTTATAAAAGAAAAAGGTGTGCTGCATTGCAAAGGCTTAGAATATGTAGGATTATTTTGTTTTTAGTTATATTGTATAGCTTAAGGTTTATAACATATAGTTATATTAATGTCTAAAATTTTGTTCTTAAGCTTAGGTTATAATTAAGTTATCGAATAAAGTGTGATTACTGATTTTAGGGTTTTACAATACCTCTGACATTGGCCCACCTATTTTCGTTTTGAGTAAGACTGTGGGCAACGCACCGAAACCCACAATTTCCATCACCCCGCACATCATGTATGCTTATTACGTGTGGACGGAAAATACGTGGAATACCCTCAATAAACTCATTGCTCACACTATCTCCAGCATAAAATCTGTGGCGTAGACTTTCACCCGTGTAAGAACTATGTCTTGGAGGTTCTTTCCGCAAGTCCGAGACTTTTGTAGATCTTGAATTTGTACTTCTTCGGTGATCTACGATTGGTACTTCATTCAAGTCAGGGACTTCATTCAAGTCCGGGACTTGTGTAGCCTTGCCCTTTTTGTCCTTTGCGCTCGGACGTCCACGTGTATTTTTTTGAATAGCTGGTTCACGTGTGTCAACAGATTCAGGCTGAAATATATCTCTCAACTTCATTAACATATTTTTCTTGACAAACGACGTTGATTTGCTAAAAATATTCTTGAATTGTCGCACGCCATCGTTAAACGAAGTATCATCATCATCATCATCATCATCATCATCATCATCATCATCATCATCATCATCATCACCAGGTTCGCTGGAAGACCCATCTTCAGACGGGGGCCTATTGATAACAGGCCACGGAACATATAGGGTTCTCCAAAAAATATCAATTTGATCCAGTGGAATGGGGCATCCTGAATTCAATTAAAGTGAATTGTATAAATTACTGATATTAATGTGGAAAACAACTTGATAGTTATAAATTTAATATACTTACCATGTATTAAATAGTATTGCATCTCGTGAAAGCATGGTAGTCCGTAATTTAACCGCAACTTATGGCTACAGTCTGCTGCGGTGATATTAAGTTGGAGTTCTTTGTGCATGAGGTTGAAAGCATGTTTGGAAACTTTATACCACAATTCTTGAAATGGTGGTATATTACACGTATTTAGTTTCTCGTTGATGCTTCTATTGAAAGTCTCTTTTATCGCATTTTCTTGCGAAATGAGAATCTTATCGATCGACCTCAACAACCTGTCTAATTTGGACTGTGTGCCGTCCAAATATAATTTCAACAACGCGTGGTGAGCCTCAACTCTGCACGTTGTTGTCTGGCCGTAGGAGCGATATCGGTCGGTAATATACGAGACAAACATATGTGAGTAACCTCACAGCCAGTTATCCAGATATGCAGCGACATCTGAAAAAAACAATGAATTAATAAAAGGTCATTCGGGTGCTCATTTATTAAACAATGAATCAAGTACCCTGATGGTTGACCAAGTGCTGTTGTAGGCGTCTATAACGTCGCTCGAACGATTCGAATGTCGGAGCTTTAACCATCCAATCCCATCCGTGTTTAACGGACTCATACTCATCTACGCCCTCGGTGAATTTATTTCTGCAAAACTTAAGTATATTTTGCTCTATATGCCATCGACAGAGTAATTTGTGAGCGTCAGGAAATTCTTCTCTTATTGCCCTAACCAACGCTAAATCTCTGTCAGTGACGATAACACGTAGGTAATATCTTTCATCTATCACTTGCTTCACACGTTGCAATACCCATTTAAAATTATGCCCTTGTTCACTGGATAAAAAGCTATACGCCATTGAAAATGTTTTATTTGTTGAAGTTACTCCAACAATTTCCAACAACGGCAATTTAAACATCGTGGTATTGTACGTGGAGTCCATCAGCATGACTTCAGGGAATGTACACCATAGAGCATACGACGTGGGGTGCACAAAAAATAGCTCCTCAAGCTCGTTGGTATGCTCATTTACCCTATGGTACCATGTATACCCTGAATCCCTCAAATGCGAGTAAAGGACTTGAATTGGAGTTCTATCACCTACTATGGCTCTCCGGAACTTATTTTGTGCGTTATATATAGTTCTAACGCTAGACACGTTATCCGGATTACGACCCTGTATTGTCGAAAGTATATTAACTGGTCGTACGTTATAATCTGTCAATTCTTTGACCAAACCCAACTCATCATCCTTTAATCGCATTGCATAAGCCACACCATGCAACGACTCTAGCATATCATGATTATGCGAATCATCCTTCACCCTCAAAATCCAATAATTTTTTGTTCGATGATATTTTGCATCTAATCTGAATGGACAATTGGTTTTATATGTTTTGGTTTTCCGTTTTCCACTACCTCGTACGATATAATTCCCACCCTTTGTACACCTATAATTGATTTCATTCATCTGACCATCTTCTGATTTGGTTCTATTTTTAACAATTACAAAACCGAGCTCCCGAGCTATATTTTGCACCCACTCAGTTACTTGCTCATGAGAATCGAAAACCTGAAAATACATAACATTTTTTATAACATTTACATTTTTTATAACAATTACATAAATTTTTTTATAACATTTATATTTTTATAAAATTTACATTTTTTACAACATTTACATTTTTGATAACAATTACATAACATTTTTATAACATTTACATTTTTTACAAAATTTACAGTTTTTACAACAATTATATTTTTTATAACTTATACAATTTTTTTTTACAAAATACTTTTTTTTTTTTTACAAAACACAACTTTTTTTACAAAATTTACATTTTTAACAACAAAAACAAAAAAAAAAAAAAAAAAAAAAAAAAAACGCGTTTTCCACTCACACACACAAAACACTCACACGTGCCCCTCTTTACCACACTATCACACACCACTCACACACACAAAACATTCACACGCTAACTTCTCTCTCTCTCTCACATCTGTCTCTCTTTTTCTCTCTCTATTTTAGATCTAGATCTAAAATCACTCTTGTGATTATCTGATTCTGGTGATCTTTTATGTGAGTGGTGATGTGGTATGTGAGTGGTGATTATCTGATTCTGGTGATCTTTTCTGGGTTTGATTAACCCTCTCTACAATAAGAGGGTGAGTTATAGCAACGGTTCCTATTTGGTTAGATTAACCCTCTCTACAATAAGAGGGTGTAAAAAATTGGGGGTTCTGTGTTCTGTGGTGATGATGTTTTGATATAACCACCTACAAAGGTTAGTGCTTAATGTTTTGGGGGTTTTTGAAATTATCTGTGGTGATTGGGTGGGGGTTTGAAAAATTAGGGTTTTAAATTTTTTTTTTAGATCTGATTAGGGTTTCGTAAAAAATTGGGGGTTTTTTAAAATTAACGAATAATCGTTCAATTAACCTACGTTAATTGAACGATTAACTGATTAATTTTAAAAACCCCCAATTTTTACGAAACCCTAATTAGATTTAAAAATTAGGGTTTTTGAAATTATCTGTGGTGATTGGGTGGGGGTTTGAAAAATTAGGGTTTTTAAATTTTTTTTTAGATCTGATTAGGGTTTCGTAAAAAATTGGGGGTTTTTTAAAATTAACGAATAATCTTTCAATTAACCTACGTTAATTGAACGATTAGCTGATTAATTTTAAAAACCCCCAATTTTTACGAAACCCTAATTAGATTTAAAAATTGTGCTCTGTGGTGATTAAGTTGGTGGTTCTGTGGTGATGAATACCTGTGGCTGTTGGCAGGTTATCTGTTGTGATTATGTTGTGCTCTGTGGTGATTAAGTTGTGATTAAGTTGTTGGTTCTGTGGTGATGAATACCTGTGGCTGTTGGTAGGTTAACACCTTGATCTGCCACCATGAGTGGTATGAATACCTGCTCTGGCCTACCCCACAGTCCACAGGTATGTGATATGTGATAATGTTGTGCTCTGTGGTGATGAATGTGATATGTGATTAAGTTGATGGTTCTGTGGTGATGAATGTGATATGTGATTAAGTTGTTGGTTCTGTGGTGATGAATACCTGTGGCTGTTGGTAGGTTAACACCTTGATCTGCCACCATGAGTGGTATGAATACCTGCTCTGGCCTACCCCACAGTCCACAGGTATGTGATATGTGATTATGTTTTGCTCTGTGATGATGAATGTGATTAAGTTGGTGGTTCTGTGGTGATGAATACCTGTGGCTTATAAGCAGTTTGCTTTTGAAACTTGATAAGCAGTTTGTTTTAAAAAAAACTGAGATATGGCAATGATGATTTAAAAGATAGTTTTGATTTTGGCGTGGCATTACCGAATGGACATGCAAAAAATATTATTTTTTTTTGCAACCTTTGAAGTTGCAGCCAAATATGATAAAACTTGTTTATGATGCACCAATATATAATCTGAGCCTAATGTACCTCTGGTGTGCTAAATGCTGAACTTGACATTTCGGCAGCCTAAGATCTTTGTTGTGCTTCACTTGTGCAATTTCACTTGCTGCTGCTTGTGTTTCACTTGTGTGCAATCTGCAAAGAAATGGTTTGTTAAAATATTTAAATAGTGAGGGTTAATCTAACCAAATACCACCGTTGCTATAACCCACCCCTTTGTGCAATCTGCTTCTTTGTGGTGAGACTGTGTTTCACTTGTGCAATCTGTTTATGATATTGATTGTGGTGAGACTGTGTTTCACTTGTGCAATCTGCTTCTTTGTGAGGAGCCTTGTTTATAATGGAGCCTTTCCTTTCTTTACTTGTGAATTATTGCAGTGCTCTTTCCTTGTGAATTATTGCAGTGCTCTTTCCTTTCTTGTGAGTAATTGCAGGAATCTTTACTTTTTACTGTTGTGAGTAACATGGGTGCAATCTGACTATCTTACTGTTGAATTGAGAATTATTGCAGTGCTATTTCCTTGTTCACTTGTGGAATTGAGAATCTTACTGTTGTGTGGAATGTGAGACTTTTGTTTTCACTTGTGGTTCACTTGGTTTGGGTGCAATCTGTGCACATTTGGGTGCAATCTGTGCACATTTGGGTGCAATCTGTTTCACTTGGGTGCAGTATGCTTGTGTGCAAGCTGCTTGTGTGCAATCTGTGCACTTGGGTGCAATCTGCTTGTGTGCAATCTGGCACTTGGACAAAAAAAAATTTCAAAAAAGGCGATGACGAATGGTTATCTAAAAAACCGAAAGGCATGGCAAAGTGATATTTTTATCACTTTGCAGCCTTCATATCCGAGCCTAATATTTGCTTAGATTAACCCTCTTTATATATTTTTTTCTAAATTGGCGATGATGAATCTGAGCCTGTTATGTGTGCAACTGCTTATGTGCTATACTTGCACTTGGACAAAAAATGAGCCTGCAATACTGGCACTTGGACATATCATTTAAATCGGCGATGATGATTGTTAAAATATTTAAATAGTGAGGGTTAATCTAACCAAATACCACCGTTGCTATAACCCACCCCTTTGTGCAATCTGCTTGTGTGCAATCTGGCACTTGGACAAAAAAAAATTTCAAAAAAGGCGATGACGAATGGTTATCTAAAAAACCGAAAGGCATGGCAAAGTGATATTTTTATCACTTTGCAGCCTTCATATCCGAGCCTAATATTTGCTTAGATTAACCCTCTTTATATATTTTTTTCTAAATTGGCGATGATGAATCTGAGCCTGTTATGTGTGCAACTGCTTATGTGCTATACTTGCACTTGGACAAAAAATGAGCCTGCAATACTGGCACTTGGACATATCATTTAAATCGGCGATGATGATTGTTAATCTGAGCCTGCACTTGTGTGCAACTGCTTGTGTGCAATACTTGCACTTGGACAAAAAAAGAGCCTGCAATATTGCTTGTGTGCTTGTGTGCAACTGCTTGCACTTGGACAAAAAAATGTGCAATACTTGCACTTTGGGACAAAAAAATACATGGACAAAAAAATACATGGACAAACATATTTATGTGGGACCAAAAGACAAACAGAAAAATGAAAAAAAAAAAAAAAAAAAAAAAAAAACTGTCATGAACAGTAGAGTAACAGTAACCTATATTGTTAGGGTGGGGGTAGACCCCGTTACCCTAACACAACCCTTTTTTAATAATCGAATCAATTAATCCCATATACCAAGAATAAAGAGTCAACAGCAGCAACACGTGATCACCAAAAGCAATTAGAGTAAAATTGTCACCAACCGACCCTACTGACTATTGCACTTGTCGACAACAATATTCAACCAATCTCAGAAGACGACAACACCAATTCCCAATTCGCAACAAGTGAATAAATCAATTTAATTACTCACCAATCACCAATAATCCACTTGTGACAGATCGCAATTAATTGCATCAAAACTCTCAGTACGAGGTTATCAATAAATAATTATACCAGTGCAATTAATTAGTACGAGAATGTAATCCAGTAAGCGACAAGAATTTTCAACACAGATCATTAATTATTGTCGTCACATAACAGAACAGATCGATACACAGAAAATAATTAAATCCGTTGATACCTCTTAAGAACCAGTCCGATCCTTCTTCAAATCTGCTTCTGTCATCAAATAAACTTTGTGAATCCCTAGGTAACGAGCTCCCCAAGCTCTGATACCACCTGATAGAACTTATGCACGCCATCATCAAATAAGTTCTTGGATCGTTTTGAGCCTTAGGGTTCAACAATAACAATGAATAAATATGCAGCGGAATAAAACAAAACAATTGTTATTGACACAAAGTTTTCACCAAAACATCACTTCAATTATATTAATAACGTGTTATCTAATCTATAACAAGGATCAATGAATTGATCTTGAAGTGAAACAAACTAGTTCTAGGCGTTTACATCTTACGCCCTAGAACACACACACACACCTTTGATAATCTACATTGTGGAAGACATATGTAAAAACCTACACGTCTATGATCTCTTTATAAAGGGAGAGATCAAGACTTACATAAGAAGATAAGTATAAAACAAATAAATCTTTTAAATATTAAACAATATCTTCTGATATCTTCCATCTTTGTAGATTTCCTCTTTGTCATAAATAGTCCCTCTTGTTTCATTCTTGGTTGTTTTGTCTCATCAAATTAATAAACCCAACAGTAGAAGTACCAAAGTTTTTTAAATTGGGATCCTACAGGATCATTTTCATTTTTTGCAAGATCGTAAGATCGTATTTAGATCCTAAGATCCTACTATAATGTGATAGAATGACTCAATTACCAACGTGACTATATAGTGTCGGGAATTATATCTTCATAGATTTGATGATCACAGAACAAGAAGAATGAAACATGAAGAAATACTGAAATGATAAGCAAAATATGCTAAGTAGATTCTGCTGCTAGGCATAAAATGATACTGCTGGTAGTGTATCTGTTTCAGCTGGTAGTGTATCTGTTCCTGCAGGTAGTGTATCTGTTTCTGCTGGTAGTGTATCTGTTTATGCTAGTAGTATATCTGATACTACTGCTAGTACAAATGAAGTTGCTGCTGATCAGTGAGTCATACTGCTGTTGGATGGATAAGGATGAGGAAGATATTATCCTTAGATAATATCTAGATATTTGTTCAGTCAACAAAGTTGTAAAACAAGATACATGTTGTATCTTAATGACTGACACATAACAAGCAAGTAGTAGACAAAGTCTTATCATATTGTAAAAGGTCTCCTTGGACTATAAAAGGAGATCTTACCCCTTAGATAAAAATATGTTTTACAAGTGTTTAGTATGCTTAGAATATAAACACAGAAATATGTTAAAATGTAAAACATCAAATAGTGAGTGTGTGTGGGAACATCAGACATGGGGTCTGATGTTGTTATGTTTGTTTAGCCTCAAGGATCTTCGATCCCTGATTAGAGTGTAATCGTACTGCTATTGATCAAGTAGTATTGGGGCTGATTTTATAACAAAAGAGAAAGTTTGGCAAAACCTTGTTGTGATAATATTGTTTCTTTATTTGAATATTCCGCCAATATTATCATCATGCTAGTCATAGACAAAATCCTAGATCAAAGGTGTAACAACCTAGAGTCCATAAACGATCACAAAACTTATTGTTAGTAACCTCTAAAATAAGTTTTCACAGTTGGTATCAGAGCGGGGGGCTCTGGATCTAGGAAAAGAAAAGGTTTTAGCTAAAGAAAGAAGAAAAATTCGGATCTGGTTCGTATTTTTGTAACTCACTGCAGAGCTGTTTTCAAAAGGCGATAACTCCTTCGTTAACCGTTGGACCGGGCTGAAATTTTTACTGGAGGTTCTTGGTATATCAAGGTAGATTCTCACCGGAGGGATCTTCAATTTGAGCCTTAGGTTGCAAGATATGCATCGTTGAAAACTGATGCAGAAACAGTTGAGGTATGGTCGAATTTTTGGTTTTCTTTCTTGGTTTACACACACAAAGGGGAAGAACACTCACTCAGAGGTAAGAGAGTTAGGTTATGTTCTTAAAAGATTAAAGGATTGTTTATCAATTTATTATTGGTGAAAAAGATTATTTTTTGCTTATTTGAAGATGAAGTAGAATTTTTCAAAGTTGTGTTTTATTATTGTTGGGTCTAAAATGCTGCTGATTCGAGAAACATAACTCTGCTGGATAGTTATGTGACTCTGCTGATTAGTGTATTAACTCTGCTGTTTTGATAACTCTGCTGTTTTGGATAATAGGCATAGTGTAACTCTGCTGCTAGCTCACGAAGACTCTGCTGCTAGAAGATTTACTCTGCTGCTTATTAGATATGTATAGTATGTTAAGGATAAGTATAGAAAAGATACGTATGAATATTTTTCTTGTATAGAAAGTCTTGTAAACCGACTAGGACTCCTTACGCTATAAAAGGAGGTTCTAGGGTTAGAGTTAGATATCGATTATCTTAGCATACGTATTGTTTTACACTTCAAGGTTTCTTGTAACCCTATTGCTATTCAGAGCAATCGTATTAATATATTGAAGTGTTGTTTGAGAATTCGTTCTTCTTAAGATCAAGTATTAGTTTCCGCATAATATTTGATATACAACCTAAGATCAGTTTCTATACCGATTATCTTAGATTTATCTAAAGTAATCAATAAGATCGTGAAGCTCAACTGGGATCAATAATTATATCTAAGGTGTTTTATCACACCTTTTTGTAAGAAGATAACTTATTTGTGCTCCAAGAAGTTTGACAAAGACTTGTTAAATCTAGTTTTCATAGGTCAAGGGGTGGATGGACGAAGACCTAGTTAACTATCACTTAAAGGAGTTACTTTGTAGTGCTCAGTGTCTCATTGAAGATGAGGATTTTATCAAGAGATTTCGGTCTACTTATATTGTGTTAGTATAAGTTCAAAGTCAATTTTTAGTACAAGACATAAGACACAAGGTTGGTTTATTCTGTTTCATCATCAAGTTAGTAATGGTTGGTTTTTCTTCATCAGTCATTAAAGCCTACAGAATTGGAGATTCGAATGGTTAACATATGGGTTTCAGGGGAAGCTTAAATATTCAAGTGTTTAACCATTTATTATACTTATGCATCACCACAAGGGAAAGTTATTGATTCTTATTATTGTTGATTAGTATTGCTAGTGATGGTTTAAAATTTTACTGTCTCAAGTTCATTTTTAGTGCGGAAAGCTTAATGGAGGGTAATTTGAGATATTAGAAGGATAGATTGGATGTGTAGTATTAGTTTGTATTTGTAAAGATCATATTTGTATACTTTTTCTATTTGTTGATAACAAAAAGGGGAAGAGATGTGGTGGATAGCATAGATTAAGGGGAAGACAGTATGGTTTCATTCATGGTGAGATTTAATTATCTCAATTTCTCTACTTCGTCTAGGGAAATTCGTACAAGAACGTGTTTGTTTTGTAATCATCAAATAGGGGAAGATTGTTGGGAATTATATTTTCATAGATTTGATGATCACAGAACAAGAAGAATGAAACATGAAGAAATACTGAAATGATAAGCAAAATACGCTAAGTAGATTCTGCTGCTAGGCATAAAATGATACTGCTGGTAGTGTATCTGTTTCTGCTGGTAGTGTATCTGTTCCTGCTGGTAGTGTATCTGATACTGTTGCTAGTACAAATGAAGCTGCTGCTGATCAGTGAGTCATACTGCTGCTGGATGGATAAGGATGAAGAAGATATTATCCTTAGATAATATCTAGATATTTGTTCAGTCAACAAAGTTGTAAAACAAGATACATGTTGTATCTTAATGACTGACACATAACAAGCAAGTAGTAGACAAAGTCTTATCATATTGTAAAAGGTCTCCTTGGACTATAAAAGGAGATCTTACCCCTTAGATAAAAATATGTTTTACAAGTGTTTAGTATGCTTAGAATTTAAACACAGAAATGTGTTAAAATGTAAAACATCAAATAGTGAGTGTGTGTGGGAACATCAGACATGGGGTCTGATGTTGTTATGTTTGTTTAGCCTCAAGGATCTTCGATCCCTGATTAGAGTGTAATCGTACTGCTATTGATCAAGTAGTATTGGGGCTGATTTTATAACAAAAGAGAAAGTTTGGCAAAACCTTGTTGTGATAATATTGTTTCTTTCATTTGAATATTCCGCCAATATTATCATCATGCTAGTCATAGACAAAATCCTAGATCAAAGGTGTAACAACCTAGAGTCCATAAACGATCATAAAACTTATTGTTAGTAACCTCTAAAATAAATTTTCACATATAGCGAAACCAAAAAAGTTAAGGTTATATTTCGTATATGTTTCGTAATTTATTTGATTTAAATAGAAAAAGTTCGAGTTTCGTTTCACATTCGTAATCATTTCGTAATGTTAATGATGACTTTTTGTATTCTTCCGCCTCCCCCACGTTACCTTCCTATAAAAGGTCCCCTATCTCAGTTCAAATAATTATATATAAAAAAACCAAAAAAACTCTAAACCCCAAACTAAACAAATATGGACTCGTTGGGTTCTAAAACACAATCTCATTTCATTGAGAAACAAATCGAGTTGATTACGAATTTTCTGGTGGGGGATATTATTTTAAGGGATGAACTACTAGAAGAGGTCTATACTCTGTAGGCGGCAATAAAAGAAAAAAATAAATAGATCAAGGAGATTCAACAACTAGACTATAGCCATGAAAAATGTTGTAGGGAAGTTGTCGCATTTTTGCATGACATTACGGGGCGTGACGTGTCTATTTTGGGAGAATGTATTAACCAGTTGAAGAGACTTAATGAATCCATTGTTACAAAAAAATAATTTTCTTGAAGATTTTTTCATCAACTATGATTAAGTAGTATGTATGTCAATGCTTCGTTATTCAACTTTGCATGATGTACTGTATTTATCAATTCTCTTTTGAATGAATAAAAGTCAATATTTACTTTTTATCATTGTTCACTTTCTTTTATATTTTTGGCTAAATAATTGGATACAGTTAAGAATACAAAATGTCCAATTAAATGTAGATTGTAGTATCCAATGCAACTTTATTTCTTTTCTTGGGGTTATGACTTGATCGCGATTTAAATGCGAAAAACAATAAAGGTATATCTATACTACATATAAAGGAAAAACTCATATTGTTGAAAGTGAAAAATTAAGAAAACTATATATGGAAACCATAAACTTTTGTTATTATTTTCATTGATAACCCATAACCCATATTATTTTCATTCAGTTTAAATAGTCTTTAATCCCAAATTCTTAAACTTTGATTATTTTTCGTTTATAACCCCCATAAACTTTCTTTTATCACTGCAACTATCTGCTCTATAAAATATCGTTGCTATGCACAGGTACTCGTCTAGTACATTCCTATATATTCACATTAACATAGAAAGACTTTCAACCGTAGGTATACCATCCCCTTAATTTTAAAGGTGAAATCTACAGGGATTCTTATTTCCAAATGACCTCACCATCAAGGGCAAGTTCTTAATCTTATCAAGTTCAGATAGTGATATACAACCTTTTGATATCGAGTTGAATGCCATAAAAAGACAAGTTTGTCTTGCTGAGAAGAAGCATGTTGCATTACTAGTGAAAAAAATTGTAAAAGATGATAGAAAAATTATTACACTACACAATGATATTCAACGACTACAAAGGATCGTTGAAGAAAGAAAAAAAGAAATTGAGTACCACATCACTAAAATCATTGATGTTGTAGCGTTAAATCTAGAATGTTTGTTTCATGTGTTTTTAGTTTAAATAATGTATTATTTATCTAGTGTTTGTTTTTAATAAAAGTTATCATAAATTGTGGTAACATCACATCACCTTAATTTCGAAATACATTCCATTAACTCGAAAAAATTATATTACAAATGATTACATTACATTACATCATAACGTATAGATCCACTTATATGCCGAATGGAATCGTAGTTGAAGCATCTTGGAGATAATGAATGAGATGATTGAGTGCTTACATTGAAAAGTTAGAAAAACTCGGTTAGGGAACACAAGACCCACATCAAATATATGATATATGTGCTTGCGTCAAAAAGTTGTATAAAAAGGGTGCATGTGTCCAAAAGAAGGGAAAATTTGGCTAGAACACATGACCCCATGTACGACAGACACTTTTGCATCCATGGCCTCATCTTTCAATCTAGCATTTTTGTAGAAAATGCGACATCATTGGTGATCCAAAACTATATCATAGAAACGAGACCGCTTTAGTTGAAAGATCTACACCCACAAACATGTAGAAACAACCGTAGTTGAAACATCTTCGCCTTAAACTTTTGATTTCATCCACAATGCTTCACACGAAAGGATGTAATAAAGAAGGGAAATGGATGCAAAAGTGCACTGAGGGTGGTTGTGGTTGATAAACAACCATGTACTCTATATGTTCAAGTTCACACACTTAGTTCGTGTAACGAGGCTTGACTAGGTTTTCAATGCCCCTGCATCTTGTAGGTGACTTGAGATACTTTGGACACCAGGCAAACAATCATAGCAGATTGTTGGTGTCTTAGAAGCAAAATAACCCTGTACATTGGTGTGCATCCAGTAGGAATTGAACGTATGAATTCGCCAATTATGAGTTGGGTGCTTTCACCATTCAGCCATGGATGCTTAGCGGAGACACTTGGCTGTTACCGAAACCATCACCTTGGAAACGTTGAAAAACTTGAACAGTTGAAAAACATCCATCAAAGTTCTCGGTTTCCATTGAACTCTGTCGTTAACCTTCGTAAAGTGGTAAATATGAGTAGCCAGAAATATCATAAGTAGAGTTTAGGATGGTGTTTATAGATAGATGGAAATATCATAAGTAGGGTTTAAGATGGTGTTTATAAGTAGGGAGAGTTTAAGAGGGATAGGTTGAAGTAGAAAAAATGCAGAGTGAATTTATAAGGAAAAAAAAAGCAACTAGATATTGATGATGAAATTGAAGTTCCAAAGTTTTGTTGCAAGGTAAACAATTGTCTTATGAGCGTACCCTCTCACACGCATTCAGAATATATTCAGAACGTGTTCGCAATCTTTATAAAAAAAAACAACCATTCTGTTGAACCATTTGTAATCGGTTTACAGCCTGTCGCAGTGTAGAAACCGTTGGGTGAGAACGGGTCTCGTTAGTTTGTCACATGACCCTCACTTTGCAATTGGATCGTAACATCTTCGATATCGTTCGATCGCAATCCGGTGTGCATGAAAACTGACGAGATGTGTGTCATCATGATCGAAATGATACGGCAGTAAAGACAGTGTAATTTTCAGGAAGAATGGAGGTATGTGCGAGAAGATATGGCCAAGTATGTGATGTTGGGGAAGTAGTAGGCTATTAAATAAAACGATAAAAATGTGAGAAATATGTATGCAGTAGGTGTAGAAGGGTAAACTCGGCAAAACGTGATTCACTATCCTAGTTTTAGCAATATGACACAAACTTGAGTCAAATAATAAGTAAGTATGTTGGGTCATAGTTTTGCGAATTTCCCTATATAATTAAGTTAAGATCATTGATCAATATACACAACAAATGTTATCTCAAATATTGTAAAATTAAATTCTTTCATTGATCTATTGTTGTCTCGCGATTATGCGCATGCCCGGAGTATGCAGTGTTCACAAGCAGATTCATTTTTAAATGATATTTCTAGGTTTTTTCAGTGTCATATTTGGTTTTAGCAAGGAGTGCATCTTTGTTTGCTTGAAGGTGTATGAATGTTGGAAGTCTTCAAATTCTTAGATCAAGTTTTCTTCTTGCTGGATATGTGCACATCACTCGTGCTATTCCTAATAGTTTCTTTCTTTAGTTTTCCTTTTCTAGGTTGTTCATGGTCGTATGTGTTAGCCAACATTAGTAGGCAAGGAGATAAGATTGTATCATTAGGCAATGACCTATACATTTATTATGATTGGCAAGTAATTAGGAGATGATTATCTATTTACCCTAAATAGATAAAAGATAGGCTATATATGTATCATGTATCTCTGCTTGTGAATTGATCGAATAACACATTATCACATTATCATTTACATTATTCCTTACATGGTATCAGCCATACGATCCTAAATATCTAACCCTAAACATAAACTCTTCCACTGCCTCCGGCCGCCGGCTACACGCCGGAGGTTCGGAGGGCTCCCTTTAAACCTTAACCTCTGTCATATTTCATTTTCAAATATCAAGTAATAACGAAAACCCACCTCAATCAACTGTGAAAAAAATGGTGGATCTTTATTTTTTTCTAGGGAAAAACTGATAGACACAGTAAGGACCACTTAAGATCGATAGGTATGTGTTACAAAGAACTTGGTCAATCAAGGTATTAGAAAAGATCAACGAAAGCTCAAAGTATTATCAATGGTAGATATTTGTGATAGTTTGTTATAATGAGAGAGAGAGAGATTTAAGAAGGAAATTGTATTCAATCAAAAGCTACTCAATGAGTTACAGTTAGAAGTATTTAAAGGGGAGAATATGGGCAGGAAAGTTAGTTAATCCAAGGAGTGGATGTCACGTGCACCTCACGTGTGTGTTAACACACCTGCGCCTCACGTGCCATTGGCTTAACCTTTTTCCAGCTTATTTACTATTAAGAGCTTATTAACTACAACTCCTAACAATCCCCCCTTCTTCGAATCATTCTTGTCCTAAAAAATGGGAATCAAAATCAGGAAACTTGGCATACAACTCTTCCAAGTTTTCCCAAGTAGCATCATCTTGTGTCTCATTAGTCCATTGAATCAACCCATAAACCATAGCAGCATTTTTCTTCTTGACCATCTTCTTATCTAGAATGGCGATAGGCTGTACTGCTATCACACCTTCGTGGTCACAACTGGGAAGGTCAACAACTTGTGATGGTTGAGGCTGTCCTTTACAAAGTTTTAACTAAGACACATGAAATACATTGTGTATTTGGTTGTGAGTAGGCAACTCCAGCCTATATGCCACTTGTCCTATCTTCCCAATGACTTTAAAAGGTCCAAAGTACTTGGGTGAGAATTTGTTTTGCCTTCCTTGCCTGATTGACACTTGCCTGTGAGGCTGTAATTTGACGAAGACCATATCACCTTCTTTGAACACCCTTTCACTTCTGCCTTTGTCTGATTGTTGCTTCATTCTATTCTGAGCTCTTTCCAAATGAAACTTAAGCAACTGGATAGCTTGTTCTCTAGCTGCCAAAGTCCTATCCACAACATCAACTTTACTTAGACCTCCAATGTAGGGAACATGAATTGGTGGTGCTTGACCATAGACTGCCTCAAAAGGTGTGGTCAAGATGGAAGTATGAAAGTTGAAGTTATACCACAATTCAGCTAAAGACAACCATTTCACCCACTCTTTTGGTTTTTCACCTGTCATACACCTGATATAACCTTCCAAACATCTGTTAACCACTTCTATTTGGGCATCTGTCTGTGGGTGATATGCAGTGGACATCAGCAGTTTAACTTGTAAGAGTTTGAATAGCTCCTTCCAAAAACTACTCAAAAACACCTTATCTCTATCTGACACGATAGTGGTAGGCAACCCATGTAATTTGTAAACTGAGTCCTAAAATACCTGAGCAACTTGAACTGCTGTGAAGGGATGTACTAAAGGCATGAAATGGGCATATTTGGTAAGCATGTCTACTACCACAAAGATTACAGTCTTACCATTAGACTTTAATAGCCCTTCAATAAAGTCCATTGAAATGCTTTCCCATATCCTTTGGGGAATGGGCAAGGGTTGTAAGAGGCCAGGATAGGCTACCAAATCTGGTTTGCACCTTTTACAAACAATACATTCCTTTACAAACTGTTTGACTTCTTTTCTTAGACCATTCCAATATAGTACTGAGCAGATCTTGTGTGAGGTAACCTTCACTCCTGAATGTCCACCAACTGAACCTCCATGGAAGTGTGCAAGCAAATCTTTCCTTAACTCTTTATCCTGTCCCACTACCAACTTGTTTTTCCAGAGTAATTAACCATTTGCCCAAACATAGTGTTTCTTACTTGCATTACTAGCCTGCAAGTCATCAATGATGGTCTTGAGAGTTGTCTATACATTCCAGCTTGCCATAATTCTAGTAGCCAACTCAGAAGTCATAGTAACCACAGTTGACTGCATCAAAGTGCCACCCTCTTGGACCCTGGATAAAGCATCAGCAGCCACATTATCAACTCCTTTTTTGTATAGAACTTCATAGTCAAATCCCATGAGTTTTGGAAGCCATTTCATCTGTGCAGGGGTGGTGATCCTCTGGCCTAACAAATACATGAAACTATAGTGATCTATTTTAATGATAAAGTGCCTATCCAACAAATATCCTCTCCACTTTTCTAAAGCCAACATCACAGCCATAAATTCCTTTTCATAGGTAGAGAGTGTTTGGTGTTTTGGATCCAAACTTTTACTGAGATAAGCAATGGGATGGCCATTTTGCTTTAGTACTACTCCAATTCCACTCCCTGATGCATCTGTCTCCACTTCAAAGGGCTTTTCAAAGTTTGGAAGAGCTAAAACTGGAGCTTGTGTCATAGCTTCCTTCAAGGTTTCAAAAGATACATGAGCTTCATTAGACCATTTAAAGGCATTCTTCTTCAATAACTTTGTCAGAGGTCTGCTATTAGTAGCAAAGTCTTTAATGAACTTCCTGTAGTAACCAGTGAGACCAAGAAATCCTCTGAGTTGTTTGATATTTGTAAGTGTTGGCCATTTTTGCATTGCTACAATCATAGTTGGATCAGTTGCAACTCCCTCAGCAGATAAAACATGCACCAAATACTCCACATGACTTGTGCCAAACACACATTTAGATTTCTTTCCATACAAATTGTTTTGCCTCATGGTTTCTAGTATCAAAGATAAGTGTTGCACATGCTCAGAAATACTCTTAGAATAGACCAAAATGTCATCAAAGAGTACCAAGGTTAACTTTCTCAAGTAAGCCTTAAACACATCATTCATCAATGCCTAAAAGGTAGAAGGTGCATTGGTGAGGCCAAAGGGCATGACAAGAAACTCATAATGCCCTTCATGAGTTTTGAATGCAGTTTTTGCTATATCATTCTCAAACATTCTAATTTGATGATAGCCTAACCTTAATCCAATTTAGAGAAAATCACTGCCCTACACAACTCATCAATAAGCTCATCAATTACAGGAATAGGAAACCTATCTTTAACTGTGTTTTTATTGAGTTGCCTGTAATCTACACACATCCTCCAACTGTTGTCTTTCTTTTTTACCATCACAATTAGGGAAGCAAACGGACTTTGGCTTGTCTTGATCACCCCTGAATCCAGTAGTTCTTTGACCATAGCTTCAATGGCATCCTTTTGCACAGGTGGATGTCTATAAGGCCTGATGTTTACTGGCTGGGTGTTTGGGATAAGAGGTATTCTGTGGTCAAATGCTCTTTTTGGACGCAAATCTTTGGGCAATTCAAACACATCAGCATACCTATCAATGACTTGCAACAATTTAGGGTCCATTTCATTGTCTTGCACTTTTTCTTCCATAGACATCAATTCTAACACACATCATACACAATTCTGCTTGTGGTATACTCTCCAACAGCTGCAATTGTTTCTTTCCCTCAATTCATTGAACTGCAGTCTTTTGGGTTCCCCTTAATGCCACTTTGTTACCATTGTACATAAACTCCATCTTCAAATCTTTGAAGTTACACTTAATTTCACCAATAGTGGACAACCATTGAATTCCTAGCACCATATCACATCCACCCAAAGGAAGCAACATCACATCAGACACAAATGTTTGCCCCTTCAATTTCCAAGTAAATCCCTTGCATTCTCTGACACTTAACAACTTTTTCCCTCCAGCCACAGTAACAGTCAAAGGGCAGGTTTACCTTATGTTACACCCCAATCTTTTAGCCACATTAATGTCTACAAAATTGTGAGTAGAACCTGAATCAACTAAAATATGTAATTCATGCTTATTTCCAAACATGCCAACTACCTTCAAAGTCTTATATGAGCTCACACCATTTAGTGCATTCAAAGATATATGTGGTTTAACCTCGGCATATTGTGCCTCATCCATTTGATCAGTTGCATCTTCAAACTCCTCCTCCAACTCATCATTTTCAGCCAACACAATCAAACTAAACAATTGCCCTTCACATTTATGGCCTGGAACAAATTTCTTATCACAGTAAAAACATAAGTTCTTAGCCCTCTTCTCCTCATACTCTTTTTGTGTTAATTGTCTCCTTGGTTGCACATTACTTGGCCTGTTATTCCAATTCTTACTAGTGTTTGGTAAAGCTAACAAGGGCTTAACATAACTATTACCAACACCATGACTAACACCTAATCTACCATTTCCCTGACTAAAACTGGTCTGCAGCCTAGTTTTTTTCTTAACAGCATTTAGTGTAGCCTCTTGTAAGTTTGTCAATGTATATGCATCATCCAAAGTTGTTGGTTTGAACATCCTAACTCCCATTTCTAGTTCATTAGGCAAACCACCAAGATAGAAACTAATTGCATGAGATTCACTTATGTCCACCCTACTCAACAAGGTGTCAAACACATCTTGGTAATCTTTAGCATTAGTTTCATATTTCACGTTTTTGAGTTCAGACATTGGGTCATCAAACACAGTCCCAAATCTTTAAATGATAGCATCTCTATACATAGTCCACAACACCAATTCACCTTGCAATCTAATGAATTGCCTATGCCACAATAATGCTTTGTCAAAGAGATGCACAGAAATGAGCCTTACCTTTTGGTCATCTGGTATGTTATCAATGGCAAAGAATTGTTCACACCTAAACATCCACCCTCTGACATCATCTCCAGAAAACCTTGGGAACTCCACTTTAGTCATTCTACTAACTGGATTTTGCCCATTTTGCCCTTGGAGTTGTGTCCTGTTCACCAACCCATTATTCAATTGACTTTGACTTTGCAAGAATTGAGTCATCATTTGCTCCATTGCTTGCCTGAATCCAGCCAGTGATTCATCAATGTATCTCCTTATATTGTCATCAATACTTCCTTCCCCACCACTGGTACCAGTTGTTCTTGTTGTTGGTGCCATGTCTGATGCTATTTTAGTGAATTGATTGAATCTTGTTTGTCAGTTACTATTCCTTCTTCTTCAATTGAGTAGCACTTAACAACTTTGATAACAACCTTTACCCGTTCTTGGCCAAACCTCATGTCAAACAAAACTAACCATTAATCCAAGAATAGAGGATTTAAGCACTTATGCGCTATTCTTTTGGTTGCGATGAATACTCGACAGTTTGGTCTTATTTTTTACGGATAGCACAGACAAATTGAATCAGAGTATCAGTGTAATACTCTGAATCTTGAATTATGCGTTCGTCGGAATTTCTTGCCTGAATCTTGAATCTTGATTTTGGCGGGAAAATATAACTGAATTTGTTACAATGAGACCTCACCAGGAAAGTTCTCTGATACCAATTGATAGACACACTTAGGACCACTTAAGAACGATAGGTATGTTTTACAAAGAACTTGGTTAATCAGGGTATTAGAAAAGATCAACGAAAGCTCAAAGTATTATCAATGGTGGATATTTGTGATAGTTTGTTATTATGAGAGATAGAGAGAGAGATTTAAGAAGGAAGTTGTATTCAATCAAAAGTTACTCAATGAGTTACAGTTACAAGTATTTAAAGGGAAGAATATGGGCGGGAAAGTTGGTTAATCTAAGGAGTGGATGTCACGTGCACCTCACGTGTGTGTTAACACACATGCGCCTCACGTGCCATTGGCTTAACCATTTTCCAGCTTATTAACTATTAAGAGCTTATTAACTACAACTCCTAACAAAAACACTCCCCCTTTTTTTGGAAGGTTCTTTGGGGGTTGAAGTTTTAGAACCAACTTTCATTTTCTCATCTTTTCTTTTGATGTTAGCGCATGAGTCTTAGATAATTTCATTTGTTTTAGTTGTAGGGGATACTTTGGGTTATCCCGTTTGTTTTAGTTGTAGGGGATACTTTGGGTTATCCCATTTGGTAAGGGATACTTTGGTTTATCCCATTTGGTCATGATACTTGGTTTATTCTGTTTGGTTCAGATACTTTGGTTTATCCGGTTTGTTGCATATTTATGTTTGTTGCTGCTTGAAGATGTGCTTCCGCTTGCTGTCGAATGTATTCTTCAACAATTATTTATTAGTTTTACTTTATTATTTTTTAGCTTTTACTCTCCAGTCCGAGATTTCATGATTTCACCACTCGGACTGCGGGGGAGTGTTAGCCTACATTAGTAGGCAAGGAGATAAGATTGTATCATTAGGCAATGACCTGTACATTTATTATGATTTGCAAGTAATTGGGAGATGATTATCTATTTACCCTAAATAGATAATAGATAGGCTATATATGTATCATGTATCTCTGCTTGTGAATTGATCGAATAACACATTATCACATTATCATTTACATTATTCCTTACGGTATGTAACAACAACACAATATTTCAAATTTAACTTTTATGTGAGCGTTCACATTTGTAAAATGCATTTTTTTTCAACAAAATAATTCTGGAAACGACCACATGATGAACTTTACAAAAGTGTCGCTCTCCAAGAACGTTATGTGAGCAGCACGTCCAATTAAGGTGTTCAAGTTTTTGCCTAGCAACGTGACATCAAAGTTGACATCACATCGCATGAACATTCGTTGTTCTAAAGATGGACTATGGATTTGTTTCAAGCAGTTGTTAAGCATCTCGAGAAAGACCTGGCCCTTTTTGAGTAGTCCTGTGAAGATGCTTGGCACATTTCAATCTGTGTAGAGTGATAAGGAACATACCCATCCTGATATCATTGACAAACAAGTAATATAACGCAAAACTTTTTGTTTATTTGTTCAAAAGATATTGATATTCAGATGTATTAATATAATTAGTTATTTCAACAGGTATGATACTTCTCAAAAGTTAATTTTAGGAGTTTCATAGAGTCATCAGTATTAATGTAATTAGTCATTTCAAGCTTATATAATAAGCTCAAACTTGCGTAAATGTTCATAAGCTCTTTTAGTTGGCAAAAAGCTTGTGACTATCATCATGTGTTAGAAATCTCAAGTTCAAACAATGCTTGGTGCAAACAAATTTTAAGCAGCCACACCAACTTTTTTGAATAGGAAAGTTTTACCCGATTTAAGTCTGTGTGGCAACTGGCACTAGCCTCACATTTCAAATATTAGTCGACAAAAAAGTCAAAAACCATAACAACACATACCAATATTATGTAATAATATTTACATAATATAACATAACAAAATGTAATGCTTAAAATATCACCCGAATCACCTTTAGTATTATGTAATACACCAAAATAATCACGTATTCGTGTAATAACCCAGTACCAAAACACCTATATATATAGACCAACTCACCTCAGTTCTCACCACCTCCTCAATATCTATCTACACCATAATTTCATATTTCAAGCATTTGCAAAAATGGCTAATGATAATCACGCCTTACCTACTAAATTTTTTGGTGATAGTGATGGTGCTTGTAGTGTCTCATCTGAAACTACTGTACAGACCATCACTAATAAGATTGTTATGGCGGATAATGATGTGTCATCACCTCCGGTTAACAATCTAGAATCCGGGCATGCTGTTGGTGAACATGGGAGATCATAGCAGTCAACATACGTAGGATTCGTCGCAGTCAACATTCTCCAATGTTCACCAACAGCATGCCCGGATTCCAGATTGTTAACCAGAGGTGATGACACCTCATTATCCGCCATAACAATCTTATTAGTGATGGTCTCTAAAGTAGTGTCAGATGACACTACGAGCACCATCACCATCACCAGAAAAGTTAGCAGGTATGGCATCATTGTCATTAGCCATTTTTGCAAAAGCTTGAAATATGAAATTATGGTGTAGATAGATATTGAGGAGGTGGTGAGAACTGAGGTGAGTTGGTCTATATATATATATATATATATATATATATATATAGGTGTTTTGGTACTTGGTTATTACAAGAATATATGAATATTTTGGTGTATTACGTAATACTAAAGGTGATTCAAGTGATATTTTAAATATTACATATTGTTATGTTATATTATGTAAATATTATTACATAATATTGTTATGTGTTGTTACGTTTTTTGACTTTTTGGTCGACTGATATTTGAAATGTGAGGCTACTGCCGGTTGCCGCACAGACTTAAACTGGATAAAACTTTCCTATTCAAAAAATTGGTGTGGCTGCTTAAAATTTGTTTGCACCAAGCATTGTTTGAACTTGAGACTTCTAGCACATGATGATAGGCACAAGCTTTTTGCCAACTAAAAGAGCTTATGAACATTTACGCAAGTTTGAGCTTATTATATAAGCTTGAAATGACTAATTACATTAAGGAGCCGTTTGTTTGGGTACTTTCGGATTCAAGTAATGGATTCATTTGCATAAATAATTGTTTGGTACAACAATTGAATCACAAAAGTGGGCCCTCAGGTTATAAAATGGATCCGGCCAAGATCGAGTGGTTTTAGTTGATTCTTACTTAATGTGGACCCTACCTCACTTTACTCTCTCACATCACACACTTCCATCAAGCACTTTAATATTAAAAAATTAAAATAACTCTCATATTTTCATATTTTCTTGATTAAAATAATAATTTTAATAAAATTTTATTATTATCTTTTATTCCCTCTTTTTCATACCTAAACCAAATCCGAATCCGATTCTAAACCTTCTTATAAACCAAACGACACCTAATACTATTGACTCTATGAAACTCCCAAAATTAACTTTTGAGAAGTATCATACCTTTTGAAATAACTAATTATATTAATACTTCTGAAATGATTTCTATATTGATATTCAGATGTATTAATACGCCAATTCTTTGTGATGAATAAAAAGGAAACAGAACAATGACCAAGTTCATTTCAGAAGTTTCAATCATCTCCAATTTAGAAGTGGCAATTTCTACCTATATATCTATAAGGTAAAATTGGTCTTATGGGCTTATTTGAAATTGGAAAGTCCAATTGCCTCACTTTTTAGGGCTTATGAGTTATGTACTTGAGCTTATGAACTTAAATAAGCTATAAGCTCAAGCTCATAAGCTCAAAAACCCAAAAATTGAGCTTATTGAATTTTCCAATTTCGACTAAGCCAAAAAAATAAGGTAAGCCACACACCCCCTAAAAGATTTGACTAATATAAACATGTTTCACGTCATCTTCTAGTCCATGCAAACACATAATCCATTCTAAATTGCTTTACAAATATAAACTTCGGATTATTAGTGTAATCACATACTTTTGAGATTGTCATATTTAGTATTTACAAAAACACAAAAGAATAAAAGTTATTTTCAAATCAGTTCAGCCCCGCTGGACCTGTTTTGACCCGTACTAATAAAACTAGCCATTTTAACAGATTACCCAATTCGCATACTTATGTTTTAATCAGAAATGTTTAAGATATAAAAAAATTTTAGAATCACAATTATCAAATGAGAAAAAGCATGCACATGCGAACAATGACAGCTGAACATAAGAAGCGAATACCTGAGGGGATGATAGCAGTATTATGTTCTTAAAACTTTCCAATGTTTTTTGCTGGCAATAAAGGGAAATATATAAGAACTTCAACTATGTGAACTTATTGAAATAAGAAGAGGTGTCGTTTTACACAAGAAGTATGCATAACATAATTACAAAACCATGTTCGATCCTTAAGATGAGTTCTCTATTGAGAAGAATATATTGTACCTTGCAAAGTTTGTAGAGGAACGTGTTTTCATGTAACAACCGTGGTTTTAGCAAGTTAGTCTAACTGATAGTTTTGACACATTTAAGTTTTGCTTGGTGTGACTTAGGTGTTTTGTGTGGCATATGTGTAAGCGTGTGCTTTGGCACTAAATACCGTTGTGTGACTCTATTGGTGTGTCTTGAGTAGTGTTTTTTGGAACAAGTTCATTTTGTTCACTTTGGTGACGTGGAAAATGACTTGTATGGTTTTGTGTTTGGGGTTTTTCCGTAATGAGTTGTGTTTAATTTTGTGAGCGTTGGTAAATTAAGTGGTGTTCGGTTTTATGGGTTATACTAATAATGAGTGTGAAATTCTATTTTTGGAAACTTTGTTTTAAAAATGATAATTTTTCCGAGTTGTCATAAAAATGAAAGTTTATTGCATAAGATGTTATGTTTTGGTGTAGGCTTTTATAAAATAACGAAAACACAAGGTTTTAAGTGTAATAATTAATATAAAAAAATAAAAAATAAAAAATATATATAAATAAAGGGGCGGCCGATTATAGGGTTTTAGGGGAAAAAGGAAATCAAATTTTAGTCTAAATACACTTACCAATTATAAGGGTGATCTAGAATGTTCATTAGGGTATTATAAATACAAAACCAAAACACCCCAACCCTCCCTTTTGAGAATTTCGGCCAAACCAAGGGGAAACAAGAAGGAAAAATTTAGGGTTTTCATTATTGTGAAGAAAACGAGCTTAAGGTATGCCTAGTAATCCCTAATTCCTTTAATTATTGATTTGATTCATGTAATACAAGTTTAGGATCAATAATTAGTACTATTGTGACGAATGGTGAAGAGATTAGGGTATAAAACATGTTAATTATTGAGTTAGGGTTTGGACAGATTCATAGTGCTGTAAAGATACGAAGATATTTAATAGATGGAGATGAGTTAATTGATGATCTTGAGTCTAAATTGTAGTTCAGAGAAAGAGCTTTCCAAAAAGTCCGGCCACGATTGATTTCGAGGTCGGGAAGTCAGTCTAATGATTTTTGCAAGTAAAGGTGTCAAAACAGTTAAACCAGGACAGATTTAGGTTAAAAGTATTGAGGTCAAAAGTGGTTTAAAAAGTGTAATTTGGGTTAGCCCTTCTGGATAAATTGATTTCTATATTCTCTTTGACTTCCACACGAAAATTAGCCGATAATAAGTTGTGAAATTATGGTTGTTGGGTCAAAACATTTTGGTGTGCGTTCAGATCCGAATCTGGATAGTTTTCATGTTTGATTTTTCAAAGAGTACTTGTGTGTGTTTTTAGTACATGGCCTTCTGGGAGAAGCTTGTATGCTCATGAAGGACCATGGTGAATTTTTTTTGTGAGTTGTGGAGTTTATTTTGTCATAATTTTATGTGGGTAAAAGTACCCCAAAAATCTGCATATTCTGGAAAAGTATATGCAAGGGATTTAGTGAGTGTGAGTGTTTGGTAAGGGTTAGTATGGAGTCTAGGTGATACATGGTGATTTACATGAACCTTAGACATCCATCGTATGTGTGTTACATGGACTATAGCTTTTAGCTTGGTCGTGTGTAATGTGATCTTATTTTTGTGGTATAGATTTGTGATTGATAATTTGGAAGCTGCAAAGTTTGAGGTGAGTTTCATAGTCCCATTTTTACTTTGTTTTAACTTGGGATGGGAATGATGCTTGTGTTGAAATATTTTTTGAGTTACTGTGATTATGTGGTCGTAAAATGCATGGACTTGTAAGTGTTATTATACGTGTACTGCATGTTATGAGATTATTGTGTGGTGATTCTGTGTGGTCCATTTGGAGGGTAGCTATGCTCCCATTATCCAATTAGAGAGTAGTAGCTCTACTCACTAATATTCTGTATGGTCTGATCAGAGGGTAATGATTACCCATTATTGTGAACTTGGATCGTGGGCGTGTTCCGTCCCAAATTGATGTTGGATATTGATATTTGGATCGTGGGCAAGTTTCGTCCCTTATGTCCCGTTTGCTGGTTTGTTGGTTGCGATTACATGCTAGTTGTATAATAACTATTTTTACTGTCATGCTATGTTTTATAATCACAGCGAACTGGTTGCCTGAGATATATTGTGTGTCTTAAACCTATGAACCTCACCAACATTATGTTGACGTTTTTAAGCATCATTTTCAGGTGAGCATTCTAAGGCTAAGGTAGAGGGAAGCGACTAGACGAGACTTAGTTGCATTTAAGGATGATTTATCTTTATGTTTTGACTTGAATAAATTGGATTTTGATTGTGATACTTTAATGTCTTTCGACTAGTACTTTATGTTTTATTGAAGATACCTTTGGAGATTTGTTTTGGTTATGTTTATTTAGGGGTATCGTTACGACACTTTGTGTTTGTACTTTGCTCTATTTATTTGCACATAGTAATTCTCTATTTAGACACCATGTGTTGTGATGATATCCATGATGTTGCACTCGCGT
The DNA here is from genome assembly GCA_021014915.2 of Artemisia tridentata subsp. tridentata. Lineage (NCBI taxonomy): Eukaryota > Viridiplantae > Streptophyta > Magnoliopsida > Asterales > Asteraceae > Artemisia > Artemisia tridentata. The sequence continues at coordinate 148,062,757 of CP139503.1, read as the reverse complement.
TTCCACCTTGGCAAGGTGTGACAAATTGGTATCAGAGCCTTGGTTATAGAGAAGTAGGTGGTTGAGCCTAGACTATAACATAGGAGTCCCTCATATAGTTGCATTTAGGGTTATGTATAAGTATGGTATTTGACCGGATCTACACACACTCCTTGTGTTAGATGAATACTTTGAATGATGTCTAGTCTAGCACGCGGAATTTACTAGCTAGCACTTAGAAGATTTGTTTGTTTGTGTTTTGTATTAACGAATCAACAAAGAATGAACAATGAACAATATACTTCAACTTCAACGATTCAATATTATTAATAAATAATATGAGTGATCTCCTATCACTAGGGTTTACAACCTTGAATCTTAACAAAACAATACGCACACATTCATATCAAAACTTTAACCTAGGCAATCCTTTTATAGACTAAGGGCTTGTTTGTTTTTTAAAAAAAATGTCTAACTGCCTCTGACCTCTTACCAGTCAGACGCGGGCAGACGTTTTCGTTGTTTGTTTTTTCACCAAGAGTCAGATGCGCTCAGACATATTAAATCTGACTTCAGTAAGTGGTGGAAAAAAGTCTGACTATCTCTAATTCAATCAAAACCCTAGTCATCTTCTACACTTCACCCCGCCAGCGGCCACCTCTCACCGCCGCCTTCTTCTCCACCTCTACGCCGCCTTCTTCTCCACCTATATGCCGCCATCTTCACCACCTCTAGGTATGCTCTACTTTTTTCTCTTTACCTGCTTTAATCGTTATTTTTTGTTGGTTTTAAGTGATTTTATTGTTGGGTTGTTTATAAACTGATATGGGTTTTGTTTTAAATGAGTATTTGACGAATTGCTTACAAGAAATGTTGGGTTTTGATAATCTGATATCGGTTCCTTTGTTTATGATATGTGGTTGACTTGGGTATGTTTTTGTGTTAACTATTGTTGTTTTTAAGGTTTTTGTGATATGGGTTGTGTTTTTCTTGAATGATCTTGTTCTTTGTTGATGCTGAAGTTATATAAGTGCGGCTTAGAACAATGGCAGCAGTACTTTAACATAATTCATAGGCTTTGTCTTGCATGCCTATCCTTCTTTTTGGAATAGGTTTTGGCAATCCATGGTGTGGCTAATATATGTTCTACTGGTTATACATATGGTTAATAACTTTAAAACCTTGACTTTTGTTTTAGAGACTGGGCTCTTACATCGTTTTAATGTGTGACTAGTATTTTGGTTGTAGTCGACATATGACTCAATCATATTTTCATAGAACATATCTCATTTGCTTTATACTTGATTTTTTTGTGAAATGAAATGAAATGTGCTTAGGTAGATGAAATGATTAAAGAATTTCACAAGTATCTTGTGTAATAATCATTGAACCTGTTATGGTAGTCAAACAATGTATTGTGTATTAATCATTGATTTCTCAAGTAACAGGTCCGCAAATTGTATGACTCATTACTATTGAAGAGTTTATGGCTGATAGATTTGGTATAAAGATTATAGTATAGATATGTGAGGTAAGGTTATATGTTATTTTCATGTATCTTGATGAACCCATTCAGGATTCATTATCTTTGTTGTGCAGGAAAATTCTAGTTTCAAATAAGAAGACGTGAAAATATCTCTCTATTCTGCAAGCAATAGGTAATATTATCTTCTTATTACCTCTCTGTTCTCCTGTAATATTATGATGTGGTGTGACTGGATCGTTTAGGGTAGTGTTGGATGTGCTTTTATTGTACATGAAAATTTGTGTTGAGATCTAGATGCATCAGCCCCTTGGCCTACACACAATAGAATATGACCAACTATGAGATCCACCTCTTTCTTGTACTGTACATGAAAATTTGTGTTGAGTATATATTTATAACCTTTTATCCATTTTGCATCAGATGAGATAGGGATCACTTGAGGTCCATATTAGAGAAAATGTTGTGTGACTGTTCTATGTGTATGTGTTCGATTTAGGACTTTTTGTAATGTGTCTTTGGTTTAAGGCTGATGTGGGTAACAACAGAGGTAGATTTTGAATTAGCATATATGTTCACTGTAACAACTACAAACGTGATTTGCGATTAAACTTGCAACATTTGAGTCCTAGGTATTGGCATGTGAGCTTAGCCATTATGCAGTTGTAGACTTGTAGTGAGTCATAGACTTAAAAAGGCATAAAAAGTCAACATCCATAGGTAGAGTTGTGATAAGCCTTTTTATCTCTGATGATCATCTGCTGTAATATTGAGTTTCACATGTAGCTTTTGTAACCATCTAAAAAACACCCTTACCTTTTGCCAATACCTTTGGTGTCGGGTCTTGAGTTTATAGTATCACTAATTGTTTCAAACTGCAACTGCATTACATGCCACTGGATGTGTTATATGAGTAGGTTTGAGTGTGCTTAGGATTGCTTTCTCATTATGTGATTATATTAAGGATGTACATCATATAGATGTGTATTTATATGTTTGCATTGTTTTTTTTATAGGAATGGGTGACGCGATTACATTATTAAATTTTACTCCCGAACAATACAAGTTTTTTTTGGACTCATGTATCGAGGAAGTGAATAGGGTTCATGCTAAGGGTAATAGCCTACATATTGAGTCGTGGGCGATAGTCGGAAAAAAAATGAAGGAAACATTTGGCCTAAATACCACGCAAAAACAATTAAAAAATAAGTTTAATTACTACAAAGCAAAACATCAGGTTCATGCTTATTTAAGAGGAAAAACGGGAAATATTTTCAATGCAGATACAAATACATTCAACCTAACAGATGAAGAGTGGAAAGCTTTAAACAAGGTGGGTTCATGAATACTTTGAACGTAATTTTTACATACATATAATATAGTAATGACAACGTTAATAATCTATACTTTCTTTGTGAATTTTGTTTAGAAATTTCCGAAAGCGGGTAGTAGTTTGAAAACTAGTCCATTGCAACATTATGATCTATGTGATTACTTATTTGGAAAGTGTGCCGCATCCGGTTCTATTCGTCGACCCGTTGCTGAACGAAGACCTTTTTCTCAAAATTATCGTGTCAAATTAGTTGAAGTTGAGGATGGTTCTGTTCGTCAACCCGTTGTTGAAGGAAGGTCTTCTTCTCTAAATTCTGGTGTCAAAGTTGTTGAAGTTGAGGATGACGTGAATAGTTTGAATGAAGATGGTGGTTCTTGGGCAGCTAGCGAGCATAGAAACCTTGATGCAGGTTATGACTCTGGTTTTGAAGGTGGTTCTTCTAAAGAACCAAATGTTGCACGAGGCGGGAAAAAGAAAAGGAGTAAAAAGGATTCGGAGTTGTGTGAGTTGGAAGAAAATATGAAGAATGCAATTGCTAAAATTGCTGTTCAAGAAAACCAAGGTCCAACTATGGAGGAGTGTCATGAGAAGTTGAAGAAGTTGAGGTTGGCATCCGAAGATCCAATTTATTTGGCGGCACTTGGGGTATTTTGTCAGTCAAAGAGCCACAGGGAGGCATGGATACTATTACCGTCAGAACCAAATGTCTTAAAGAAATGGATTCAAATGATGGCACGTCAAATTGGTATTTTGAACTAGTATTGTTGAACTACTAGGAGTTTGTCGTATTTGGTGTTTTTTTATCTTGAACTATTAGGATTTTGTCGTATTTGGTACTTTGTTATGTTGAACTATTAGGAGTTTGTCATATTTGGTACTTTGTTATGTTGAACTATTAGGAATTTATCGTATTTGGTGCTATTTTGAACTATTTAGTGTTAGTATTGTTTGGTAATTTACGATGTTAAACTGTTTGATTTATTGTTCTTTGGTTTTGATGTTAAATTATTTGGTGTTTGTTTTTATTTGGTAATAATCCTAAACCCATTTGGTATGTATTGTTTGTATAGGTTAAATGGATGTTGCCCAAAAACTTGCGTTCATCTATATTGTTTATTTTTATTTCAAGTATTTTCGGCGAAGTGTAAGGAAACGTAAGCGGGATAATACTTCTACAATGTCCGGGCATCAATATACTCAGGAGCTTTTGCAAGGAAATAACTTACAATGTACGGAGTTGATACGGATGTCTCGTGACTCGTTTGTTCGACTATGCAACCATTTTAAAGAAAAAAATTGGTTAAGAGATAGCAAACATATATCGGTTGAGGAGAAGATGTTTATCTTCCTTATGATAATCGGTCACAACGAACGATTTTCTGTTATGAAGCGTAGGTTTCAACACTCGAAGGAAACGATTCATAAGTGCTTTCATGAAGTATTAGCTCAAATGTTGGTATTTGCTGAAGAAGTTATAAGACCGACAACATTTAATCCAAATCCAAACATTCCAGGAAACAATAGAAGGGAGCATCGAATGTTTAAGGTAACTGTCAAATTTATAACTAGTGTCTCTTGGTTTGATTGTATTTTAACAATTTGTTGTTCTAAATTAGGGAGCCGTTGGTGCACTTGATGGAACCCTCATACATGCTGTTGTTCCATCTCATAAACAGAATGTGTATAGAGCAAGAGGAAGAGGTGATTGTTATCAAAATGTTTTGGCAATTTGCGATTTCAACATGATCTTTACCTACATTGTTGCTGGATGGGAAGGTACGGCACACGATGCGAGAATACTAAATGAAGCTTTAGTAGATCCAGTATTTGAGTTTTCGATTCCCCCTGCAGGTATTTAAGTTTGGAAATGTAATATATATGAAAACTTAGATATCAAAATATCCAAAAATTAATATGTTTGTTTTTTCTGATAAATATTATCTATGTGATGCTGCCTATAAGCATACGCGTGGGTTCATGGCTCCATACCGCAATGTCAGGTATTGGTTAGGAGACTTTCGTCGGAAACGTGCAATGAGCAGTAAAGAAAAATTCAATCACGCTCATGCAAAACTTCGAAACGTAATTGAGCGGGCATTTGGAGTCTTAAAAGCGCGTTTTCCAATCTTGAAGAGTATGCCCAAATTTCCTTTGGTAACACAAAGAGATATTACTATTTCATGTTTTGCCATTCATAATTTTATTCGAAAAGAGGGTCTAAACGATGATTTGTTTAATGAATACGATGAAAGTGACGTACATGATAATGTACATGATGATAATGACGGTGATGTTGAAGTTGTTCAACCAATTGGGAGTGACGCGGATCAACAATACATGATTAACTTACGAGATCAAATCGCGGCACAAATTATGCAAAACTAGGTTTTAAATTATTTGGTATTGGTTAAGTTACTTAATTGTTGTTTCATTGCGTTAAGCCTATGTTTTATTTTAAGACGATTTATGTAATAGTTTTTATTATGTTAAATTTTGGATATGTATTAAGATAATTTATTTAATGATTTATAATTGTGTTAAATTTATGATAAAAATGTTTTGTTTCAAGTTTACACCATCTACTTATTAATCGTGTTTGCAATAGTTTAATATATACTTAAAAAAAAGAAAATTAAAACCATTCAGACAACTATAAAAAAACAAACAACACTTTTTCAATCAGATTCAGACATTATAGCCACCTCTTACTAGTAAGAGGTGGTAGTCAGATTCAGATGCGAAACATCTTACTCAAACAAACAACACCTAAGGATTCCTTTACAAGATAACTATCAACCTAATCGTATAAGTCTAACATTATAAGATATACATTAAATCTTTTCTATCATTATCTTCACATGGTTTTTCCTTCACTTGTATATATCTTATACAAATTCATAAACAGCACAAACTTCTTCATTCAACAGTACTAACTGCTTATGTCTTCAAAACTCTTCAGCAATACTAACTTTCATCTTCAACCGTACTAACTGCTATAGCTTAATTTCCTAACAATCCACCCCTAAACTTATGATTTCTATCCAAATCACTAAGTTTCTTCAAATTAAGCTTCTTCCTCTTAATGTGGAAAATTCTTTCAAACATCTATCACATCAGTCACTTTAGTCTTTGACTTTTCTTTGCTCTGCAAGGTTGAAAATCTTTGTAACTAACAAGTCTGTCATCTCAGAGTCTTCTTCAACCTTGAGTCTTCCTTGTATCATAGCCACTAACACAAATGATCTGAGTGGATAGTCCTTTTCCACCAACATATAGATTTCTATCCCATCTGGAGTAGAAACTCTATGTACTCCACACGATTCAAACAAATACCAATACACATCTTTAACTTGTGCTTCAAATCTCCACATTGACTCTCCACTATCAGGTTCATAGATTCGATGAAATTCAGGGAAAACATGGAACCGGTCACTATACCGGGGGGCGAGACATGACCGCGACTTAAGAACTGAACCCATAATTCTTTGTCTTTGTCTTCAATAGGATCTTTATCTCTGAATCTTTCTTTTACTAAGCTCTATAGTTGATTAAGATCTTCTCTGTCAAATCCTCTGAGTAAATCTTCAAATAACTTGTACCTTTCAGAAATATCACCAAATCTGACTATCTTCCATCCTTTCGTTCTTCCATCAGTGAAAACTTCCCAGTCAATGATTGGATGTTTTACTTGTAGAGGTTTGATATATGAAGATTCTGGAACAATCATCATCATGCTCTTGATCTTCTCATTGGTTAATCCTTCTTCTTCAGACTTTTGTTTCTTTGCAGCATCAGATCTAATAACCTCTGGTTGTCTTTTCTTTTTCCTTGTCATGTCCTCTCTGATTGGAGTATTCAGTCTTGCATATGCTTCAAAGAATTTCCTTTCAATCTCAGCATCTGTCCATCCAGTAAAGTCACTCATCTTGTAATTAGCTTGATTCTTCAAATAATGCTTCATGAAATTGAGTTTCTCCTTCCTGGTACGTAACTTGGTCTTGTAACCAGACTTTTGCCTTTCTCTGATTCTGTGCATTAAGTCACTCCAAGTAGCTTCTTTATTTGTCTTCAAGATAAATTCTTTGAGCTCCTCTAACTTTTCTTCTTCATTTAACTCCTGATCATTAAGAATCATCACAGCATGAGCTTTTATAATACAATCAGAATCCAACAAGTATTGAAGTTGCTCATTGAACTTTTCTTGATTAAAATCTTCAGTTCTTGTTCTATCCATGAAACCAGCTATGTTCTTTTCATCATCAGCAGCCATTTTCCTTGTTGATTCCTCATCTTGAGCTATCTGAGCTTTCTTAGATTCTTCATCAGCCAAATCTTTTTCTATCATTTTCCTTGCAACTTCTGCATCATGATCTATCTGAGCTTGAGTTTTTGGTTTTAATGTCTTGAGCCTTTCAAGTTCTTGAGCTGCTTCCTCTTCCTCTTGTGTCATAGCTCTTTTACCTTTGTCAGCTCTTCTTCTTTCATAAACTAGCTCAGCTGAAGTATCACCAGTTGGAACTGCTTGATGCTCTGTCTCAGCAGTTGGAACTGCTTCAACAGTCTGAACTTTTTCTGCTTCTTGGATATCAGTCTGAACTGCTTCAAGTTCTTCTTCTTCCATAACTACATTACCAGAACCTATATCAAATTGTTCTTCTTTCTCTTCATTATGCCTCCCCTGAGAACTTGATCCATCTTTGTCTTTACCAAATTTCCTCCCCTGTTTGGAAGAATTTCCACCATCAGCATCATCTGAATCATCTGAGTCATCACTAGAAGAATCATCATCCAATACCATTCTTGCCCTTTTCTGCTTGAGTTGATCTTTCAGCTTTTTCACCTTTAAAGATAATCTGTTAAAAATTTTAGCAGAATTCTCCTTGTGGGCTTTGAGCTCTTCCTTGATGCTTGCAAGATCTGTCTCCAAACTTTCAACTTTGGCAACTAGCTTGGTACATAATTTCATCAATGCATTTTGGTTAGAACTACCCTCATCACTTCTAGCTGTGTGACCTGCTAGGAGAGGTGAATCATGGGGAAAGGATCTAGGAATCACTCTGGGTGTTTCCCTTCTCCTATAAGTGATGCGTAATTGAGATGGTTGGGTTCTTTCAAGTACTTGAGTGGATGTGTGATGGGGATCAGTTGGAGCTGCTGAACCTTCACCCAACTCAGTTTGAAGCATTTGAGGAAACAATGGAACTGGTTCCCCTTGAAAAAGCCTACTAGCCATAGCCATATTTTGAAAAACTTTTGATTGAAGGCTAGGAGTAGCAAAAATTTCAGTTGGTTTTGTAAGCAGGTAAGTCTTTTTATTCAAAAGTGTTTGAACAAACCTGGGATACATTAGAAACTTTGTTTTGCTGTTAACATTAGATTCCATACCCTCAAAAATAAATTTTGAAAAGTTAAAAACCTTGTTTGTAGACAAACAAATGAGAGCAATAGCAATATTGCTACTGAACTGCTCCCAAGCAGTCTTTTTAGGACTTAAACAATGTAAAAGGGTATGTATCAAAAATCTCCATTGAGGTGAGAAACATCCTTTTTGAAAAGTTAATTTGTGTTCGGATGTATCATACCCCATTTTGGTAAGTTCTTCCCATATTTCAGTGTTGTTCATAGTGTTAATACCATTTGAGTCTTTTAATTTAAGATGTCTCCTAATTATAGACTCGGTAACAATAAAAGATACACCATCCACTTCAGAATGAATTTCTAAGTCTCCATCTTCACTAGTCAAGACAGTAGCATTCTGCCAGAACTGTGTGATGTGAGAGACATAAAGAGTAGGAGAAACAGTTAGAGCATACCTTATGTGAGAGTGATTGAGAAAGTCCACAATCTCATAAAATATTGATCCATCTCCGTCTTCTGTTTTCTCAAGAAACGCAACCTGATTATGACGCTTAACAAATTCCAATCCAGCCATTTTAATGATGAAAAATGAAAGATTATAGCAATATGATGATCGTTTAAATTGGAATTGAGGTTTTATGTAGTCTATTGGGGTTTATAGGTACTGTTTAGGGTTTTGCGAAATATGCGTATGAGATAAATTATCTTTAGAAATAGAATAAATGAATTTATGGTAAAAAGATTATTATCTTCTAGAAAAATCCCTATAAATACCTTAAGAATAACGGTTTTACCCCAACGGCTATAAAATTAATTACTGACAGATTTTTACAATGGCTAGTTGAGCCGTACTAACTTTGTACTAACCGTACCAACTGTTGGAAAAATTTTGTTGAGCCATATGAACTTTTTGAAAAGGATTTTTAAAATACCATGGCTCAAACATAGTTTTTAGCAAACTATCAGCTATCAACGGATTTGATATGTCTTTACCAATAGCCGTTTGCTTTGGACTAGCCAACTCTTCACACTTAGATATGGTGAGCTGATAACCATACAATTTTTGGTAAATTGTCAACCATCAACGGATTTGATTAGTCTTTACCAGATACCGTTTGCTCTGGACTAGTTGGTTCTTATGTGGGTTAGACATGGTGAACCAATTACCATTTGTTGTGTGCAAAGATCACACACTCAGCTCCAAATCACCATTACAGTCCAAAACATATAGCATTTAATTCCTTTGTGTTTATCATCCAAAATCTGCAAATGTTAGTCCAAAAACAAAGAAACAAGATACAAGCATATGACTAACAATGCACATAACAAGAAAAATTAATTTCCTTGTGGAACCCAAGCCAAAACAGACTTAGGCTTTCCTCTTGCATCAACATAATTCATTCTTTTCAAAATAATTTTAGCACCATTGGGTTTGATGGGTCTCCAAACCCAACATGCTGATGCATTCACACCATTTCCCATATTTCCCTTAGCAGTGTTTTTATTAACACCAGTACCAATTACTCTGCTAGCAGTTGGAACTGCTAGCTTGGTAGTTGTTACCTTGGGTTTCCAAACTTGATTTTTCACTACTTGTCTGTTTTGAAATGGTCTTTTAACAGTTGTTGGTGCTGATTTGGAAAACATTTTTGCACCTTGAACTGTTGGTCTTGGGTTAACAGGTCTAATAGGTCTGACAGTCTGAACTGCTGGTCTATCAGTTTGAACTGCTTTGGGTCCAGACCTTAAAAGAACTGATCTAGGTATCATTCTAGTGTTTGTTGGGTGAGTGGGAGGTCTAACAGTGTTCACCCTAGGACTTGAATACCTATTTACCCATTTATCACAAAAGGCTGCAAGATGGTCAAAACTACCACACGAGTAACAAGCTTTCCTATAGCAGACAAAATTATCCCCTAATTGGTGAGATTTGAGGTCATTCCAATTCCTTTGGTTACCTCTTGGCTTGTTTGTGGTTCTATACATTTCTGCATACCTAACTGTTGGTCTAAAAGGTTTGGCATTTGATCTAGGCCTAACAGTCTCAGGTTTAACCATCTTTGGAACTTTTGGTTCCTCCACTTTAACATTAACAGGCTCAACCACAGCCTGATTATCCTCATCATCAGAAGTCCATTCCTCAATGGTTGGAGCATCTGAGTCCTTAGCTGAGGACACCTTATCCTCAGAAAATGAGGCATCACTTGCACTTTCATACACAGGTTTATCAACTACATTCTTTTTGGGTTGAGGACCATATTTAAGCTCAGGTAGTTGAAATTCAGGTAGTCCTGTGTGTTCTAAGTCTATGCCTGGGGGTGTTGGAATTCCTCTATAGGGAGGTGGAACTGACTTATAACCTAGGCCTGACTTAGCTTTATTTAGGATCTGACACTCAACAATCTTACTAACACCCTGAGTTGCAAATTCTACTGTGTCAACAGTCATTTGAATGTTCTCCTTTGCTTTCTTAACCTGTTCTAGCTCATGTTTCAACACACTAATTTCATTCTCTCTGAACATTAAGTCTCTCTTAACAATAATCATATCATCAGAAAACGTTGATTCATTACTTTTATAATGAACAATTTGTTCTTCTAACACAGCTAAAGCCCTCTTATGATTTGCTAAGTTAAAAGCAGTTTCGGTTAGCTCTTTTCTTTGATTCTCATATCTTTTCTTAAGAGTTTCTAGATCTTTTAAAGCTTCACAAGATTTAGAACATTTAGAAACTTATACCTCAGAGTCTGAAAATGCCATGAGAGCAATCTATATAGATGCTTCTGCTTCCTCCTCTGCAATGTAGCTCCAGTCAAACCCTAAGCCATCAATGGCAACCATGGCTTTTGAGCTTGAATCAGTAACCTCCACAACCCTTGACTTGTTTCCATATCCTCTGCTCTTTCCATTTTGTTGGCTTGGCAATCTGCACTCCCTTGAATAATGACCTTTCTTGTGGCAATTGAAACACTCAATCTTGGACTTGTCATACCCTGCAACATCATTGCTGTTTATGACAATCTTCTTGCCAGTCTTCTTCAAGAATCTCCTAGCTCTCAAGCTGAGAAGAGAGAGCTGCCACTTGATATCCATCTCTTCAATATCATCTTCATCAATCTCTTGAAGATCTGAATGAGTCAACATACTTCCATTGTGCTGAGTAGTCAAGAAAGCACAATAAGTATTCTCATCCAAGAGTCCATTAGTACTGCTTGTGCTAGCAGTACCAATATTGGAACTAGCAGTACCAACTGCTCCAGTCACTTGAACTTCTTCATCTGGACTTGAGGTACTGGGAGTTGATACAAAGGCCAAATTCCCTGAGCTTGAGCTTGAGCTTGATCCAGCAGACTTCTTAATATCATGTTCAACTATCTTGAACTTGCTATAGAGATCCATTAAGCTCATGGAATCTATATCAGGCTTGTTTTTCCATACAACCACATGCATAGCCCATTCAGTTGGTAGACTCCTTAGAAATTTGGAGTTGAGATCTTCCTGAGGCATCTCAATTCCTAGAACAGCCAATTGACTCACTAGTTTTTGAAGTCTATTAAACATAAGATCTAGTGACTCGTTGCTTGTTGCTGAAAAATTCTCAAACTGTTGCTTGAGAAGGGTCTTCTGAGATTTCTTGGTGGCTTCGTTCCCACCATATCTTGCAACAATAGCTTCAAAAAGGGTTTTAGCACACTTAAACTTGCTAAAATTCAACAACTGATCATTGGGAACAGTCATCAGAAGCAAACTTCTTGCCTTAACATCATTCTTGTGCTGTGCCTTCTCTTCAGTAGTGGTTGGCTTAGTTTGCAGCTTAGTTTCAGTGACACCCTCAACAACGGTTGTTGTAGTTGCAGGTTTGTACGAATTCCCATCCTCAATAATCTCCCAGAGAGTATAATCTTGAACTTGGAAGAACTGCTCAATTTTTAATCGCCACATATCGAACTCATTGGGTTTAAGCATTGGAAGCTTAGCAGCAATATTAGTCTGACTTGTTGTTGTTTCCACGTCCATCTTTTCTTGAACAAATTCGTCTGGATCTTCTAAACCAAAGTATCAGTAACCTGTCTCCGATACCACTTGACCGGATCTACACACACTCCTTGTGTTAGATGAATACTTTGAATGATGTCTCGTCTAGCACGCGGAATTTACTAGCTAGCACTTAGAAGATTTGTTTGTTTGTGTTTTGTATTAACGAATCAACAAAGAATGAACAATGAACAATATACTTCAACTTCAACGATTCAATATTATTAATAAATAATACGAGTGATCTCCTATCACTAGGGTTTACAACCTTGAATCTTAACAAAACAATACGCACACATTCATATCAAAACTTTAACCTAGGCAATCCTTTTATAGACTAAGGATTCCTTTACAAGATAACTATCAACCTAATCGTATAAGTCTAACATTATAAGATATACATTAAATCTTTTCTATAATTATCTTCACACGGTTTTTCCTTCACTTGTATATATCTTATACTAAATCATAAACAGTACAAACTTCTTCATTCAACAGTACTAACTGCTTATGTCTTCAAAACTCTTCAGCAGTACTAACTTTCATCTTCAACCGTACTAACTGCTATAGCTTAATTTCCTAACAGTATTTTATATGTCTATTTTTCTTGAGTTTATGAGAAGTTTTGTCGAGTTTCGGACGCCGATTGAACCCCTATACTTAGTAATATATATGTCACTTTTAGCATGGCACCTCTCGCTCGTAGCAAGTTTTGTTGGACCACCGTTGTCGCTACTGGTTGCAAGAGAGTTGGTAGCTTGAAACGGACTAACAAGAGGACCTTAGTTCCTACCAGCATGTGTCCATGTAAGATCGAGGAGAAGATGACTTTAGTGAACGTGGGAGGAAAGGAGATAGAAAGGTACGAGACAAAGGTGACCAATAAAGACGGCTACATTATTAGGTACCCTAGAAAGTGCCCCAAATTCCTAGAATATGGAAGAGAGGTTTGGGCTGAGCCTCATAATCTGTATGGGTTTGTGGACCATATAGAGGAGGAAGAAAGGAACCTTAAGAGTAGTTTTGCCAGTTGTCCACTACCACAGAACGAGGGAAATCGGAATGGATGGATAAGTGAAGAGGAAGAGTACGAAGTGGATTCAGATCTAGAGTCTACGGCAAGTAGTTGATTTAATCCGAGTTGAATGAGAGGGGTAAACGTTAGGGTGGAACTCGAGCCGTGTGCGATTCTGTTTGGTTTAGTGTCATGTTTTGGGATGTCTTCTATCGACTTTTGATGTTTGGTATTATGTTGGATCGCGGATTCCTTGAATTTTGGGATTTTACCTAAGTAATTAATAATAAGGCTTTAGCGAGTTTGAATATTTTATGTGTGTGATATGTGATTAATGGGTGTATTATATGATGTTAATTTTTGAGTTTGTGTATCTATTATTGTGAGGTGTTATTATTGTTAGGCGTGGTATTGGAATTAAGTACACATGTGAAAGGATACATCTATAATTATGGGTGGCCAACATAATTATACATGTATCACGACACATGTGGACTTATGGCCAATGCTACGATGACCAATGATGACATGCTTACATGTAGTAGGATTAGATTTAACCTTGATATTTGTGTTAAATGTCCCATTTGATGGGGAGTACTTGTGTTAAGTATGAATGTGTATTTGTGAACCTAGTGAACTTAGGTCTAGTATTGTGATTGAGATAGCTAGCGGTAGGGAAGTAGAGGTTAACAAGGTTATTCGTGGGTGTACTATAGTGTTAGAGGGCATTCCGTTTATGATTGACTTGATACCTTTTGGACATGGGAGTTTTGATGTGGTGATAGGGATGAGCTGGTTGTCTAAACATAAGGCCGAGGTTGTATGCCATGAAAAGGTAGTTCGTATACCTTTAGAGAATGGTGTTATACTTCGAATACAAGGAGAATGCTTAGGGACTGATTTGAAATCCCTTAAGAATGCAAAATCCAAAGAACTTAAAATAGAAGAGATTCCTGTGGTGTGTGAATTTCCTGGCGTCTTTCCTGAAGACTTGTCTGGGTTACCTCCAATCCGTCAAGTTGAATTCCGTATTGAATTGATTCCTAGAGCGGCACCTGTGGCGAAATCCCCATATCGTTAAGCACCCTCTGAGATGCAAGAGTTGTCCGAGCAGTTGCAAGAACTTCAGGATAAGGGGTTTATCCGACCCAGTCACTCTCCGTGGGGAGCACCTGTGTTGTTTGTTAAGAAGAAGGATGGTTCGTTCCGGATGTGTATTGACTATCAGGAATTGAACAAGTTAACGGTTAAGAATCGGTATCCTCTTCCTAGAATCGATGATCTCCTTGACCAGTTGCAAGGTTCTCGATTCTTTTCGAAGATAGATCTACGTTCTGGTTATCATCAGTTAAGAGTGTATGAGGAGGATATTCCGAAGACTGCTTTTAGGACTCGTTATGGACACTTTGAGTTTACGGTTATGCCATTTGGGTTGACAAATGCACCTGCGGTATTCATGGATCTAATGAATCGCATTTGTAAGCCTTATTTGGATAAATTTGTGATAGTGTTCATCGATGACATATTAGTCTACTCTAAGACTGAGAAGGAGCATGGAGAGCATTTGAAGTTGGTCCTTAAATTGCTGAAGGAGGAAAAGTTGTACGCTAAGTTTTCAAAATGCGAGTTTTGGCTTAGAGAGGTACATTTTCTTGGTCATGTAGTTAATAGTGAAGGTATACATGTTGACCCTGGAAAGGTCGAAGCGGTCAAGAATTGGAAGGCTCCTACGATGCCGTCAGAGATACGTTCCTTTTTAGGATTGGCAGGGTATTACAGACGATTTATCGAAAAAATTTCGAAGATTGCCAAACCCCTCACATTGTTGACCCAGAAGAATAAGAAGTATGTCTGGGGAGAGGAGCAAGAGATGGCTTTTCAGACATTAAAGGATAATTTGTGCAATGCACCTATTCTGCACTTCCAGACGGACCAGATGACTTTGTGGTGTATTGTGATGCGTCGAAACAAGGTTTTGGATGTGTACTAATGCAGAGAGGGAAAGTGATAGCCTATGCGTCCCGAAAACTCAAGATTCATGAGAAGAATTACACCACTCATGATTTAGAGCTTGGTGCGGTAGTGTTCGCCCTCAAGAATTGGAGACATTATTTGTATGGCACAAAGAGTGTTGTTTATACAGATCATAAGAGCCTTCAGCATATCTTCAGTCAGAAGGAGCTGAATATGCGACAAAGAAGATGGATTGAATTGTTTAGTGATTATGATTGTGAGATTCGCTATCATCCTGGAAAGGCGAATGTGGTGGCTAATGCATTGAGTAGAAAGGAAAGGATTAAGCCTAAGCTTGTGCGAGCTATGTGCATGACCTTGCAATCGGGAATTAAGGGGAAGATATTGGCAGCACAAGAGGAAGCCCTCAAGGATGAAAACGCAATAGCTGAGATGCTGCGTGGGTTGGATCAACAAATGGAGAAAAAGGAGGATGGTGGATTATATTTCTTGGATCGGATATGGGTTCCGATGGTGGGAGATGTAAGAAGGTTGATCATGGACGAGGCTCATAAAACGAGATACTCAATTCATCCAGGATCTGACAAGATGTATTACGATCTTAGAGATGCTTATTGGTGGCCAGGAATGAAGAGGAATGAAGAGACCCTCTGGATTACTACAGCAACCGCCGATCCCTGAGTGGAAATGGGAGAATATAACGATGGATTTTATTACCAAGTTGCCTCAAACAAGTAATGGGCATGACACGATATGGGTCATAGTGGACAGGCTGACGAAGTCTGCACATTTTCTGGCCATTCGTGAGGATTATAAGATGGAGAAGTTGGCAAGAATTTATATCAATGAGATTGTGGCACGACATGGTGTGCCAGTGTCTATTATATCTGATCGCGACAGTAGGTTTACCTCGCGGTTCTGGCAGTCGCTACAGAAGGCTTTAGATACACGTTTGGATATGAGTACAGCTTATCATCCACAGACGGATGAGCAGAGTGAACGAACAATTCAGACTTTAGAAGATTTACTTAGAGCATGTGCTATCGATTTTGGAGGAAGCTGGGATACTCATTTACGTTTAGCTGAGTTCTCCTATAATAACAGCTACCATTCCAGTATTAGGTGTGCGCCATTTGAAATGTTGTATGGGAGGAAATGTAGATCGCCTGTTCTATGGGCAGAGGTTGGGACAAGCCAACTAATTGGCCCTGAACTAGTTCAAGAGACTACGGATAAGGTTTTTCAAATTAAAGAGAGACTTAAGGCAGCAAGAGATCGCCAAAAGAGTTATGCGGATAACCGCCGTAAGCCTTTAGAGTTTAGTGTTGGTGATCTTGTGATGCTAAAAGTGTCTCCTTGGAAGGGTGTGGTGCGTTTCGGTAAGAAGGGCAAATTAGCACCGAGATATGTAGGACCGTTTGAGATTACGGAAAGGATTGGGCTGGTGGCATATCGATTGAAATTGCCTCAGGAGCTAAGTGGTGTGCATGATACATTCCACGTATCTAATTTAAAGAAATGTTTGGCGGATGCTAGTCTGCATGTGCCATTAGATGAGATTAAGGTTGACAAGACCCTTCATTTTGTCGAAGAACCTGTTGAGATTATGGACCGAGAGGTCAAGAGTTTGAAGCATGGTAAGATAGCTTTAGTAAAGGTGCGTTGGAATTTGAAATGTGGTCCTGAGTTTACTTGGGAGCGCGAGGATCAGATGAGGTCTAAGTACCCAAATTTGTTTGCTGATGTGTTTGGTGAGACAAGTAGCTAAATCTCGAGACGAGATTTCCCTAAGTGGGGGATGATGTAACAACCGTGGTTTTAGCAGGTTAGTCTAACTGATAGTTTTGACTCATTTAAGTTTTGCTTGGTGTGACTTAGGTGTTTTGTGTGGCATATGTGTGATAAGCGTGTGCTTTGGCACTAAATCCCATTGTGTGACTCTATTGGTGTGTCTTGAGTAGTGTTGTTTTTGAACAAGTTCATTTTATTCACTTTGGTGACGTGGAAAATGACTTGTATGGTTTTGTGTTCGGGGTTTTTGCGTAATGAGTTGTGTTCAAGTTTGTGAGCGTTGGTAAATTAAGTGGTGTTCGGTTTTATGGGTTATACTAATAATGAGTGTGAAATTCTATTTTTGGAAACTTTGTTTTGAAAATGATAATTTTTTCGAGTTGTCGTAAAAACGAAAGTTTATCGCGTAAGATGTTAGGTTTCGGTATAGGCTTTTATAAAATAACGAAAACACAAGGTTTTAAGTGTAATAATTAATATAAAAAAATATAAAATAAAAAATAAATATAAATAAAGGGGCGGCCGATTATAGGGTTTTAGGGAAAAAAGGAAACCAAATTTTAGTCTAAATACACTTACCAATTATAAGGGTGATCTAGAATATTCATTAGGGTATTATAAATACAAAACCAAAACACCCCAACCCTCCCTTTTGAGAATTTTGGCCAAACCAAGGGGAAACAAGAAGGAAAAATTTAGGGTTTTCATTATTGTGAAGAAAACGAGCTTAAGGTATGCCTAGTAATCCCTAATTCCTTTAATTATTTATTTGATTCATATAATACAAGTTTAGGATCAATAATTAGTAATATTATGATGATTGGTGAAAAGATTAGGGTATAAAACATGTTAATTATTGAGTTAGGGTTTGGACAGATTCATAGTGCTGTAAATATACGAAGATATTTAATAAATAGAGATGCGTTAATTGATGATTATTGAGTCTAAATTGTAGTTCAGAGAAATAGCTTTCCAAAAAGTCCGGCCACAATTGATTTCGATATCGAGAAGTCAGTCTAATGATTTTTGCAAGTAAAGGTGTCAAAACAGTTAAACCGGGACAGATTTAGGTTAAAAGTATTGAGGTCAAAAGTGGTTTAAAAAGTATAATTTGGGTTAACCCTTCCGGATAAATTGAGTTCTATATTCTCTTTGACTTCCACGCGAAAATTAGCTGATAATAAGTTGTGCAAGTATGGTTGTTGGGTCAAAACATTTTGGTGTGCGTTCAGATCCGAATCTGGATAGTTTTCATGTTTGATTTTTCAAAGAGTACTTGTGTGTGTTTTTAGTACATGGTCTTCTGGGAGAAGCTTTTATGCTCATGAAGGACCATGGTTAATTTTTGGTGTGAGTTGTGGAGTTAATTTTGTCATGATTTTATGTGGGTAAAAGTACCCTAAAAATCTGCGTATTCTGAAAAAGTATATGCATGGGATTTAGTGAGTGTGAGTGTTTGGTAAGGGTTAGTATGGAGTCTAGGTGATACATTGTGGTTTACATGAACCTTAGACATCCATCGTATGTGTGTTACATGGACTATAGCTTTTAGCTTGGTCGCGTGTAATGTGATCTTATTTTTGTGGTATAGATTTGTGATTGATAATTTGGAAGCTGCAAAGTTTGAGGTGAGTTTCATAGTCCCATTTTTACTTTGTTTTAACTTGGGATGGGAATGATGCTTGTGTTGAAATATTTTTTGAGTTACTGTGATTATGTGGTCGTAAAATGCATGGACTTGTAAGTGTTATTATACGTGTACTGCATGTTATGAGATTATTGTGTGGTGATTCTGTGTGGTCCATTTGGAGGGTAGCTATGCTCCCATTATCCAATTGGAGAGTAGTAGCTCTACTCACTATTATTCTGTGTGGTCTGATCAGAGGGTAATGATTACCCATTATTGTGAACTTGGATCGTGGGCGCGTTCCGTCCCAAATTGATGTTGGATATTGATATTTGGATCGTGGGCACGTTCCGTCCCTTATGTCCCGTTTGCTGGTTAGTTGGTTGCGATTACATGCTAGTTGTATAATAACTATTTTTACTGTCCTGCTATGTTTTATAATCACAGCGAACTGGTTGCCTGAGATATATTGTGTGTCTTAAACCTATGAACCTCACCAACATTATGTTGACGTTTTTAAGCATCATTTTCAGGTGAGCATTCTAAGGCTAAGGTAGAGGGAAGCGACTAGACGAGACTTAGTTGCATTTAAGGATGATTTATCTTTATGTTTTGATTTGAATAAATTGGATTTTGATTGTGATACTTTAATGTCTTTCGACTAGTACTTTATGTTTTATTGAAAATACCTTTGGAGATTTGTTTTGATTATGTTTATTTAGGGGTATCGTTACGACACTTTGTGTCTGTACTTTGCTCTATTTATTTGCACATAGTAATTCTCTATTTAGACACCATGTGTTGTGATGATATCCATGATGTTGCACTTGCGTTTCCGCCTTGGCGAGGTGTGACATTTCAAGATCCATATCATCGGTGAAAGTTAGCTGATGAATACACCGTGTATTCATAATCGTCTTCAACAGCCATAGTCCATAATTGAAAAGAGAATTTGAACTGTAGAGATAACCTAAATGTGGACCTGAAAGAGATACATATGTGTACAGGAATCTATGATACGGCTCCATAATGCTCTCTGCAATACACAAGTGGAGTACATCAACACAGCAAGACAATAGAATAATTTATTTTTCAAGAATTATCGTGTTCCCTCAAGCAAACATAACAATTCGCTAGAGGTTGCAAGTTAGGTAACAGGTTCAGGTTGACATGGGTCATTTTTAGTATGGGTCAAACCGGTCAAGTGGGTTGGATTAGGTTGACTCGTTAACAATCTCTACAAACAATATTTTTTACAATAACAATCTATATCATTTACTAAAACGTTTTAAGAGGTTTACATTTACTATTTACATATGTTTACCTACTAATGCAGTTCTTATAATGACATTTTCAATAGAGTGACCCACAAAGCTGAGCTTGATATTCTTTAAGCCGTCGGACCTAGAGGCTTTATCCATTTTCCTTTTAACAAAAGAAACCACTTCTTGAGCCAATCTTAGTCCCATTTCCCTGAAGTCGCCAGTCGTGTTGTCTTCATTAACCCGTGACATCAAACACTCCAATTTCGGATCTATCAATAGCCATTGATTCCGTACAAGCCGTAAGTCTAGATGATGTCCCTGCTCATCTTGGTTTATTTTTCATTTAAGAAACAATTATTTCTGTAAATGAGATTCTTGACACCAAATTTGATAATATATTCGAGCATTACATGCCTGAAAACCATGAACAAACACAGCCATTCTCAAATCACGACTCTTTTGTTGATTATTGTTAATGTCTGTGTTCTTGAGGTATGACATTCCAGTAGTTAAGGGCAACGGTGTATTGACAACACGTTCTATGATTATGATAGGTATACGCAGTGGATCTTTGAAAATTTGAAGGTCTTGAATAGAACGACTGTTCATCTGCATACAAGTTATGCACATTTAGTGATTTTCATGTAAGGAAACATGAAACCATACAAACTTTGAGAACACTGACCTACCTTCATGTGTGCAATACTACTACGGTGGAGCTCAGCACGCATAGCTGCAGTTTCTGAAGGCTAAAAACGAACATTAATAACTATAAGGATTGTGATAAGTGATAACAAATTAGTTCATACATAAAAATGAATTAAGAAAACACAGCAAGCAATATTTGTTAATGTATGGTCCATGAACAACATGATTTTTTTCATCACATAAAAATACTTTGGGATAATAATTATGGCGAAATGCATATAAAAGTAACCAACTTTAAACAATCTTTTATTTCAAGTAGCCGACTTTTTTACTATAGAGAGAACCATCAAAGTTTAAGAAAAAAATTATTTGATAATTTTCTAAGTGAACTGTTTTCAGGGGCCACTTCTCGCCACGTCTAATAACGTTAAACTGGTCAAAGTCACGGTCATCACTTTTTACATGACCAGGAAACAATGTTCGATTACCTTCAAATGGAATCATCATAAATCAAAATTTCAAAACCTATTGATTGTTTTCTGGCACAAAAAAGTTGGTTATGCGAACTAGTTTTTTGACCAAATTGGCTATCTTTATATGCAATTAGCCCTAATCTTACTGAAACTTACAATAAGAATGTAAAGCAGTCGTTATAGTTTGTACTAATGAAATAGAAACTTATATGCAAGTACGAATGATTATGGAATTACATCTTCGGTAATCTTTGTAAGAGCACTGGATTTCCCAAGAACACCATTGTTAGAATCATCAACCTGACTACCAATATTCTGGTGAAGCACATCAACCTTAGAGGACACTATCCATATTGACCATTCAGCTCTACGATCATTAGCCCAAGCATCATCTAACTGCTTCAAAACCCTTGTTTTATGATCCCTATGTGTGAAATAACAAATCATATATATGTTGGTCTAATTAACTGACCCAAGCCAATGGGCAGTTGAACCGACACCAAGCTAATGGGTCGGTCATAGTGTCATAGTTGTACTCAGATTAGGATTCCAGAGTTGTAGTCGGTTTAGGATTATCTTGTGGAATTCGAATTGTAGTTTGAGTAGGATTGGTGAGCATGTATCAATCTCTATAAATACATGACCTACCGAGCATGTGGTAGATGTGTGTAATCATCAAAGTTTTGAGCCTATTTTCTTTGTTAATTGGAGAGCTTATTCCAGTATTTTTGTGTTCTGTATTCTGTGATTTTAAACCTGTGAACTTGAATTGGTATCAAGAGCCAGGTTCACTAACGAAGGGCTGGAAGGAGAACAACCAGTCACACCTGTAACTTACAGCAGAAGGCGTCGGAAAAAGATGGTGGAAGGTGAATCCAGTCGACCACCTACTGTCCAGGATACCAGGGCTGCTCTTCAATGTCCAATGTTAACTGCAACAAATTATAACATCTGGGCAATTAGAGTTAAAGCTGTATTTCGAGTCCATGGAATACTTGAGGCGCTGGAACCAATGGATGAAACACCAGTCGAAAAGAAGAAGGATCATATGGCAGTAGCATTACTTTTCCAGGCGATTCCAGAGGAACTTGTTTTTCAAGTATCACAATTCAACACTGCCAAAGAAATCTGGGGTGCTTTAAAGACCAGGTACGTGGGTGTTGATCGTGTTCGAGAAGCAAGATTACAGACCTTGGAGACGGAATTTGAAGCTCTAAAGATGAAGCCAAGCGAATCAGTTGATGACTTCTCGGCCAGGATGGGCAAAATTGTAACTGAAGTAAACAGCTTGGGAACAGTTTATACAGACAAGAAACTTGTTAAGAAGCTGCTTGCATCCGTACCAGATAAGTTTGTTGCAATTGTTGCCTCAATAGAACAATTTGCTGACTTGAACACCATGACTTTTCAAGAAGCTATTGGCAGACTGAAGGCATTCGAAGGTAGAATGAAGGGTGTTGACACCACAGCCGAAGATCAAGGAAAGTTGATGTTCGGAAGGGCTGAAAGATCCGATAAGAACAAGTCGGTTGAGAAAGGTCGAGCAAGAAACTCCACTGGTAGCAATGGCAAAGGTCAAAATAAATCTCGTGGTAGTGGTCGAGCCAATAACCACAACCAAGGAAACCAAAGCAGCACCGGGAACAATACGGACCAAAAGAAGAAAAAGGACCGAGACCTTTCAAAGATTCAATGCTTCAGATGTGATGAATATGGTCACTTTGCTTCTAACTGCCCTGAACAACGTGAACAGAAGCAAAAGCATGAAGCATACCTTTTGAAAAAGGAGGATGATGATGACCCGACACTTTTTATGATGAAGAGCGTTCAAGAAGTCGTATTCTTGAATGAAGAGAAGATTATCCCAAACCAATTAAATACTAAACCAAATGAGGAGGACACTTGGTATTTAGATAATGGGGCAAGTAATCACATGACGGGGATCCGAAAATACTTTTCGGAGTTGAATGAGAATATCTCCGGCAGAGTGAAGTTTGGTGATAACTCCTACATCGAGATAAAAGGGAAGGGTTCGATAATCATTGAAGGGAAAACGGGTGAGCAACGATTGCTCACTGGAGTATATTACCTACCCGAGCTAAAAAACAACATTATTAGTCTTGGGCAAGCTACCGAAGGCGGATGTGACATTCGTATGAGAGGTAATTATCTCACCATGCGTGACTCGGATGGCAAGCTTCTGATGAAGGTCCCTAGAACGAGTAATAGACTCTACAAAATAAAGCTCCAAGTCGGAAGTCCGGTGTGTCTTAAAGCAAAGATGGAAGATGATGCTTGGTTATGGCATGCTAGGATGGGTCACATTAATTTCGAGACAATGGAATTAATGGCAAGGAAGGGCATGGTTGAAAATTTGCCAATAATTCATCAAGAGAACAAGTTGTGTGAATCTTGCTTGGTAGGAAAACAAACCAAGAAGGCGTTTCCAAAAGCAGCAAAATTTAGGGCAACACATGTTTTTCAACTGATACATGCCGACCTATGTGGACCGATTTCTCCACCATCCATAGCAGGAAACAGGTACGTGTTCATTTTAATTGATGATTTCTCACGGTTTATGTGGACTTTTGCTTTAAAAGAAAAAGGAGAGGCATTTGAATATTTCAAGAAGTTCAAAGCTCTAGTCGAGAGGAAGGCGGGAAAGAAGATTATAACCCTAAGGACCGATAGAGGAGGTGAATTCACTTCAAAAGAAATTACCAAGTTCTATGAAGACGAGGGTATAACAAGACATTTAACCATAACCTACACACTGCAGTAGAATGGAGTAGTGGAGAGGCGAAACCGTACTCTTATGGGAATGACTAGAAGCATCTTGAAAGCACGAGACGTACCAAATTATATGTGGGCTGAAGAAGTTAGACACGCCACGTTTTTTATTAATAGAGTCTCAACTCGAGCTCTAGTTAATCAAACACCATACGAGGCTTTCAAAGGAAAGAAGCCTGACTTGGAGGGTTTACAGGTATTTGGATGTGTGGCGTATGCAAAGGGAACAAGGCCATATTTACCCAAGTTAGACGACAGGTCAACACGACTCATTTATATCGGAAACGAGCCTGGATCAAAAGGTTTTCGATTGTTCAATCCAAGACTAAAGAAGGTAGTGGTATGTCGTAATGTGGAGTTTAATGAGGAACTTGGCTGGAAACATGTTGCTGGAAGCGAGATACACGAGCTAAACCCAGGTATGTTTGTGATAGAATGGCATGGTTCTATTGATACTGGTTGTGGATTTGTGAACCCAGGTTTGACCGAAGAAGTAGAGACTGTTGAGGATCATCAAGAAGCCAAACATCAGCATGATAATGATGAAGAACAGCTAGTCATTGACGAACAAGAGAACCCAGCCGAAGCTGGGAATGATCCTGACCCAGTTTATGCTACAGAAACTCAATCAGCTTTGAGGCGTTCTTCGAGGGTTCCAACTATGCCAACCAGATTTAATGACTTCATATTGGGGTCCAGTTCGAGAACCTCAACTGTTAATGAAGATCAAAATCTGCTCCTAATAGAAGATGATGAACCAAGAACGTTTCAAAAAGCAAAAGTTTCAAGCGATTGGATGTTTGCTATGAAGCAAGAGATTGAGTCGATAAAGAAGAATGATACATGGGAGTTAGTTGAACTGTCGGTTAATGTTAAACCCATTGGATTAAAGTGGGTGTTTAAAATTAAGAAAAATCCGGACGGCTCAATTAATAAATACAAAGCTCGTGTAGTAGCAAAGGGTTATGTTCAAAAGGAAGGAGTTGACTATGACGAGGTATTCGCGCCTGTAGCACGGATTGAAACGGTGCGTTTATTGATCTCATAGGCCACAAAAGAATCATGGGAGTTGCATCATCTGGATGTAAAGTCAGCTTTTCTACATGGAGAACTAGAAAAGCAAGTGTTTGTTACACAACCGAAGGGGTTCGTGAAGAAAGGAGAAGAAAGAAAAATCTACAAGTTAAAAAAGGCGCTCTATGGACTTAAACAAGCCTCGAGGGCGTGGAATACAAAACTTGATAGAGTACTAAAGCAAATGTCGTTTAAACAATGCCAACACGAACAAGCTGTGTATGTAAAGAAGACAAACAAGTCAATCTTAATTATTGCGGTCTATGTAGATGATCTCTTGGTAACCGGTTCGAGGCTTGGCGAAATTGGTGAATTCAAGAAACAAATGCAAGAGAGGTTCGAGATGAGTGATTTGGAAAAATTGAGCTATTATCTTGGCATTGAAGTGAAGCAAGAGGATTCAAGTATCTCAATAAGTCAAGTGGGCTATGCATTGAAGATATTAAAAGATGCTGGAATGCATGAAGCGAATCCTACTCAATGTCCATTAGAACCTGGAGTCAAGTTAAGCTTGGATAAGGAAGGAAAACCAGTTGATGCAACATTGTATAGGCGACGAGTTGGTTGTCTAAGGTATTTGCTACACACACGACCCGATTTGTCTTATTCGGTTGGTTTGGTTAGTCGTTACATGCAAGAACCAAAAGAATCACATATGGTGGCTGTGAAACAAATACTTCGGTATATCCGAGGTAGTTTGAATTTTGGAGTGCGATACAACCGAGAGAAAACAAAGCAGTTGGTGGGGTTCAGTGATAGTAGTTATGCTATGGACCAAGATGATGGTCGAAGCACAACTGGACACGTATTTTATCTAGGAAAATCACCTATCACTTGGTGCTCACAAAAGCAAAACACGGTGGCTCTATCGTCTTGTGAAGCCGAGTTCATGGCTGCAACCTCAGCCGCGTGTCAAGGGATATGGTTACGTGGATTGTTGGGTGAAATAACCGGAATAGAGGAGAGAATGGTGGTCTTATTTGTTGATAACAAATCTGTTAATACAAATAGCGTCCCAAAAACGTTATTTATATTCTTTGATCTTGCATTAGTTTTGTTAATGACAAATATAAAGAATATCTTTTAGCAAATAATAAATACTAGCTTAGTCTCTTAAGTACACACTTTACACTTCACATATTAACTAAGAATTACAAGTTTAGTAACTTGTTTCCTTAAAAGGAAACTTTAATTCATAAACCATTCCATGACATCATTGTATGCATCACATACAATATCTTTGATATATCTTGGTTAGATATGCAAGCAACATAGTTGACATTTGAAGATCTTGGAAGATATGGTAAGATACAACTAAGATATGGTAAGAGACAACTATTACATAGCTGTCACATCCCACGGATCCAAGTCCTATAAATGACGGATCCCTTTTGAGGGATCCGCCGGATCCGTGAGCTGAAGATCAGCTTGCCTATAAATAGGAAGCTGATCATTTGGCTCTCTCATCACTCATATAGCTTAACACATATATTCATTCAGTACATATCTTACTAACATCATTCATAGTTGCATTTCACTTTGATCTTTCATGTTGTAGAAAAGAGATCAAGCATTCAAGGATCTACAGAACCGTAATCCTTTAGTTGCATTACTGTGTGATCTTATAGTTTGTTTCACACATCATATCTATCATTTGTAATCAGTGAGTGTGGTTAGTACTTTAGTCCTTAAAGTACAAAGAGTGTAGGGAGTGGTTGTACCCTTGTAAAGAACTCGACATCTAGCTTAGTGTCGGTAAAGTAATTAGGCGACGTCAGGTTGGTTCTACCTTGTGAAAGAACTCGGTGTTTAGCTTAGTACCGGAAAAGGAAGTAAGCGACGTGTAAAGGTTTTCTCCGCCTAGGAAAGGAGTTTGTTTCTTAGTGAAAGATAAACTCTCGAGTAGGAAACTCGGGGAGTGGAGTAGGGCAAGGAATAGAGTTCTTGTAGCCGAACCACTATAAACAACTGTGTCGTGTGGTTTGATCTTTCCTCTCTTTATCTTTTGTTTACATTGTGTGATTATTTATTTGTGATTGTTTCCTTTGAATTAACATATAGTAACAAAGCAAATAAAACTTTAAAAACGGTAAAAACTATTCAACCCCCCTTCTAGTTTTCCACAATTGGTATCAGAGCTACGTTACTTAAGATCTTTAAAATATATTGTATTTTAAAACTTAAAACGATCCATGGATTTTGAAAACTTTAAAGAAGGGCAATCTATGCAGAGACCACCTCTATTTGAACCAAATTGTTTTATTTATTGGAAAAATCGCTTTGAGACTTATGTAAAGTCAAAGGATATAGATCTATGGTATATTATAGTTGATGGTGATTACAAGCCTATTAGTAATAATATTTCGGGTGGTCGGGATGAAGGAGCTTCTCTTACTCGTCACAGTGATGAGCAAAAGAAACTAATTGCCAAAATTAACGAAGCCAAAATGATGCTTTATAATGCCTTACCTAAGAAAGAATATGAAAGAGTTTTTATGTGTAAAACGGCTAAGGATATTTGGCAATCTCTTATTATCACACATCAAGGGAACTCACAAGTAAAAGATAACAAAATTGATCTTCTTGTCCAACAATACGAACAATTTGTTATCTCTGAAGATGAGACCATTGATAGTGTGTTTGCTAAGTTCAATACTATTATTACATCACTTAAAGCACTTGACGAATCTTTTTCTAGCAAGAATTTTGTCAGGAAATTTCTAAGAGCACTCCATCCGAAATGGAGAGCAAAGGTGACAGCTATTGAAGAATCTAAGGATCTCTCAAGCATGACACTGGATGAGCTCATAGGAAACCTAAAAGTTCACGAAATGATTATGGAAAAAGACTCGAAAATTGTCAAAGGCAAAAAGGAGAAGATTAAGTCTATTGCCTTGAAAGCCAAAGTCGAGTCAAGTGATGATGAGTCTTGTTCAAACAGTGATGATGAAGAATATGCCATGGCCGTGAGGGATTTCAAGAAATTCTTCAGGAGACGAGGAAAGTTTGTAAAACCACCTCGTGATGAAAAGAAATCCTCTCGGAAAGATCGTGACGATAAGAAAGGTAAGGATGATAGGAAATGCTATAGGTGTGGTGACTCCAGTCACTTAATAGGAGAATGTCCAAAGCCTCCAAAGACCAAGTCTCAAAGAGCCTTCGTTAGTGGAGCTTGGAGCGATAGTGAAGGAGATGATGATGATGAGCCTAAGAACAACGAAATTGCACTTATGGCTAATGACACAGAAGAGGTATGCTTGAAAGTTGATCTTGAACCTGATGAGTGGATCAAAGATAGTGGGTGCTCAAGACACATGACGGGAAACAAAAATCTTTTCTCAACCTACCAAGTGTATGACGGAGGTAATGTCACATTCGGTAGCAAGCTTAAAAGTAAAATCATCAGAAAAGGTACAATCTCTCATGACTCTCTATCTATTGATGATGTTGCTCATGTAGATAATTTAGGATTTAATCTACTTAGTATAAGTCAATTATGCCGCAAAAAGTATAACGTCCTTTTCAGTGAAAATGGAAGTAAAATACTTAAAGATGGCATAACCGTAGGAAAAGGTGTTTTAAAGAATAATGTCTATGTTATGAAATTAGATAAAACACCTAAAGATAAGTTATGTCTTACCTCCTTGGACGAAAACTCAACTCTATGGCATCGACGCTTAGGTCATGCTAATATGAGGCTTATTCAATCCTTGTCTTCCAAAGAACTCGTTAGGAACCTACCCAAGTTGAAATATGACCAACACTTTTGTGATGCTTGCAAAATTGGGAAACAAGTACATAATAGCCATAAGGCTAAAAACATGGTATCTACATCTAGATGCCTAGAATTATTACATATGGATTTGTTTGGCCCGTCGGCTATACAAAGTTATGGAGGAAATTTTTACACTTTAGTCATAGTAGATGATTACTCTAGATATACATGGACAAAGTTTTTGAAAACTAAAAATGAGGCATTTGATAAATTTGAAATTCTAAGCAAGAAAATTCAAAATCAAATAGGAAGTAATATAGTATCTATTAGAACTGACCATGGTCGAGAATTTGACAATGAAATTCAATTTGGAAATTTTTGTGATAATAATGGAATAACTCATAATTTCTCGGCTCCTCGTACACCTCAATCTAATGGTGTAGTAGAACGTAAAAATAGAACAATTCAAGAAATGAGTAGAACTATGTTAAATGAACAAAACATACCACAAAAGTTTTGGTGTCACGCTGTAGATACTTCTACATATATCCTTAATAGAGTTTTAATTAGACAATTTTTAAATAAAACTCCTTATGAAATTTATCGAGGCAAAAAGCCTACATTAGGATATTTTAGAGTTTTTGGAAGCAAGTGCTTCATTTTAAACACAAAGGACTATCTCACTAAGTTCGACCCAAAGTCGTATGAAGGTGTATTCCTTGGGTACTCGCAAAACAGTAAAGCATACATTGTATTAAACAAGGAAACATCAAGAGTCGAGGAATCGTTGAACGTAACATTCAACGAAAGTCCGCCTCCCTCTAAGACATCACCTTTGGTAGATGATGACTTAGTTGAAAGTCAAATGGTTAATGATATAGAAAACATTGAAAATGGCAATGAACCCATAAAAGGAGAAATTATTAATATTAAAGAAACTAAAAGTCATCCATTAGAAAACGTCATAGGAAAACTTAATGAAAGAACATTAAGATCCAAAGCTCAAAATGAAAGTAATTATTTTTGTTTTATTTCAACGGTTGAACCCAAAAACATAGACGAGGCAATAAAAGATGAATCTTGGGTAATTGCTATGCAAGAAGAACTAAATCAATTTATTAGAAATGATGTTTGGACGTTGGTCCCTCCACCTAAAAACCAAACCATAATCGGCACTAAATGGGTCTTTAGAAATAAAATGGATGAAAATGGTATTGTATCTAGAAATAAAGCTAGGCTAGTAGCTCAAGGCTACAATCAACAAGAAGGTATAGATTACGATGAAACTTTTGCACCCGTAGCTAGACTTGAGTCTATTAGGATATTACTTGCATATGCATGTGCACATGATTTTAAGTTATTTCAAATGGATGTCAAAAGTGCTTTCTTAAATGGGTTTATAAATGAAGAAGTATATGTTGCACAACCTCCCGGCTTTGCCGACTTTGAAAAACCAAATTATGTTTTCAAACTTAAGAAAGCTTTATACGGACTTAAGCAAGCACCAAAAGCTTGGTATGATCGACTTAAGACTTTCCTAGTTGACCATAAGTATACCATGGGCCTAGTAGATAATACTCTCTTCACCAAGAAAAAGGGATCACATATTATCATAGTCCAGATATATGTGGATGACATTATATTCGGTTCAACTTGTCAAGAGTTATGCGACGATTTCTCAAAAATCATGCATGACGAGTTTGAAATGAGTATGATGGGGGAACTAAACTTTTTCTTAGGTCTCCAAATTAAACAATTAGAAGATGGGATATTCTTCAACCAATCAAAGTATATCAAAGATATGCTTAAGAAGTTTGGTCTTGAAGACTCAAAACCCATGAGAACACCCATGTCCTCCGAAACCAAACTCACTAGGGATGAAGAAAATGAATCCGTAGATAGCACTAAATATAGAGGAATGATTGGTAGTTTACTCTATCTTACGGCTAGTAGGCCTGACATTATGTTTAGTGTTTGTCTATGTGCACGTTTTCAAGAAGATCCAAAAACGTCCCATCTTGAAGCCGTTAAAAGAATATTTAAGTACATCAAAGGTACTACACACTTAGGATTATGGTATCCCAAAGGAACGGGTGTAGAAACCATAGTGTATACCGACTCAGATCATGCAGGTGACTATGTTGATAGGAAAAGTACTAGTGGTATTTGTACTTTTGTAGGATATTGTCTCACATCATGGTTCGCTAAGAAACAAACTGCCCTCGCAATCTCAACAACAGAAGCAGAGTATGTGTCTGCAGGAAAGGCGTGTCAACAAGCACTGTGGATGAAACAAGCTCTCGTCGACTATGGAATTGAACTCAACAACATTCCCATTCTTTGCGACAACAAAGGTGCTATCGATTTAAGCAAAAATCCAGTCCAACACGCTAGAACCAAACATATTGAAATACGCCATCACTTCCTTCGCGACAATGTACAGAAGGGAATCATCTCAATTGAGAAAGTTTCCTCAGAGGACAACATTGCCGATATCCTCACTAAACCACTTAAACGTGAACCTTTCAACTATCTTAGACTTGGATTAGGATTAATGGAACCTAGTGATTAGGAGAAACATTAGTATAAACATTAGTTTAGCCACACACGACACTAAACCAAAACATGTGTTCTGAATCCGCGGATCCAATCGACAACAAAGACGGATCCTTTGTTTGGGATCCGCCGGATCCGCCGCATACTAAGTCCAGTTTATTATTTAATAAACAAGAACAAGTACTATTCACTCCTCACTCCAAAACATATCACCTTACTATACTCGACACACACTTAATCTCCATCACATTTTAGACCATTTTCTTCCACAAATTTGTGCTTCTAACATCACTGTAAGTATTCTTATCATATTTATACTCCTGATCTGCGTCTAGGATTTCCATTTCATGCACAAAACTTAAACTTGGGGTATATGCATAATTCTTGAAAAATCATGAAGCATATTTATTGCATTATACTTAAAAACATGTTTTTCTCAGTTAGGAATTGCATCTCATAGCACATTGTCTTAATTTAACAAAAACCCCATGAAAATTTTTCACTAAAATCTTCTAACGACTAGGTAAAATTTTTTTTCTTACATTGTTCATACAAATGCAAAAACGTTATCTTTTAGACTTCACTTGCATAATGTCTCTTGAATGCTAAAGGGAATACATAACTAATATGTATTTTCGGGTACATTCAACCGTAGCTACATTGAAATAGGAGTGTTTGGGTTATCTCTCGTTTTGTAAACAAAACTTGCATAAACTAATTTTTCTTGCATCAAAAGGAGTCGAGATAACCGCACCTCCACATTGTCCCCATGTAGGCACACACTAGGAATTTTACACTTCCTTTAATCATTTTAACTAAAATTATGTAACTTTTTGTAATTAGGAAAATCATGCCTCCCGCAACCAACTACGATCACAAGAAAACCGTTAACTACTTACCCAAAGTCCACAAAACCAAGGGTCTAACCAATGCCCAAATCGAAATTTTCAAAGTCTTAGAGAAAAAGTATGTTCATGAGGGTAGAGCCGTAGATGCATCATTTTATGAAGGCACTCAACTTAGGGAACAATTAGCCGCAATTCAATTCGATTCTCTTTTAGACATAGATGAACCAATCATTCCTAGGTTCATACTTGAGTTCTATGCTAGTGTAGGTCTTAGCTCGAGTGATGAAGGTTACTTAAGTCTTCATTTCACTCTAAATGGAAATCTTGTCAACATCCCTCTTGATCAATTTGGTGAGGTCTTAGGAATTCCAAGTCAAGGTACATGTATTTACTCGGACAAATGGTCCTTAACAATCTTAGACTCCAATCTCGATAGGACGGCACCATATGCCACTCCTCTCCAATCAAAAGAAGTGATTAGGGAACATCTCTTCATTCCTAAGAACAACCCCACAAGAATGTATCGTGGTCGTGAAGTTGCTAGAGATCCATTTGCAATGGAACTTAATGAACTAAGACCCGAATTCAAGAAGATGGAGGATGTATTAAGGGCAAATGTGATGTGCACCATAGGAAACCGTGATCATATCAATGCTTGTTTATGCCACATGATGTACAACATCTCTACTCGTCAACCCTTCAATCTTGCTTATTATGTTGCCAAACGAATGTGTGACATTCCGGTTCAAAGCAAGATTGCAATGCCTTATGGTATGCTCTTAACCCGACTTTATAGAGCCTTTGCACCCGCTCGTCCAAACCATCTAGGCTTTGTTCCGGATTACAATGAAATTGAACACACCTTCGTTCCTTTGAGTGATTTTAGGGTTAGTGTTGATAAGGGCAAACGTCCTCGTGTTCCAACATCATCCTCATCATCTTCCATGAGTGAAGATGATGGTATGCCAAATTCTAGGATTCCTCCACCCGAATACTTGAGCCATCTTCCTCCAATTCCACATGAATCCGCTGAGTATCGAAACATCAAAGGAATGGTGAAGAATCTGGGGCGTTGGATGATGAAATTACACAAGGGGATGAAGAAGTTGAAGAAGAAGCTGAGTTGATGGAATGTTTGGTTTTAAACAATGTTGGATATTGTGTTGTTAAACTTCTATGTGTCTTGAATTTATCTGATAATACTTATTGTGTATGTGTAATAACTAACACTTGCAGGTAGATAACCATCATGGTTATCAATTTTCCGGGTTATTGCCTATGTTTGGCATAACACCTAAAACGGTAAGTTTCTAAGTATGGATCAAACTATGTGCAATCATGTGTTAATATTATCATATTTAGTTGTTTTGCTATACATATTAGATGTTAAGTAAGGTCTAGATGAATTTTCGGGTTTTCGTCGAAAAACGCGAAATATGACATATGTTCTGTTTACTTTCTTAGTTTTAGGCCTACGGATCCCGCGGATCCCAAAATAAGGATCCGCCAAGGTTTATCGTTGGATCCGCCAAACGCCATCCTGCGGATTTGGCGGATTGCAAAATAAGGTTCCGCATTTGCAACCATTTGGATCCGCAGGATTCCCAGTAAAATTATAAAACTTTTTTGACTTATCCCGATTCTTAAATCTTAGTGTTTAGTATCATTTAGGATCTATTCACTGATCATAATTCATCTTAGAATCATTTAGGAACTCTTAGAAACTTAGGAACAAAATTTCCCACCAAAATTTAAATTTTTGAATTTTAGGTGTAAGTTACCAAACTGATACAAAGAAGGAACCCTTTTTAGGGATCCGTCAAATCCGTGGAAATATCAAATCATCAGATTTTCCACTATCCTCTTGTATTAACTGCATATCCAAAACATATTACTCAACCAAAGCTCAATGGCTTGACTTCCTTGATATGACCTGCACAAATTTTTGTTCCAAATCATTAGTAACCAACATTCTCTATTGGATTTACATCAAATCCAAACACACAGACTCACAAACCTTCTGTCTATAAATTAGCACTTTAGGATCATCTCTTCACACAACAAACACTTCCTCTCCTGTACACTTTAGATATCATACTTCACCATGACCAAGTCACACAACTCTTCCACATCTAGAACTTCAAGAAGAACAGCCCGCATTAGTGTTAAACCCTGTTGTTTTATCAACTTAGCAAACTCTTCATCTGAGGAAAATTCTCCTCTCAATATATCATCACCCATTGCTAGTGAAAATTTCCTTACACTCTCCACCCCAACACCATCACATGTTGTTATACAAACACCACCACCAACCCTTACTCCAATAGCCACTACTCCACCACCGGCTCCATCACAGACTGTTAAATCACCATCACCACCAAAATCACCTAAACTCCAACCCTTGGAATTATTTAGGACTCCTCCTACATCACCACATCTTGATGACTTAGAAGAACTTTCACCAAAATTACCCAATCTTCCACCCATGACTTTTGAAGGTCAACAACCCATGCTTTTTCACCCGGTTTACCCGGATATCCATGGCCCTTTATACCATGATGCACAATCATCCCAATCTCAACAAACACCTCTATCACCCACATCCACTCTAGTTGCCATTGACGAGGCAATGTGGATGAATATGCCTCAAACCCAAGAAGAGATTAGTGAAGAGCTCAATCGTCTCTACACTCTCTCGGGTATGGTTGACCATCGCCTTCATGAAGCAATGGACATCCAAAACATTCTTATGAACTCCCTCCAAACACCACAACAACCATCCAACAACAACAACACCCAACCACCATCACCACCACCACCACACAACTTGGACCCTAGTCTTCCGCCCGGCTTCTCAACTCATGATTGCGCACATTGTGAGAGAACGGCTCACTTGGCCCAAAGGACCAACATCTTGGTCCATGAGCTTCAAAACGAGATGAGGTTCATCTTGAACCATGTTCTTGAACGTTTAAACGCAATCTCTCATCCTTCTCAATAGGAGCTCTTTAGATTAGTTGTTTGGATTTTTATTTTTTTTAGTTGTTTGTTTAGGACCTTTTTATTTTTTTTGGATGTCTTCTTATTTGTAACATCATTTCACTATTGTGACTTTTGTCACAAAATTTTCAATCTATATGAATGTGATGTTTTATGCTTATGAGTGATCAACATATTGCATATTATCATTATCATTATGAACTAACATTCCTATATTGCATACATTATATCTTGCATATGATTGCTTTAGGTACAAATTAACATCAGACACTTAGTTTGACTTTTTAAAGTCAAACATATTGAAAGGCTTGTTTGGAAGAACACTTAACAAGCATTCTACTTCTTCATTGAAGTCATTTCATAACTAACACTTCATTTGCAGCATATCATACCCTTCAATAGTATACGTTGGTACTCGAGAAGTGAGGAGTATACATCGAGGGGGAGCATCTCATATACTAACCGTTTGTTTTGTAGATTCATGCATCATTTACTTGATTACTCCATTTAGGGGGAGTATAAAACAAGGGGGAGCTCTTAAAGTTCTCAAAATCGCATTCCGCTTCGCTACTCTTTTTGTTTCGACAAAAAGGGGGAGAAAGGACTAAGTTTGCATCAACTGTGAATCATCACAGTACATACATTTTTTACAAAACTTTTCTTTAATAAACAAACTTAATATATATTTTTAAGAACTCATGCTATATTTATTCTCTTGCTCAAAAATATACTTTATGTTTTGTCATCAACAAAAAGGGGGAGATTGTTAATACAAATAGCGTCCCAAAAACGTTATTTATATTCTTTGATCTTTCATTAGTTTTGTTAATGACAAATATAAGGAATATCTTTTAGCAAATAATAAATACTAGCTTAGTCTCTTAAGTACACACTTTACACTTCACATATTAACTAAGAATTACAAGTTTAGTAACTTGTTTCCTTAAAAGGAAACTTTAATTCATAAACCATTCCATGACATCATTGTATGCATCACATACAATATCTTTGATATATCTTGGTTAGATATGCAAGCAACATAGTTGACATTTGAAGATCTTGGAAGATATGGTAAGATACAACTAAGATATGGTAAGAGACAACTATTACATAGCTGTCACATCCCACGGATCCAAGTCCTATAAATGACGGATCCCTTTTGAGGGATCCGCCGGATCCGTGAGCTGAAGATCAGCTTGCCTATAAATAGGAAGCTGATCATTTGGCTCTCTTCATCACTATTATAGCTTAACACATATATTCATTCAGTACATATCTTACTAACATCATTCATAGTTGCATTTCACTTTGATCTTTCATGTTGTAGAAAAGAGATCAAGCATTCAAGGATCTACAGAACCGTAATCCTTTAGTTGCATTACTGTGTGATCTTATAGTTTGTTTCACACATCATATCTATCATTTGTAATCAGTGAGTGTGGTTAGTACTTTAGTCCTTAAAGTACAAAGAGTGTAGGGAGTGGTTGTACCCTTGTAAAGAACTCGACATCTAGCTTAGTGTCGGTAAAGTAATTAGGCGACGTCAGGTTGGTTCTACCTTGTGAAAGAACTCGGTGTTTAGCTTAGTACCGGAAAAGGAAGTAAGCGACGTGTAAAGGTTTTCTCCGCCTAGGAAAGGAGTTTGTTTCTTAGTGAAAGATAAACTCTCGAGTAGGAAACTCGGGGAGTGGAGTAGGGCAAGGAATAGAGTTCTTGTAGCCGAACCACTATAAACAACTGTGTCGTGTGGTTTGATCTTTCCTCTCTTTATCTTTTGTTTACATTGTGTGATTATTTATTTGTGATTGTTTCCTTTGAATTAACATATAGTAACAAAGCAAATAAAACTTTAAAAACGGTAAAAACTATTCAACCCCCCTTCTAGTTTTCCACAAAATCGGCTATCGCGCTTATGAAAAATCCAGTTTTTCACGGGAGAAGCAAACATATAAATACACGTTATCATTTTATCCGAGAGTGTGTTGAAAGAGGCCAAGTACGAGTTGAATATATAAGAGGTGATTTACAGCGTGCAGATATCCTAACTAAAGCTCTTGCAAGAATTAAGTTCAAGGAGATGAGAGAGCTACATGGAATCGAAGACCTCCCTATCTCGAGTCAGAAATTAGGGGGGTGAATGTTGGTCTAATTAACTGACCCGAGCCAATGGGCAGTTGAACCGACACCAAGCTAATGGGTCGGTCATATTGTCATAGTTGTACTCAGATTAGGATTCCAGAGTTGTAGTCGGTTTAGGATTATCTTGTGGAATTCGAATTGTAGTTTGAGTAGGATTGGTGAGCATGTATCAATCTCTATAAATACATGACCTACCGAGCATGTGGTAGATGTGTGTAATCATCAAAGTTTTGAGCCTATTTTCTTTGTTAATTGAAGAGCTTATTCCAGTATTTGTATGTTCTGTATTTTGTGATTTTAAACCTGTGAACTTGAATATATTGAGTAAAAGACCGATAATGAGGGTCGAAAGAATTTCAGATAAAAAGAAAGAGACAAACCGATGAAACTTTAAATATGTCTTCCATAAGTAAAGAATCTAATCTCCAAGTAAATGCAAAAGATGAGAAAGGTCGGCATTTTCTAAAAAATAAAGATAATCACTTTGGTCTCCAATGTTACGGACTGGATCCTGTTCAAGGACATAAAGGATGAATAAAACAAAGTTCAAATATTTTCTAAAATACTTATGTAAACAAGTAAATAACATACTCAAAGGAACAACCTCAGGGTAATTTGGAATCTTGTCAGACACTTGTGAAGGTTCAACATTAGCAGGCTCGCTGTCGTTGGAAATCAAACCAGTCAAATCAATCGTTTGATTGATAGTGGTACTTAGATTTTTTAGCTCTTCAAGTAGAATGGCATGAGAAGCTGAAAACGCCTTGACAAACTTGACCTGTTTTCAATAAGTTTGAACACAAACAAAGCTAAAGGTTACGTCAAACTTCATAAAAGAGTACTAATAATTAGAAGAGGTGGCATATTGACCAGTTTAGTTATGAATGGGTTGATCTAGGTTATTTACACCCATAACGGGTCAAATAATAAATTTAAAAGGTGATTTTTAAGTATAAAACCTCCTTAACTGTTTTATTCAGGATATTCTACTGAGATAATATACTGTAGTTTAGTTAATCATACACAGACTAACTATTTATATAGATTTTTCAAAAGATTTGGATAAAAATTGCCTAAGGTCAACCTAACCAGCTCCGATTGTTACCTGATTTGACCCATTACCCTAACTGCCACTTTTCTGCCTCTAGTGATGACCATATAAGTAACAACAAGAAGGTCATCTGAAAGATAGAGTTGTAACGAGAGATATGGGCATACTTGATTAGCCTTGTTATACTTCTCATCGACAGTTTCTTCATGACCATGAGGATCGCTGAGATAAGTAATGAAAGGGTTATTATTTAAAGATAAGCTGCAACAAACCTGGCTGTCAAACAATAACTTAAAACTTTCAAAAACCAGTGAAAGAAACTAATGCTGGTTCTTGATGCAAATGACAAACAATATTCACAACAAACCTCGGGGTCTTTATGAAACAAGCACCGCCTTTTAGCAAGCCGATGTGTACAGTCATATCCACAAGTACAGAGTGAAAAGAATCAAAATAGATAGGACAATATGAATGCAGTCCTAGAAGCGCCTTAGGTGGGATTCGAAATTCATGGACTGCAGCAGGACTGGAATCCCAAAAAGCCTGCACACTGGATCTGCAGACGATGCATACATTATCATGTAAGAAAATGATGAAATGAATTAAAAAGTACTGTTTCAGGTAAAAAAAACACATAGTTGATTTCAAATGTCAACATTACTAACCGGTCCTCCAAAATAAGATGTAAACAGAAGCTGAAACTTCAGAATTACAGGAGATGTGATTGGACCCTGAAGATTTTTGGATCTTATTAACTGAGTAATTAATACTAATGTGAATGAAAATGAGGAGAGATAGAAAAAGACCTGGTTTTTACCAAGAGATAAGTTGAAAAAAATCATGACACAGAGAAAAATATCCTGCTTTGCATATCGAATGCGAAAAGGCTGTGATAAGAAACTATTGTCCAAATCATCAATCGTCCATGCCCCAAAGACATCATCACAGCCGAGTTCAGAATCTGTAATTCACACAACAATATCAAAGAATCTTAGATACATCATTTGATAAAAAGAGGCATATTGCATGCAAACAAGATTGCAGATAAAGTTAACTAATTACAACAGCAAAATTTTCGACTGAAACGCCCAATTTTTTTATTTTTTTTTTAAACCTGATGTGGCAATGTGCGGCGCACATTACGTTCAACATTGAGATCCGTTAGGCAGACAACAAACTATCACGGACAAATGATAATGAGCTAACCGCACAGTACCTTCATATTGTATGACCCTTGAAGGAGAAACAGGTGATGAAGTGCAATTAGTATCTTCCCATCTCAAGGATATCTTGATCTGATACCACCTGTGTACAACAAAATCAAACATTTATGCACACTTGCTTCGGAAATACATGTCTCTTTTTCAATGTCAAATCAATCTTTATTACCAAAACTAATTTCAGTGTCGAATTTGTATGCTTTCAAAATAGTGGATAAGCTAAACTACGTTAAGCTTTAGGAAAAATGACGAATAGTGATAACAGAATAAAATTGCAGTTACTTTGCTACAGAAGTGATTTATATCACATTTCCAAACTACCAATGTCTTTTGGGAGATTACAATAGTCAGCCAAATTGTTGTTGATAATCAGATTTCTTATAGAAAAACTCTACTTTTTGTCACTCGAATAATATCAAATTATAATCATAATCATAACACCAAAGGTTCGACTAATAACCGGACTTACGCCTCAAGAAAAAAAAAAAACTATAATCAGTTTTGAAACAAGTTAAAAACACCCTACAAAATTAATCAATATAAAAGAAACACATGGTTAAATGCACCAAATTGTCACATACTCTCATTCTCTACATTGTTGTTTTCCATTGTAATGGCGGAGCTAGAATTTTTGTCAAGTGTGTTCAAAACTAAAACCAGTAATGTTTGTATACAATATCAGTGGGTTCAGAACCAAAATTAGCTCTAAATCATACTAAAGTTACACTAAAAAATAAAAAAAAATAAAAAATTGTCCATTTGTCCGGTCGGTTCAGTTAAACCGGCTCAGCTATAAGTAGCTCCACCCCTACATTGTAGGCAACATGATTGCACCTAACCTTTTGCATCAGGGGCTGACCCAAGGGGTGCCGTGGTGGTTCTCGTGAACCGCATGGATGAAGTGTAAACTTTAGTCAAAAACCTCGATTTCTCCTAAATGAACCTATCTCAAAATTTTGCGTTATATGTCTTCTTTAGTTAGTCCATTGTATCATCCTAAAAGAAAATTGTTTTGCATTTTTGTGTAACATGGCAAATGCATTAGATTGTATGAATTACATACAATAGGAAAGAAAAGGCAAAGTATGTTGTAATGTAAACATTGTTATTACCCTTGCTCAAAGAGGTCTAGATTATGAAACCTATGAATATAAACTGCAACTTCATGAACCGCTTCCACCATTGCGTTGTACGAATGATTAAAATATCGGTGATCGATCACATTGGCCTTAAGTCTGATATTGATCCAAACTTAACTATGATCCGTTCAAATACGATATGATATAACTGATCATAAATATGATGAACTTTTATTTCTGAATTGTGATTAGATAATTTTTGTTGGAAATTTTATTATTGTCACAAACACCTTCACATTGCATTTTGCTAAGATATAAAAATTGTCTTTAGTAATCGTGTAATTAAATAAATTACAAGTATTTAGCTTTGCAAACATGCAACTCCACCTAAGTAATTGGTTTTGTTGTTCATGTGTATCTATACTACATTATAATATAAAGTATTTATCTCCTCAAAAAGAAAGTCTTCAAATATTAAGGCAACACACTTGCTTATTATGAAATTGTGTCGGTTTTGCTATAAAATTAATAGCTTGTAATATTCATCATAACTAAATGCAAATTTTAATAAGTATAGCTATAATAGTATTGGTTAAAAAAAAAAGCTATAATAGTATTAGGTACAACAATTAAAAGCACTTTTTGTAAACATGTTTTAAAAATAGTTAATTAAAAAAATACAATGTAATTTAATATAAGAAAAAAAAACGTCTATAACTATAAGAACCTATTAACTTTTTTAACTCTTCTAATAAATGTTACTTTTAAAGGACTCCTGATATGAAAAATACATGTTATTAAACATATTACACAAACTAATAAAACACACAAATTTTCATACAATTTATATGCAATATGGTTTTTAAAACCGAACCGGACTGGATCAGCCGGTTCAACCAGTTTAACCGGGAACCGGAGTCGCCACCGGTTCGGTTCGCCAATTAAAGCCGTTCGAAAATGAACCTGAGAGTATCGTCGGAAACAGTAAAAACGGGTGAACCAGGCCGGACCGGGATCATTTTCTTCCTGTTTTTCTCTGGTTAATCAGCTCGTTATTGTTATTTTGTTAGTGTCTGGACTTTAATCGCCGCAATACGCGGGTACCCTGCTAGTGTAAAAACAATGTAACAATATTAAATTAAACGTCTAAACAAAGAAGAACAAAAATTTAAGTATGAACACTTTAGCATGACTAAATATGCAAAAATAAGGGAGTCAAGATTTTTGTCATAAAACTACTCGTTATGGTGACCTTTATAAGGGTCGGTCAATTATCAAAACTCTGATACTCTGTTCTCAAGATTTGATTTGGAGTGAAAGTGAGGAGTGAAAGCGAAGGGAGTGGAGAGCAACTAAAATAATATTGTGTTCTCAAAAAAAAGTGAAAGGAGGAAGGAAGTGAAAAGTATTGAAAAGGAGGGGGAACTGGGGTTGTTTTGTTAAGAAAAGTTTCATCCAAATATTGGGCAGAAACCAAAGAAAAAGGAGTACATACATACACTTTTTCTCTCAGCCAAAGCACATTTTTCACCATAAAATTTTGATTATTTCCTCGATCTAATATTCACGTTTGATACTATAATTTCAAATTATATTATACTATATATCTAAAGATGGGAACTTTGGGCGCTTCAATATGTTGTTCAAAACA
Organism: Artemisia tridentata subsp. tridentata; assembly: GCA_021014915.2. NCBI lineage: Eukaryota > Viridiplantae > Streptophyta > Magnoliopsida > Asterales > Asteraceae > Artemisia > Artemisia tridentata. Next base: position 148,020,653 of record CP139503.1, on the reverse strand, counting down.
GTTGGAATAACAGTAATGAATGCATCATAGTTGTACTACACTGTTTGATACTACAAAAGTAACTATATACAAAACACATGTGTCATCCTATCACTGTTACAAAACTGAATATATTATACATAATAATGGTCACTGAAGGTGCATGTATAGCTCGGATACCAAGTGTAGATTTTTTTCCACTCTTGGAATTGTAAATGCACAAGTGTAGATTTTTTCCCACTCTTGGAATTGTAAATGCACTAGGAATTATAAACTGGATATTATGCCTGCACATCAAAGAAAACAGCCCAGAAACTTCTATTAAAATATTTGTCTGATTTCATCAATCTTGCTATCCAACAAGAAGAAAAAAAAAATAGAATCTTTGTTTTAAGCAAGTGACTTGACAGTATACAAATTCCAGAAATCCAAGTTTCCATTTTGTAATTACAGGTATTTTTTTTGCATATAATCTGTATGCTGCTACATATGTTGTGTAGATATATGTATTTGCAATCTAAGATAATACTTATGCAGCCCAGGACTGTGTATTTCCAGCCTAAGAGATGCCTAGAAATACAAGATCTTTAAGGGTAGATTCATCACACCAATTTCAAAATTATACGTACAACTTAAATGGTAAGCGTGTATTGCATATGCAACCCCCACCTAAGTTAAATGCTATAGAACAACAACAATGGTTCAAAAAACACTGCCAACCAACAAACAATATCATACCGCAAGAATATAGCACCATGTGTTGGCCTACAGACGAAGGACCATCTACATTGAAGAAACTACAGACAGATTTTCAAGATTTACAGCAAGCTAAAAACTTACCAGAACAGTTGCCAGTCAATCTGAATGAAGATAACTATGGCTTCATACAACGCACCTGCGAACAGCAACCGGCTCCATCAAACACATATATCTTACAAAATAAGGAAAAAGAAAAAGGTCAGTTTTGTTAATTCATCATATTTAATGCAACTAAATTTTATGCAAATTAACTTCGTTTCTGATATTTTGGTTGTTTAACACAAAATATATTTAAACAGAAATTATGAATTGTGCACTAACCAAATTATGCAAAATGCAGATACTGTACAGACTTATGGCAATACAAAAAATGTCCAACCATATGTGAATAATACCAAAGAAAAACAAACACTTCAGCAAAGCATAAGAACTGCAGCACCATCCGCTCAGCATAACAATCAGTTGAACAATCCAAATCCACATACTCATAAAAGATGCCGCCAATCAAAAAATCAAGATACAGCCAACTATTTGTCTATGCCTACAGCACAAACTTGCACTGAAGGTATGATAATTCAAATTTAATTTTGCCTTTTATAAAAAAAAAGTACTTCTAAAAGTATTCTGCATTCAAAATTGCAGGCGTCTCAAATTTGTACATTGATTTAGGCGACGCTGAATATTCATGTGAATATTGCAATGCAACATTTTGGTATAACGAACGGCTAAAAAGAAAAGCTCATCAATCTCACCCAAAATACACAAAGTGCTGTGGAGGAGGTCAAGTATATCTTAAAAAAGAAACAGATCCTCCAGAATATTTGAAACAACTTTTCAAAAACAAACATTTCTTGGATAATATACGAGCGTATAACCAGATGTTTAGCATGACATCTTTTGGAGCAGAAATTGATGAAACAATAAACAATGGAAAAGGTCCATATGTATTCAGAATTTCGGGTCAGATACACCATTGGATAGGCACATTGTGTCCATCCAATGGTCAAGACCCTAAGTTTCTACAACTTTATATATATGATACGGAAAATGAGATTCGTAATAGGATGGAGCCTTTTGGTGGAATAGAACGGAGTAATTTAAAGGCTGAAATAGTAGAAAAGCTAATACAAGTACTGGATGAACACAACGAGTTGGTTAAACTATTCAGAACAGCAAGAGATAAACTAAATGAAGAAAATGTACCTGAATTCAAGATTAAGCTTTACAATGTGGTTGGCGTTCACGAATATCAGCTTCCTTCTTCTGGAACACTTGGAGGAATCGTATTTCAAACTGATGCAAATACACAAACAGATTATGACATTATTATTGAGTATAAAGATGGGCGACCAAAAAGAATTAACAAACTTCATAGTACATACATGGCTCTTCAATTTCCTCTTCTTTTCATATATGGCCAACCCGGTTACAACACAAAAATGACATTAAAAGGCGTGAATGCAACAAGGACAAGGAAGAAACTATCTATGAATATGTATTATAAGTACCAGTTACATGAAAGGTTAGACGAATTTGGGCTGCTTTTTAGAAGTGGCAGGTTATTCCAACAATATGTCGTTGTTGTTTACTGTACACTTGAACAAGAAAGGCTTGATTTCATACGGTCTAAGCAAAACAGCCTAAGAAAAGAATGCCTTTCAGGCATTTGTGACGCGATGTCGAAAAGAGATCATGTTGGAGCTGATATAGGGCAAAAAATAATTCTGCCCTCAAGCTTCACAGGTGGCCCGAGATACATGTATTCTCACTACCTTGACGCACTTGCCATATGCAGAGTTCTTGGTAACCCTCAATTTTTCATAACTTTTACATGCAACACTAATTGGCTAGAAATCAAACGACGAATGAGGAAATATCCAGAACTAACGCCAGCAGATAGACCTGATATAGTGGGTCGGGTTTTTGAGCAAAAGGTAGAAGACTTTTTAACAGTTCTGAAGGAACATCAGATCTTTGGCCGCTGTACTGGAGGCAAGTGATACTTTTATACTATTATATTAACCTAAAAAAAATTTCATTCTGTAAACATTAATGATATTATTTAATTGTTTTTTTTTAAACTTATTTATTTATTTATTATTATTTTTTTTTTTTACTACAGTTCTTTACACAATTGAGTTTCAGAAACGAGGACTCCCACATTGTCACACACTCTTATGGATAGACGCGAAAGACAAAATAAGAAACCCAGAGGAAATAGACAAGTTCATTTCAGCAGAATTACCCGACAACACAACAGATCCTGAAGCATATAGAATTGTTGCTGACATGATGATGCATGGACCGTGTGGAAACATTAAACCAAATGCTTCCTGTATGCAAGAAGGTAGTTGCAGCAAGCAGTTTCCAAAAAAATACAATGACGCCACTTATTTTGATGACAACGGACATGTACATTATCGGAGAAGAAGAACGTCAAATTATGTGACAAGAGGTGAACTCAAATTAGACAATACATATGTTGTCCCATATAATCGTCTACTTTGTCTAATGTTCCATGCGCACATTAACGTCGAATATTGTGGATGGAGCATGTTGATAAAGTATCTATTCAAATACATCTCCAAAGGTACCGACCGCATTGCTGCGCGTATTGTAAAACCAATTGACGATGCAGGTCCATCAACATCGGCTCCAAAAATACAGATAGACGAGATAAAAAACTTTATTGATGGCCGATTTATTTGTCCACCTGAAGCCTGTTGGAGAATACTTGATTTCCCAATACACCACAGAGAACCGGCTGTCCAAATACTCACAGTTCACCTTGAAAATATGCAAGATATCACTTTTCGTGACAAGGAACCTCTTGGACGTATTGTAGCAGATGACGGCCGAAAATTAACAACTCTAACACAATGGTTTGCATACAATGAAAAGTTCGAAGATGGAAGACATTTAACATATCTGGATTTTCCTTCAGAATATGTTTGGTACGAAGATGTAAAAGAATGGAGGCGTAGAAAACTTAAAAATAAATATTCAATTGGAAGAACGGTGTATGTACACCCATCTGCAGGAGAACTATTCTATTTCCGCATGTTACTGAATCATCAAAAAGGGTGCAAATCATTTGTTGACGTCCGTACTGTTCATAACAAAGTGTATAACACATACCGTGCAGCATGCCAGGCCATGGGCCTACTTCATGATGACAAAGAGTGGGACACAGCGCTACAAGAAGTTTCAATGTCAGCAACAGCTGCAGAATTGCGCGCGTTTTTTGCTCACATTTTACTCTACTGTGAAGTTGCAGAACCTTTGCAACTATGGGAAAGGCACTGGCATTGTATGTCGGACGATATTCCAAGAAAAGTTTCACAAACAAGTGGTGTTAAAAACTTATGTGTAAACAATCCTGAGATCAAAGATTATATCATTTATGAAATAGAAAAGATTCTTAACAGCCGTTCAAAATCAGTCAAGGAATTTGGTTTTCCCTTGCCCCCAAAACATCTTCTTCAAGATTTAGAAAATAGATTGTTGGTGGAAGAAAGGAATTACAATCGAGAACAACTGAAAAAGGATGTTGCTGACTCAGTGGTTAAATTAAATGCTGAACAGATGCAGATTTATAACCTTATAGTCAATGCATGCCACAATAAAAAACAAGAGCTGTTATTTGTCTATGGCCATGGCGGAACAGGTAAAACGTTTCTATGGAAAGCGATTATTAACACCTTACGTTCAGAAGGGAAAATTGTTTTGGCTGTTGCGTCTTCAGGTATCGCATCTTTGCTCTTACCATCTGGCCAAACGGCACATTCACGTTTCAAAATACCCCTCGAATTGAGTGATGAATCAATGTGTAACATCAAAAAAAATACAATGATGGCGAAGTTACTAATTGAAACTGATTTGATTGTTTGGGATGAGGCACCCATGAACGATCGAAAGTGTTTTGAGACACTTGACAGAACCCTAAGAGATATTTTAAATAATTCAGAAAAGCCGTTTGGTGGAAAACCAGTTATGCTAGGTGGCGACTTCAGACAGACATTGCCAGTTAAAAAAAAAAAGGAACAACGGCGCAGCTAATCAACTCTTCAATTGCTAAATCACATTTGTGGTGCCAGTTTAAAGTCTACAAACTTAAACATAACATGAGGGTCCTTAAGCCAAACCTGAATGAAGAGGAAAGAAAAGCAATAACCGACTTCTCAACATGGCTGTTAGATATTGGCAATGGAAGAGTAGGTGAACCTGACAACCAAGACCCACAGGAAGCTAGGTGGGTTACAATTCCTGCACAATATCAAATACCAAGTGGTGATAACAGCATACAAAAACTTATTGACTTCATCTATGATGAAGAAACACTAAAAAACCCAACAGCAGAAATCTTACAGGAGAAAGCCATCGTGTGCCCAAAGAATGAAACTGCTGATGCCATAAATGAAAAGATATTGTCTCAACTCCCAGGAGAACCTACAATATACATAAGCTCAGATGAAGCAATTCCTGTTGGAAGAGACGGTGCTGCAACTGAAATGTTGTACCCACCAGAATATCTAAACACTTTCAGATTCCCAGGCTTACCACCAAACAAGCTTCAGCTAAAAATTGGAGTCCCCATCATGCTGATCAGAAATGTAAATCTCACAGGCGGCCTGTGTAATGGGACAAGAATGATAGTCAAAAACCTCATGTCAAAACATATAGAAGCAGAAATTATTACAGGAACAAGAATCGGGGAAAAAGTATATATTCCAAGAATGCCGCTGACACACAAAGACCCAAACTACCATTTCATCTTCAAACGTAAACAATTTCCAGTAAAAGTGTGCTACGCTATGACAATCAACAAAAGTCAGGGCCAATCTCTTAACAAAATTGGAGTGTATCTTCCACAGCCAGTTTTCAGCCATGGGCAACTATATGTTGCATTATCCCGCGCAACATCCCCTTATGGTTTAAAGATTCTATTGACACCTGACCCTGAACACCCACCAAACACAACTAAAAATATAGTGCACAAACAATTCTTAAATCAAATTTATCCATTACAGGTTGGCATTGGTTACAACACAATTTCCACTTATAGTATTAGTATGCTTTTTTTATTTTATTTATTATTTTGCAACTAAAATTTTTTTCTCTCTTTTTTCTCATATATGCAGGATGACAAAAGTTAACATTAACGTTTGCAAGAGACCCATATGTTGTCAAACCATAAACTTAGATAAATTATATTGTACATATGTATGTTAATCGAAAATGCACAATGCTTTTGTAAAATGCGTATGCTACAGGCAAACATAAACTATATATATGAACACATCTTACCATATTCTTTTCTTAAAATGGAGTGTCCATTTTCCATTTATTCAACATACTGCTACAAGAAGGACAATGACTTCGACAGTCTTCACTTCACTTTAACACTTCACTGCTACAAGAAGGACAATGTAAAATATCCATTAAAAAAAAAAAAAAAAGGGGGCCGCCTGCCTCACCAAAACGGAGAGAGGAGGTTATAGTGGTGGCGGCGGCGTGGCGGCGAAGTGGTACCAAACGAACTCCGATAGAGCTTAAAACTCCAGAAAGGAAGAGGGGGTCGAGATCTACAACTTAGTGAAATTTGGAAGTTGGCCGGAATATTTTCCGGCAACGGTGGTTTCGTGACCGGCTGTGTTTTCCGCTGAAGTGGAAGAGGAGAAAGAGAGAAAATTATGCCTGTGTGTGTGTGTCATTTATGAGTGAAGAGAGAGAGAGAGTAGAAGTTTTATAAAATTAACAGGGACTAAACTTGGACAAACAAAAGATGAGGGGTGTAAATGAAATAGGAGGGCGGAAGGGGTAGTTTTGCCAAAGTAGTAATACCTTTGAGATATTCACTGCGTGACCCATTTGACATACCAAACATACTCGAAAAATTATGAAATTTGCGTCATTATTCTCAAAATAATTTTTCCAATAAAAACGAATATAAATACATATAACTTTCTAGAAATTAGTTTATTTGAAAAATTCGATTATTTACCGTGATAAATTCATTTATGGCACCATATAAAAAGGAATTTGGTTACGTGCATCTTTTTTAAAAGTGAATAATATATTTATAATTAACTGAATATTGTTATTTATGATCTTGGGCAAAAAGGATCCTTGAATGGACGAGTTCCCCGCAAGAATATATAGAAAATATGTCTTAAGCATTGATTTATAAGCTACAGGGAAAATTAATTTTTCAATGCTACAGTAAAAAAAATTTCAAAAAAAAATTATAGAAAAAAACAATTAAAAAAAAATATATATTTTTTTTTAAAAAAAATCTACTAAATACATCACGAAATAATTGTGAACCTACAAAACGTAAAACACACATCGTACAACAAAAAACAACTATCAGAACAACCCGCTGCAACGCGCGGGCTTCCATGCTCGTTATTAAAGATTTGTAACTAATTTTTGGTTATATCTGCTGACTTTTCATGATGATGAATTTTTTTTTTCTTTTTTTTTAATCTAAAAATTTCTAAAATATAAAAGTTGGTGTAAATTAAATATTGGTGTTCCTCTCCTGTCTCTTGCGCTGCTCTCCACAAATTCTCTCAATCAACCAACAGTCTGCTGTTGCTTCTTTCTATCCATTGATGATGAAATTCGATTTGTTTTTGGAGCTTTTGAAGCTATTGGCTGCAAAGTTTTACCGCTGTGTAACTTTTAATAATGAAAAACCTAACTAACCCAATGATCTTTGTTAACATACTTTTTGTTAATTTAGTGATGTTGGGATGATAGTTGGTCCAGTTTGATATTTGTAAATAAAAGTTTTTTTTTTTTTTTGGTTATGGTTCATGATTTTTTTATTTTTATTTTTTCGGATTACAATCATAGCCTTGTATATATAGGCTCTAATAGAATATTTTAGAGTATAGAATTACATAAATAAGAAAGTGAATATACATTCTAAAATATTACAGGACTCCCCCTTGGATATTCACCAAGAAAAACTCAGTGGGATAAAAACTCGGTGAAAGGAAAAAGAGTGCGGCGCTTATAATACTCCCCCTCAATTCAACATATATTATTTAATCGTCGCATTGCAATCTTATTAGCAAGTTGCTTAAAAACTTTTGGTGGTAAAGATTTTGTGAACAAGTCTGCCAAGTTCTCGCTTGATCTAATTTGACGAACATTGATCAATCCATCCTTTTGAAGATCATGTGTTGAGAAAAACTTCGGTGAAATATGTTTTGTTTTATCTCCTTTAATATATCCTTCTTTGATTTGAGTGATACATGCAGCATTATCTTCATACAACACCGTTGGAGTTTCCCTGATTGACTCGAGTCCGCATTCTTCTTGAATATGTTGAATCATCGATCTTAACCATACACATTCTCGACGGCTTCATAAAGTGCAATAAGTTCAGCATGGTTTGATGATGTAGCTGTAAGTGTTTGCTTGGTTGATCTCCATGAAATTGCAGTGTTACCATATGTGAAAACATAACATGTTTGTGACTTTGCTTTGTGCAGGTCTGACAAATATCCAACATCAGCATATCCGACCAACTTTGATTTCGAATTCCTTTGATAAAACAATCCCATATCACGTGTACCACAGAGATAACGAAATATGTGCTTGATTCCATTCCAGTGTCGCCGTGTTGGCATCGAACTATGTCTTGCTAATACATTTACAGAAAATGCAATGTCGGGACGTGTATTATTAGCAAGATACATTAGAGCTCCAATTGCACTTAGATACGGTATTTCAGAGCCAAGAACTTCTTCATCACTTTCTTTTGGGCGAAATGGATCATCTTCCCGATGGAGTGATCTAACGACCATTGGCGAAGTTAATGGATGAGCTTTGTCCATATTAAACGTTTTCAATATTTTCTCTACATAGTTAGATTGATGGACAAAAATTTCATTCTGAAAATGCTCAATTTGCAAGCCAAGACAAAATTTTGTTATGCTAAGGTTTTTCATTTCGAATTCATTTTTCAACAATTTTGCAGTATGTTCAATCTCTTCTGAAGTTCCAATAAGGTTTAGATCATCAACATATACAATAGCAAAACCCCTTTCCGATCTTTTGATAAAAACACAAGGACTAATAGGATTAGTCTTATATCCTTCTTTCAAAAAATACTCACTCAGGCGAATATACCACATTCGCCCTGATTGTTTTAATCCATATAAAGATCGTTGTAATTTTATGGAAAACATCTCACGGGGTTTTGATTGATATGCTTCAGACATCTTTAGTCCTTCAGGGACTTTCATGTAAATATCACTATCAAGTGATCCATATAAGTATGCCGTAACAACATCCATGAGGCGCATTTGGAGTTTTTTCATATCTGCAAGACTAATTAGAAATTGATGAGTGTGTAAATACTCATCATTTTATACCCATAAAAGACACTAAAATGACCAAAAACACCCAATATATATTGCATATATCCTTGGTTTGTGTTTTATGTGTTTCAGGTACTGAAGGATTGAAAACGGAACGAAAACGAATATTTTTGGATCGACTCGACAACAATTGTGCATTTGATCAAGTGAAGACAAAAGTCAAAGACAAAGTCAAAGGCAACCCCCAAAAATACCAAAATGACACAAATGGTCCTTGGATTTTTAGATTTTACAACTTTAGTCCCTATGATTAAAACTAAATCCATTTCTATCCTAAATCTAATTCCAGCCAATCCCACTAAACCCAAAAATAAAATAACCCAACAACTAAACCCAGCCCACTCACCAAAACATAAACCCAAGCCCAATCCCATGACCCGACCTTTCCCTTAGCTAAAACCGTTTGACCCCAGGTCAAACCTTCTTCTTCAATACCGGTTTACCGCCAAACCAAAACCACCTCAACCCACCGCCCTTATCCCTGACACATCCACCCCCCCCCCTCCTAGCTTCTTCTATACACTTCCTAACAAACCAAGATTCATTAAATGCTTCTTCATCATCACAAGATAAACAGTCAAGTGGTTTTTCCCACTTTGACTGTTTTGGCGCCAAAATTGAGATGGACGGCTGAGATGATTACAAACCAATCCAAGGGTCAAGGAATGATCAAAAGAAGATAAGAGGCATATCCCACTTAGTGTAGTATAAATAGAACCATCTTGTAGCCTATAATACCAGGTAGTTAATTTTCTTTAATCGTATTGTAATTTACCTTGTTCAAGTTTTATCAATTTAGTTTTCAGTTATCATTCCAAGTTATTTTAAGGTTGTTTAATGTTTATCATTGTACTAATTTCCAAAAGTTAAAGAAATTTCCAAGTTTTCAAGTTTCTATTGCAACTGTTAAATCGAAGTAAGTTAATCAATGTTTGTATAAGCTTGTTTTCTGTTTGAATAAATTCATGTGAGCTTAATATAGCTTATTGTGAGTTTAAAATAAGATAACTCAGTTACATTCAAGAAATCTCAAAAAAGTCAATGAAAGTCAAAGAAGCTCACAATAAGCAGTTCAGATGGAATAAGCTGTTCTGGAAAGCTGAAGTTGGTTTCTAGCTTGTTATTGACAAGCTGAGTTTGTTCCTGATCAATTTCCTTTGTTTCATAGCCAAGTCAGTTGTAAGCTATTTTCAAATTTTTGCATTATTTTCTAATTTACTGTTCCTTAGCTTAAATTTTAGCTTATTTTAGTAATTATCTGCTTATTGGTAGTTTAGAAGTGTTTCTTGTCTGTATTATCAGTTTAATATAGTCCTTTTCTTTATTTTGCTTAAAAAACTCTAAAAGCCAAAAATAGGTTAAACCTAGTGACTGCTTATTAATTGCTTATTTCTAGTTTAAAATCACTCATTAGTGTTTAATTAAGTTAATGAGACTTATTTCAATCAAAGTTTAGCTTATTTAGGCCTGCTTCATTTAAAAAAACCAAAACAGACCCTCTAGTAAGGGGTGTTTGGGTTAAGCTTATTTCTAGGGCATATTAGATAATCACTGTTCATTGACCATTGTAGAAACTTTGATCTTGCTCAAAATAGATTAGATAAGTTGTTTTTAAGTTCTCTTGAGCCAATTTGATATATTTCATAGTGCTAGACCCACTGTTCCAATCCTAGGCTTAGAAATTATCAAATTAGCTGTTTAGAGCAATAAGCTCATTTTGACCTCTCTTGTGGCATTTCTGATATCCTTTAAGTCCAATTAGTAGATATACAAGTGATGGTTTAGTCTCAGTTAGAATCTTGGCAATTAGACACTATGTTGCATGCTTACTGATCTCAGTCAATTAGCAGACTGCATCAGTTTCTTTTGGCCAATTCAAGCCCTTATTTGATTTCATTAGTGCTTAATTCCTTGTTTTCTCAGTATTTTACTAGGTGTTCTTGGCTTATTCCATAATTCCAGTCCTTAGTTTAGCTTATTTGAGCTTTAAATTAAGCTCAAAAGTGCTCAACTCACTCAAACTTACACTGAGTAATCAGTGCTCATTTGAGTGAACTGAGCCAACTTCTCAGCTTATTCACAAGCCCTAAATAAGCTCACCTTGGTCTGATTTTTGGTTTGTGAGATCCTTACTAGGTCAGCTTTTAGTATCATCAGTCTTTGTGGTGTTTAGTTGTAATATAAGTGCTTATAATTAAGCTTGAAATTGCCTAGGATTGACTGATATGCCCTGTGCATAGCAGTCCTCATTTGCTTATTTTGTGCTTGTTGGTGCTTATTTGCTTTTACTTGTGTTTTTTTTAGTTTTCAATTTAGCTTATTATTGGTTACTTAGCTTATTTCCAGTTTGCTTTAGCTTATTTGAAAGCTTATCAGTCCTTCCCTTGAAAAGCTTGGGCTTATTCTATTTTTATCCAACTGATCAGCAATCATAAGCTTATTTCTGGGCTTAATTGAAGTTTTCAAAAATAGTTGCAGTTGTGAAAGTTGCTTATTATCTTTTGCTTATTGAGTTTCAATAATAAAAATCAAAAAAATAAAATAAAAAGCAAAAAGAGAGCCAAGGGATTCGAACCCTGGTCTCTTGACTCACACACAAGCACACTCACCAACTGCCCTTGGGTCTTTTTCAGTTAGACTCTACACCCATTAATACTTAACCCCACTTTTCAGTTTTAGCTTATCCGAATTATTTAGCTTATTATCAGCTTATTAGAATAAGTTGGTACCTTCATTTTATTTTTCCTAGGACTGTTAAGACTTAAAGTAATTTTAGAAAAAGTTTCATAATTTTTGGAATAGTTTTAATATTTTTTATGTATTTTTCTTTTTAAAATAGTTTTTAATTCGTATTAAATAAAATAATAATCAGAAAAATATAAATCTTTTTTCTAAAATTTTCTTTTGTCATTTATAACTTAGGAAAAATAAATTACACTTGTAGGATTAATTTTTATAAATTTTGGTTTTTAATCCCGTTTTTAGAATTCCCGTATCACGTTTTTAGTTTAATTTTATTTAATCTTAATTTTCTTTTGAGAATTTGTTTCTCATTTCTTAAATTAGAATTAAAAAATACAAAATTCCATATTACAATCATCAGTCACTCTAATTCCAAACCTTACACGATTGTCCATTCCAACCTCGCTGGGACACGACCCAGGAAACACTTGCCCGGTATCACACACACATCGTATTCATGGGTTTTGTAAGTTAACCTTTTTCCTAAATGGTTGATTTGTCATTTCCCGCGTATCACGTGTATCCGTCTGATATTATTTATATATATACGTACTTTAGCACGAATCAAATTTTGGCGCCGCTGCCGAGGAGGTTGTGTTGCGACTATATCGTTGAGATTTAAACGATTAGTGACTTGAGATCCTTCCTTGTGAAGTTCCTGTTTCCCATAAACCCCATAAAATACAAAAATATTTTTCTTTTCTTTTATATATATATTATCATATAAAAACAAAAAACCCAAAAACATTTCTCGTTTTCTTGTGCTAAAAAAGATAAAAGCAATCTCAATATAATATTCCTCAACTTGGAATATTATCATAATAAGTTCCCAAACAAAAGATTAAAACTTGCCTTTGTATCACTTGCGAATATCGGCTCACCTTTGATTGATAAACAAACTCTAACGGAGGTTTCAGGAGGTTTGGCATTAAATTGACAAACCGAAAGGAGCGGGTTTTTAAGGAGCATTTATTGCCCACCTTTGCTCCTCCGCCACTCTGTGCGTTTTTCTTTCAGAGAGCTACCTTACGCTTGTTGATTTAAGGTTTAAGTTCCTTGTGTTTTGCTTCGATCTTGTTTTAATTGAATTATTTTATTTAGTGCATGCGCACTCGTTCTTCTACGTCGACAAGTCCTTTACGTGAACTCGTAGATATTCCGAGAAGACGTAATCGTAGACGTGCTGCCCGAATAGTCGAACCCGAGATTCGTACTATTCCCATTGATAAAATGGCAGACAATCGAACAATGGCGGAGATGCTCCAAGCACCCACCGAGGGTTACAGAGATGCCATCGTTTTACCACCAATCGATTCTGATCATTTTGAATTAAAAACGCATTTGATTCAACTCGTGTCTACAAATCAATTCCACGGGTTTGAACGAGAAGATCCGTATGCACACATCCGTTGGTTCAACAAGTTGACCTCGACAATCAATTACAAGGATGTGCCGCAAAAGGTTATCAAATTGATGCTATTTCCGTTTTCACTCAAAGGGGCAGCCCGGATTTGGCTGGAAAAAGAACCCCCTCGATCCATTGAAACTTGGGAAGATCTCGTACAGAAATTTGTCAATTATTTCTTTCCTCCTTCAAAGACGACTAATCTAAAAAATGAAATTTCTGGATTTCGTCAAAGTTTCGATGAAAACTTCGGAGAGGCATGGGAACGATTCAAAGATCTCCTAAGAAAATGCCCGCATCATGATTTCACGGAGTTACAACAGATCAATACGTTTTATAATGGATTGAATGGAAACGATCAAGATTCTCTTAACGCTGCCGCCGGTGGCAATATCTTGAATCGTCGACCTAAAGATGTGCTTGAAATTTGTGAGAATAAGTCAAAAGTTCCTATTTCTCGAAACAAAGTGAATGTTCCTATCACTCCTGCTTCTTCATCCGGTAACTCATCAGAGTTAACCGCACCGTTAGCCGCTCTAACGGACGCAATTCGTTGCATGATGAAGGAAGTGAAAGAAATTAAGAGTGAAATTCATAAACCGAAACCAATCAAAGCCATAAACAAAGTGTGTGAAACTTGTGGTGGCCCACATGCGTATTACGATTGTCAAGCAACCGATGCTTCTGTTTACCAAGCTCCCGTAGCAGCCGTGAACTACAATTAAAACCGACCGCATGCTGAAACTCATTACCGAGCACCAAATGCTAATGCACCACCTGGTTTTCCACCCGTGCAAAATCAAAATAATCAAAATCGCTTTGTTCAAAATCAAGGACAAAATTTCTACAATTCTCAGAATTTCAACCAAAACCGTAACAATTTCAACCAGCCTTATCAAGCTCCGAATCAACATGTTTATCAACAACCACCTCAAGCTCCTTTGACTAATGATTTCATGAAAATTACTGAGTCCAGCATGCGTTCAATGCAGACTCAAATCAATAATATGAAAGTCGAGTTGAGAAAGGAAATTGATACTACGATGTCTCGTCAAACAAATGAGTTGAAGAATATGATGGGCAGTTTCATGAATATGAACATGAACCAATCTTCTTCATCTTCCGGGCGAATTCCGAGCAATACCTTTCCTAATCCTAATGCTGAGTTGAAAGCCGTCACCACTCAAAGTGGTAAGACGCATAATGGACCCTCGACTCCAATGCCCCCTCCACCGAGGGAAGTGAATCGAGATACCGAGGTGACAACGGACAAAGTGCATTTCTCAAGCCCACAAAGTACCGCACACGTCCAACCTCAAGATGTCCAAATTCAAATTCCGGAACCCGAAGTTCCGAAGACCAATCCTAAGCCTTCGATTCCATATCCTTCAAGGCTTAATGATCAGAAGCTAAGAGACAAAACAAATCAACAAATGGAGAAATTCTTTAAAATCTTCAATGATTTGCACTTTGACATAAGCTTCGCAGATGCTCTCATTCTTATGCCCAAATTTGCATCTACACTCAAAAGTTTGCTAAGCAACAAGGATAAGTTGTCTGAGATGGCAAAGACCCCTCTTAACAAGCAGTGCTCGGCGGTTCTCCTCAAAAAGCTTCCCGAAAAGCTCGGAGACCCCGGCAAGTTTTTAATCCCATGTGATTTCTTGGGGATGGTTCAGTGCTCAGCCTTGGCCGATCTTGGCGCAAGCATTAACCTTATGCCACTCTCGGTATGGAAGAAATTATCTCTTCTGAAGCTTACATCTACTTGCATGACACTCGAGCTAGCGGACCGTACTATAAAACGTCCACTTGGAATAGCCGAGGATGTCGTTGTGAAAGTAGGAAAGTTCCATTTTCCTACTGATTTCGTTGTGGTAGACTTTGATGCCGATCCTCGAGTTCCACTCATACTGGGGAGAGCTTTCTTAAGAACGAGTCGTGCTGTCATTGACGTATATGCCGAAGAATTAACCATTCGAGTTGATAATGAAGCCATCACGTTTAACATTAATCAGGGCTCTAAATCTCTAACCACCAAATGCAACGTTGCTACGGTTGATCAAAAATCTGATTCCGTAATTGCTTCAAAAAGAAGTGATTCGTTGCTTTCAAGATTCACGGTTAAGAGTCCTTCACAAAAACGTGCTGAGCTCAAAACAAGGGAAATTACCCCTGGTTCAAGCAAATGGTTTGAAAGTTGTGCTACAGAAGTTAAGAGTGTTTTTTACTATGATGAACAAGAATCGGAGATCACATCGGAAGTGGTGAAAATTGCTAGCTCTAAGAGCACACCACTTGTCCCACCTCCGGAATCGGTTTATCGTGTTGAAATTGTTGATTCTGTGGATGAAACTAAAAATCCCACTTCATCTGATCCTACCATTGCTCTCTCTTCCCCTTCTCTCACTCCGTTTGAGGGAGGTGACTTCATCTTTGTAGGAAATACCCTTTTGATTGTGTGTATGATTCGGGTGGTCTTGATTCATGGAAGATTAGATCCATGGAGTTAGATGGAAGAACTAGAGAGAGAGAGTTGGGAAAACTTGTGAATATTAGATTAAGTGTGTGTGAAAGTTACAAGAGATCCAACCCTTCCCTTGTGTGGGAAGGGGTATTTATACTTCTACATATTTGTGCCCCTAGTGGGCTATGGAGTGAGCTGACAGTGGGGAAAGCCCCGACCCACTCCACAAATATATATACGACTAATCTAATAAAACTAATAATACTAATAATACTAAGCTTATATAAATAAGCCTACGAGCTATGTGATATGCTAAATAGATACTCGGGGTGACCGAGCCTTCATCTGAATATTTATATTCCTAACAATCTCCCCCTAAGGGAGGTCACCCCGGAAATAATAATTTGAATTCTAGCATTCTTTCTTCTGAACTTGTCTTTATAGCTCGTAGTCTTTGATTCTTCAACGTCTTTGATCATTGTGCTTTCAGCAGTGACCTTTTGATGACTTATCCTTGTCTTGGATGATTTTGAGTATTCTTCGAAACTATCATCCAACATGTATCTTCAAGCCATCTTTCAGTAGTATGTCTCCACGTGATGTGATAATCTTCGAGCTGACATGCTCACACTATTTGGTGTCATGATCTTTAGCATCAGAGTTTGCAGAAGCCGTGTTAAAGGTCTTTTAGGTTGATCATGACTTTGTTGAGTTACAATGATGATGTAGTGTGAGCATGTGGTGCTGGATTGGCAACTTGTCTGCAACCAGCTACAACCGCAATCAGCTGCAACTTCAATCAGCTACAGCCGCAAACAGCTGCAACAGCAATCAGCTACAATCGCCAGATGTTCCTGCATACGACAGTTAGCAATAAAAACGTCCGGTACTTACAAGTTCGGACTTCGAGATAGTTAACAGCATAGTGTGAAAAACTCTCTCTAATCCTTACTAAGACCGTTCCTAATCGAAAACCCACAGAGGGCTTTTTAAGATCGAACCGTAGCACATCAACGATTAGGTGAGTCGCTGGAGATCACTCCACGACTGTAGACCGTTAGAAACCGCCGTGACCACTAAGCGTAATCCATAAAGAATTACCGAAGTGACCTGCTTTCAGGGCTGCTTGATGTTGACCCTGGCAGGAATTTCCATTCAATCATTGAGAATTACATTTGTAAATTCCCTCATAAATGTTCTGGCAGATTGCTAAGATCTGCGTAGGACTCTTAAGTTTACTACTGGTGTCCTTAATGTTGAACACCCAGTGTAGAAATAATTCGTGTCCCTATGAGATCTTATTAAGCATCTCGTGGCTCTAGACTCAATTGTGCGTTTTGATTTGGTGATCGGAGGCTGGAGAGGACTGCCACCTTTTCAATATCATCCAACTCGGAGTGAGAGAGACGATAGGAATGTATTGAACTCCGTGACAATTGAAACAAGAATCCTTTGAGGGACCTTGAGTGGCTAGGGAGGGTTGTGCAGCGTATCACTGGGTCCATGATACTTTGTCTTCAATGCCAGCAATCAACTATGTGATTCTGACAGCATATGTATTGACCCGGTTTCTGCCTAAGTTGTAAGGAGGGCTTCTTTCTTTTCACCCTTTATCTTTACAATTCTTTTTCATTCTTCAACCCCTTCAGTGCATACCGAGACTTCATTACTAGTACCTTGTTGGGTTAGTTCCAGTACTAGCTCCATCTCAGTCGGCACTCTTCCCTTATTCACTTTTCTCCTTTTTTAATCATACCTAAGGACTTCTACACTAACTAGTGGATTGTCCCTGGGTAGATCCCTCCGGCTCTGGCGGGATCGTGGGAACTTGAGCCTAACCTAACCATCCTTATAACTCCATGCATTCATTAAAATGGTCGGTCTTTGGTATTCATCCACGATTGCCAAACCAAATCTTTGAAAAATCTCTCAAAGTGTTCATGATTCTGAAACACATTTTTTCAAACACTTGAGAGTTTTATATTTTTCAAATGCTCCCCCTCAACATGTGCTCGGTTGATTGTTTTATAAATTTGCACATGTTAGGTAGAGCTCGCACTTTTTGAATTGATCAACTTTCAGTGAACATGACCGATTCGAGACACGCTTACATCACTGGTTAGACCAGCTTGAAATTATTACCCGTCCTGGTCAAGTCCACAGAAAGTTTCTCGAAACGGTACACTCTACTCAGACACATCCTTTTCGAGACACGCTTACATCACTGGTTAGACCAGCTTGAAATTATTACCCGGCTAGGATATGTCCTTTCGATCAATGACAGTATAGGTTTCGTCAATTCATTGGTGAAGTCTGAGCCGTGCTCACATAAGATGCATGCCAAATCCTTTTTGTCAATTCGCTCCCCCTCAATATGTGCATCGATATACGAAAGAGTTTAGCACATATGGGAGAGCTTACATTTAAGTCCAAAACATCACATTTTCATCAGGTTTCATATTTAAATCACATTCTCTCCCCCGATCAAAAATTTCAAACCTTTTGAGATTTGTGATCCCAATTGATTTAAATAAGTTAGAAAATGTGGGAGAAAATGTGTCCGATTTAATATATTCTGATGATGAGAACATACTATGCTCCCCCTTAATCTAAGAGGGAGATTCACTGCTAATTTTGCACAAATTGATTATTATGACACAAATGATATTGACCTTTTTGCTCAAATGATGTAATCACCCACTTTTCTGAGTGAGTCAGTGGTCAACATCGATTATCCATCCACCAACAAATCTTCTCAAGTATTGTCGATCCCCACTTGGCGAGATCTGAGTAAGTACTTCTTTGTTGAAATGATGGTGGTGGAGGTGAAGGTGTTGTTGTTGTTGTTGATGCCGATGTTGTTGTCGTGGTGAATTTCGAGCCAATCAATAGAGTTTGAACGTCTGATCAAATGGTTAGAATGGGAACTGGCACATTCATTCTGGCTATGGAATCTGCATAAGAATATCAACACAGATATGCATACATACAGATACACTATTCCTTAATAGCTACCCTTCAGCAGCTTGCCACATTATAATACCAAGTTCATCTTATAATCAAACCATAATCAGGAACTACGTCAAACCACTATCTAGCATGAAGAGCAAATAGCAATCATGAACATGGCAATTCACACGGATTTCAATATTCAATTCAGGATCTTAGGAACATGATTCTAACATAATAGCAATCTACCTAAGCGAATCCTGAGAACATATGCACAATATCAACAACAATTAAGCAGCAAACGACCAACAAAAATCAAACGACATTTGAAACTCATTCATTTAGATCATACAAATGCCAGTGGAGCATTCAAGAACATCAAACACAACTGGTTTTCTAACTTCTTTTAGGTTTTGAGTCTTAAAGCATTTTGGGGATTATACGAGGATTCCAAAGTAACACAAATGAACCTTCTAGATACAGAAAGCTAGGAAACTATAAGCAAATTGCACATAATGTCCTAAACTTTCAAGCAACTAACACATTTGGCCATTTGATATAAAGTTTTTGCAAGATCCTCTTCAACTAATACCCCATTAACTACAAAACCTTTACTAACAAGTATGTTTCAACCAATAAATCCGTTTGATGATATAAAATTTGAATTCACTCTCCCCCTCAATCAATGACCCGTATTCTAGTTGAACCTCAACTAAAATCAAGCTTAACCCCACAACTCATCAAACAAGAACTGTCATGAGGTTTTGTAGTCGTTGATTGAGTGACAAATTTTATGCATAATCCAAGTATAAACAAATTTCATACAACACATATTCACCAAGTGTCTCACAAATAATTTTCAGAAGAATCATAGAATGAAAACTATTTGTTATACTAAGAAGATTTCTCTTCTTTTACAAGAAATGATGCACTGAAATGTACATCAAATCAGGAAACATGGATATGAATTAATCCATGCCCAGGTGAACATCACCCAGTTGGAGGAACAACCGTCTTTTTGGCGACGTGCTTTCCCCAATATGAAGCGCGGGTTGCTATCTAAAGTAATAGCAAGCCATTTTAGACATGTTTTAACAATTCATTTTAACTTCTGCTCGAGCTTCATTTAAAGACCCGTGCCATTATTGAATGACATTTCTAAGTCCGTAAATGTTATCGATAAACAGAAGACATGCCTAGGTGAAACTATTTTTGGTCTTTTCTAATTTTTTTAATTTTTATGGTTTTTCTGATTTTACGTTTCTCTATTTACAATAGCAGGATTTCTATATATCTATTTACAAGATGGTATAAAATATGAATAAGTATATATGTACAAGGATACGAACCAGAAACCATTACTCCTCAGCATTCTGAATCTTCACCGCATTCATCACTTGACTTGCTGAAGAGCAATGTGAGCACTTTCAATCAGGGAATGATTCTGGCTTTTCACTCTCCCCCAATTAGTGCTCTCCCCCAATCTGACAACCTCTGACGATCACCCAAATAGGAAGAAGACTTTGGATGAACGCCCGAAATATGAAGAAGTCTTTTGATAACCAAATGCATGCCGTCTTTAATCTTCTAACACTCCCGTCCTAGAGTGACGCCGTCAAAAACCTTAGGCATCTTTTCGGTAGTTTAAGTTGAGCCTCAACTGAAATCTAGCTTAACCCCACAACTCATCAAACAAGAACTGTCATGAGGTTAAACTAAACCACAAATTTAAGCCCAATAACAACTTGATTTCAGCTTAACCTCACAACTCATCAAACAAGAACTGTCATGAGATTAGGTTAAAATCAAGTTGGACCTAACCTTAAACTACAGAACAACTTGAACCTAACTTAACTCCACAACTCATCAAACAAGAACTGTCATGGGATTAAGTTAAATATCAAGTTGTAAGAAAAGAGCTCAACATTTTGAATGTAGAGAAGACTGTAGACTCGACCTTCTTCAGGATTGCCCAATGTGGAGGAACAGAATACCAATCATCTTCATCTCACCCAATGCCTTCCAGTAACCTTACATGTAACCCATCAGCCCGCAGCATACACATGAGATGATAACTCCCAACAGAGAATGTAGAATAGACTGACGACTCGACCTTCTTCAGTCTTACGTATAACACCAAAGTAACAAGTTGAACCACTGATCATCTATAGTATGTATCCATCCTTGGATATTAAGCCCTGATCACTTGAACCTGTTGTGCGTCCTTGATGTACACATTCTCTCTCCCCTGATGGTTACGATTAATCAGCCCATGACGTAATAGTGAAACGTTAATACCAAGGTAACAAGTTGAACCACTGATCATCTCTGCGGTTATCAACACCGGAATAAATGATTAAGCCCAATCACGTGAACCTGTTGTGCGTCCTTGGTGTACACATTTCTCTCCCCATGATGGTTACGATTAATCGGAATCATCATCATGATGTGTACATGTAGCCTGATGACGTGTACTTGAAGCATTGACTAGAAACCCATTGATGCTGATTGTACCAACTCGTGAGACTATGTCGATTAGTATTTGATGAGTGTCTAAATACTCATCATTTTTACCTAATCTGAGCTGCCAAAACATCCAAAAACACTCAGAAATGCATCATAATACTGAAATTATCCCAGAATTGTGTTTTATATGTTTCAGATGCAAAATGTTTAAAAACAAGTGAAAAACGAACAAAGTTTGCATAATTGGCAGTTTCAGTCCCTCAACTTTTAAAAGTTGTCAAATCTAGTCCCTGATCACTTAAAACTTGTACAAATATCATTTTAGGTCCTTGGGGATTCATAAGTTGTTAGAAAAGTCCTTTGAAGTTAAAAATTACAAATTTACAACTTTGGTCCCTCAACTTTGAAAAATGTCAGAAATGGTCCTTAAGGTTTTAAAAATGGAAAATTATCAAAAATAAACCTTTGAACTAATTATATGGCACTATTGGTCCTTGTGATATGTAATGTGAATTTACAGGTTGGCCCTTCAAGTTTCAGAATATTACACATTTTGGTCCTTGTGATTTAATTATAAACCTAAATCCGGATCTAAACCTTAACCCAAAATAAATAAACAAACAAACCCAATCCATCCTAATTATCTAAACCCAGCCCAACAAGCCCAACTCCCTTAAAACCCAACCCGACCCAACCTGGTATTTAAATACCAGTTGACTTCGGTCAAACTCTTCCCTAACCTCTAAAACCCGCCAAACCACCTTGCCCATTGTTTCTCTGCTATACCACCACCCATCCAATCCCACTCACCTAACAATGCCAAAAGCTTTTAAAGCTTCTTCTCCACCTCCTCCTAAAGCATTAAATGCTTAAACCTGCTCAACCCACTACTATCATTTTTGGCGCCAAAAAGTGAAATCAAGGGCTGAGATCGAATTGAAGTAATCCAAGGGTGCTAAAAGATTCAGAGGATGTCGACATGAAGATCCCAGTTAGTTTTGTATAAATAGAATAGCTTTGTAAGCCAAGGAGAGCAGTAGTTAATTTAGTAATAGTCGCATTTTCTTATCAGTTCTTAATTATTGTAATTCTCATTTCAAGTTATCAATACAAGTTAGTTTGAGTTACTTTGTTCCAGTTTCAAGTTAATTTGTGCTCAAATTCAGTGATTATAAGTTTTCAAGTTATATTGTGAATCGTATAAATTCTAAGTACCATTAAGTCACCATCAAAAGCTCTTAAATACCTTGTTTTAAGCTTATATAAGCTGTCAATAGCTTCTGGTAAGCTTAAATAGTAGCCATCAGTTCTAAAGTTCAAATGATCAAGAAAGTCAAAGAAGGTCAACAATGGGGCAAATAAGCTGTTCAGGGGGTTATAAGCTATAAAGGAAGGCTTAAAGTTGGTTTTCTAGCTTGTGTGAACAAGCTAGAAAGGTTCTGTTCTTGGTCCATTGCTCTGAAATCATTATCAGTTGTAAGCTTAATTCCAAATTTTAGCTTGATTTCTCATTTTACTGTTTTATAGCTTATATTCAGCTTATTGTTATAATTTCCAGCTTATCAGTAGTTAGTAATCATTTTACATCAGTATAATTAGTCTTAATCAAGTTTTAATTAGCTTTTATATAATTTCACTTAAAACTCTAAAAAAGTCAAAAATAGTCAAATACTAGCATAGCTTATTCAACTGCTTATCTCTGCTTTCTAAGTTATTTAATATAGTTCATATAAGTTATTAATCAGTTAAAGTTCAAGATTAAAGCTTAATTCGACCAAATCAGTTCAATAATCAAGGCAGTTTGCTCATTAAGGAGTGTTTGGATAGATAGGTCAAACGGGTATAAACCCACATTTACTGTAGAGTGACCATTGTACCAACTTTGATTCAGCTTTCCTAAGTCCTTATAAGCTGTTTCCAAGATCTCATAAGCTTTTTAGATAGAAAAAACAAGTTTGCACCCACTGTGATCATTTCAGTCAACAAAAAGCTCATTTAAGCCATATTAAGCCACAGGCTTCTTTAGCCTGCTACTTTGGTAATTTTGTGCTCTATTCAGTCCACTTGGCAAGTCCACAAAAGCCTAGACCCAGTGCACAAGTGTGCACCAAAGTGCACACCAATTCAGTTCAAAGACTGCATCAGCAGTCCTTGTGGTTTTCTAGAAAGTTTAAGGAATTTTCATTCCCTCTCCATAAGCTCTCATAAGCTAGTTTTCTGGACAATCAATCTCACCCAGCTCACCTATCTTAGGAATTTTTTACAAGATTTTTAGAAGCCTTTTAAGCCACCAAATCAGGCCTAAAAAGAGGGCAAATTTGCCCTGTGCCTGCAAGCACATCAGCAGACCCAAAAACCCATAAGCTCTTTTGAGCTTTTCTGGCTTATTCAGCTGGTATTTTCTTGAACCATTAGCTTATTTGAGTATAACATAGACCATAGCAACATAGTCCATAAGCTTTTAGCTTCTTTTCAAGCTTATAGCTTGTTTTGAAAGATCTAGTTCATTCAAATCCTCACAAGCCCAACTGATAAGCTTTTATAGCTTATTTCAGGCTTATTTATTGAGATAGAAAATTAGTCCCAGTTACAAAAGTTACTTATCACTAGCTTATCAGTAAGTTTCAAAAGAAAAATAAGTCCAAAAAAATAAATAAGTAAACTGCCAAGTGTGGGATTCGAACTAGGGACCTCTTGGTCATCCCTGGTCAAAACCAAACCAAGGCCGTGCACCATCTGGGCTAAGTGTTTGCTAGTGTAATTTGTTTCCACCCTTATTTATATAGTACTCATTTTCAGTTTTAGCTTAATAAGCTTATCAGCTTATTTTTAAGCGTATTTATAAGCTTTTCTTCATTTTCATATTTTTTCCAGTTTTATTATAACACTAAGTAATTTATAAAAAAAGTTTCATAATTTATTAAATAGTTTTAGCATTTTTAATCAACTTATTAGTTTAAATTAGTAATTAAATTATAATAAAAAATATAAAAGTCAGAAAAATATAAATCTTTTTTACATAATTTTCTTTTGTCATTTATAATCTAGGAAAAATATAATTACATTTTTAGACCTTAAGAAAATCAAAAAAATAGAAATAAAGTGATAGCTTCTATTTAATAGAATTTATCCTTTTAAATTTTAATTAAGTAATTTTCATTTTTATAATTTTCTTAGTTTCTATTTACTTAGTAATATTTTTAGAAAAAGTTTTAGAATTTTCTTAGTTCATTTAGTATTTTTTATAATTTAAATTAGTTTAATTAGTAATTAAATAATAAATAATTAATAATAATTAATTAAAAAGTGTAAAAATATAATTTAAGTTTTTAAATAAGTTTTAAGTAATTTTACATTTTTAGGTTTTAAATTTCATAAATTTCATTTTTGTCCCATTTTAGCTTTTCCGTTACGCGTTTCAATTTAATTTTATTCGCGTTTAATATTATTGTGCATATCTGTTTTTAAGTTGTTATTTAGAAATGTTAAATAAAGCAAAATCAAAAGCAATCTAAATCATCAATCACTCTAATCCTAGCTTTTCACAGTTGCCCATTCACATCTCGTTGGGAAACGATCCGGGTGATCACTTGCCTGGTTTCACACTACACACGAGTATTCGTTCTGAGACTGTTTATATTTTATCATTTATTACGGTTGACCATTCACAAGTGGTTGACTTGTGTGATAGAGAAATAAAAGATAGATAGTTCGGAACGGATCAGTATTCCATGACCATGTTCTTCAACACCTTGATAGACGGAGGAAGAAGTAGTGTTGGAGAACCATGGTTTGCACGACTCCTGAACTGACGTATTCAGGAGTCGTATGACCATTTCTCAATCATCAACCAACATGTAGATTAATATTCACCCTTTCCCCCCTCAAAAATTGCATATGCCTTCCAACTGCAATTTTTGATGATTGAACTAGTGAATATGAATACCATCAATGGTAAGTAGCTCCACTTGACGGTTCTTGACGACTGACATGTTGTTTATTCACCCTTTCCCCCCCTCAAAAATTGCATATGCCTGTCAACTGCAATTTTTGGTTGAACAAGTGAATAAGAATATACTCCAATGTGCGCCGATCCACTTGAAGACTGAATAAGCACGGAAAGAGCATGAATCTTGTTGATGAGAATGGCCATTAATAAGAAGACTCCTCTTCTTTTAAAGATAAAGTGCACTCAAGCGTACACTTTTCTTTTCTTTGAAGAACGAGGCCTGAACTGAGGTATTCAGACGTCATACTGATGAAGAACGAGGCCTGCACTGATGTGTACAGACGTCATTATGATGAAGAGCGAGGCCTGTACTGACTTGTACAGACGTCATTATGATGAAGAGCGAGGCCTGCACTGACTTGTACAGACGTCATAATGTTGAAGAGCGAGGCCTGCACTGAAGTGTACAGACGTCATTACTCTCTCTTTACTTCTTCTCTCATCTAACTCGTTACCAACCCCATTATCATTCTGTCGGCTTGATGTAGTGACCACTGATGGAGAAAACCCAATATGATGAACTTGATACTTAAGTAATATAACCCGAACTTGTGACTTAAACTTGTACTAATGCGTGACAAAGAGCGGTGTAGATACTTCGTGCAACATCGAATCCCTAAGTACTCTATACTCTTCAACCAACCAACCATCAAGTATAAGACGTACATCACCTCTTGGATATCCACAACTTCGTGTGACACTGAGCACTACAACGTGACTCCTTAAAGTGATAGTTATTTTGTAATAGAGAGAAAGACAAAATAACTAGATATCCAAGTCCTCGTCATTGTATTGAAAGCTCGAACAAGGATCTCAAAGAATCTTCATCCAACCTCCCCGATATCTTCAGATACTAAGTACACGCACCCATGAAATTTCACTTCAGCCTCAAATAAATAATAATGAATTAACGTCGTAGTCACGTCTTGTGGTTAATGCCCAAATCTAGCCCTTTATGATGCTTTAACTGAACTTTGATAATGGTTTTAACCCGATCATGGTTAAGAGCGCATAGTCCATCATCACGGGATTTTACAAATCTATGATTTAAACCGAGAAATAAGTTCTTTCTCGGGATTTTACAAAATCAAGAAGAAACCGTGAGGCAGTAACAGATTGAATGTGGCATGACTGATTTTGATTATTGGTGAACATCAGTTTGGGTTAAGAGTATCTTGTGAGAATTACATATCACATCACAACTTTTAAAACCTTTGTCCAACTAACCAACCTTGTACACAGATTAGTGACCACTTGATGAAGGAAACCCGATATACCAATACTGAAAACTGAAGTAGAAGTCCCCAAATTTGTTACTTAAGCTTGCACTAATGTTGGAAGAACGGTGTAGAGAATTAATGCTCCAAGCATATCTCTAAGTGCTCAATACCCAACCAAAGTATGAGACATTAACACCTCTTGCGATTATCGACAACGTCATTGACGTGTGACACTGAGTACTCCAATAACTCTTAAGTGATAGTTACCCCGACTGCTGGTAACTAGATAACCCAAGTCTTCAACTTAAATTTTGAGCCCGAGCAAGTTATCATTGAAGGTCATGCATCCAACCAACCCCGACTTCAAGATAAAATAAGTAGACGCCTTCGTGTAATTCAACTTCAATCACAGATACAGAATACTTGATTAACTTCGTGATCATCTTGTGCTGTTGACTAGCCAAAAAGAGAAGAAACATGCGCTAATTCTTAGAAGTGCCCATGACTTATAGTCAGTCCTATCAAACAAAGCTGTCTGACCCAGCTACTTGGATGTGGAATAGTTGTCGTACTGTGTACAGGATTTTACAGTTCTTGAGATTTATCTGAGAAATAAATTCAAGAACTAACTGCACAACAGTAAGTATCAAACTGCTGTAGACTGAACCACTGAATCCTGAATCGCTGCGATCTGACCCGCTGTAACCGAAACTGCTAAGATTCAAACCGCTGGAGACAGAACTGATACGATCTGACCCGCTGTAACCGGAACCGCTAAAATTCACATCGCTGGAGACGGAACTTCTAGGAAACTTGCGATAATTCTCCCCCTCAAAAAGGACATGAAATGACCTTTTTGCCAAAGCTGAGAGTCCGTGATGTTTGTGAATTTGTCAGGCACAAAACATGGAAAGAGACAAATGAAACTACTGCAACGAAGATGGTGATTAAGACTCTCTTGTAGTAACCCCTTGCTTTCCTCATCATCAATGGTTTAGTAGATTAACAATTCATTGAAGCTCGTAATATGCCAAAACCGCTTGATGAAATGCATATGACTTTAAAGTGAGTAAAAGGTTAAAACATGTCTCCAAACAAATCACCTCTTGTCTTTAAGCCTGACTACCTCTTGAGAAGATCTTGAACAACAATCCCATTAGAAGCTTGAGAAACAACAATCACTTGATGAAGCTTGATAAAGAACAAGTCCGTGACTTAAACTTGCACTAAATTATGATTTAGAACCTATATTGATTACAACAATGTAACTCCTTTAAATATAGGTAGTGATATATACCCAACCTTCCATCCTTAATTGTATATATCCACTTCGTGAACATCCAAGTCTAATCACCTTAAATTGCAAATTGTGATTTAGAACCTATATTGAGCACAACAAAGTAACTCCTTTAAATATAGGTAGTGATATATACCCAACCTTCCATCCTTTATTGTATATATCCACTTCTTGAACATCCAGGTCTAATCACCTTAAATACGCTTGAGCAAGAGTCATCAAACATCGTGCATCCATCCACCCCGAGATGTTTGTGACACTAAGTACACCAACCCGTGAATTAACAAACCAACCAAGTTATCATAATTTCCCAATTCCTGCCGATCTTGTAGCACAAACTTATCCCAAAAAAATAGTCAAACCCCGTAAGTCTTATTTTATCTAAATCCAAGTCCCGCCTACTTGTCCAAAATTGATTTCACGGGATTTTACAGTTCTTGAGATTTAAACCGAGAAATCGAATCTTTCGCGGGATTTTCTAAAATCTACAAGAGAAACCGTGAACTCAACAAGAATAGCCTAGAGTGAAGTGCAATATTAATCTTCGAAATTCAAGTCACAGGAGTCAAATCACTACTTGATCAAATCGCAACAAGTCGAGTCACAGATTGTCAAATTGCAACAAGTCAGATTGCAATCAACCAAGTCACAATTAGTCAAATCGCAAGTGTCAACTTGCAACGTCATATCGTAACTGGTCAAGTCGCAATCCGTCAAGTCGCAATAAGTCAAAACGCAACTTGACAAATCACAATTAATCAAATTGCAGTTTGTCAACTGTAACTCAAATCGTAAACATCAAATTGCAGGCTCACTCAAGTCGTAGGCACTAATAGGACCGTGCAGCCAAATCCACTATTCTGTAATCACATTGATATTCATGAACCCAAATACTAGCCGTGACGTGTGAGTCCATGTGACAATAATAACCGAAATGCCACTCCTTTTAACAATCAATTGTAACAGAAATAAATTAACACAATGTATGAAGAGTACATTTGTTAATTATATTTCAGCCACAATTGTTAAATTGATTTGGATAAACACTACAGCCCAATCCACGCATCATGTACTTCAGTCCACAATATCATAAGTACCATAACAACCCGATCATAAGTAACCACAGCCCAACACAAAGGATCCAAATCCAAACTTTAAGTTCACACACGTGTACATTGGCCCAACTAGCTCTTTTGAAAGTCCGGTCCAAAACAACTAACACCCTTATACGATCAAAAAAACCCTAGTCTTAGATATAACCCAAAACAAAATGACTATATAAAGCACCACTAATCCCCATCTTGTTTAACCCTAATCATAATAATCCGCCCCCTCTCCTCTTCATTACACTCAGCCATCAATCACAACACAATCAAACAACAAATCCTTAATATCGATTCTTACAAAAACAATATCTACCCTACCTTTACCTTGTTATTCTCTTGCAGCTTAATCCGAATCAGGAAATAAATTGAGAGGCTTCAAGATCACTTCGTGGGTCTCGGGTAGGTGAATATGTTATCTTGATTGAAGGTCAAAACTGAGAAAGAATATGGACACTATTGTTCTTGTTCTCTTCTTGAAGCAGTTTCGTATAGTTTTGTTTTTGTTTTTCGTTTGTTGTGATTCGTTATACCCGAACAAAATGAAAGAAGTAAAACACACTTGTTATTTTGGTTCTTTCATAGATCGATTCGGATATTTAATTGAAGCTTTGCTTTAAACACTAGATCGATGATGAATATTTATTTCTTTCGTGTGTTTGGCTTTTGAGAAGTCATGATGATCCTTTGAATATCACTAAAAAGAAAGAAATAATGAGCTGAGATCTTTATGTTAACGTATACTGATTGGCTCGATGTGTTTGAGATATAGGATGTGAGTGTTGTTGCGGATATTCACGAGTTGAGTTAGGATAGATGTTGGATCTGGTTATTAGTTGTTGGTAGTTGGAACAAAGGAATGGTTTGGATTTGTTTTGGTTATACTTGAGTCTCCTTGATTATTCTTACTATTGTTTGTTGCTATTGTGTTGTGAAATGATTCTTACTCTGTGATTGCTGCTTCTCGTTCTAATCTTTCATTTTGATAACTCGTTGACCAAATTTGACCGTTTGACCGAGTGACAGACAAACCGCGTACACCTTATATACACAAACCGAGTTCGTGAACATATAGACAAACCGAGTTCGTGATTATACAGACAAACCGAGTTCGTGATTATGCAGACAAACCGAGTACACTTTATATACACAAACTGAGTTCGTGAGCATATAGACAAACCGAGTTCGTAATTATACAGACAAACCGAGTTTGTGAGCATATAGACAAACCGCGTCTTTGACAAGTCAAAGCTGTCACTATCACCCATTTTGTCCCCATTATCCATTTTTGGCAAACAGCCAACCACCAATCCCATTGGACACAAACCGCATCCAAGAACAATCCATTACTTGGCAGCAACCCACTACTAAGAACAACCATTACTGATTCAAGATACTAGTTTGTGAAAGCACAAAACTGCATAAGCAGATTCAACATAAGGGAGTGGATATAAAAAAATACGAGTTTGTGTTATGTGTAAAAATGAGTAGCAAGTGTAACAACACAGTGAACATCAAGCCCAACAACACAAGTGTACAAACCAAGAGTGTGATTTGTTGCTTGAACAACCAAAACCCAAAAACCAAGCTGCTGTTTTAGCCAACGCAAAAGAGAAGCACACAGCTGCTACATAAATCAAAATCAATATCTACCCTACCTTTACCTTGTTATTCTCTTGCAGCTTAATCCGAATCAGGAAATAAATTGAGAGGCTTCAAGATCACTTCGTGGGTCTCGGGTAGGTGAATATGTTATCTTGATTGAAGGTCAAAACTGAGAAAGAATATGGACACTATTGTTCTTGTTCTCTTCTTGAAGCAGTTTCGTATAGTTTTGTTTTTGTTTTTCGTTTGTTGTGATTCGTTATACCCGAACAAAATGAAAGAAGTAAAACACACTTGTTTTTTGGTTCTTTCATAGATCGATTCGGATATTTAATTGAAGCTTTGCTTTAAACACTAGATCGATGATGAATATTTATTTCTTTCGTGTGTTTGGCTTTTGAGAAGTCATGATGATCCTTTGAATATCACTAAAAAGAAAGAAATAATGAGCTGAGATCTTTATGTTAACGTATACTGATTGGCTCGATGTGTTTGAGATATAGGATGTGAGTGTTGTTGCGGATATTCACGAGTTGAGTTAGGATAGATGTTGGATCTGGTTATTAGTTGTTGGTAGTTGGAACAAAGGAATGGTTTGGATTTGTTTTGGTTATACTTGAGTCTCCTTGATTATTCTTACTATTGTTTGTTGCTATTGTGTTGTGAAATGATTCTTACTCTGTGATTGCTGCTTCTCGTTCTAATCTTTCATTTTGATAACTCGTTGACCAAATTTGACCGTTTGACCGAGTGACAGACAAACCGCGTACACCTTATATACACAAACCGAGTTCGTGAACATATAGACAAACCGAGTTCGTGATTATACAGACAAACCGAGTTCGTGATTATGCAGACAAACCGAGTACACTTTATATACACAAACTGAGTTCGTGAGCATATAGACAAACCGAGTTCGTAATTATACAGACAAACCGAGTTTGTGAGCATATAGACAAACCGCGTCTTTGACAAGTCAAAGCTGTCACTATCACCCATTTTGTCCCCATTATCCATTTTTGGCAAACAGCCAACCACCAATCCCATTGGACACAAACCGCATCCAAGAACAATCCATTACTTGGCAGCAACCCACTACTAAGAACAACCATTACTGATTCAAGATACTAGTTTGTGAAAGCACAAAACTGCATAAGCAGATTCAACATAAGGGAGTGGATATAAAAAAATACGAGTTTGTGTTATGTGTAAAAATGAGTAGCAAGTGTAACAACACAGTGAACATCAAGCCCAACAACACAAGTGTACAAACCAAGAGTGTGATTTGTTGCTTGAACAACCAAAACCCAAAAACCAAGCTGCTGTTTTAGCCAACGCAAAAGAGAAGCACACAGCTGCTACATAAATCAAAATCAATATCTACCCTACCTTTACCTTGTTATTCTCTTGCAGCTTAATCCGAATCAGGAAATAAATTGAGAGGCTTCAAGATCACTTCGTGGGTCTCGGGTAGGTGAATATGTTATCTTGATTGAAGGTCAAAACTGAGAAAGAATATGGACACTATTGTTCTTGTTCTCTTCTTGAAGCAGTTTCGTATAGTTTTGTTTTTGTTTTTCGTTTGTTGTGATTCGTTATACCCGAACAAAATGAAAGAAGTAAAACACACTTGTTTTTTGGTTCTTTCATAGATCGATTCGGATATTTAATTGAAGCTTTGCTTTAAACACTAGATCGATGATGAATATTTATTTCTTTCGTGTGTTTGGCTTTTGAGAAGTCATGATGATCCTTTGAATATCACTAAAAAGAAAGAAATAATGAGCTGAGATCTTTATGTTAACGTATACTGATTGGCTCGATGTGTTTGAGATATAGGATGTGAGTGTTGTTGCGGATATTCACGAGTTGAGTTAGGATAGATGTTGGATCTGGTTATTAGTTGTTGGTAGTTGGAACAAAGGAATGGTTTGGATTTGTTTTGGTTATACTTGAGTCTCCTTGATTATTCTTACTATTGTTTGTTGCTATTGTGTTGTGAAATGATTCTTACTCTGTGATTGCTGCTTCTCGTTCTAATCTTTCATTTTGATAACTCGTTGACCAAATTTGACCGTTTGACCGAGTGACAGACAAACCGCGTACACCTTATATACACAAACCGAGTTCGTGAACATATAGACAAACCGAGTTCGTGATTATACAGACAAACCGAGTTCGTGATTATGCAGACAAACCGAGTACACTTTATATACACAAACTGAGTTCGTGAGCATATAGACAAACCGAGTTCGTAATTATACAGACAAACCGAGTTTGTGAGCATATAGACAAACCGCGTCTTTGACAAGTCAAAGCTGTCACTATCACCCATTTTGTCCCCATTATCCATTTTTGGCAAACAGCCAACCACCAATCACATTGGACACAAACCGCATCCAAGAACAATCCATTACTTGGCAGCAACCCACTACTAAGAACAACCATTACTGATTCAAGATACTAGTTTGTGAAAGCACAAAACTGCATAAGCAGATTCAACATAAGGGAGTGGATATAAAAAAATACGAGTTTGTGTTATGTGTAAAAATGAGTAGCAAGTGTAACAACACAGTGAACATCAAGCCCAACAACACAAGTGTACAAACCAAGAGTGTGATTTGTTGCTTGAACAACCAAAACCCAAAAACCAAGCTGCTGTTTTAGCCAACGCAAAAGAGAAGCACACAGCTGCTACATAAATCAAAATCACAGGTATGGACACAACAAGAATACATGAGTTTAATTCACTTGATGGCACTAATAAATGAACCACAAACCAAGAAAAAGAAACCATCTGCTGCTACATCAACCAAACGAATGGGCTTGACTCAACCAAAAACACTAAGGCCCAAGATTCAAATTATTTTTCGAACCACAGAAAAAATTAGCAAACGAGAACAAGAAAAAAAAATATAGACAACGAATCTAAGGACACACAATCAAACTGGACCTAACCATGGCTCTTGATACCAATTGTAGGAAATAACCTTTTGATTGTGTGTATGATTCGGGTGGTCTTGATTCATGGAAGATTCGATCCATGGAGTTAGATGGAAGAACTAGAGAGAGAGAGTTGGGAAAACTTGTGAATATTAGATTAAGTGTGTGTGAAAGTTACAAGAGATCCAACCCTTCCCTTGTGTGGGAAGGGGTATTTATACTTCTACATATTTGTGCCCCTAGTGGGCTGTGGAGTGAGCTGACAGTGGGGAAAGCCCCGACCCACTCCACAAATATATATACGACTAATCTAATAAAACTAATAATACTAATAATACTAAGCTTATATAAATAAGCCTACGAGCTATGTGATATGCTAAATAGATACTCGGGGTGACCGAGCCTTCATCTGAATATTTATATTCCTAACAATCTTGGAAGAGATTGAGGCTTGTTTATCTTGTGATTCAATTCCATCTGGAATGGATGATGGTGTGTTTGACCCGGAGGGAGACATTCTTCTAATTGAAAAGTTGCTTAATGATGATCCACCTTCTCTCCCTCCGAAGGAAATTAAAATGTCTAAAAGTGATTATCTTCTTGAGGAGTTCGCCGATGAACTCGCTCACATCGATCCAATCCCACCGGGGGATAAAGATGATGACTTTGATTTCGAATCAGATCTGAGAGAAATTGAATATCTTTTATATCGTGATCCATCACTCGATTCCTACCCTTATACCGAGTATAGTGATTCACAAAGTGATGATGATCTTTTCGACTTTGGATCTGATAAAAATGAATGGAAACAACTTTTATATGGAGAATATTCTGATGATAAAACCTTTGAAGATAAAAACCCAAAATTGAAAATTGTGATTGAGGAACCTACGATGGTTTCAAATAAATTATCTCCTCAATCACCCGAGGGTGATTCTCTTTTCTCTGTTGAGTCTTCCACCGAGTATCCTGTTTGTTTTTTTTTTGTGAAGACAAAGTGTTCAATCCAGGCATACTCGATGACGGTGAAATTCATTCCATAATGAAATTGACTCCCGATAAGAATTTAAAGTTACATACCTCATTCGAGGAACTTTTAATTCTGGAGAAAAGTGATTCCCCTCTGTTCTATCTTCATGGTGAACTCCTATTCTGCATGGAGTTCAATCTTGCTGAAACTTTACTCTCATTTCCTTACGGAAATGAGGACAAAGTTTTTGACCCCGGCATCTCAGTTTATCATTCTTTTGAGCCGGATGTATCTCATCTGAGTGGAACTTTCAAGAACTTCAATGTTTATCCAAACATTTCGAATGAAAGTCCGATGGAGATTTTCTTTTCCACATGCTCCCCCAAGAACCAATGAATTCGGGGTCGAGTCAAGCTAGTGACTCGGTTAACAAAAACATTAGCATTGCATGGGTAAACGCCCATGTTTCTGTCTTCTCTCTTATTTCTAACAACTAAGTGTGGGGGAATCCCACTGTGATTGGCTTTTGTGTTGTTTGCTCTGATTTTCAGGTTTCCCTTGGATTGTGATGATTGTCGCGCCTGTTTTCAATCCAGCCGCCCAATATCCTATCCTTTTGCTAACGATTATCTAGGGATATCTTTTTAATCCTGTTTGTGAAAATAGAGATTTCTTTCACACACTTGGCTATTAGTATTACCTTTTTACGTTCAAAGTGTCGGCATAATAGCCGGTACTTTGAATATTGAGGGCAATATTCAATTCTAAGTGTGGGGGGGGGGGGAATTCTCTCGAATTTTGTCACATATGTACCTTCTAGTGCCCTAGTACCCCCGTTTTGGCCAAAATTTTAAATTTTTTTCGTTTTTAGATAAGAAATTGCAATAAAAAAGAAGTGTTTAGTCTTGATTAGGTTAGAACAAAGGGAATCCCGACTCTGCCAGAGTGTTGATCTGGCTGCTTCCTTAAGGATTAGACTAAGGTTTTACGATTTGTGCAAATGTAAATGCTAAGCATAGAATAGTTGGTTTTCTTTAGAGCTTATATAAGTAATCTATGGCTTTTCTTCCCAGGAGATAACTAATCTGACTTAATTAGTGCTTATTGTTCAAACATTTGAACACACAAAATCATTTTTCTTTACGATTTTGAAAAATACTAGTTCAAAGCTTTATTTAAACTTCGGAACAAGCATATGTCATAATAATGTAAAAGTTAAGTAATAAATGTATGTGCTAAAAGCTACGGTTCAAGATCGGCCCTTGGATTCTTATTTCCGGAAGGCGTTTAGGTCTTGGCTACCCTCTTACACCGGCCCTTGGACCTCTAATTCAGGAATGTGTGAGGTCTTGGTCTAACACCCTTGGATCCTCATTTCAGGAATGTTTAGAGTCTTGGAATTCTCCGTTGTAACGGCCCTTGGATCCATTATTCCAGAAGGTGTAAGATCTTGGTTCCCGTGAAACTCCGTTAATTTATATTGCACAAGTATCAAAAAAAATGAAAAAATGAGAAAATGAAAAGAAAAGAAAATGGAATGATATTGCAAAATGTAATAAATTTTGAAGCTTGCTTGTTGTAAATTTTAAATCTATCTTGTAACTAGTATTAGTCAAAGTTTTATAAAAAAGTCGATTTTTGTTATCAAAATTTTAAAAATCAAGCACTGTCACCTAACTTTAATATATATGGGAGTGAAAAGTTAAGTTTCGACTTACATAGATTATTAGTATAAGTAGTGTTAGCATTTTACAAAAACATTTGCACATTGAATTTAAGCTTAGTTGGGAGTATAAAAAAGAGGATGACGATTACAATTCCCTGGAGACACCCTGTTTGTGTGAATCCTGTTCCGTGATACCATTTTTGGAAATCAAGCATGTTATATATTTTGTTCTAAGTTTAAATTTCGTGCATTGTATAAAAAATCAAAACGGGGTATGCTTGGTATTCTTTTGATCATTTCATTACTTTATATGATCGGATTGCTAGGGACTAGCAATAGCTTAGTGTGGGGGATTGATGAGTGTGTAAATACTCATCATTTTATACCCATAAAATGACCAAAAACACCCAATATATATTGCAGATATCCTTGGTTTGTGTTTTATGTGTTTCAGGTACTGAAGGATTGAAAACGGAACGAAAACGAATATTTTTGGATCGACTCGACAACAATTGTGCATTTGATCAAGTGAAGACAAAAGTCAAAGACAAAGTCAAAGTCAACCCCCAAAAATACCAAAATGACACAAATGGTCCTTGGATTTTTAGATTTTACAACTTTAGTCCCTATGATTAAAACTAAAATCCATTTCTATCCTAAATCTAATTCCAGCCAATCCCACTAAACCCAAAAATAAAATAACCCAACAACTAAACCCAGCCCACTCACCAAAACATAAACCCAAGCCCAATCCCATGACCCGACCTTTCCCTTAGCTAAAACCGTTTGACCCCAGGTCAAACCTTCTTCTTCAATACCGGTTTACCGCCAAACCAAAACCACCTCAACCCACCGCCCTTATCCCTGACACATCCACCCCCCCCCCCCTCCTAGCTTCTTCTATACACTTCCTAACAAACCAAGATTCATTAAATGCTTCTTCATCATCACAAGATAAACAGTCAAGTGGTTTTTCCCACTTTGACTGTTTTGGCGCCAAAATTGAGATGGACGGCTGAGATGATTACAAACCAATCCAAGGGTCAAGGAATGATCAGAAGAAGATAAGAGGCATATCCCACTTAGTGTAGTATAAATAGAACCATCTTGTAGCCTATAATACCAGGTAGTTAATTTTCTTTAATCGTATTGTAATTTACCTTGTTCAAGTTTTATCAATTTAGTTTTCAGTTATCATTCCAAGTTATTTTAAGGTTGTTTAATGTTTATCATTGTACTAATTTCCAAAAGTTAAAGAAATTTCCAAGTTTTCAAGTTTCTATTGCAACTGTTAAATCGAAGTAAGTTAATCAATGTTTGTATAAGCTTGTTTTCTGTTTGAATAAATTCATGTGAGCTTAATATAGCTTATTGTGAGTTTAAAATAAGATAACTCAGTTACATTCAAGAAATCTCAAAAATGTCAATGAAAGTCAAAGAAGCTCACAATAAGCAGTTCAGATGGAATAAGCTGTTCTGGAAAGCTGAAGTTGGTTTCTAGCTTGTTATTGACAAGCTGAGTTTGTTCCTGATCAATTTCCTTTGTTTCATAGCCAAGTCAGTTGTAAGCTATTTTCAAATTTTTGCATTATTTTCTAATTTACTGTTCCTTAGCTTAAATTTTAGCTTATTTTAGTAATTATCTGCTTATTGGTAGTTTAGAAGTGTTTCTTGTCTGTATTATCAGTTTAATATAGCCCTTTTCTTTATTTTGCTTAAAAAACTCTAAAAGCCAAATATAGGTTAAACCTAGTGACTGCTTATTAATTGCTTATTTCTAGTTTAAAATCACTCATTAGTGTTTAATTAAGTTAGTGAGACTTATTTCAATCAAAGTTTAGCTTATTTAGGCCTGCTTCATTTAAAAAACCAAAACAGACCCTCTAGTAAGGGGTGTTTGGGTTAAGCTTATTTCTAGGGCATATTAGCTAATCACTGTTCATTGACCATTGTAGAAACTTTGATCTTGCTCAAAATAGATTAGATAAGTTGTTTTTAAGTTCTATTGAGCCAATTTGATATATTTCATAGTGCTAGACCCACTGTTCCAATCCTAGGCTTAGAAATTATCAAATTAGCTGTTTAGAGCAATAAGCTCATTTTGACCTCTCTTGTGGCATTTCTGATATCCTTTAAGTCCAATTAGTAGATATACAAGTGATGGTTTAGTCTCAGTTAGAATCTTGGCAATTAGACACTATGTTGCATGCTTACTGATCTCAGTCAATTAGCAGACTGCATCAGTTTCTTTTGGCCAATTCAAGCCCTTATTTGATTTCATTAGTGCTTAATTCCTTGTTTTCTCAGTATTTTACTAGGTGTTCTTGGCTTATTCCATAATTCCAGTCCTTAGTTTAGCTTATTTGAGCTTTAAATTAAGCTCAAAAGTGCTCAACTCACTCAAACTTACACTGAGTAATCAGTGCTCATTTGAGTGAACTGGGCCAACTTCTCAGCTTATTCACAAGCCCTAAATAAGCTCACCTTGGTCTGATTTTTGGTTTGTGAGATCCTTACTAGGTCAGCTTTTAGTATCATCAGTCTTTGTGGTGTTTAGTTGTAATATAAGTGCTTATAATTAAGCTTGAAATTGCCTAGGATTGACTGATATGCCCTGTGCATAGCAGTCCTCATTTGCTTATTTTGTGCTTGTTGGTGCTTATTTGCTTTTACTTGTGTTTTTTTTAGTTTTCAATTTAGCTTATTATTGGTTACTTAGCTTATTTCCAGTTTGCTTTAGCTTATTTGAAAGCTTATCAGTCCTTCCCTTGAAAAGCTTGGGCTTATTCTATTTTTATCCAACTGATCAGCAATCATAAGCTTATTTCTGGGCTTAATTGAAGTTTTCAAAAATAGTTGCAGTTGTGAAAGTTGCTTATTATCTTGTGCTTATTGAGTTTCAATAATAAAAATCAAAAAAATAAAATAAAAAGCAAAAAGAGAGCCAAGGGATTCGAACCCTGGTCTCTTGACTCACACACAAGCACACTCACCAACTGCCCTTGGGTCTTTTTCAGTTAGACTCTACACCCATTAATACTTAACCCCACTTTTCAGTTTTAGCTTATCCGAATTATTTAGCTTATTATCAGCTTATTAGAATAAGTTGGTACCTTCATTTTATTTTTCCTAGGACTGTTAAGACTTAAAGTAATTTTAGAAAAAGTTTCATAATTTTTGGAATAGTTTTAATATTTTTTATGTATTTTTCTTTTTAAAATAGTTTTTAATTCGTATTAAATAAAATAATAATCAGAAAAATATAAATCTTTTTTCTAAAATTTTCTTTTGTCATTTATAACTTAGGAAAAATAAATTACACTTGTAGGATTAATTTTTATAAATTTTGGTTTTTAATCCCGTTTTTAGAATTCCCGTATCACGTTTTTAGTTTAATTTTATTTAATCTTAATTTTCTTTTGAGAATTTGTTTCTTATTTCTTAAATTAGAATTAAAAAATACAAAATTCCATATTACAATCATCAGTCACTCTAATTCCAAACCTTACACGATTGTCCATTCCAACCTCGCTGGGACACGACCCGGGAAACACTTGCCCGGTATCACACACACATCGTATTCACGGGTTTTGTAAGTTAACCTTTTTCCTAAAGGGTTGATTTGTCATTTCCCGCGTATCACGTGTATCCGTCTGATATTATTTATATATACACGTACTTTAGCACGAATCAGAAATCTTAAAGTTGAGGCATCAACAACAGGTGAATATGTTTCCTCATAATCAACTTCGGGTATTTGAGAAAACCCTTGTACCACAAGTCTTGCTTTATATCTGACAATTTCATTTTTCTCATTCCTTTTTATCACAAATACCCACTTATAGCCAACCGGCTTAACATTTTGTGGGGTTAAAACCATGGGGCCAAACACTTGACGTTTTTCAAGTGAATCTAGCTCTGCTTGAATAGCTTCTTTCCATTTTTCCCAATCTTTACTTTGTCGACATTCTTTCATAGATTTGGGAACATAGTTTTCATCATTTATCACATCACTTGCTATAGCATATACAAAAATTTCATCAATACGTGTTTTATTTCTTTCCCATGTTGTACCATTTTGTACATAATTAATTGAGATCTCATCATTAGGTACTTGTGTCTCTTCCAGAGAATCATCCACATCAATTGTGGAATTGCCATTTTCTTTTAGGATGTTATCCACCTCTTTTGGCATAATATCAACATTTTTTGCCAATCTCATTGTTTTGTTCTTTTCTTTTTTGTGGATGTGTATCCTTTGACCCAATTGGTCGTCCACGTTTTCTACGTATAATAGACTCATCCGATATTTTCGGAATATCAATTCGTGCGGGAGCATTTACAGCCGGTATATGTGATTTAGTAACTCATTTTGCATCAGTGAATGCATCCGGTAGCTCATTGGCTATTCTTTGTAATTGAATAATCTTTTGAACTTCAAGTTCACTTTGACCACTTTGAGGGTCAAGATATGATATGGATGATGCATTCCATGTTAAACCTTCTTTTTCAGGCTTTTCTTTTTCTTTTTCTCCCCTTAACATCGGGAATATTGTCTCATCAAAATGACAATCAGCAAAACGTGCTGTAAATACATCTCCAGTTAATGGTTCCATATATTTGATAATTGATGGAGATTGAAAACCAAGATATATTCCCAAACTTCTTTGTGGTCCCATCTTTGTACGTTGTGGAGGAGCAATTGGGACATAAACAGCACAACCAAAGATTTTTAGATGAGACAAACTTGGTTCTCTGCCAGAGACCAATTGTAGTGGAGAATACTTGTGATATGCACTTGGTCTTAATCTAACCAATGCCGCAGCATGTAAAATAGCATGTCCCAATGCCGATGATGGGAGATTAGATTTCATAAGCAATGGTCTTGCTATTAGCTGCAATCTTTTAATGAACGATTCAGCTAGACCATTTTGTGTATGCACATGTGCAACCGGATGCTCCACATTAATTCCAATTGACATACAATAATCATTAAAAGATTGGGATGTAAATTCTGCGGCATTATCAAGCCTTATGTTCCTGATATGATAATCAGGAAAATTTGCCCTCAATTGAATTATTTGTGCCAATAATTTAGCAAATGCAACATTTCTTGTTGATAATAAACAAACATGTGACCATCGAGTTGATGCATCAATTAATACCATAAAATATCGAAATGGTCCACATGGAGGAGTAATTGGCCCACAAATATCTCCTTGAATACGTTCCAAAAATTATGGAGATTCATTTTCAACTTTGCATGTAGAGGGCCTGATTATCAATTTTCCAAGAGAGCAAGATTTACATGATAAATCCTTTGCTTGCATGATCTTGATACCTTAAAGTGGATGTCCATTAGAATTTTGAATAATTCTTGACATCATTGTATTGCCAGGATGCCCCAATCTATCATGCCATAAGACAAATAATTTTGGATCTGCTAGCGTTTTGCTAGAGGCCATATTAATTTCTGGCGTCAATTTGTAGTTCTTGCATAATAAACCTCGGTTTATTAGCCAATATTGAATTTAAATTTTATTGTAAATAACCATAGTTATTTACTTACATGGGCTACAATTATTTATGCTTTGAATATATTCAAAGAGTAGCCAAAAAAATAGAACTACATGCTCTTTCGAGAACATAACTATTGTTATGTTATCATTGATTCAATCCAAAAAAGGAAACCTTAAGTATTCTTATGTTATCATAGTTATTTACTTACATGGGCTACAATTATTTATGCTTTGAATATATTCAAAGAGTAGCCAAAAAAATAGAACTACATGCTCTTTCGAGAACATAACTATTGTTATGTTATCATTGATTCAATCCAAAAAAGGAAACCTTAAGTTTCTTATGTATAACCGAAGTTATGATTCACTTTAGTGAATATCGAAAGAACGATTTGTTCTTTTTATACATAACTTAATGAACAAACATATATAAAACATCTAATCACTAAAAATAATGAACAAAATTAGTTTGCAATCATATATAATATTGATGCTCTTACAGTTGGCTAAATAACCAATGATAACATATTTTATTTTAACATCCTAAATTCCTAATGATCAAGTAAGCAACTAAATGTTTCCTCACGTAATACTATAAAAAAATAGTAATCGTATATAGCTAAGTAAAGAAAAAACACAATAAACAATTATATGAACAACTCATATGCATGTTCCCGTGATCATCAGTTGGTTGACATTAAACATAGCATGAATCTAAAAAAACCCATACAACTAATAGTCCAATAGTATTACGAACACAATCGTTCATGTAATTCATGAATTAGTAACAGGTTACTTTAGTTACTTTGATTCTAATAAAATAATAATATTCATGCCAAAGTATATAAGCATGGCACATAACTCTAGATGATAACATAGACTAACATAAACAAATATTCGGTTGAAAATTTACCTTGAAGAGAATCAAAACCAAAAAAACTTCACTTGTCTGTATCTGATCTCAAAGGACTGTCGGCTGAAAGTTTATTGCTAGGGTTTAGAGGCTTTCGTGCTGATAACGTATTATAATGTGAAGAGAAGAGTTAGGAGAGAATGATGTATATTACTGAATGATGATACAATCATCATTCAGTAATATACCTGAATGATGATACAATCATCATTCAGTAATATACATCATTCTCTTCTAACTCTTCTCTTCACATTATAATAATTTTGGGTAAATGGAAAATAATACGATGGTTTAGACAAACACCCAGTTTTCTT
This sequence comes from Artemisia tridentata subsp. tridentata, assembly GCA_021014915.2. Lineage (NCBI taxonomy): Eukaryota > Viridiplantae > Streptophyta > Magnoliopsida > Asterales > Asteraceae > Artemisia > Artemisia tridentata. Next base: position 147,977,931 of record CP139503.1, on the reverse strand, counting down.
TTTTTTTTGTCATCACTTCCCTTCTTTATTTTTAGAACTTAAGAACATAACCAAATTTGCAATAATATTTCACTTCCTTTCCCCACCACTTGCTATCCTCCCCTTCACTTTCACTTTCACTCCACAATAATATTAGTTTTAACAAGTAATTCCGTGAACTTTAATTATTCAATTGACCAACTAATTTTGATTATACGCATGGATACTTCAACAAAAATGCCGGGTAGCACTTTGTAGGATTTGCCATATTTGAAACATCTTTCAATGATATAGTGGTAACTTGTGTCCATACATTGTCATGTAATCTTGTGTTAAAGTTCATCATGATCGAACAATCAAAACAATGTTTAAAATTTATTAATAAACCTACATTACATTGCACAAGTTATGTTATGTTGAAGACAGATGAGAAGCTCATAAGAAAGTTAGTAGTAAAATTTATGCAAGCTAAAATATTAGGGCCCGTTTAGTTTATAAGTGGGTTTAGATTAGAATTTGGATTTGGGTTAAAATTTGATTTTGTATAGGTTTAGGAGAAAGAAATTTTGTATATTTATATAGATTTTATAATAAAATTTAAATGAAAATTACTATTTAAAAATTTAATTATTGACGTATATTAGAAAAGAGATAAAAGGCCGTACATCTTTAGAGAAAATCTTATTTATATAAAAGTAGGACATGAAAATATATTATTTAATTGAAAACATATACTCCCTCCGTCTCATATTAAGTGTCCATAATGGAATCTTGGGATGTCCCAAATTAAGTGTCCAGGGAATATTTTCAACCAATGAGAAGAGACTTTAGTGGGTAATAGTGATATTTGATTGGTGGAGAGTGTAGTTGGCCCCACTTTCCTAAAACTTTGTGCATTTGGAAAGTGGACACTTAATATGGGACGGAGGGAGTAATATTTGTCGTTGAGAAGAATTAATGGAGTGAGATTGTGAGAGGTTTTATCTATACTTACCAAAATATTGTGAAATCAATTTTTGGGTCAAATCATTTAATTTCTTCCCTAATCCTTCAACCAAACTGCATGTTTTCTCTATCATACGAATCCTACAGTGTGACACCTATCAAACAAACGCCTCCTTACTTTTTTGGATTTGGCCTAAAACCCCCAACCATAAACCTTCAAACCAAACGAGCCCTTAGTATTGATTAGTTAAATACTTCACACGATGGTGACAGAGCAGTTGAGCACTTGAACACGTAGTCAAGAAATACAACACTCCAAAAGAGTTCCCCAGGCAAATTTCTAAACTCCACATTTTTAACGGTATACATATGAATACTTGATTTTGACATAATAACACAATTACCTAAACAATCATATGCAGATGTCTGCAGCAAAAGATAAAGCAAAGAAGCAAAGTAATTCGGTATTCGGGTTTGCCATCAATAGGCTCATGGAAATCTTTACAAATACACATTATTCCAGCAGAACCCAAATTCATGTGTCAGCTTACTTTCGTATATGTATTGTATTCATCAATCATATGTGTGACTCAAACTATACATATCGTGTTCCATACAAAGATTAAATATGAACTACCAATGAAGCCTTAAGCTAGCAGCCTGCATGAGTGGATGAGCAAAGTAAGCTCCTAGAGTCAATCCAGTAATAACTAAATATGGTAACCTAATGAACTCCTTGTAGTAATCTTTTGGTAACTTCTGACGCCCATCAAGGATAGCGGCAAAGGGAAGAACACTTGTTCGACTCTTGACAATGTCAAAAGCTTCACCGTATCTAATTCTCAATCTCCTATCACCATTCCAAGCACCAAACAAATGATGCCCGATTAGCCCAACAGATGCTGCTACAGCTACTGAGTTGCCAATCCATATTGTGTGAGCGAGACACCACATCACCTGTCCTACCAGCTGAAAAGAGCCCAAAAAGGCAAGTCAGGGAAGGACAGAGTTACCAGTTGGGTGGGTAGGAACCATTTTACAGTTCGAGTTGGGGCCGATTAATATGTCATGATTGCAAAAATTATTCTTGGAATAAAAAACTTAGGAGGTTATATGCTTTAAAAATATAAATTGCGCGACTTCTAACTCATTTTCGTTATCTACTTTTTAATTTTATCCGGTTGACCCCTGAAAGAAAATACCAATTTATAATTGAAGGTGTTGTAAATTGCCACCTCATGAAAAGATTTCAAAGAGATAAATACCTGTGGATGCCTGGTAATTCTCATGATCCCACTTTCCCAAAGATGCATTTTTGGCTTGTCGACAGCAGCTACCTCTAATAGATTAAAGGTTGATGGATAGAGAAAGAAGAAGGATATGAAATTAGTGATCCACAATAGATGATGTAACAACGGTTCACTTTGTAGCTGCCATAACTGAACACCATCGTATCTATGGTTGATGAAATACACCTGAATCACAAGTTGTTAATGTCACTTAACATATTAAAACAGACAGCTCAAAAGCATTAGCAATAAACAACGCTAGACAGACATAGTTAGCAGTGTTTACGTAAAATGGTAGAATGTCGCATCAAAGCACACGTAAAGTGGATTAACGGCATGTTTGATATGATCCTCGATGAGTTAACCATTGGGTAAAGTTTAGATTAAAATTGATTTGTTGGGCCATTAGTAATCATCATAAAGCACAAGTAATATACTCCTCGTGTCCTTATAAAGGGACATTCTAGATAATTAACGACTCTGTAAATCTGTATTAATCAAACACCCTTCTTAAACTATATGCACAATAAGAATTTAATTCAGTTTGCGTAGGATGTAGTACTATTTACATGGGATTAAAAGAATAGTTTAACTATGCATGGATCACAGAATTTGCCTAATCAACATGGTTATGCACAGGGGCGGGGGTACGAAGTCAGATCCAACTATTAATAGGTGCTGAATGCTGATATTTGAACTTTTTCCGTGACTTTTTGCACTCCATGACACGTAAATAAAATCTAGATGGGGTGAAATTATCAAGAAAACTTGTGCCTACAGCAATGCCCTTATACATAAAGCAAAACCTATGTGTATTAATGAGAACTTACAATTGTACTAACGGCGAGAGGAAGAGATGTTCCAGCAAATAACACGCGGAAAGCACGCTCTCCAATAAGTTTTTCGCCTGGGTCTCTAAGACTAGCCAAACCACTATGTACAATGGCAAAAATAAGTGTAAGGAGGAACATTACAACCTGCATAAGGATGTCAAATTAAGTCTCACTACGCAAATAAGAATCAACAGAAAACAAATAAATAACATTTAACGGAAAAAACATCAGAACTATTATTCTTCCGGAGATAACTTAACTCTCTAGCACAGTAACATGTACAATTGAACTTTAAACTAAAATCACATCGTGTTTTATAGCTCAGAACCTTCATAGATTCTTGATGTGGTCCATAAGGGAACTATACAAAATCCGGCCCCAAAGATTCTACAAAGTCTCAAACTTACTCACTCGGCTACTCAGATAGAATAGTATTACACACAAGTCAAAACGCACTTAATTTCTCCATTAGATGCGCCATGATCACAAGTTAATCTCAGGCGCTAAAATATCTATAACATCATATTTAAACACTTTCCACCGCATCTCAAGTTTGACTCAAATAAGTATCATCATTTAATTCCAAATTCAATAAACCAAATCATTTAATATCACATAACAAATTCATACCAAAACCAGGGCAAAAAAAAAACGGATACTAAAAACTAACCTCAGGGCTATCAGAAACAGTCTCAACAGAGTCAATAAAAACTTTACCAAAACCAGTGGTATTATCAAGCCAAACAACATCAAGTATAAACAACACCACTCCCAAAACCCCACCAAAATAAACCCATGAGCTAATCTTCTGTTTTGCCAACTCGAATTTCGCCGAATCCTCGCCCACCAAAACATCCTCAGCAACACCAGTATCCGAGTCCCGGAGTACACATACTTTGTGTACTTTGCGGCTTTTTATCAAACAGTTGGTGTGCATAAAATTGGTGGATTTTAAAAAAGCTTGTTTGGGAAAAAATTTAATGGGTGTGAGATGGGGTGTTTGGATATTGGGTTTGGGGGTTTTGTTGGGTGTTTGGGAAATGTAGGTGAAGGAGTTGGTGAGGAGGATTGAAGTTGTCATTTTTGTGTGTGTGTTTACAGTGTTGGTGTGTGTTTGGTTTTGTAAACAAGAAAAAAGGGTATCTGGGATTGAGTTGTGCTGTTTGTTTGGTTTTTGGAAGGTGGAGGGTGACATGAAGCTGATGAGGATTACTAGTAACAAATTTGTTCGTATGTTTTGTTCAATTTTTAATTTAAAATTTGTTTTATTAGCATTGTTCGATTGGTTGGGGCTCAATTAAAAAGTCTTACAAATTTAAAAGGGATAATGATATGCAAATGTATCTAAGGGCCTGTTTGGTTCACAGAATCTGATGGAATTTGATGGAATTGGAATTGAATTCCATTCTTTAGTGCGTTTGGTTGCTCAAAGAAGAGAGAATCTCATTCCATAGGAATGTAAACATTCCATCATTTGATGGAATCTCCATTCCTTGGGTATGGAGGAAGGAATTTCATTCCTTCCATCACTTGAATTTTCAAAAAATCAAAAACATTCCGTCAAATTCCATTCCTTCAAATTCCAATTCCTTTGAAAGATTCCATTCCTTCAAAAAACATTCCGTGAACCAAACGCGCCCTTAGAGAATCTAACTTGACACCATATACTAAGTTGTACAATGAACTATTAATCTCGCAAAAGAATACAGGAACTTACTAATCTTGACTATCTTGTGTATTAACGGGTGATTAAGGCGTTTACCGTTTGTACTTAACACGCTGGCAGCCACGTTGAATATCCACGCTGGCATAATTTTTGTCGGCTTATAAAAATTTCACCAACATCTTCACACTGTATCACCATCATCTCCACACACAATCAGGGCGGAGCCAGGATATTTTCCGAGAGGGGGCAAAAAAAAAATTCGGCAAGCCGTAAAAGGAACAAAATTCACAGCAAAAGATATATATATTATATACGTAAGTACGTAATGATAAAAGCGCACTAGAGATACAAAAACTAATGCCCACAGTATCAATCATTACGTTGACCATCAACAACAAAAAAAGAAGACAAATTTACGACTTATTTGGTAGTTGATAACGACGGTTTGCCATAGCTTGGAATCTTTGCATGATTAAGTCATTGGAAACACTTTCGAATACCTCCTTTTCAATGTATGTAACCAAACAATCATTCATCCATTCATCTCCGATTTTGTTGCGAAGCCGAGTCTTTACAATCTTCATTGCCGAAAATGACCTTTCGACTGAAGCTGTTGAAACGGGTAATACCAAAACCAATTTGATTAGTCGATAAACCAAAGGATATATAATGTGTTTCTTTTGCTTGACTAGCTTTGATGCAAGGTGTGCAATTCCTTTTAATTGAGCGAACTTAGGATTAGATTTCATGTCAAATAAGTATGTCTCAAGCTCATCATCCAAGTACACGCGATCTATGTCTGAAAATTCTGAAGGATAGAGCTCGGCTAAACGAATCAATTTATCCTTGTTGAAAGCCGAAAAGGAATCGTTTGGTCTCAAGCAACCCATACAAACTAGCAACTCTGTTTTGACCTCATTAAACCTGTTATTAAGTTCCCGAAGAATCCAATCCATCACCGCTTTGAATATCTCAATCTAATAATGGTGAAGGAGTGTCACTTTATGAGCCAAACGACGAGGTCTACCTGAAAACTACTTTCTGTTAATTATTTATATGTTAAAAATATACTTGAATTAAGTGCTATGTTATAGTTGTGAGTTGTGACAATTAACAAACCTGGAAGTTCGTATGCATCATCCATCTTTGGAATAGCAATGGTATACTTGCGACAAAATGTAGATACTTCTTTAAACAATGATTCCCATCCATCACTTCTCATCGTTTGCAGCCTGCTTTTTGTTATTCGAATTAACTCCGTTGCATTTACAATTTCCAAATCCTTTTTCTGCAATGCTAATGCCAAGGTATTTGTAATACGAAGGATATTCTTCATCATTATTGAAGTAAAAGCAAAATCAAAAGATGATAACCAAGCTAATAGTCCTTTTGCTTCTCCCTTTTGATCACTGCTTGCACCATCCCTCATAACATGCCCAAGTACGAAAACAATAGAAGGGAACAAAATACCAATGTTTATTAGTGCTTTACAATGGGAGCTCCAACGTGTATCGTTTGCCCTTTGAAGGGTATACTCCTGGTGTAAGCCTCTACCGTTTTCAATTTCACCAAGAGACATTGCTTCCATAATTTTCTGAGCTTGTTTCTCTCGAAGCATATCCTTACGCTTACAAGAGCCTCCAACCACATTCACCAACCTAACAATCTGAGTAAAAAGCCAAGCGACATCTGGATCATTCTTAGCTATTGCAACAAGTACTAATTGAAGTTGGTGTGCGAAGCAGTGGACATAATAAGCACAATTATTATCTTTCAAAATTAAGCTCTTTAGACCATTAAACTCGCCTCTCATATTGCTAGCTCCATCATAGCCTTGGCCACGAATCCGGGACATACTTAACTTATGTTTTGAAAGTAATGACTCAATTCCTTCTTTTAAAGACGAAGAGCAAGTATCAGTAACATGTATAATCCCAAGAAATCGTTCAACAATCTTACCTAAAATGCATAAGTCAAAAAATATCAGTAAGAATTTGTAACATTAAAAATCATAAGAAAATGCATAAGTCAAAAAATATCAGTAAGAAGTTGTGCAATAACCATAAACCATACCTCTCTGATTGACATATCTAATAACAATAGCCATTTGTTCTTTTGTAGAAACATCTCGGCATTCGTCAACTAGAATGGAAAAACATTCATCCCCAATATCCTCAACAATAGCCTTAGTAGTTTCGCTAGCACAAGCCGATGCTATATCTACCTGAATATCATGTGAGGTTAACTTGTTATTTTTTGGTGCGTTTAGCAAGATACTCTTTTTTGGTTCTTCACTGTGTTCAATCAAAAACTTATGCAACTCTTTAAAGTTTCCCATATTAATGGAGTCATCCGACTCGTCATGAGCCCGAAATGATATACCTTGATGTAAACACCACCGAACACAATCAATGGAAGCAAGCAACCGCATTTCATATTCTATTTTCATTTGAGGAGTCTGCTTAACAAAAGCATGCTCAATGTGTTGATTTTGATTCATCAAATCTTCACATTTCCGTCGACATTGATTATGAGAACTATTTACACCTCCGATATGAATACGAAATTTCTCAGATTTTTTCCAATTTCTAAAACCTCCCTTAATGAAACTCGTATCATCACTTTGAGCAACATTGTCGGCACATAAATAACAATATAATCAATACGCTGCATCTCCTTTCACACTATATTCTAACCACGGCTCGTATAGCTTGAACCATTTAACATTGAACTTTCTTTTTTTCCTGCTAATAGTCGTTTGGGGAAACTTATGATCACTAGGTTGATAAGGACCTCTCAACAAGTATGCCCTTCGAACTTTTTCACGGTCATTAGGATTATAGTCAGATAATCGTTTTCGATCCATGGGATCAACGGGAAGATCAGCTAGATTAATTTCTTCGCGACTCCTTTTTGAACTTTCCCCATCACTTGGTGTTTCCACCAATGTTGGTCTTGGTTTTCTTATTACAAATCTGTCCATGAGTCCTTACTCCTTAATCCTATTTTTAAAAAAACAAGCTTAGTTTGGCAAAACATACAAATTCATTACTTTGCAACTACTAACAGGCATTTTAGTAAGCAAAAAAAGATAAACCTTCAAAAATTCTTGGATAAGTGGATAACTAATAAGCATTTTTATTGAAACAACTAAGAGGCACTTTACAAATCTGAAAATTAGAAGCTCTAAAATGTTAACAATAACTAGATAAACCCCCAAAATTTATTGGATACCCTTTAATTACTCTAATTTAGTCACATTAAAATTGATTAATTCCATCTCTATAAATTGATTAAGGAATAAGAGACAACAAAAGAGGCATAGATCAAGATAAATACTTACAAGTTGAAGATTTCCCATAATTTCTACACATTTATTCGAATGGATTGAAGAGTAAATGAGTAATGGAGCCATTTTTTTCTATGTTAATCTACTGCAGTACTGCTACTCTAGTACTCTTCTTCACGTGTGTTTGTACTTAGTTTGGGACTTTGGGATATCATCTTTGACTTTCAAACTAAATACACTTGGCTGATATTTTTTTTGGGGGGGCAAATTACCAAATTACCCCTAAAATCAGAAATTTTACCACATAATTTTTTTTTTGAGGAGGGTCACGTGACCCCTGGGACCCCCCCGTACCTCCGCCTCTGCACACAATTAATTAAACAAAAATCACCATAACCACTTCACCATTGTATCACCATCATCTTCACACACACACATCCGTCGTCGGTAAACCAACACCTTCAAATACCGGCCTTAAACTTTTCCGGCCACCACGATTGAACAACTCTAAAAACCTATAAATAGAATTCATAAACCCACGATTCGAATCTTGTTGATACTGTGAACATACCACCACCACCTTTTTGAATCTTGTTGATGTTTTCTCGGCTTCAAGATCTTTATTACAAGGTAGGTTTTGATATTCGGTTTCTTTTTTTTGCTTTTTTTTTTTCTTAGTGTAATCATTTAAATTCAGTTGTGGAAGATAAGCTAGTTCTGTTATAGCTTTTCTGTGATTATTTTAGTGTTATATTGTGTTTTTAGTGCTTGTTATCAGTTTACATCTCCATTAGGATAATATAGGACTAGCTTATTAAGTGCTTATTTCTAGTGTAGAAATGTTAATTAGTACTTAAATTACTTAGTTAATCTATTGTGGTTCAGAATCATAGCTTAAATAGGTTTCTTTTAGCATAAATCTCAAAACAGCCTAGATAAAGGGGTGTTTGGAATAAGCTTAAAAATGGGTATAATTGTATGCTACTGCTCATCTACACTCTTGTTATCTTTAAGCAATAAATCAGATCCACATTGTTGTCTGATGAGAGAATGAGGTTCTCAAGAAGAAGAGTGATTAAATACATAACTTTCTGCAAAACATTGAGGTCAATAATGAGATATTTAGAATGTATAATGGGGTTTGAATGAGATGTATTGTTGTGCTAACAAAACACACAACACTAGGAGGGTAAAACCAGAAATAAAACCTACTGCAAATATGATTTACCTCTGGCTTTGCATTGTTTAACTCCTCATAGCTCCTTTCAATGGCTATCCTTACAGTTGAATCTAGGGCAATGTCCAAAAAGAGCAGATCCTTGAGTCGATCATTTGGTTTGGATAGTAATGGCCTAAGTTCCTCACGTGCCTCTAGCAGACCCTGGAAGAAAAAGAGATCATTATGTTTTTATTATGTCAAGAGAAATGGATACATAATGGTTCTTATGTGCAAGAAGTTAGGCACTTAAGCTTGAAAGGATCTTTCGATTACCTCAAGAAGGGTTTCCACATTTATATCTTCAACATGCTCTAAAACAAATTGTAGCAATTCCTGTTTGAAATAGATATAGGGGAGTTCATAAAATTCCCCCTTAAATAATTAACATTACTAAAGATGAATGTAAAGACTTTTTAATCTTTGTTTCTCATGTTGTGATGCTTGTACAGGGATCGACTTGATCCTTAACACGGAGATAGTCACAGTAAGATTGTAATCTGTAAATAACACGAAACTCTCTGTCTCCTCTTCTTCATGTGTTTAACATGTATAACTGAACTTTCAGGTTCTCAAACTGACAGACTTTAAAATGGATTGAATTGATTAAGTTCCTGGTTAGTTATGGTCATTTTAGTGACAACTGTGCATCAGAATGCCAAAGTCTATGTAGACCTGTTCAAGCAATTTTCTAGAACCATTTGAAGTGCTTATTTGAAGATCTCAGTGCCTGGTTTTTTGGTTTAAATGATCTGTGGTGTATGTTCTTAATTGATTTGAAGTTTGATGGGTATGCTTATTGCTTTTGTGGCTTATTGCTAAGCTCAAAAGTGGTCTCCCAAGACTGATTTGCCCTGCACCATCCGCCCTTGTTGCTTGTTTTGATTTCAGTGCTTATATGCTTATGTTTGTTTTGATTTCAGCTCTTAAATAACACATTGCTATTCTCTATAACTTTTTAATATATACTGTATGAACCATTAGAGATAAATATAGCCGAGATCAACAACCCATTTAGGCATTTAGTAGTAAATGGGTTTAATTTGCCACCACTGATCTGAGTGCATAAACACTTAACTGCTAATTTGTGTCATGTTAAAACAGTGCCTCATCTATTCACTGCTGATATTGCTGCTTTCTACGAGGCCTATTATCAGAAAAAGGGAGTGACTATCATCAAGGGCACGGTTGCTTCTGGGTTTACCCAGAATGATGATGGGGAGGTTTGTACTCATGCAGCGGATCCGTTTGAAAAGGACAAAGGTGGACAAAGGACAGAAGGGTGCTAGAAGCAGATATTGTGGTAGTTGGTGTTGGTGCTAGGCCCCTTACAAACCTATTCAAAGGACAGGTTGAAGATGACAAAGGTGGAATTAAGGTTTGTGTTCATCTAAATCATCTTTTTAATTGAATATGTCATTCCCAGGTACAAATTGGGGTTTTTTGTGAATTGGGTTTTTGTTGGGATTGATTCTTGTGGGATATTACAGTGTTGATTGTATGAAATTGAATTTGAATATGAATTTGGGATTAATAAAGTGATGATCATTATTATTAGGGTAAAAAATTGAGCCCTAATTTTGGATTTGGGGATTTTTATTTTTATTGATGGATCAAATAACGGTTTGCATTGGAAACGGGTCAAATTAGATGGGAAACGGGTCAAATAACGGTCAAACGGGTCAAATAACGGAGTATTGTAATAATATAACGGAGTCAACGCCACATGGCTTGCCAACTCAGCTAAAATTCTTGCCACGTAGATCGAGTACACAAGATAGTCAAGATTAGTAAGTTCCTGTATTCTTTTGTAACACCCCCGTTTTTGAAATACGCAGCAGAATATAAGTTTGGGGTGTTACTTCATGGTTTACAGTCATGAAAAGAGAAAAAGACTCAAAAAGAGACGTTTTAAATAAAATTGTTATCATTCATTTATTCAAATCAGAGTACATAATATAGGTCCCAGAGGGAGGTTCGGAAAATATATTATAAAAGGTACATTATTCATTGAATGATAACAAAGTGGACACTCTTAAATAGAAAGTCCACAGCCACTCCGTGCCGATAGCCATACTCCTAGTTACCTGAGATAAACATGCTTAAAAAGTCAACACAAAGGTTGAGTGAATCTATAGTGTTTAAAGTAACAATCAGTTTTGAACACAAGATAAATAGTAAAGAAATCATTTCAATCATAATTCAGAATATTGCACTAAACCTCATGACACGCAATGCGTTGACAGTTTCCAGTCTCACTAACATAATTAAATGGTAGTGGTTTGCCCCCGAGTTTAAGAAATCAAATATAATGCATCTGCCTAACCGGCTACCACGAAGATATCCATCCGATTAGTACAAATGGGTCGTCAGGCCAATAGATCTATTCACTATATTCGCGCTCACCCTGCGGGTGACTAATGGTGCATGATATGAGGGTCTTTCAATAAATACAATCACAATAATAAGGGACAGTTAGCCTAGTGCAATAACAATCAGGAAAATACTTGTGTTCGGTTTGATAGCATGTATCTCCCCACATATTTGGAAAAACGTATAAATAAGAAAAGTGGGACTATAAACTCACCTGAAAGTCTGGATGCAAAAACAAAGTTTAAATAAAGTTGATAAACGTCTCCGGCTTGCAACCTGGGTTGGTTATGTCAAGTTTTCAGTAACTGTTTCTGAACATATAAGTTTTATTATTCGTTTCGTTCGTTCGTTATCGTATTTTAATTCTTATTAATAATAATAATAATAATAATAATAATAATAATAATAATAATAATAATAATAATAATAATAATAATAATAATAATAATAATAAATTTAATATTAATTATAGTTTGAACATTTTCACTTCTTCCCCTAAAGTTCTACATATTGTCAACTTTTACCCATGAACTTTCGTAAAATGACAAGTTTTACCCCTTAACTTTTACAAAATTACAATTTTACCCCTCAACTTTGGTTAAATGACAACATTTACCCCTATAGTTTCAAAAATGACATTATCTACCCCTAGGGTTTAAGTTGACAGCATGCATAGTCCTTTTTATAAATTTAGTTTGAATTGTGGCAAGAAATACCCTTGAGACTTCTAGTGCGTTACACACGATGTCCCTAGTTCATTTAGATTCGTTATTTCTTACGATTTATGACAAAACCTTTTACGACTCTTTTGTAAATCTGTTTATTAGTTCTTAAACTTATTTTCTTCAAAAACTTAGCTCGTGAATCGAATCCACGAACTCGAAATCATTTTATTTAGGGTGCGTTTGGCAGTTTGTCGAGACAGAAACCACCCGACAAACAAATGGCCATATCTAGCTCATTTCTAAATGAAATTACTTCGTTCTTTTTCCAGAATTTAGCTATCTTAATGGTCTAAGTGTGTGCAAAAACCTAGGATTTTAGAGGCTTGTTTAGTGGTCAAATTTTATGTTCAAAACTCCATGTCTGCTGTTGGTCGCGACAGCAAACAAAAAGAAAAAAAAAATTTGTTTTCGATTTTTAGACTTATTAACTAGAAAACTTAAGCTATTTATAGTATATTAAACATATTTAGACCCTTTCTAATTATCCTCAAGTGTACTAGGTTTTATAGATAATATTTTTAAGAGTGTGTTTGTTTGTGTTACTCGACAAGACCAAAAAGAAAGAAAAGAAAGAATTCTTCTATTTTTAGGTCACAACTAATTTTAGTGATCATTTATAAGTATTGTTATGAGTATTCTAATATAGAAAATGAATTGAAAAGGGCTTGGAACTTACCTTAGCAAAATATGGGTCGAATAGGGTTTTTATGGAACTTAGGGTTTCGAAATGTATCACCAATGCTCCTAACTTACTTCTTGGCTTCCTATGAGTGCTCTTGATCTTGTTTTAAGGCTGTGGTGAAAGAATTTTGGGTGTATATAGGCTGTGAGTTTTGGTTCGATGGTGTAAAGATGATGGAGTAGGGTTTTGAGTGCTTTCTATTTATAGAGGGTGGTGTAGGGTTTCTAAAGTCTTCTAGTGGTGCTATTGGAGAGTGTGTGGTGAGGTGTGAGGTGGGATTGGGCGCCACATGAGTAGGAGGGGGAAAAGGTTGGTGTGGAAGCCTACTAACCATACACATGTGCCTTTCTAGAAGGAGGGGGTTGTGGCACACTAGGGTTCATCCAAATGTGCCTTAGGGTTTAAGATTTTTAGGGTCTTGGTTGGGTTCTAGTGTATTTCGAACTAGACTAGGGATTTTGGAGAATTTTAGTTCGAAACAAGCTTTAGGGATTTGTACCTTGGGCTTAGTTGGGTAGTACTCTAGGGTTTAAGGTGTAATTAGGGTTTTCTAGGGTTGTAGGATTTTTAGAAATGAATTTTAGAGTTTTGTGAAACAATACTACATATATCGATTTCTATATATGTGTAGAAAAATTATTTTGTGCATTGGGTAGTTGTACTCTAGGCTTAGGAGGATTGTACTATAGTTTAGAAAATAGGAAAAATATAATTTTAATAATTTCCTAATTTTGATATAATTTTTATTAAGGTTTTAAGATAATTAAATAGATTTTTAAGCTTTTGTGCATTAGAGGGTTGTACCATAAGTTTTAGGGTTTGTACATTCATTTAATAAATTAATAAATTTATTTTTAAAATTTAATATGTGAAATTATTACAAAGTATGTATTTTAAATAATTTTTATTAAAGTTTATATAAGGTTTTTATTTATATTTAGTTTTTATGCTTTAAAGACTTGTACATTAGTTTAGAAGACTTGTACTTATATATTTTATAAAAATATTAATTAGAGTTTGTGATTTTATTGCATATAATAATAGTTTTATGAAATTAGGGTTTTATCGGGAGTTATAGTGGTATTAGGGTTTCTGTGCTTTAGTCACTTGTACCTTATTCAAATAAATTGTATTTTGATATTTCTAGGGTTTCGTTATTTTTATATGTTGTTATGGTAGTTTAGGGTTTCATAAAACTCTTATTAAATAAGAAACGTTCAGTTTTAAATATACGTTAACGAAATAACGTAAAGTGGTAAATGGGATCTCATAAAGTTTCAGGTCAAAGATGTTTTAAATACTAAATCGGTTGAGGTTGGGTTGCAAGCACGTTTATCAGAAATATAATTTATGTCAGAATTGTAATCAGATAAAAAAAAATTACGTGGAAAAAAGATAAGTACTAGATAATTATATAGGGAAATCTTACAGTGGTTACATTATCCCCCCGTTGAAGGGAATCTCGTCCCGAGATTCAGTCGACGTTGGTTGGTGAATTAAGAAAAAGGTGTGGGTACTTGGCCCGGATTTGATCTTCTCGTTCCCAGGTAAATTCTGGTCCTCTTTTGGAGTTCCATCTAACCTTTACGATGGGAATGCGACTTCGCTTGAGCTGTTTGATTTCTCTATCCATGATTTCCACAGGTTCTTCCACAAAATTAAGCTTATCATTGAGACGAAGCTCTTTCATGGGAATCACAAGTGTTTCATCTGATAGACACTTCTTTAGATTAGAGACGTGGAAAACAGGGTGTATTTTACTGAGTTCTACGGGAAGTTCGAGTCGATAAGCTACTGGACCGATCCTCTCCAGAATCTTAAATGGCCCAATATATCGGGGATTCAACTTTCCTCTTTTTCCGAATCTGACCATGCCCTTCCATGGTGACACCTTTAACATAACTCTATCTCCAATTTCAAACTCCATAGGCTTCCGCCTTGCATCTGCGTAGCTCTTTTGCCTATCTAGGGCAGCTTGCAGATGTTGTCGGATTTGCACTATCTTATCGGTAGTCTCTTGAATTATCTCGGGTCCGGTAAGTTGGGATTCTCTGACTTCTGCCCAACAAACAGGGGATCGGCACTTCCGTCCATACAGTGCCTCAAACGGTGCTGCTTTGATGCTAGCATGGTAACTATTATTGTATGAGAATTCTGCCAAAGGCAAATGTCTATCCCATCCTTTACCAAAGTCTATTACACATGCTCTGAGCATATCCTCCAACGTTTGAATAGTTCTCTCGCTCTGTCCGTCGGTTTGTGGATGATAAGCCGTACTCATATCTAAATTAGTATCCAAAGCTTTCTGAAGCTTTTCCCAAAATCGAGACGTGAAACGAGAATCACGATCTGAAATAATGGAAACTGGTACTCCATGTCGGGAAACTATCTCTTTTAGATATAATTTGGCTAAATCCTCTACTCCATCAGTCTCCTTGATTGGCAAGAAGTGAGCTGATTTAGTAAGACGATCAACTATGACCCAAATAGTGTCATATCCACTTGACGTCCTAGGTAATTTGGTGATAAAATCCATAGTTATTTGTTCCCATTTCCATTCAGGAATCTCAGGTTGAGTCAATAAGCCGGATGGCCTTTGATGCTCCGCTTTAACTCGTGCACATGTCAAACATTTACTAACATATTCAGCTATGTCAGCTTTCATGTTTGGCCACCAGTAAAGCTTTTTGAGATCCTGGTACATCTTTTCAGATCCTGGATGGATTGAATACTTGGACTTATGTGATTCGTGCATAATCACATTTCTTAAATCACCAAAGAGCGGTAACCAACTTCGGTTCTTTATACAACGGGTCCCATCAGGACGGATTTCAAATGCTTTGTCCATACCTCTCAAATTCTCAGCCTGAACATTCTCTTCCTTTACTGCTTCGGCTTGTGCGTTGAGAATTTGGGATAGCAAGCCCAAATTAATGGTCATTACTAAAGCTCTAACTCGGAGAGGTTTAATTCGTTCCTTCCTGCTCAAAGCATCTGCTACAACATTTGCTTTTCCAGGGTGGTAACGAATTTCACAATCGTAGTCGCTTAGTAACTCTAACCATCGGCGTTGTCTCATATTCAATTCTTTCTGGTCGAGAATATGTTGAAGGCTCTTATGATCTGTGAATACGACACACTTCATACCATACAGATAATGTCTCCAGATTTTAAGAGCAAATACAACTGCTCCTAGCTCAAGATCATGAGTCGTATAATTCTCCTCATGAGACTTAAGTTGTCTAGAGGCATAAGCAATCACTTTATTCCTCTGCATCAACACCGCGCCTAAACCTTGGTGTGACACGTCGCAGTAGACAACAAAATCTTCACTTCCTTCTGGTAAAGCTAAAATTGGAGCTTCACAAAGCTTTTGCTTTAATAGCTGGAAAGCTTTCTCTTGATTCTCTCCCCAGACATACTTCTTATTTTTCTGGGTCAATTCGGTTAAAGATTTGGCAATCTTCGAAAATCCCTCAATAAATCTCCGATAGTAGCCAGCAAGTCCTAAAAATTGACGCACCTCCGTGGGAGTCGTCGGTGTCGGCCAATTTTTGACGGCTTCTATTTTGGAAGGATCCACGTGAATTCCATGGCGATCAATCACGTGTCCAAGAAATTGCACGGTATGAATCCAAAAATCACATTTGGAAAATTTAGCGTACAGCTGTTCCTTCTTGAGTAGTTCCAAAATAGCCTTCAAATGCTCTGTATGTTCTTCTTTACTTCGAGAATAAATGAGAATATCATCAATGAACACGATCACCAATTTATCCAAATAAGGTTTACATACACGATTCATGAGATCCATGAATATTGCTGGTGCATTAGTTAACCCAAATGGCATCACTTGAAATTCGTAGTGACCGTATCTCGTTCTAAAAGCTGTTTTAGGAATATCCTCTTCCCTAACACGCAATTGATGATATCCAGATCTTAGGTCGATTTTTGAGTAGACACTTGACCCTTGCAGTTGATCAAACAAGTCATCGATCCTTGGTAATGGATATCGATTTTTCACCGTAAGTTTATTCAACTCTCGGTAATCAATACACATCCTAAGAGATCCGTCCTTTTTCTTGACGAATAGGACAGGTGCTCCCCAAGGTGATGAGCTTGGTCAAATAAAACCTTTATCCAATAACTCCTGCAGTTGATTGGATAGTTCTTGCATTTCCGATGGCGCTAAATGGTAAGGTGCTCGTGCTACTGGCGCTGCTCCCGGCACCAAGTCGATCTGAAACTCTACCTGACGAACAGGTGGTAGTCCAGGTAACTCTTCAGGAAATACTTCCGAAAAATCTCGTACTACAGGTACATCTTCCAATCGTTTTTCATTCGTCTTCTTCTCAGTCACATGAGCTAAGAATGCTTGACATCCTCTGTTGATATATTTCATGGTTTTGATGCAAGATATTATGCTGAGTCTGGTTTTACTTTGATCACCCCGAATAATCAAAGTCTCACCCTCAAAAGGGATGTGAACCACTTTCTCGTCGCATAAAATCTTTGCATGACATTTGGATAACCAATCCATACCAACGATTACGTCGAAGCTTCCTAGTTCAATAGGCATAAGGTCGATGTCGAAGGGTTGATTTAGTAGGGTTAAGGTACAACCTCGGATTATAGAGTTAGTGCCTACTAATTTTCCATTAGCTAGCTCAATTTCGTAAGTATGGTTTAAGGTAGTGGGAGTGAGTTTAAGCAAAGTAGCGAAAGTAAGAGATATAAAACTTTTATCGGCTCCGGTATCAAATAATACTTTAGCTAAATGTTGATTGAGAGGAAACATACCCGTGACTATGTCCGGGTTCTGCTGCGCGTTGCCATCTCCCAACACGTATACTCGTCCGCGTGCACCATTGTTCGGATTTGCGTTCAGCTTAGGACACTGGTTCCTATAATGCCCTTTCTCACCACATCCGTGGCATGTCACGATCACCGGCTGCAGATTCGCTCCTGTCGCCTTACAGTCTTTGGTCTGATGTCCGACCTTCTGACACTTCATGCACTTAACGGTGCATGGACCAAAGTGGTGCAACAAGCATCGATTGCATAACGGATTTGTTCTGACATAACCACTCTTCTCAGTAGGAGCGGCAGTATAGGCTTTGGCTGCTTCCTGCCGGCGGTTTTGGTGGTGATGGTATTGGTTACGGTTTTGGTGGTAGTTGTTTTGAATGTGACGGTTGTTATTGGGACGATTGTCGTAATGACGGAAATTTCTGCCATCATCAAACTTTCGTTTGTGATCGCTGATTCCTTGAATAGAATTTCGCTTGATTTCTCGATCCATCAGCTTCTGAGCCGTGGTCATTGCTTCTTCCAGCGATTGAGGCTTTGAAACAGTAACATTCCCCTCGATGTTTCGAGGTAATCCTTCAATATACTTCTCCAGCAACTTCTCAAGATCAGGCACCATAGTAGGACATAGGAGAGCGAGCTCCTGAAACCTTCTATTGTATGCCTTGACATCTGTTCCTTTCACCGCTAGCTGGTGAAATTCATCTTCCAACTTTTTGATTTCGGTACGGGGACAATACTTTTTCAGCATTTTCTTTTTAAGATCATCCCAAGTGAGTTGATGAGCTGCTTCTATACCCATAGTCCGGGAAGTAGCAGACCACCAAGACAAGGCATCATCTAACAAAGTCCCTGTAGCGAAAGCAACTTTGCAGTCGTCAGAACACCCGCTCCTTACAAAGACCACTTCTGTACGTTCAAACCAACGAGCTAATTTTGTAGCTCCTTCTGTTCCCTTGAAGAAAGTCGGTTTGTAGTTCATGAAATCTTTGTAAGTGCACTTGCGAGCATTAACTGTCTCACTATCTCCATTGGGTCGGCTTGAGCTTCCAGTACAAGCCATTTTCGCTGCTTGAGTCTCAAGTGCTGCAGCAACACTGTCTGCAACAAGCTTTCGGATAACGGCTTGGGACATGGCTGGTTCTGGGGATTTGCGAGACATACTTCTATTATTATTACAAGAAAACACCCGTTTAGATTTTCGCATTGTGATTATATCATACACAGCCAAATGTCTTAGCCATATATAGTCATAAATAACTTGTTATTTTGTTATACATATAACAAAATTGCCACAAGTGTCTTATCTATGCTACATATCTCATGGCTAACATAAAGTACAAAAGCTGTTTGATACACATTGCATACCAGTGCTATGTCTATACCATATACTCCAAAATTTAGACGTAGCACCAAAAGATAATATATATATCGATCTGGTCTACTGACCACCAGGAGCTCCCTTAAGTTCAGTTATCATGCTGACGAGAACCTGTATGTTCGTCTGCATCTCCGTGACCGTCATTTCCAAAACCGCGATCCGGTTCTGAGCTGTTGCTAATTCCTCATTCCTTTTGATCATTTCTTCTATTAGTTTCAATTCATTTTCATAGACAAAAGGTATTTCGCGTCTTACCTGCTCATAACGCTTCTCGAACTCTTCATGATTTTCATCTACCTTCTGCTTCATTGCTTCTTGACCCGTCATCAGATCTTCTACTCTATACTCAATGCCTTCAATGCGTTCTAATGGAAGTTCGTCAAGATGCCCCAATGCAGTCTCAATCTGCTCCTCTTGGCGCTCTAGCCGTGATAGAAGAGTAGAGACGGACGGTTGACGTTCCTGCGCTGCTTGGGAACTTTCTCCTATTTCAAAAACTCGCGGAGGGGTAGAGACGTCAGAAGTAGGTGATTGAGGTACAATATTATATCGGGCTATAATGGCTTGGACCTCATCACTAAGTTCAAACGGCATGGATGGAGGAGCGAAATCGATAGATGACGGTGGCGGCGGAGGTAAAGACGTTGGGACTGTGAGTTTAAAAGTAGGCAACATATATGGATATGGATGGGGTAAGGGTGAGGAAAACACGGGAAGCGTCCTCATTCGCGCCGTCCTTCGGATGCTCTCTGGCTGTATCTCCCTAACCGAAGAGGAATCTGGTTCGGATGACCCTCCATCTGTAATTATACGAGCTCTATCTCTGGTCTGCATGTAAGGATCATCAGAAAATGGCACAACATCAGGCATCAAAGTGTCTTCGGACGGCTCTTCAGAGGGATCCGACTCTGCATCATGTCCGAATGCCGGAGAAATCTCAAGTACCACAGTAACATCCTCAGATGGATCCAAATCCGTTACTCGTCTTGGTACTGCCATGACGTCAGGTACAATCGCGACGTTTTTCAGATCCGACGTAAGAGTAATAGAATGAGGAGGAGAAACCATAGCTCTGTAACCACCCAGTAAGTATGAATATTCCACTATATAACTAACAATTAACAATAAACCATGTATTAAATAATTTGGTCGTGGCACGGAGGACTCTAGGTATGTTTTGTAAAAATTTGGTTATAGTTCAATGTTTGAAAACATTTGATTCTCTATAACTATGAGCTCTGATACCAATCTGTAACACTCCCGTTTTTGAAATACGCAGCAGAATATAAGTTTGGGGTGTTACTTCATGGTTCACAGTCATGAGAATAGAAAATGACTCAAAAAGAGACGTTTTAAATAAAATTGTTATCATTCATTTATTCAAATCAGAGTACATAATATAGGTCCCAGAGGGAGGTTCGGAAAATATATTATAAAAGGTACATTATTCATTGAATGATAACAAAGTGGACACTCTTAAAAAGAAAGTCCACAGCCACTCCGTGCCGATAGCCATACTCCTAGTTACCTGAGATAAACATGCTTAAAAAGTCAACACAAAGGTTGAGTGAATCTATAGTGTTTAAAGTAACAATCAGTTTTGAACACAAGATAAATAGTAAAGAAATCATTTCAATCATAATTCGGAATATTGCACTAAACCTCATGACACGCAATGCGTTGACAGTTTCCAGTCTCACTAACATAATTAAATGGTAGTGGTTTGCCCCCGAGTTTAAGAAATCAAATATAATGCATCTGCCTAACCGGCTACCACGAAGATATCCATCCGATTAGTACAAATGGGTCGTCAGGCCAATAGATCTATTCACTATATTCGCGCTCACCCTGCGGGTGACTAATGGTGCATGATATGAGGGTCTTTCAATAAATACAATCACAATAATAAGGGACAGTTAGCCTAGTGCAATAACAATCAGGAAAATACTTGTGTTCGGTTTGATAGCATGTATCTCCCCACATAATTGGAAAAACGTATAAATAAGAAAAGTGGGACTATAAACTCACCTGAAAGTCTGGATGGAAAACAAAGTTTAAATAAAGTTGATAAACGTCTCCAGCTTGCAACCTGGGTTGGTTATGTCAAGTTTTCAGTAACTGTTTCTGAACATATAAGTTTTATTATTCGTTTCGTTCGTTCGTTATCGTATTTTAATTCTTATTAATAATAATAATAATAATAATAATAATAATAATAATAATAATAATAATAATAATAATAATAATAATTATAATAATAATAATAAATTTAATATTAATTATAGTTTGAACATTTTCACTTCTTCCCCTAAAGTTCTACATATTGTCAACTTTTACCCTTGAACTTTCGTAAAATGACAAGTTTTACCCCTTAACTTTTACAAAATTACAAATTTACCCCTCAACTTTGGTTAAATGACAACATTTACCCCTATAGTTTCAAAAATGACATTATCTACCCCTAGGGTTTAAGTTGACAGCATGCATAGTCCTTTTTATAAATTTAGTTTGAATTGTGGCAAGAAATACCCTTGAGACTTCTAGTGCGTTACACACGATGTCCCTAGTTCATTTAGATTCGTTATTTCTTACGATTTATGACAAAACCTTTTACGACTCTTTTGTAAATCTGTTTATTAGTTCTTAAACTTATTTTATTCAAAAACTTAGCTCGTGAATCGAATCCACGAACTCGAAATCATTTTATTTAGGGTGCGTTTGGCAGTTTGTCGAGACAAAAACCACCCGACAAACAAATGGCCATATCTAGCTCGTTTCTAAATGAAATTACTTCGTTCTTTTTCCAGAATTTAGCTATCTTAATGGTCTAAGTGTGTGCAAAAACCTAGGATTTTAGAGGCTTGTTTAGTGGTCAAATTTTATGTTCAAAACTCCATGTCTGCTGTTGGTCGCGACATCAAACAAAAAGAAAAAAAAAATTGTTTTCGATTTTTAGACTTATTAACTAGAAAACTTAAGTTATTTATAGTATATTAAACATATTTAGACCCTTTCTAAGTATCCTCAAGTGTACTAGGGTTTATAGATAAATATTTTAAGAGTGTGTTTGTTTGTGTTACTCGACAAGACCAAAAAGAAAGAAAAGAAAGAATTCTTCTATTTTTAGGTCACAACTAATTTTAGTGATCATTTGTAAGTATTGTTATGAGTATTCTAATATAGAAAACGAATTGAAAAGGGCTTGGAACTTACCTTAGCAAAATATGGGTCGAATAGGGTTTTTATGGAACTTAGGGTTTTGAAATGTATCACCAATGCTCCTAACTTACTTCTTGGCTTCCTATGAGTGCTCTTGATCTTGTTTTAAGGCTGTGGTGACAGAATTTTGGGTGTATATAGGCTGTGAGTTTTGGTTCGATGGTGTAAAGATGATGGAGTAGGGTTTTGAGTGCTTTCTATTTATAGAGGGTGGTGTAGGGTTTCTAAAGTCTTCTAGTGGTGCTATTGGAGAGTGTGTGGTGAGGTGTGAGGTGGGATTGGGGCCACATGAGTAGGAGGGGGAAATGGTTGGTGTGGAAGCTTACTAACCATACACATGTGCCTTTCTAGAAGGAGGGGGGGTTGTGGCACACTAGGGTTCATCCAAATGTGCCTTAGGGTTTAAGATTTTTAGGGTCTTGGTTGGGTTCTAGTGTATTTTGAATTAGACTAGGGATTTTGGAGAATTTTAGTTCGAAACAAGCTTTAGGGGTTTGTACCTTGGGCTTAGTTGGGTAGTACTCTAGGGTTTAAGGTGTAATTAGGGTTTTCTAGGGTTGTAGGATTTTTAGAAATGAATTTTAGAGTTTTGTGAAACAATACTACATATATCGATTTCTATATATGTGTAGAAAAATTATTTTGTGCATTGGGTAGTTGTACTCTAGGCTTAGGAGGGTTGTACTATAATTTTGAAAATAGGAAAAATATAATTTTAATAATTTCCTAATTTTGATATAATTTTTTTTAAGGTTTTAAGATAATTAAATAGATTTTTAATCTTTTGTGCATTAGAGGGTTGTACCATAAGTTTTAGGGTTTGTACATTCATTAAATAAATTAATAAATTTATTTTTAAAATTTAATATGTGAAATTATTACAAAGTATGTATTTTAAATAATTTTTATTAAAGTTTATATAAGGTTTTTATTTATATTTAGTTTTTATGCTTTAAAGACTTGTACATTAGTTTAGGAGACTTGTACTTATATATTTTATAAAAATATTAATTAGAGTTTGTGATTTTATTGCATATAATAATAGTTTTATAAAATTAGGGTTTTATCTGGAGTTATAGTGGTATTAGGGTTTCTGTGCTTTAGTGACTTGTACCTTATTCAAATAAATTGTATTTTGATATTTCTAGGGTTTCGTTATTTTTATATGTTGTTATGGTAGTTTAGGGTTTCATAAAACTCTTATTAAATAAGAAACATTCAGTTTTAAATATACGTTAACGAAATAACGTAAAGTGGTAAATGGAATCTCATAAAGTTTCAGGTCAAAGATGTTTTAAATACTAAATCGGTTGAGGTTGGGTTGCAAGCACGTTTATCAGAAATATAATTTATGTCAGAATTGTAATCAGATTAAAAAAAAATACGTGGAAAAAGGATAAGTACTAGATAATTATATAGGGAAATCTTACAGTGGTTACATCTTTTGCGAGATTAATAATTCATTGTACAACTTAGTATATGATGTCAAATTGAATACATTTACATATCATTATCCCAATTTAAAAAGATTAAGAAGTAATTCTGACCATTGGATTTTAATTCAAGATCCGATCAAATTTAGATCACCAAAATTAAACAGGGGCATGCGGGTCTTTTCCCAAATATAATAGCCTATCAGGGTTTTAACTTTGAACACTTCTTCGTATCACCTATTCAATTTAATTATTTTTTCTCTTTGTATCACACCTTTGACAAATATTCTTGATAAGTCAAATTTATTTTCTTTCGTCACATACACTAAATCAACAAACTAATGATCATATATAAATCGCTATTTAAAATGGATTCGAAAACATCACAAAATACCTATTTTCTACTAGTTCAGCGAATAGGAGAAACAAAATGGTATGTTCTTGTAAACCTTTAATTACGATTACTATTAACAAAACGAACTAAACAACTATTCATCATCTTTAATGATTTCTGTATGGTTTCATTTCTATTTTCTTAAACAAACCAAGCTTCTATGAAAACGCTTATTACGTGTTCGATGAAATGCCTCAAAGAAATTATTGTACTAGTTGTCGACTTTGAAAGTGTTCATCCGATTCTAATGTTTTATTTATCATGAAGTACTTTAGTATTTGAGAGAACAGATGATGATTAGTTGGTTTATTGGTTGAAATTTATTTTTTATTTATTTATTTATTTTTCCTTGTTTGATTACTAGACATGAAAACTTCTCAAAAAGCCATAACGCATTAATAGTCAGTTAAAGGTTGAGAAAGTTTCTGTTGTGCGCATATGAATGCATGACCCAGTTTTGACCTTTAAAATTGTTCAAGTTTAAATAATATGCTAGCTAATTATAGTTTTGTGTTTTTTTTCTTTCAAAAAATTTAAATAAATGCAGTGTTTATGAAAATGCTTACAAGGTGTTTGATTAAATGTCTTGATAAGTTTTTGTTGTTACAATGTTCATCAGTTTTTTTTATGTTGTTCATCAGTTACATCACAACGTTAATCAGTTATATCACGTAATTTATCATTTAATCAGTTTTCTAAAAAAGAAAATCACGTAGGTCATCAATTTTATAAAAACAATCACGTTGTTCATCAGTTTTGTAAAAAAAATCACGTCGTTCATCAGTTTTTTTAAAAGAAAATCACGTTGTCCATCAATTTCTAAAAATAATCACGTTGTTCATTAGTTCGGTTGTTTTTCAAAAAAGAAATCACGTTGTTCATCAGTTCTTCAGTTATTTAAAAAAAAAAAAATCATGTTGTTCAGTTCATCAGTTTTTTTAAAAAGAAAATCACGTTGTTGACTATACTTGATGTTTATCAATAAAAACTGTTCATCAGTTTTCCTTAATTTTATTCATCAGTTACATAACAATGTTCATCAGTTCAAGGTAGCATTGTTCATCAGTTCATCAATTTTTCTAATAAAAACAAAAGTTTATCAGTTCATCAGTTATTTTTTATATTGTTCAACAGTTATTTTTTATAACGTTCATCAGTTATTTTTTATAATGTTCAGCAGTTTTCGAAAAAATAATGTTCATCGGTTATTTTTGATATTGTTCATCAGTTATTTTTTATAACGTTCATCAGTTATTTTTTTCGAAAAAATAACGTTCATCAGTTATTTTTGATATTGTTCATCAGTTATTTTTTATAACGTTAATCAGTTATTTTTTTCAAAAAAATAACGTTCATCAGTTATTTTTGATATTGTTCATCAGTTATTTTTTATAACGTTAATCAGTTATTTTTTATAACGTTCATTAGTTATTGTTCATCTTTAACGTGCGATATCTCACTCATATCATATCGGATTTGAGTGATTCAAATTTCTGGGTCAAGAATGGCCAAAAAGCTACAACTTTCGTGTTTTAAGTTTTGCAAAATTTGGCCTTTAAACTAGACAAAATTAGAGCCGAAAATGCCAAAAATTTCAAGAAAATCAACACCCACTTAAAAAGTTGAAAAAAAAGTTGCGATTCATATATCATAATGCATATCAAATTAAAGAGAATTAAATTTAAAAAATTATGGTGAAATCGGTTTTTTCATAAAAGTTTGTCGTTTGAAAGTTATTTATGTTTGAAGTTTTGGGGTGGAATAAAAAAAAGGGTTAAAAGGTCCAAAATGCCACATAACCGAATTTAATAAAAAAAAAAGGGAATGAGTGAGTGGTGGACATGTGGCACTAGATGATAGGTTTTCTAAACTTTTTAATTTCTTTCACTTTTTAGTGGATCGCGTCTCTTGTTTAATTAACGTGTTTCTTGTTTCTTTTTCACTTAACTTTTGTTTTTTTTATTGGAGAGTTTCACAAAATCTTTTATTCTTTAAGGGTAAATTGCAAAAATAGTCATAAAGTAACCCAAATGCGCAAGGATGACACCGAGACAAAATTTGTTGCAAAAACGACATTAATGTTTCATTTATTTGCAAAACAGTCACCGAGAGCTACTTTTTGCTAACGCCCGTTAGTTATCACGTTAGTCAAGGGTATTATCGCCATTTCACTCGTTTCCCGCCATTGTCTAGCCACACTTTATTTCAAGGACCAAATTTGCAATGTCTTAACTTATGTTTGCCGTCTAAAACACATGGCAACCGAAGAGATTGCCTCGGGACTATTCATTTCCGTATGTATCTCGCTTATTTAAACGAAACAAACGAAACACGCATATCCCAACCTTGTTTTTTCCCCAAAACACACATAATCCCAACGAACCAAACCACTAACGATGGCAAAAAATAATAAAGGGAAGGCTATCTACACTGGGTCTGATGAAGAGGAGTGGGAAAAAGTGTTAGACAACTATTTACTCTCTGATTTAGTTCTTGAGGGATTTGGCGATGAACCAATTAGTGAGTATAGTTCATATAGGAAGATACCTAAGGAGTTGAGAGAAAAGATTTTGAATTGGCTGAGGAAACATGAGTTCTACTATGAAGAGCTTTTGGGTATTACGGAGGAGAAGCAAGAGGCTGCGTATACCGAGTTACCGGAGGTTGATGCTTTGGAAAGGAGGATTTCAAATCTTGAAGCTGTGTTTAAACATCTAAAGGAAAGGAAGGAAAGGAAGGAAATGGGTGATGCGGAAAGTAGTGGTTCTAACTTCTAACTAACTGTGTGTTTAGATGATATGCAAATTTGTAATGGTTATGAACTCCTATTATCATCAATCAAATTTTGGTTGTTTATGTCACTGATCTATTTTGACCTGTAAATTGCTAAAGTAATGAATTCAGATAGTCTGCAAATGCACAAACTATTAGAAAGGGGTTGTTAGTGCAAATATTACGATATTTAATCTATACAGTCTCGTTTGTTTTGATTGATGACAAACCATGTATCTTGTAATACATAGCGTAAAATGTACAAGTTACTTGTATTCATATTTTGTCTCAACATACATTCAACATCTCTTGACGACTCAAGTCCTTGTATGCTACAACACAGGTTCGTACATTTTTGTTATGTTGCGTTATAATCAATCCCCTAACAAACCATTAAACATATTTAGTTAAATAGTTTACACAAAACCAAAACCATTTTTATAAAACATTTATAAGTCAGATTAGTTACTTACATTTTATAAAAATACATACTAGTTAAATGTAAACTTGTAATATAAAGACTTAGACTATCCATGACCCATAAACCATGTCCAAAAACATGACCCATGGAGCTTGACCCAAAACCCATGACCCATTGCATGACATCATGTATGACATAAAAAATGGGTAAAAACCATGACCCATGACCCAAAGTCCATAACCCATGACCCAAAGTCCATAACCCATGACCCAAGATGTCTTTGACATCATGCATGACATCACAAGACCCATGGACCATAACCCATAACCCAAGACCCGGTGTTTATAACCCAAAACCCGTATTTGTTACCCAGATGGCCGGATCCCGGCGGATCCCTTGGTTTACAAGGGCCGGATCCCTTTCAGAAAGGATCCTTGGGGACAGAAACATTTTTGGTACTTTTGCCTATAAATACCAACCTTTGCACATCCATTTCAACACACCTTTCACACACTTTCTCTCCAACATTTCTAACACATTTAGATCAGTAGAAAAACATGTAAAACACCTTCTTTCTCATATGATCATAATGCTTCTAACTTTCATTTTGTTGTAAGCATACTCCCGAAGTGATCCTCTAAAGCAAGCCTTGAGATC
Organism: Artemisia tridentata subsp. tridentata; assembly: GCA_021014915.2. Lineage (NCBI taxonomy): Eukaryota > Viridiplantae > Streptophyta > Magnoliopsida > Asterales > Asteraceae > Artemisia > Artemisia tridentata. Next base: position 147,949,851 of record CP139503.1, on the reverse strand, counting down.
TTGCATACTTATCTACTGAAGTGATCCTCCGAAGCATGCTTTGAGATCTTGCATCCTCATCCACCACAACCATACATACATGAAGATCTATCACAACAAGCTTAGGGAACTTGTGATTTTCATTAAAGGCTTTCTATTAAAGGAAGTTCATTTAGTTTAGTCATTCATATCCATTAGACACATTGTCTTGGATCTTTTCTTGTATCTCTAACTAGATTAGATGGTTTATATGTTTGTGCCATAAAACACAAGGTTTGTTATGTTGGGCCACAAAACATAACGGGAGTCATGTGTTGTGTTGATTGGTGTAGTAGGGCGTTGGTCCCTCTTGACATGTTGTGTTGATTGGGTAGTGGTTCCTCATTTGTAATGGAACCCGGTATCTAGCCTTGTACCAGATAAAGTGTAGGCGACAAAGGTTTGGCTCTATCTTGTGGAAGAGTTCGGTATCTAGCCTTGTAATGGATAAAGTGTATGCGACGTCGTGTAAGGTTTGGTTCTACCTTGTGTGAAGGACCCGGTATTTAGCTTTGTACCGGATAAAGTATAAGCTATGTTGTATAAGGTTTCTCCGCCGAGAATGGAGCTTGTTGATCTAGTGAAGTAACTCTCGAGTTGGATACTCGGGGAGTGGAGTAGGGCGAAGAGGAGCTTCGTGACCGAACCACTATAAATCCTCGTGTTGGTTTGTGTATCCTTCTTACGTATCGCTTTACTTTTATTCTTGTTTTATATTGTTGATTGTCTTTGTGTTGACACTTTACATATTACGTCAAGCTTGATCAGCAAATTGTCATAAGGATGTTTTTAGAAAAGAAATAAAAACCGGACTAATAATGGCGAAACTTAATTTATACTATACTCGATACAAAAGTTTTTAAGTTTGAAACAGAAACGTATTTACCCCCTCTACCGTTTCAAGCTTGAATAAAGATTAAAATGGGTAATATAGGTCTACTAAAAAGTCTACAAAGGTTAAACCTTTTCGTCGGGTCAAAATGTATGTTTTGGTGAATATGTGTCAGATCCGGGGATCCCTTTATTATCAAAGATCAGATCCCTTTTGGAAGGGATCCGGCGGATCTGTCTGCACAGACAACAGTTTTTGATAAAGTTAAAAAATTCATAACTTATTAACCGTAAGTCCGTAGAAGTCGTGCCACCTATCGTTTTAAAGGTATTTGAGTCTGCTTTCATATAAAAATAATTTCATAAACTGATTCAAAACAAAAATTTATAGAATCTTTGATTTATAATAGAAAGTCATTTTTCGATCATAACATTAACAAAAACTCTTGGTCTAATTGGAGACGGATGTCTTCATCTTTGAATATTAGTGTGTTTTCCTTTGAAACTAAAGTTTTGGTCATATTTATAAATATAAAGGAAACTAATCTAGCTTGGTATACATGTTTGTATTTAACACAAAGCGATGAAAAGAAATTTCGTATGCTATGCTAAATTATTAATTCACTGGTACAGAAAGTGACTTTCGTCACACCCAAAATGCGTGACTATATGCATATAGTCACACATGTTTTTTTTGGTGTGTGTGACGAAAAGTCGCGCCACCGTAGGTATCATATGGTCACATTGTTTAGTTTGTGGCCGTTTTCATTGAAAAAGAGTGACCAAAACCCGAATATGTGTGACTAATTAGGCACAAGTTTTGTTGGATTCATCAGTATGTGTGACTATTTCCCATCCTATGGCCACATGAAAATATAATAAATGTGACGTTTGTGATGATTTAGTCACACAGCGTGTGTTGTTTTTTTCGAGTTAGTCACATACAATTTAAAAAACAGTGGCCAAAAGTGTTAATAAGTGTGACCATATGCTGTTTAAAGTGAAGAAATGTGTATTTTGTGTGACTATTGATCATCCAATGGTCACATGAATTCTTAGTTTGTGTGGCCTTTGGTAATATTTAGTCACACAAAGCATGTTTGTTTTGGGTATTTAGTCACATACAATTAAGCATAAAGTGGCCAAAAGTGTTAATAAGTGTGACCATACGCTGTTTTAAGTGAAGAAATGTGTATTTTGTGTGACTATTGATCATCCAATGGTCACATGAATTCTTAGTTTGTGTGGCCTTTTGTAATATTTAGTCACACAAAGCATGTTTGTTTTGGGTATTTAGTCACATACAATTAAGCATAAAGTGGCCAAAAGTGTTAATAAGTGTGACCATATGTTGTTTTAAGTGAAGAAATGTGTATTTTGTGTGATTATTGATCATCCAATGGCCACATGAATTTTATGTTTGTGTGGCCTTTTGTAATATTTAGTCACACAAAGCATGTTTATTTTGGTTATTTAGTCACATACAATTAAGCATAAAGTGGCCAAAAGTGTTGATAAGTGTGACCATATGCTGTTTAAAGTGAAGAAATTTGTATTTTGTGTGACTATTGATCATCCAATGGCCACTTGAATTTTATGTTTGTGTGGCCTTTTATAATATTTAGTCACACAAAGCATGCTTTTTTTGGATATTTAGTCACATACAATTAAGCATAAAATGGCCAAAGGTGTTAATAAGTGTGACCATATGCTGTTTAAAGTAAAGAAATGTGTATTTTGCGTGACTATTGTTCATCCAATGGTCACATGAATTTTTAGTTTGTGTGGCCTTTGGTACTATTTAGTCACACATCGAATTAAACAAAGAGTGACCAATAATGTTGGAGCAGAGTTGCTACTGCTAGTACTAAGGTAGTCCTGCTGAAGCAGAGTTACTGCTGCTAGTACTATGCTAGTGCTGCTGGAATGAGTATATATATTATATATAAAACAATATTAAAAACCACAAGAAATTTCAAATTGAATTAAACTCGAATGTATATAACTGGACAGAATATACAATTGTAATGTCGTACTTAATTAATCAAATATCTAAAGACTTTTGAACCTTCACCCCCTTAGCAGTTTGCCTTAAGTCGTTAGCAGATATATATTGTTTCTTCGATGGTGCCTGTGGTACACATTTAGTCACATGGTTTGTTGGTGTAACCTGTAGTAAACAAAAGACGCTTCTATCAAACATTGAATTACATATGAATAATTATATATGTAGGTTGAAAAAACACATGTACGTACCACCTCTTCAAAAATAACTTGATCCTTTGGCCATGCAACGAAACTACCTTCAACATTCTTAACTATTTTTAACCCATTATTTGCTACGTCCGGTACGCATGCTGCATCAACTAACGATTCATCAATCGACACTTTGTAGCAATCACTTGGGAGTGGTCGGTTATGCAGCACTTGCTTTCCATGAGACTGGTATACGATACCCAAAGCAACAATATTTGTTTGCTTTATAATCCACAGTTTGCACTTAAGTGTCTACAAAAAAGAATTTTTATGTATATATCAGAAATTATTTAAACAAAAGAATAACAAGAAACATGTTGAAATACATACTGTTGGCAGTGCTTGTGTTAGAGACACATCTTGTTGCGATTGAGAATCTGGAGACCCGTTTCGTCGCTTCTTTTGCTTTGGCTTATTGGGTCCGACAGTTTTAGCAAGTTCCTATATGTATATATAAAACACGTTACATTATTTAAACAAAAGAGTAACAAGAAACATGTTGAAATACATACTGTTGGCAGTGGTTGTGTTGGAGACGACACATTTTGTAGTGATTGGGAATCTGGAGACCCGTTTCGTCGTGACTTAAGGTTATGCTTAGGCCTGACAGTTTTAGCAGCAGGTTCCTATACGTATATATAAAACACGGTACATTAGTCGATCATGTATGTAAAATTCAAAAATCAAAGGGCGATCTTTTATTACTATACTTACCATTGTTTCCATTACCTTTTTAGAAGTTTCAAGGCCATTGGATTTCTCCTCAATTCCCGCATCTTTAGGACTTACAACACCACTTGTCTGAGTGCCATTGGAGTCACATGCAATATTTTCAATGGCCATTGGAGTCACCTGCAATATAAATTAAGAAATACAGTCACTTATCAGTTTATGTTCAATGCCTAGTATCATTAGCATCAGTGGTGTTAGCATTAGAAAATGAAATTGTTAACAACATAAAAAAATGGCTTACAACTGAGGCTATTGGCGATGGTTCAGTTGGCAGAGTTATATTCATCCCTTTATCATTCAACTGTTGCAGAATTTGAGCAAGCACTTTATTTTTGTTTTCCACCTCACCGGATAATTTATTGACCTGCACATCTTTTTCGGTCATCTCGGCGGACAATTTCTTGATCAATTTATCTTTTTCTTCACGCTCGCGTCTCTCATTATCCAGTTGAGTTTGAAGTAAGGCAAGTTTTTCATCGGCTTCTTGTTTTCTTCGAGGAAGGCCAAAATACTCTTTGTATGTTACTGCACCTCCCACTCCTCTGTCATAACCGCCATTTTCCTTACCAAATACAAATGTCATGGCATCAGTGCCATCATCAAAACTCGAGGTTCCTTCCTAGATCTTGTCATCAGCTTCTTTCTGCACAAAAAATATAGGAAATGTTGGGATTGAAAGTCTTCTTGATGCTGTTAGAGTAACTGCGGGTATACAAGCTACTACTGCTAGTACACAGTTAATGTTGCTGCTATATAAGCATAATAATAGAATTAGCAGTCAAACTTACAAGTTCATCTCCCTTTGATTTAATATCATCATTTGGGTATTCGCCGTCTTTGTTTACCCTTCCTTTCACCCACATTACATCACGGGGGGGTTCTTCATCCGCTTCAATCTCTTTATTTTGGATCTAATAAACATCAAATGCATACACATGTAAAGTTAAACCAAGATAAACGAAAATATGAGGATGCTTACACATGTACAGTTAAACCAAGATAATCGAAAATATGAGGGTATTAATGCAAATGTGCAAATTGGGCAATGTAAACAGATTCATTTCTCATACTGATCGTCTCTTAATTGGTAAAACAAACATTGTGTAATCTTACCATTTTCTCTTTGACATAAGCATATCCACCTCATCCCATTTTATGCTGATAAATATTTTGGGAACGCGCCATTTTACCTTTCTCAGATTTCTCCTAAAAACACAAAATCATAAGGCGTTTAGATGCGGTAATGCTGCAAACTGAAAATAATAAAATGACATATACACTTAATTAAAGATGACTAATTAAAACCTTGTATGCTTCGGTGGTCGTGTATTTAACATACTCGACCCAGTCTTCTGATTTCATTATTGTATTATACAAGTCCGGGACTTCATTCAGTTTGGAAGGTGTATTTAGGTTGGGCAAAATGTAGTTGAATTTGAGCTTCCTTCTGTAATTCCTTAGCATTTTACCAAGACGAATCATTATCAATTTTCTGAATTTCACGTCAACAACAAAAAATTTCGGAAAAGATTAACACAATGTTGTTAATTAGTTGCACATAATGTAACTGCATACATAAACTTATGTAGTACTGGGATACAAAATAGTATATATGTACCAAGATTTCATCCCATAGTTTATCTCTTGATTCTTTATTCACCTTCTTCCAGTGTAGAATCTTCACACCTATCTGCTCACGAGCCACATCTCCTAAAAAACTCACAAACACTGCTCTGTTTTCCCCTGTTACCCTACCGAATGCATCGAAGGTTACCTTGAGCTTTATTGCACCAGGTGTGTCTTGCTTCGCGCGAAACTGTACTAGCCTGGTTGAGCCCCTCTTAGCTAGTATCTCAGCTGCTTGGTTGGTTACAGGCTCATCTATATCTTCTTCATCAGAATACTTTTCAGATTCATATTCTAAGGCGTTATCATCATGTACAATATGATCAGGAGGAAGCAAAGTATGGTTATCAACAATGGGTTCAGTTTCCATGACTCTTGAGCAACAAAGGGTAAAAGAAAATGATTATGGCTTAGCTTGGAGAGTAATGGTGATAGAAGATTTGATTTTTGTTTTTTCTTTGCAGTCTTTTTTTTAAGGAGAGAAAAGAGGCTATACACCAAGAATATGAATCGTTGTGATTCAAAAAATTTCGATCCAAAAATTTGCCTCCAAGTTGTAATTTGAAATTAACAATTGAATTATTTGAAAATTTTGCCTTTGAACCTGTTAATTAAAGCATAAACTTGAATAAATCAAAATTTTGGCTCCAAATTTTATAGAGTACTATCTTAATAATCGCAAATAATGTATCATACTGTGCAACCATCACATCAACAGTACAAACTACTACCCATTTTTGTGTGTGTTTACAAATTTTATAGAGTACTATCTTAATAATCGCAGGTTGAATATTGAATTTGTGGTTTGGTTTAACTATAGCTGACGTGGCAAGATTTGTAAAAAAAAAAGAAAAAAAAAAGAAGCTAATGGTGATGACGTGGCGGTGAAATCCGGCTATAGCCGGTAAATAGGGATGGCAACGGTTCGGGTTCGGGGCGGGTTTTAGTATACCCATAACCGAACCCGTTTATAATATACCCGTACCCGCCCCATATCCCACCGGATACCCGATTAATATTATCCATCGGTTTTTCGGGTTTCCCCGCGGGTATCAGTTATCCGTAGTTGAATATTATATGGACAAAATTGGCGGTATTAAGATTAAGTCACGCTAAAATCCACCGACAAAACAAAAGAAAATACTCTAACCACTCCCAACAATAACTCAGCTTTAAACTTTAACACACTCACCTTTAATTAACTGAGCTTTAGTTATACACAAGATGTTTAACGAATGAGCCGAGATGATATGGTTGTACACGAGATGTTTAACGAATGAGCCGAGATGATATGGTTGTATACGAGATGTTTAACGAATGAGCCGAGATGATATGGTTGTATACGAGATGTTTAACGAATGAGCCGAGATGATATGGTTGTATACGAGATGTTTAACGAATGAACCGAGATGATATGTTTGTACACGAGATGTTTAACGAATGAGCCGAGATGATATGGTTGTACACGAGATGTTTAACGAATGAGCCGAGATGATATGGTTGTATACGAGATGTTTAACGAATGAGCCGAGATAATATGGTTATACACGAGATGTTTAACGAATGAGCCGAGATGATATGGTTATACACGAGATGTTTAATGAATGAGCCGAGATGATATGTTTGTATACGAGATGTTTAACGAATGAGCCGATATGATATGTTTGTACATGATCAACACACCCAACAATAACTCACGCAACCTTTCGACCCTGTTTCATCATTTCTTAAAAGAGTTTAATTTCTAGACCGACCCTGATAGCTGGATGGTCTTGAGGCAACTCACGCAACCTTTCGACCTCTGGATCAGCACGATTATGCATCTGTAGCATAATACGAGTTATCTCACCTAGCAAATTGTTAATCAATTTGAGTTCTTTTTCTTGTTCATTGCGTAATCGGGTGATGATAGCCTTTTGCACCTCTGCTAGTTAATTTGTTAGCCACAGTGTTTGTGTTAAAATTAGTGATACTTGCGAGAGAGTTTTATAAGAAGTTGTGTGAGAAAACGAAGTGTTGTGAAAGTGGTTTTGATAGTGGAAAGCCGTTAAACTAGCCGTTGGAGGCTATTTTAAAAATCAGATTGAAAGTAAAAGTAACCGTACGAGTATTATTCAAATTCAAACGTAAAGTAACAGTACAACATATTAATAACGAGCGGGATATTTAAAATTTAAAATTTCAAATTCAAATTAAACAAAAGGGCGGGATATATTTAAAATTTATCAATTCAATTCAAATTCAATTCAATTTATAAATTGAAAATAAAAGAATCTAGCTTGGGCGGGATATATTTATATCCATTTCAAATTCAAACTCATCTTAAAAAACGTGTGGATTTCTATCCTATAAGACCCTTTTATAAAAACTTTAACGTTTTCTAAAGTATCAAATACAAATACATTAAACATGAAATAGAAATACATTAAACATGAAATAGAAATACATTAAATGTCAAATAAAAACTACGTTAACATAAACAACATACGATTAACATAAACAACGAACGATTAATAAAAACTATCATCTGAATCTGGGTAACCATCTTCAGAGGATTCGGAAGGTGTGAAAAAACCAGACTCCCACCTTTGCCTACGTTCTTCATCCTCCCTGGCTTGCCGCTCCAAACGATCAGCTTCCTCTTCTCTTTCAAGTGCTTCCATTTCCAGGAGGACTTGCATATCTGCTTCCTCTTGCCTAAGTTGTTCCTCAGTTAACCCAAACGGATTTGGGTCTTGGTTGGGAACCGGTGGATTTTGCACCGGTTCATTTTCAGGTTGATTATTCACCGGAAAATTTTCCGGTTGGAAAACCGGAAAGATATGCTCGGGTGGAGTATGGAATTTTTCATTTTCGCTAGGTGGGCTTGGAAACTGTTGGCCAAAATCCTTTTGGCGAGGTGGGCTTGGAAATTGTTGCCCGAAATCTTTTCTGGAAGACATCTTGAATTTGAGATGCTTGGATCTTGAGTATTTGAGAAGTTTGGAATGTGTTTCTGTGTGACTTGTGCTTCAGAAGCATTGGTATTTATAGGGTACAAATGCACACGTTTTATTAACGTGACTTTGAATTTTAATTGTTGGGGCTAACCTGCGTTAACGCAGCGTTAATATGTTGTACTTTATCTTACGTTTGAATTTGAATTTGAATTTGAATTTGAATTTGAATTTGTTAAGGCTGAGTTATTGTTGGAAGTGGCCTAAATATACCCATACTTCTCAAACACATCTCACACACAAACACATTCAGACTGCTATAGATATTAAAGCATGTATTTACATTAAACATGTACTAGAAAATATCAATTACCCTAATGAAAAAGTCAATTAGTCATTAAAGTTAGCACACAAATTACATTAAACATCATTAATATAGAAAATATCAATTACCCTAATGAAAAAGTCAATTAGTCAATCCAACACCAAACACACTTCTAGATCAACTACACTAGTCAAATCCAAACCAAACACAAACCAAATCCGATCAATATTATCCATCTGTTTACTTTTGGCGCCTCTCGATGGTCCCTCTTCCCGCCTAAAGTATTGGGAACCGTTCGTATACCTATCTAGCCTATTTGTACAACTCGACATGGAAAACAGTTCATAATCAACCGTTCATATACAACTTCTTTGATATTTTCATTAGAAAATAAATTTCAAATTTCAATGGCTGACTCCTCTTCAACTCCTTCTTCCAACAAAAACAAACGCCCAAGGGATGATTCTCCTCCACCAATGCCTGAAAAATATAAAAAATTTGGCATATCCCAGCATATTTGGGAGAAATGTAGTGAAGGCCAGTATGGTGTTGAAAACGCATTGATAGAAATTCACAACAAGCGTATAAAGATGTTTGAAGAAAGGAACAAGAAAGATTTAGAGGTCATTAAGGAGCATCAGAAGAAAATTGAGGAGAGGAACAAAAAAATAGAAGAAGAAAGAGAGAAAATAGTTGAAGTTTACAGAAGTATTGAAGCTAGTAAATATGTGTCTTAATGTATCTTTTCTTTATATATTTTGCCTATGTATATTTTGCCTATGTAAATGTAAACTTATTTTGACTTGGTTTAATATATGAATGCAGTTATTATTACAAGTTTATGATATTTGAATACAGTTATTATTATTGTACTGCTAGGTAAACAATTGTACTGCTAGCGAAACGTTGTACTGCTGGGTATCCTTTTAGCAGTGGTTGGGAGTGCAGGGTGGTTTGTATCACTTTTTACTTAAAGGGTATAAACCCCCAATTGCTGCACACAATCACATTCACGCACACATTACTCTCTCTCTTCTACTCCCTAATCGAATTTTAATCGTCAAATTGCAAAACCCCCAAATCAAATCATAATGTCGAACCTAACTTTTACCGAACCTCATAATAATGTTGCCTTTTTAGAAAAATCCAATAAGTCTGTAGATTTTACTGAGATCATTGATTTCCTTAATGCAAGCTATATTAAGTTTGCATTAACAGTAAAACCTACTATATATACTTCCAACATTATCCAGTTTTGGTCGTCTGCTAAGGTCAAAACTATTAATGGGGAAGCACAAATCCATGCCCTTGTAGATGGGCAGATGATTATCATTACAGAGGCGTCTATTCGAAGAGATCTTCTCCTAGATGATGCTAACGGAGTTGAGAATCTTCCAAATACTACAATCTTCGAAAAACTTGCACTGATGGGCTATGAGAGATATACAGATGCTTTAAAGTTCCAAAAAGGTAATTTTTCTCCTCAGTGGAAAAATTCTTAATTCATACTGTCTTAGTGTGTCTAAGTCCAAAGACCACTGCATGGAATGAATTTAGCAGTAATTTAGCTTCTGCTATAATTTGTTTGGCTGAAAATACTCAAAGATTTAATTTCTCAAAATTAATTTTTGATAGTATGGTTAAGAACTTGGATAGTTCTTCGGCTAAATATTTTCTATATCCAAGGTTTTTGCAACTCTTTTTGGACAACCAATTTAAAAAAAAAGAAAAGTCACAAAAATGTTTATCCCACTCCCTGCCTTACCAAAAAGGTTTTTGCTAACATGAGGAGGGTTGGAAAAGATTTTTCAGGGAGAGTGACACCTTTGTTTCCAACAATGTTGGCACTAGCCCAAACCCAAATGGGTGAAGGTTCAGCAATCCCAGCTGGTACCCATCACACACCTACAGAACAACAACAACAGACCTATAAACATAGGACTAACACCAAGAACACTGAGCTACCTCAGGCTAGTGGTTCTATACCAACTGTTGCCGATGAGGATGTCACTAGGGGGAGAGTGATATGTTGGCAAGGGCTGCCACTACTGTGTCTAGCTTAGTAGCAGCACAGGACAGTGGTAACATCATTAAGACCCGAACCAAGTCAACTTCTAATGAAGAAAGTTCCTCTGGAACTGATTCAGGTGAAGGTCCCAGTCACATGGAAACAATGGGGGGTTCGGATGTTCATCCTAGGGGTGAGACTGAACTTAACTTTTCCAGTGATCCACCTCTCGGGCTAGGTAACACAAGCCGAAGTGGTGAGGATAGTATGCAACTTTTGAATGAATTGAAGGATACCTGTGCCAAGCTGTCTGCACAAATTGGTGATCTGCGAGCAATAGCTTCTTCCCAAGATGGAGTCATCAAAGCTCAAGGTGGGGAGATAAAGGCTTTGAAGAGAAGGGTTAGGTATTTAGAAGGAGTCAAAGGATCAAGAATTCCCAAACAAAAGGTTAAATCTTCTGAAGCTTCTAAGGATGCTCCCAAACAGGGGGGAATGAAGGCAAAGTTTCAGGGAGGATAAAGAGGGTGAAAGTATTGGTGAAGAGAGTGATCTAATGGAATTTCTAGTTGCTGATAACCAAGGGAATGAAGCGGTGATGGATAGGCGTTTGGGCAAGGTTACAACTGTTGATAGTGTGCCAGTTATTCCTGCTAGTGACCCAGTTATTCCTGCTAGTGGTCCAGTTATTCCTGCTAGTGAGCCAGTTATTCCTACTATTCCTGCTATTGATAAGGTTAGTTCTCTATACTGAGACTGAAGTTAGTATTGCTGCTATTGATAAGGTTAGTGCTACTGAGACTAAATTTATTCCTGATATTGATAAGGTTACTGCTACTCAAGGTGATGATGATATGACTATGGCTCAAATATTAACAAAGATGAGGAGTGCAAAACCTAAGGCAAAAGGAGTTGTCATTAAAGAGCCAGTATCAGTACCAAAAACACCATCAACAACTATTTCACCATCAGAAAAAGGCAAAGGTTTGTTGATTGATGAACCTAAGAAGAAATTTAAGTTTCAGTCACCTAGTCAACAACAACAACAACCAATGATTACAGATGAAGAATTGAGAAGACAAGTGGCTGATCTTGATGCTCAAGAAGCTGCTCAGATTCTTTCAGACAAGGAGTATGCAGAAAAATTACAAGCGCAAAAAAATGCAGAGTTAATAGCTTCATGGTTTGAGGAAAGGGCTCAGGTTGAAGCTGATTGTGAGCTTGCTAAAATAGTACATAAAGAAGAGCAAGATAAGTACTCAGTAGATGAAAAAGCCAGGATGCTAAAAGAAATTTTTGATGCAAAAAAGAAGAAGTTTGCAGCACAAAGATATGCAGCTAAGAAGAACAAGCCACCCACTCCAAAACAAAGAAGAGATCTCATGTGCAGGTATTTGAAGAATGTGGCCGGTTGGAAACTAAAGGATTTGAAATTCTTGGATGATAAACGAATTGAAGAATTATATGCAATTTCCAAGAGAAACAATGAACGCTTCTTGAATGCTGAGGTGGTGAAGGGCAGTGAAGAAAAGAAAGAAGAGAAAACAAGTTCAAAGAGAGCAGGTGAACAGTTGGAAAGAGAAAGCAGTAAAAAGAGAAAACAAGAATAAACTGAGCAAGCTGTTGCTAATGAACAAATGCAAGCTCACACTGAACTTGCAGTTGTCTCTGTAGGAGAAGCCATGGATGCACAACCTTTAAGTGTCAAACAACCCATTGTTGATTATAAGTCTGGATCTCATGGGGAAACAGTTTATTACGATATTAAGAGGCATGATGGTTCTTCTAGAAGGTTTGTAAGCTTTCTTCACATGATTCATAATTTTGATAGACGAGATATGATAGCTCTATGGAAATTACTTAAACAAAGATTTCGTAATAAGACACCAGAACAAGCTTATGATAGAGAAGTCTGGAATTACTTGTAGGTAATGTTTGAACCAAATCCTGAGGATGAATGTTGGAGAAGACTAAAGCACAATACTGTTAAAGAATGGAAAAAAATTTCAACAATGTGGAGTACATGCTTTAACTGTAAATGAGTTGGTGATCTACATGCTTGTAGAAAAGGATTACCCTTTAAAGTTTCACAAAGACATTCTACATCAGATGTTGCGTGGGAAGAAAATACTCAAGCTTCAGCTTGAGTATGATGACATGGCATATGAACTGCTCAGGAAGATGGGAGAGTATCTAGGACCCAAGGACAAGAAATATAATTAAGACTGCTAGAGTTATAGTTATTACTGCTAGAATGTATAGTTATTACTGCTAATGAAATAACATATTAATTATACAACATATCAGTTAAATTACATTTACACTGAAAGACAACATAGCATTTCTTGCAGGTGATTCACTTGGTTAATTGACTAGCAGGTGAATCACTTGGTTTATGAGTTGGAGGCTCTTCATTAGGTGTTTGACTTGCAGATTCTTCACTTGGTTTTTGAGTTGCAAGTTCCTCACTTGGTGCTTGACTTGGGCATACTCCACTTGCTGTTTGAGTTGCAGTTGGTTTACTTTCTTCATCACGACTGCCCAAGTAAGCACCAACTCTTGTAGATGCATTAATATGTAAGCCAATTACATATCCACTACTATCTGTTGTAGTTGTCTTTTCCCTTGTAACACCACCTCTACCAGTATAAGATGGGGTTCCCATTCTTTCAAGGCACACTGGACAAACATACCACCTGAAATCCGTATAAGGGGGACGCCGTGCAAAAAAGGTCAATCCAGCCTTGTTTTCACTTTCAACCCAACAGTTAATGCAGACCATTTGACAACCATTTTGTGCATCCATGGTGAAAAGCAATTGATATGATAAAGAGTTGATGATAACTGGGGTATTATATAATGCAGAAAAAAATTGATATAATACGGTACAATTAATGTGGTTGTTGAACAACTAGCTAGATAGGATTAGAAGACAACATAAATGCTTAAAATGGAGCCAAAACATTGAGATTTTGAAATTTTTGACTATAGTCACATGAATATTTCACAGTGTGACTATTTTCAATGTATTGGTCACATATAATACCCTTATAATGTGGCCATAAACATAATTTAGATGCACATTTGTGGTATGGTGTGACTATTGTATAGCCTATAGTCACATGATTGTGCTACAATTAAATGTGACCATACACATTAGGAATTGGCAGGCAAACACACACTTAACTTTAGACACACATATTAACTTACGTGACTATTTGTATCGAATTTTGGTCACACTTAATCATGTATGCCTATGGTTTAGTGTGACCATATATGACATTTGGTCACACTGTTCAAGTGTGTGGCTAAATTTTCAACAAAAACTAGCAGTCACGCTTAAATAATGTGTGACAAACTTGAGTATATGATTTAGCCACATACACAATTACTTCGTGTGACCATATATGGATTTTGGTCACACTTTTCAATTGCGTGACATATATTTGTCACATATGTATATATATAGTGTGACTAATGTTTCAACCTTATTTGTATCCGTCACACGTCCCAAATTATAAGTGACTAAAAAATCAATTTTTTTTACCAGATACGTATAGTCACGAAAATATTCAAATGTGTGGCTGTAGCCTCAAATGTAATTCCGAAATGGCCACACAAGTCGGATCAAGTGTGGCTGTTTATTTTATTCTGGTACATTTAGTCACATAAAAAAGCGACTGTGTGGTTGTTCGAAAAACAGCATGTGTGACTAAATCCATATTCTGTACTAGTGATTGTTTTACCTTACATTACTTGATCGTATGCTTATCTCAAATAGCTTTTGTGCTTGTTTTCTGAAACGACAAGAATGTACATCGGATCATAACCCACACTTGTGTTGATGATTTATTTTCCCGTCTTCTTCTCCATGATCGCATTCTAAGCTTCATAGTAGGATTGAAAACTTGATTGTTTCATCCGAAATACTCAAGTAAATTATTTTTGCAACGCAAATATAATTAGTCATATCCGAAAATCCAAACTCGAGCTTTCCAACAACATAATTTGAAACCCCTCATCCCATACTCTATATTGAAACATATTGTTTGCTTTAACTCTAAAAACCATCACACCAATTTATAAACCTTTCAACATAACATCTTCGTCACCTTAGTTGTTATGCATAATGATAATAAAACAAAACAAAGTATCATCATTGTTACTCTTTGATAGGCCATTGTAAGAATACAAATTTTCCTAACTTGAAAATGAATACTGGAGAGCTTATTGCACTAGAAACTCAATTTGACCTAACGGTTGAATTGATTCAGAGAAGTTGGGTATGTGGAATCACCTGTAAAAATGGTCGTGTTTAGCCTTAATTGAGCACCGCTAGTAATAGTCTCATATTCATTCTCTCACTTGAAAAATCTCTACTCCTATGTTTTCCTAAAGTAAGTTTACAATGGCAATACTTTGCATTGTCTTAGGATTACTAATCAAACAAGTAGTAAATTTGATTTTTCTTTTATTAGTCAATCACAAACCACTTGCCTCATCAAGAGATTATCTTGCTTTGATCGAGAAGAGATACATGACTTCAAGGATGAAGTTCATTGTATGCTAATCACCATCCGTTATTACTATACTTAGCTCATTGCCTTCATTAAACCAAAACAACCTTCTAAACAATCTACTTCCTTATCCTCTTTATCTTTTGTTAAACTCATTATGTTGGATGTCCACCAATTATGGGGGAGGGAAATCCATTCACATAATCATCTTTTAAGAACGCATATACATGTGTCTCTTACTCTTTTAAACACATAGGTAAACATCTCTTAGCTAAAACCAACACAAAACCATACTTACTTCAAGCCTTTTTAATCCAACATTTACTCTTCTAGACACAACTCCTTCATCTCCACAACCAACAACTCCACCTTCTGGATCTTAATTTAAATGAAGCCTAGGATTGTCCTAAACTAGCTCGTCACAACTCTATTGTCTAGAACACCATCATATATCCTCTTCTCTCTTGACACATACCTTGCACGCCATTGTTAGTGCAAACGATTTTCTAATTTAGACCATCTCTTTCAACACCTACTATTATGAAAACTTATTTTTGAGTTTTGATAGGTGTGAGTTACCTTTGCGAGCCTTCTATGTAAATTTAGTTCTCAGACGCCGAATCTATTTGGGATAACCTGTCGGATCCCTTCTAGAACGGATCAGGAGGAACCGGTTGAAAAATGATACATGTCTTTCTTTTCAAACTCTATATCACCTTCCAGACCTCATTAGATTAGTTGCCCATACCTTATTAAACACAATTGAACTATCCTTATTCTCAGTAGTTCATATACCTTCTTATGGATGTCTTAAGACTCTTCTAAGATGTTTATGATTTACCATTTCTTAAACACTCATCATCTTTCCATTCTGGTGCTTACACCTTCTTCATCTCATCTTAATCCACTTATCCTCATATTAATCTTATTTTTCACAAAATTATTTTACCCATTTTATCCCTAAGATGCTCTAAAATCAAATTTTCATTTCTTATGGTTTTTAAGAAATTTTTTGACTTTTCTCTTGACCACTCTCTGATTCTATCTCCATTAACCACTTCCTAAGCCAACTAGTTTCATCCTTAATCATTTCTTAGGTTTCTTTAGCTCTCATCTCTCTATAAAACCCATCATTTGCAACTTCTCATCATTAGTCTTAAGTAATCAGGATTTCCACAATTTAAGACACTCTCTTACACTCATCACCCCAACTTATATAAGGTAGGAGCACTTACATACACACCAATCCTACATTTCCCAGTCTCAGTTATCCAGATCCTTTAGTTAGTGCTAGTCGGATCACTTTTGAGAAGGATCTGGTGGACCCGGGCAAACATAGCAGTTAAAAACAAATTCTTTCATCTATAATCTTCCTTTCTCCACCCAAACACTAGCTCAACACATAGGATTATCCGTTTGTGACAGATGGAAATTTTCACGTTGTTAATTAATATTAAATGAGTATTTATTATTTTTAAGCTGAGCAATTCTATGCGCATTTGCATGTTTCTGAGTATTTTTGAGCATTTTTGGGAGCTGTCCCGCATATTGTAGCTTACAGTCACTGCAGAAAAAGTATATTTTTGTCAGTAAGTCTAAATTATCCTATTTCTGATAGTTACTGACAAGTCTCGTAATTAACTGAGAGCTTTCTCGCATTTTTCTGAAAAACAACCGCACGCGCGTACCGACAGCATAGTACACATGATAACAGTCAAATAAATACATTTTTGAGTTAGTAATAATATTTTATTACATTTCTGACAAAAACGTGGATAAAAACTTTATTTTACATATACGTGTCCAAAAAGGTCAAACCGGGACTTTACGGTCACGTTTAAGCTCAAACCGACACACGATACACCAACGCGGAGTAAAAATTAAACTTACCTCCCCTTAATAGACCATAACCGGCCATAGGTGATATCTCACCACTACAAGCCAAAACAATCCCACTAACACATAAAACATTATATATAATACACCATAATTACCCTAAATGTAACCAAGCCAAATATACTTATCCATAATACACACACCAACTTACCTAGATCATTTTCTTCATCCATATACACGGCACAACTAATTCATCAAGAAAAAAATTATTTTCTTTGAAGTTCAATCAATTTGGAGGGTATATTCAAGCTTTTCGGGTTATTTGGAACGTGGTTTGGGTAAATTTGGTGAAGTTTTGGGTTGTTCTTGGTCTCATACCTCACGTTAACTTCAAGATCATTGTAAGGAATCATCAAAATTTTCTAATCTTGTTAATTACATGTTCATTTGATGTCTAATGATGATTAAAATGGTTAAATGTATATATTTTGATAATATGGAAAAAGCTAGGGCTTGTGCTTTGAGGAATAGTGCTCGACATTTTTATGACATATGAACAAATTTATAAATTTCTTGCTTGTGTGGTAAATCTTGTTACATATATTGTTAGTTTGATGATACAAACATGCTTTACGATAATTACGCGATATTAAGCAATATATACACTTTTAAGACCATGTATATGTTTCGGCCAAAATAAAAATATAAGATTATTGGGGTTTTGAAAAACATAAAATTTTGGCTCAAGTGGTGAAATGGTGGAAAATATACTTAAGTGCTTATTTGGAATAGCTTATTGAATAAGCCATAAGTTATAGAGATTAACTAGTAAAAATAAGAAAAATGGGTCAACATAATTAATATGGGTCGAATAGAACATATTTTGATCATAGTTGACTATTTGACTAAATAGCTTATTTATTAGAGCTTAATTGATAAGCTTAAAGTTTATTACGTAACTAATAATTACAAATTTACAAAACAATGGACTAAATATGAAATTTGGACTCAAAAGCCCACATGGAGGCTGTTGGGCCGAGCCCAAGGTGAAATTTTGTAATTTTAACTTTTTGACCAAACGGACTTAATGGACGTGTTAAATGATTTTTAGAAACGCGACGATATATACATTTTAACTAAAAATGTGATTTGGGCTAAAAATTAACTATTGGGCTTATTTCATAAATTTTGGCCCAATAGGTAAGTTAGATGACAAAAATGATTTTTGGAATACGTTCCGACTCGCTATGAATATTATTACCTAACGAAACGATAAATATAACGAAAAACTAGTTTTGGACTTGTTTTGAGACGCTTAGTCTTCAAAAGGGTGAAAAATGACATTTTAACCAAATTATTATTAATATTGACTTTTGTTGACTTTCTGGCTAAATATTGACTTTGTGTCGAAATCTATTGTTAATAATTAAACTTAACAATAATTATAACGATAAAATATTTACGACGACCAAAATATATATTACGAACGTATTTTGCACATATAGATAACGAGCTGAGTTATTTGGGAAAAATTGCAACATTTGAGAAAGATGGAAACGTTGTATAAACGAATGGGTCATGCCCAAATTTTCTAAAAATCTAACACTTAGAGTATTTTGGTAAAAATACTTAACTTAAGTAAATTTTTCTAAGTTACTTAACAATGTTTTTATTTTCTTATAATTAAAATTGTATTATAAATAATAAATAATATTTATAATATAATAATCCTCCACTAACTTTATTATTTTATTAATTTCTCAAAAACCTATTTAATTAATTCTTAATTAATTAAATACTTAAGTACTTAACCTAATATATATATATATATGGGGAAATCATACCAACATTAAAAATGTAGCAAATTGGCTACATTTCTTTTGAAAAAGGTTTTAAAAATGTACAGTTCAGTCCCTGCGGTAAGTCCCTGACACATGTTTTCCCCTGTCCCTACCCTTTTTTTCAAAGGAAATGTAGCCAATTGGCTACATTGTAATGTAGCTATGCTTTCCCCTATATATATATATATATATATATATATATATATATATATATATATATATATATATATATATATATATATATATATATACACATGTATGATTATATGTATATATAATACTTGCGGCGAATACTAGCACGGATGTTCCGTTACATATTCCCACTGTACACTTTCATCATGAGCCACCACCAAGAGTTACAACGATAAATCATTTTGAAATATACTATACCACACAGCAAGCAAGAAATATACGAGCACTGTTCACGAGTAAACTTTTCAAATAAAGTTAAGACATATAAGACACGAATATTTCGCTAAGACTTACCGTACTGATTTAGGTTGCGTGTCGGCGCGGTTGCACTATTTTGTTGATAAGCAGATTGCTGTTGTATTGAAGGTGAGTTTATAGCCCCATATTTTTATACGATTTGTTTTATAAGATTTGGGGTGAGAAACATGCAAAACTGTTTTCATTGACCAAAAATGGATTTTTGTTTTTATGCACACTTATATGCAGAAACCTAAGTTTAGCTGAATCCCATTGCGCCCACTATCATCAACCGTTAATTCCTTTCTAGGAAGCCGTTTGATATAAATAGATCTATTGGGGATGACACCCCCATTCGGCTGGCTCGGCATAGCCAAGGCGAACGTATACCATACGAATAATAGGCCGAGTGTCTGGGGATTAACACTCGCGGGCACCCTTTTTCTAGCTATTACCAGCATGGCATGTTGCGATGTCATAGTTCAGTTAGATGAGGCTTAGTGTTTGCATAGCTGAGAAGTGTGTTGTTTTTGCTGAACTATGACATCGGGCCTTGTATAGGCGAGTCCGTGGACGTCGCCTCCAGTTATCATCTGTGTTGTCTTCATCTCTCAGTAGGTCCCGCTATGGCTATATGGGTACCCCTACTGAATTACCATCTCAGTCACCCATATCATCTCCAGACCATTCACCACCTAGCCAGAGACTTAGGAGATCGGTTGAGACCTATTCAGAAGAGGAGGAGGATCCAGATCAGGTTCAGGATGAGCCTACTCTAGCTGTTAGTGCACCTACTGAGCATACTCCTATTGGTGTAGATGATGACAGGGACAGAGATGCCCCTATGGATTTAGATCAGGTTATGATGCCGAGGGATGGTAAGGGCATCATGGAGGATGTTCAGGGTATATTTGAGATTGGACAGAGTTCTAGGGATGCAGAGATTCAAGGTATGAGTGACAGTCAGTGGATAGATATTACTTGTGATGTTGGCACGGGTGTACGTGCAGCTAGCCCAGAGTACATACCGTCATCTCCTTCATTCATGCCTCCATCTCCAATGCCTACTCCACTTCCATCACCAGTAGTTTCTCCACTTGCAGAGCTCAAGGAACCCACTGAGATGGAGCAAGTGTGGATTCAGTTGGTGAATTGTTGGGTCCTTTAGTACCAAGAGTCGTTAAACAAGATTTGAATGTAAATTACGCCAAGTGTTAATCAACCGAATACACAATAAGTCACTGAGTGAACAGTCACTCAGTGAGTTACCTTCAAGATACTTAGGACGAGTCTAAAAAGAAAGATTCACCACACAGTGAGGCGGTACTCACTGAAGTGTCACTTGAGACGAAGAAGAAGGTAATGGATCAGTGAGCGTTAGATAAGAGCTCACTGAACCCCAAGTCTCCTTAACAACAATGACTGAAGACTGAAGACAAATGTCTGAAGAACCTAAAGCCTGAAGAAAAGGCGGGATAAAGAGGGAAGGTTTGAGAAGATAAGAACAAGTCTTATCTGGGTCAGACAAACCATCCCTCAAGTGGCTAAAAGTCGAAGAAGTGTAAGGTCTGACACTCGAAGACTTTTTGGCGTGTAGAATATAAACATATTGATTGTGTGGATGATTCGGGTGGCCTTGGATTATGGAAGAATAGATCCATACTTGAGTTAGAGAGATGAAGTTTAGAGAGAGGTGGGAGAAACTCAAAAACAGAAAAGATTAGATTGAAATGTAATGAAAGTTCCACCCCTTCCCATGTGTGGGAAGGGTTTATATAGTTACTAATACTTGTGCCCCTAGTGGGCTGTGGAGTGAGCTGACAGTGGGGAAAGCCCCGACCCACTCCACAATAATAAATACGACTATTCTAATAAAACTAATAGTACTAATATTACTAATAATAATACTAAGCCTACGAGCTATATAAATGCTAAATAGATGATTGGGGTGACCGAACCTTCATCTGAATATTTATATTTCTAACAATCTCCCCCTAAGGGAGGTCACCCCGGAAATAATAATTCGAATTCTAGCATTTTGTCTTCAGAACTTGTCTTAATAGCTCGTAGTCTTTGATTCTTCAATGTCTTGAAACTTTGTGCATTCAGCAGAGTTCGTTTGATGACCGTTTGATTGTCTTGGATGATCTTTGAGTATTCTTCGACTTTGTCATCCAACATTTGTTTCCAAGTCATCTTTCAGCAGTATGTTTCCTTGTGATGTGATAATCTTCGAGCCGACATGCTCACACTATTTGGTGTCATGATCTTTAGCATCAGAGTTTGCAGAAGCCGTGTTAAAGGTCTTTTAGGTTGATCATGACTTTGTTGAAGTACAATGATGATGTAGTGTGAACATGTGGTAGAGGATTGACATCTTTTCTGCAACCAGCTACAACAGCAACCAGCTACAGCATTCCACAGCTACAATCGCCAGATGTTCCTGCATACGACAGTTAGCAATAAAACGTCCGGTACTTACAGGTTCGGACTTTGAGATTGTTAACAGCATAGTGTGAAAACTCTCTCTAATCCTTACCAAGACCGTTCCTAATCGAAAACCCACAGAGGGCTTTTTAAGATCGAACCGTAGCACATCAACGATTAGGTGAGTCGCTGGAGATCACTC